>JARDYJ010000001.1:1607082-2807082 GCA_029215755.1 Spea hammondii
GGCCTGTTTCACCCACGTAGAGGGCTGTTGGACACTTTGCACACATAATAAGGTAAACCACAGTAGAAGATTTGCAGGAGACGGCACCATTGATCTTATGGAGTGTATTTGAATTTGGTATCAGCACCATGTCCACAGTGTGGATGTGTGCGCATGTTTTACACCTTCCTTGTAGGCAGGGGAAAGTAGCAATTTTGTGGACTTGTTCAGGGCACTCCTGGTTATCAGTTGTTTAAACCCCTTGACTGCTAACGACGGCATGGTGCCGTCGCTAGCACTATCTTACCTTGATGGAGGTCTGTGGACCCCCATCACCACCTACCCCGGCGATCTGCCCCTCTGTATCTCAGGCATCTAAGCAGCTACAGACCCCCAACATACACCTTTCCAATGGTATAATGCTTGTGGTAAAAAATATAACGTTAAAAAAAAAAAAAATTTAAAAAAAGTAAAAAAAAAAATTCGGGGGTCTCTAAAGGCAGACAAATTAAATTATCTACACATTAACTAGTTTAAGTTTAAAAAAAAAAAAAAAAGTTTAAGTATTCTAGCTAAACGATCACTGTGGTAGCCAATGTTACCACAGCGATCATATAGCTATAAAAAGTCACATTCCCTTTTTAAAAATGGCCGATACTAAATTTTAACATCATGATCCCTTTGAGGGAGGCAATTTTTGAAATCCTGATGAACTGCAAATATTATTAAAATCAGCCATTTGGCCTGTGTGGGACGTGAGTAACCATCTCATCCCTGGAGCGCCTTGCATTTTTACTGCAAAACTTATTTTTGCTGTAAAAGTGATTTTTTTTCTCCCTTTACCATCATTTTTTGGGATTGTAAGGGGAAAGGATGGTGTGTGCTTCTGTGAGTGAATGTATGGAAAGTATGGTGTGTGCTTCTGCGAGTGAATGGAGATATGAAAGGCGTGTGAATGGTCAGTAATTAGGGTTGAAGCCTTGACGTGGCATTACTGCTCACTTTCTAGCCAAAGCGACATATTCCATCATTATTTGTGCACTCAGCTTTTGTCCTAGAAATACATGTAACCCCTCATTTGAAGCTCCAAGGGGTGTAGTTTCTTGAAATGTGTACTTTATGTACCCTAATTTCACTTCCCAGATGTCTAGACCACTTTAACTTCGGATATGGCAGATTGGAGAATCTTGTTAAAAAATTGTCTTAAAACATTTAGGGGTGATGGCTGCAATTAGACAGCTCTAGACAGCTGGAAAATTAAATTATGGTACATAAAGTATACATTTGCAGAAACTACACCCCTTGGCGCATCAAATGAGGGGCTGCATGTATTCGTAGCACAAGACTGGAGTGCGCAAGACATAAATGAACTAGTTTTGTTGGCATATTTTAACATCTCGGGCAGCTAGAGCTGTTTAATTGACGGCAGCCACGCATTAAATTTAAAGATGTCTTTTGTGATAGTAAATTTAACTTTTAGCAATAAAATATTAGAAAAACACAGTCTACTGTTCCCAATTTCTGTTTATTTTAGACCGGTTACCTACTACAAATATTTAGCAGCACAGCTTTTGATATTAGAGTTTAGAAAAATAAAATTACAAACTAGTTTTTATTGAGTCGGAAGTGAAAAAATACACCTTTTTTCCAATTTTTGGCTTTATTTTGCAAACCTGATGAGACATACACATATAAAAATGGTATATTTGTAATCTGCTGGGTGTGCTGAAAAAAACAATATATGGTTTGTATAGTTTATTCCCAAGAAATGTACTTCTAAACGCGTTTAAACGAGAGATGCACCAAAATGCCGAAAACCAGCTTAGCACCAGGGTGGGAAATGGCTTAGCAGCCAAGGGGTTAAGATTGGGGGGCTGTCTGAAGGAAAGTAGGGGAGGCTGTGGGGAAAGTTTCCCTGAGTCTGTCATCGGTGTGTAGGGTTGCTTGAAGTTCTTTAGATATTTTGGGTAGAGCTTCTACCTGGGGGTGGTAAGTGACGACCAGGGGCACACGGGTTCCAGTATGATGTTCTTTGTACTTTAGTAATTTTTTTCTGGTGATGTTGGTGGCCGTCTGTATCTGGCTGTCAATTATCCTGGCATTGTAGCCCTGGTTCATAAAGTCTCCCCTTAGTTTCTGGAGCTGTTTGTCGCGATCTGCTGTATCAGGACAGATGCGGTTGTATTAATGGGACTGTTCAAAACTCAGAGGGAGAGAAAAATATGGGAGGTTAAATTAATACTTAAATTTAACTCTTTCAATGCTGGCCCCCACCAGGATAGGGAATTTGTATCCCATTATCACTTTATAATCACTGTGTAGATTAACAAACCAGACAGGCAAACAACCTGACCCCACTAGAGGTGTGAAGACCTCCAGACACCTCCTTTTATGACTCCAATCCACCTCTGATTGTAACGCTAGTGACTGATCTCAGAACCTTGCTTCAGACATTCTGATGTTATCTGCTTCCCATTCTTAAGCATGTTATTTCACTGATACTTAAAGAGAGGTTTTCCATGTTTTTGTATAACATGCCTGATGAAGGGACCTGAGAGGTCTTGAAAGCTTGCAATCTATATTTACTCAGCCAATAAAGGTATCATTCAAACTCCACTTGTCTCCTGTAATTCTACGGCTAACACGGTACCAACTCTCATCTTTTAAAAACATTTTTGAAAACATATTTTTTTTTAATGGTGGGAGATCTGCTGTTAAAGACAAGATGGCGGCACCTGGTGGTGAAAGCGGCGGCTGTCTTTACAGAGAATAATATTTTTGGGTAATGATTTCAGGAAACATGTTTTCGGGCTGAATTCTGGTGGAGAGATCCTGATCCCCGGAGTCCTCGTCGCTGTCGGTTCTGAGGATCCGGTTACTCTGTTGGTTTTGCGATTTCAGAATTCCGTCTGTGACGAATCCACGATTTTCCGTCCAATTCAGTAGAAATGGCAGCGACAGACTGTGAAAAAGGAAAGTCTTCTGCAGAACGCAAGGCCGATGAGAAGGGCGGAGGAGAAAAGGGCATCTGCGGAGGAGTAAAGGGCATCTGCGGAGGAGTAAAGGGCATCTGCGGAGGAGTAAAGGGCATCTGCGGAGCTCCCCGCGCATGGAGAACACGCAATACAGATTCAGTGGATGGAGAAAGCGTCGGTGGCCATCAAAATAACGGAAAAGATCATAAAAAACTCTATTGTTTGCTAAATTATTTTATAAAATTGATGCTCACTAAGCTAAATCATAAGACTTGAACCCTGAAAACTGTTTTTTAACCCTTAAACACGTTGTTACCGATACCTCCAAGTTACGGTGGGGGAGGGGCCATTATTTTTCTTGTATTTTGCAGAAATGTTGGTTTTTTTGGTGCATTCCTTATAAATATAAAGCGTAGTAGTTAACAGGCCCGGTCCGGCTACCGGGAGAGTTATCTGGGTTGCCGTTAGTGCCGCTACATCCAGTCCTTTAGCGGATAAACGGAACAGTTTGAGATCGCAGCGTTCGTCAGTATGGATCCGGCAGGCGGCCCAGTCCAGGCCTGGATCTGCTGCAAACGGTGGCATTATGTGGCACCTTTTCATCTTTAAGCCCCAGGCCTTTCAGACCAGAGGGAAAACTATAAACACTTCCATTTCTGTGATAAATTTGGTTCTAGCGATGATTTTCCTGCCATATATTTACAGTCCTGGAAGAACCAAAAAGTGGAAGCGCGTTTCGCTCCCGCGTCTCTCGCCTGCATTCATTCAACTCATAAATCAAAACGTTTGTATTCTATCCAGCAGAGCCAGTAATCATTAAACGGATTCCTCACTATTACCCAAATGCTGCATTCTACATTTATATGCATTAAATTAACCCATAAAATAATCCTACGCTTCAATAACGTCATCTCTCCCCCATTGTGAACTTGCTGATTGTTGCTGATTGGTTAAGGCAGCCGCAGTAAGGGTGGGGCAGGAGGAGGGCAAAAAACAGGAAGTTGGTTCAGATAATGCTGGCTGTGCCACAGACTGCCTCCACTCCCAGGTCTACCCCCGGGACATAAAAACATTACATTATTGCTGCTTCTGGAACTCCTCAGCTGCCACAAATGGTGAAAAATAATTGTCTTGATATTCATCAAAATCTCTCAAAATGGGAAAAATATCCTACCAGCTTCAGCTAGACAGTTTTCTTCTGATTGTTATTATTATTATTGTTATTAATATTATTGTTATTATTGTTATTAATATTAACAATTAAAAATAAAACATACAGAAAAAACCCCACAGAGTGAGGGCCGTCCCGGCGCTGATCTCTTGGTCTTTTTCCCGGTAGTTTGGTGTAACTTTATTGTAACGTACATTTTCATCCCGGATTCCAGCAGATGGATTTAAGCTTTATGTTCATCTTTATGTTCTGCAAATCCCACAAAATATTACTTATTTTCGCTTTTTATTTTTTCAATTTAAATCTGAGCAATGGGCATCGGTGGTAAATCTGAAAAATTGGAATTTTTACTGAACTGCGGATACAAACTTTGAATGGATAATTAATTGTCAAAATGTGGTTATTTCTGTTAAATTCATTACTTCTCCAGCCTTGTTGCCCCTCGTCTCCTGTATTTTTCATTGTGTTTTTTTTTTTCTTGCGTATGCCTTCCCATTGACCTTCCATAATTAATACCACTGGGCCACTTATCCACAAAGCACTTTGGCCAGGCTGCCTGGCAACCTACTAATTATACCATGAAAAGCTAATCTGGAGGGCCGCTGACTGACAGCTAAACCGATCCCCCTAATTGCCGATGGCAGAGAACCCCACCAGGGAGAGTATTAGACAAAGAAAATGGAGGGTTAGAAAGCAGACGGCGCAAAACACTTATACGAGTGCCGAGAATCCCAGTTACTAAACTACCTAACGCCGAAGGTAGCGAGATAAACACACAGCCAGATCGTACAAACGTCACTTTAATTGGACCCTCTGAGCTAGGAGTCCGCGTCTTGTCGAAATAAGAATGATGTTATGGTAGGAAGACGTGGTGGAAGGAGGGAGAGGTGAAAGAAAAGTGAAGGTGGAACGAAAGGGAAAGAAGGAGATGTCTGGCTCGACTCTGCTTGTAAAGACACGCGAGACACAACCGAGCTGGTTTATGATTATTTTTCACTTTAGGATTTTTGGTCCTTCTGTGGAAAGAAAGAACAGAAAAGAAAACAGAAAAAAGGAAGATGAGGGAGGGGAAAAAGAAAGGAATGGAAGAGAAAGGAAGAAAAGAAAAAAGGAATGAAAGAAAAAAATGGAAACAAGAAGGAAGGAAGGTAGACAAAGGAAAAAAAATGGAATGAGGGAAGATGGTAAAGGAAAAAAGGAGAGAAGGAAGCGAGTACAGAAGGAAGAGGAAGGAAAGAAGTACAGAAGGAAGAGGAAGGAAGTACAGAAGGTGGAAGGAAGGAACATGTGTGTGCTTCTGGGGATAACGCATATAATATATTTAGTATTTTTGACCGAACCAATGGTGTACAAGAAACTACCAGAGTTGCAGAAATGACTGGGTCCAGACAGATTTGGGGTGAAGTTGTCAGTATGCTATGACTCGAGGGTGCTGTGGGGTGATGGGGCCACCAAATAGTCCCAGCAGGACTACCCAATGTGAACATGGTTGTGAGATACCCAACTATACCATGGAACGGTACAAGGATCCCATTGGTCCAAGTCAATAACTTAAAGGGCTCCGTTCTGGATATTGAAGACCAAACCCCCTTGATCTATGGAAAGGAACCCCTGTAACATGTCTATAAAAAGCAACCTCTGGTCTTAATGTGAAGCATAACTCCCAAGTCTCCTGTTGAGTCCCTCTTCCAAATCTACGTGCCCACCTCTCCTCCCTTGTGCCACTCTTTTCTCTCTCGATAGCAAATAAACAATAACAAACCCATTGACCAATCTCTGCGGACATCTAAAAAAATATAAACGTATATATAATAAAATATATATATATTCATTCTTCGCCAGGTCACTGGTTTATTAGGAGGTCACCATGTTAGCCAACACGTTAGCCGCACTGAAGCCCCCAAATATTTGTAGGCCTTTTACTCATTACAGCGACTTTCCCATTACAAAAAGCAGTCAACCGGATAAACAAATAAAATATCATGTAGAACCTAAAATGAGGAGCCTTTCCCGTTAATGGGGTGGATAAGTGGGCATATACGTATCTGTGGCTACGAGTCCTCCCCAAATTAACCAAACACGATGGGAAGGAGATTACCGGAAGAGTCTCGTCCCCAATGAAATCCCGGTTCCTCGCCTTCATCTACGGCTTTTCCTTATGTGACCTTATCACCGAAGATCTCACCGAGGCTCCGAATTGGAGCTCGCTAAGAGTTAACAGCTGTTTGGGCTAATCCCGGCAGTTTACCAGCCTTGACACTATGGAAACATGAAGTTAAATATACCAAAGGAGAAGTTCAGTGAAGGCTATACTGATGAGGATTCCCATGGGAAACAGGGAAAGGTTATTCCTCTGGATGTGGAGCGCTCAGCTGGAACTAATCATGGATTGTTAGCTGGATGCTTAGCATCAAATTACCCCGCGCCGTGCCGAAAGTGAAATGGGAAGCCAGCTCTTCGCTGCCCGGCCTCCTGTTCACATTTAGCATAAGCCATGGGAGAAAACACGGGGAAAAAATAGCAAGAAACCACAGAAATGTCTATTTTCTGAGGAGTAATTCTACTCGGAACCCAAGCCCGAGAGGGGACTGCATATCAGAAAAGAACTTCTGCTCCTCGTTGATGGCGTCGTCCACTCAACAACCACGAGAAGAGTCACGGTTCCCATCATGATGACGCGGATTTATCATTTGTTTCTGTACACAATGAGTAGTGTTTGGAGAAAGGGTTATCCCTTCTGTAGTGTTTGAGGCCCAAACAACTAAGATTTTGGTGACGGCTCTAATCGCGGGACTCTGAGATACTAAAAATAGAAAGTTTATGAGAACGATCAAGTCACAAGAAAAAGTTTTTCTGCCGCAAAATGATAGGCCAGGAAAATAAAATGTGCTCGTGCTGATACGGACTATGAGCGCTCATTAAAGAGCAATGTTTCCAACGCCTTGAACATTGAAGAGATCCGTACACCGAGAGCAGGTTCCACACTCGCGCACCAGGCAAATGCCCCTGGGTCGTTGGCTGACATCACTGCATACTCACCCCATCTGCTGCCCAAGTGGCAGTTTGGCCTTGGGGCCGAGGTAGCATGGAGCCCGAGGTGTCCACTTGAGCCCCAGAGAAATTCTGGCGTCACTTTCACAACTTTGCACTGCAGTTGTGAAATGTGTGAGCACGAGGAGCACTGAAGGCCAATGCTACAGATGAAGCACTTTTCACTCCAAGACCCATACGGGCATGTGTGTGGATAATTTTTTATTTTTCGGCCTCACGGAAAATGGCTGGACACTTATTTATTATCGCTATTTGCACTTTCCGTTGGTGCACTTGTGCCTATTAATTAGGATGGATCACAGTTTTTTTTGATCACGGTTTGTCAAATGGTTTTTCTTTGGATACGATTTCAGTTTTGACGTTTTTGGACCACTGTATCGCAGTGAGGACTGGTTTCCAGTCGCCTGTTGGGAGAGGTGGGAGAAGTCTTTTGGCTACCCACCTTTTTCCCTATAGAGGTTCTCCTTTTCGGAGGGAACCACGAAGATCCGACCCTCCTGCAGGCCTCGGCCGGGGTGGGGAGGAAAAAGCTCCGGCATATTCCATGGGGGATTGCCGAGCGACAGTTTATCGACGGACCTGAGCTTCGCTGCGTCTTTCACAAGATTCACGGAGCACACCCAAGAGAAGCACGACACCTCGGGCTTCAAAAAAAAAAAAAAAAAAAAAAAAATTTGGTCGCTTCTCGGCCTTTTGGCTGAGATCAAGTGTAGTTCCCTTCGGACCGGGGGGGGACTATGCTGGTCCTCTGGCCTTAGGGTTCGGGAAAGCATGGAGCCCGAGGTGCTTAAATTGCCCTGACGCAAGTCGGAGTTACCGTGTGCAGACTTGCACGCCGCTGCACACGGTAAATGCACATTTTTTGCACCGGCGGATCTTCACACTCCCTCCATCGCACCATCAGGGCATGGAGTGGAATTTATTTTTGAACCTGGCTGGGTCAGTTATGGCCCGCCCCTAAATTATTTATATTATTTATTTATCACAATGTGTTTAAGCACGTGTGCCTATTAATTTTGATTGGATTTTCACGGTCACCAAACCTTTAAGCGAGGCCACGTTCACGTTTTGGTTTTTCGATTTGGCACTTTTGTTTTCGGACACTACCTTTTGGTGGTGAAGCCAAGGGGGCTACTTCCCGATGGGAGTGCCCCACGGCAATGGGGTCTCACCCTTCGGGGAGAGTCCTAAGATCCGACCCTCCCATGGGGGGGGAGGAATTTGTCTGGGTTCCCCTTGTGGGGACCCAGTTTCGTATATGGCTTCTGCTGCCTCTTCGGAGCACAGAATGCAGCACCTAAAGGAGCACCACCTCGGGCTTCAAAAAAAAAAAAAAAAAAATTTGGTCGCTTCTCGGCCTTTTGGCTAAGATCAAGTGTAGTACCCTAAGGGAAGGGAGGAAAAACTTGATCCTCTGGTCTTGGGGCCGAGGTAGCATGGAGCCCGAGGTGTCCACTTGAGCCCCAGAGACATTCTGGAGTCACATTCACAACCTTGCACTACAGTTGTGAAATGTGTGAGCACGAGGAGCACTGAAGGCCAAATGCTACAGATGAAGCACTCTTCACTCCAAGACCCATACGGGCATGTGTGTGAATAATTTTTTATTTTTCGGCCTCACGGAAAATGGCTGGACACTTATTTATTTATCACTAATTGCACTTTCCGTTGGTGCACTTGTGCCTATTAATTAGGATGGATCACAGTTTTTTTCGATCACGGCCTGCAAAATGTTTTTTCTTTGGACACGATTTTCAGTTTTGACGTTTTGGACCACTGTATCGCAGTGAGGACTGGTTTCCAGTCGCCTGTTGGGAGAGGTGGGAGAAGTCTTTTGGCTACCCACCTTTTTCCCTATAGAGGTTCTCCTTTTCGGAGGGAACCACGAAGATCCGGCCCTCCTGCAGGCCTTTTGGCCGGGGTGGGGAGGAAAAGCTCTGGCATATTCCATGGGGGATTGCCGAGCGACAGTTTATCGACGGACCTGAGCTTCGCTGCGTCTTTCACAAGATTCACGGAGCACACCCAAGAGAAGCACGACACCTCGGGCTTCGAAAAAAAAAAAAAAAAAATTTTGGTCAAGGTTGAGGGTGATATTCCAGTGGCAGAATAACCTGATCCTTTGTATTTGGGTTGAGGTGTCTTATTCCCAATCTTGCACTGTTGTTGTGGAGTGTGTGCGTGTGAAAAGCATTAATGGCTGCTACCACTCCTTGACCCTTATGGGCTTTCGTGTACGAAAAAAAAATCTTTGGAACCGGCTGCAGGGATACGGCAGGACGCTTATTTATTACTCATGATTTGCGCTATTTTTAGTACAGGTGTAACAGTTAATTATTTCTGATTTCACGGTTTTACCTGAACACGGCGAGAGCGCTGGCGCTAATTTCTTTGGACGCGGATCGTGGTTGATGTTTTGGGCTCCGCACCGCGGTGATGCTGATTCCAGTTCTCTGTTGGGAGAGGTAGTGGATGCCTTTTGACTCCCTACCTTTTCGTTACAGTGGTCCTTCTCTTCAGACCAAGAAGATCCGGCCCTCCTGCAGGCCTTCTGGCCGAGGTGGGAAGGAAGTCTTGGATTATCCCTCCGGGGAGCGCCAGGCGAAGAACGTACGAAGGATCCGACCTCGCACACAGAGCTCCTCACGAGAACCACGACACCTTGGGCTTCCAAAATAAATAAATTGGGGTAATCCTCTGACCCGGGGGTCCGCTGCGGTCTTGCGGCACTTGGCACTTTTCTTCACAGGGAAGCCCTGACCTCGGGGCTTTAATAAAAATAAAAATTGGGGTAGGACTCAGTGCCGCCCTTGTCAGGGGGGTAAGGCTCTGTATTGCTCTGCTTCGAGGTTCCCAAAGAGCCGTGTGCCCTGCTGTCTCTGCCAGCCAGCTTAAACAGTGCCCTTCCGCACGCGCATGGTGATGTGCGGGTTCTGCATAAAGGGTTAAATGCCGGTCTAACTCAACATTCAATAAATGACATGCATGCACGATGACATACACGGAGCCGACATGTATGTGCAGAGTAACACATTGTCACGAGCCGCACCAAACAAGTCCCGTCACATCCATATGTTACCCATCCCAGGGGTTAATTATCCTTATTATTACTTATTGGGGCGTTTAACCCTCTAAAGAATAGGAAGAAAACAACAAGGCCAAAGGCCAAGGTTTGGGCTTCTACAACTCCGGCGGGAGTGACGGCCGGCGACTTTTCTCTTCCGGCACGAGGGCCAACAAGGTTTGCTTTAACCCATTGAGTGCCATGAAGTCCAATTATCTGGAAAATTCACTTGAAACAGACCCAAAATCTGTGCTGTCATTTTCCATATTTTACAGATATGTCTCAAAAATTGGGATTTCTTAGGAAAGCAGGGTCCCGATGAAGTCATCGCCGTGCAGATGGAAGACGTTAGCCTGGTAACGGGGTCTTGACTGAGCCGGAAATACCCCGCGCCGGTCTGTAGAGGGCAGGTTTTACTTAAATGTCTGCCGAATTTAGGAATCGAGACGCACGGAAGCCAAGACATCGGAAAGATCCGGAGTGCGCACTGCGCATGGAAACAAAACAGAATTATCGCCGAACCCCCGGGCATTCCCCCCCCCCAAGAACTCTGTTTTTTAACATTTGTTTTATAAAGTGACGAGAATCTTTTTCTTCATTTTTTTTAAAATTAATTTTCAAATAAATTTTTATATAAAAAATAAAAACACAAACAGATAAGTAAATGAGTGATTTTCTAGCAAGCATCTACGGATTTATATCCCGGTAACCGCGTACGGATTATATTCAGTACATTAAAGGTTTAGTGATTTAACCCCTTACAGGTACTCCAAATAAACAGGACTATTGTAAAAAAATAATAAATAAATAAGCAAGCAGGGTGATGTCATTGAATGCATAGGGCGAGATTAATTGCTTTATCTCTTATTTAATTCCCTCTAACTGGGGAGACGGTTATTTTTGGCGCGTCGCTGGCTGCCATCATTGTTGGAATGTCTGTAACGGTTCACCTTCCGTCCTCGGAATAACGCAAATTATTTTTTCTTGTACCGGCGTGCGGCGCTGTGTAAGGTGGTCCGGGGTGCGCGGTTGGTCTGTTTGGTGGTTGATTCGTATTTGTTATATATAATGGGTGGAGATCGGGGAGATTTCTATTAAAAAGAATTTGCACAAGGAAGCAGATCTTGAGTTCTCCAAAAAAAGTCCAGCCCCAAACTTGCCCCAAACGACCGCAGAATCTCCAGTAATTACCCAGAAATGCCCCTCTGGTGCCACGTAGAAAATATGTGAAATAAGAAGGTCCTTAATGATCAATGTGGCCTCGTGCCTCTCAGGGTATAAATCGTGCTGGGTCTATTCTCACTAGACTAGTTACCAAGAATCATCGTTATCCCGGCCCTCGTTCCATGGGACATGCGTGGTGGGTCAAAAGATTGGCTCTTCTCCACTTGGAAGCCACTTCTTCTGTTCTCCTCCTGTCCATGGATCCAGCCCCAAAGAAAGGGCATCTCCTGAGGTCTCCTCTCGTGGCGAATCCACAAATAAAGCTCATCCAAGACACCTCTTTCTCCAGCCACTTCTTGGAGTGGTGGGTCGAACGCGGTCGCATGGTGGCTTTTGGGTCATGAACACCCATTAATAAAGTCATAGCCTCTTTATGGTTCTTTACTGCGCTTGGGGGAATGGAATCACATGACACAAAACAGTAGAAGACAATCCTTGTGTCTTTAAATTGGGGGATTACAACTGATTAGCACATGGGGCAACACTTTATTTTCTGGGTGGGGCTCCACCCACTTTCCTACTTAACCCCACCCACTCATTTCCACTTTCTGATATATACCCCCCCATCAATTCTGATTTTGGGAAGAGCTCCATCAGCCAGCCTGGGATTGGGCCCCTTCAGCTGCTGGTGAACTACAACTCCCATGATGCTCTGTAAGCTTTTAATATGTGGCAGTGAAGCCTTACCCCTAGGTTTGTCTCCGAATGTATCTGGGCACAATCGAGGGGTTATATTCTGAGACGAAAGAAAGGGTAATCAATCAAAGAAAGATCTGTTTTGAGTTAAAATGCTTTATTTTTATAAATTACACCTTGTCACATTCTGTCGGTTTCCATACACTTCCCATAACTTATTTTCTGCACATTTAGCAGAGAAGTTTACATGTAGAATAAACACCCACAAGCACACTGAAGCCACATGTGCCAAGTATATTCAAATACAGCAGATTCGGCAGATGCTGGGAAGCGTAATATTGCAGTACATGGACTTTCACTAAAATAGCCAAAATTATTGAATAATTAATAGCCAATTATGCTGTATTGCCTAAAAATGTACAGATCGAGCAGAAACAACTGTCAATAATGTAATAACATTGGCCACAGTTAACCGACCATAACATGGTGGAGGCAGCAGACACCATCAACTGCCCAAATGCCAATGGCATCTATTCAACCACTGTGATGGAAGCAGCAAATGCCAGCTGCCCAATGGCAGCCATTCAACCATCATGATGGAGGAAGTACACCACCTACGGTCCTAATCCCAATGGAAGCTATTTGACCATCATGAAGGATGCAGCATGCGCCACCAACTGTCCTACTCCCAATGGCAGCCATTCAACCATCATGATGGAGGTAGTACACCACCAGTGGTCCTAATCCCAATGGTAACTATTCAAACTCTGGGAGGGAAGCACCAGACACCACCAACTGTCCTAGACCCAATGGCAGCTATCCGACCATTATGGTGGATGGAGCAGACACCACCAACTGTCCTGGTCCCGATGTCAGCTATGCAACTGGAGCAGCAGATGCCATCAACTGTCCTAATCCCATTTACCATAAATGTAACATACACGACAAAAAGAACATGCCAACGTTTGAAAGTACATACAATGCATGGATTTTCTTACTGAATGAAGGGACTTTGTGATGCTAGGGCCATGACTTGGAGAGTCAGGATGTAGCCTAACAAATAGGTAGGGTTTAAAAAATAATTTATGGTTTTGGGAGGATAAATATGGAAAAGAATAAAAAAAAAACAACAAAAAGAGGAAGAGTGAATGGGAGAGAGATGAGCTGGAAAGAGATTGATGACCGTTGAGAGAAACATCTGGAATTGTTCTTACAGGGAGTAGCTGCAAACATCTCCTGGGAAGCGAGTCAAAAAGCTGAGGAATCTGAGAAAAGGAAGAAACGCCGTCCACCTAATTAATATCCTCACTGTATAGGATGAGGGCTTTAAATACGAGCGGCCCCTCTGCCTTCTTCTCATCATCCCAAAGAGCTGTGGGGAGATCTATGAGCCTCCACTGGTGACCCAGGTCAACGTCAACCGCCAAAGCTCGATAAATGACACAAGGTGATAAAAACTTTGGGGGAAAAGCATGATTAATGCAAGAAATGGAGGTGCCAGTACCGTACGACACAGATGCAACCAGAAAGGTGTCTTCTATAAAACAGTTATTTCCAGCTTGAAAAAAAGGCCACAATTTTTGGAAAGCCGAGCTTGACCATGGGCACCACGATGAAAAATGACGTGTTTCTGGCAGAGATAACCAGAATTCCTTGCGCTTTTTTGGCTCAAAGTTGGAAAAACCCTAATACAAAACTCTAAATGTTTATGGCAGGGAATCTTTTATGTATAAATTTTTTTTAATGTGTCTTATCACCCGGGCAACCAATAGAATGTTCCAAATAGCGAGGACGTTCCTTTGGTTGCTTGGTGATAAGAACACTTTTCATACTTTGCACTAGAATCACTTTTCATACAGTGCGTTTACAATGCTTTGTAAGTATAAAAAACCGGCTAAAATACCAAAAAAATACAGTATATATATATATATATATATCAGTTTTCAGATAAGACGAACCTCTAATCTTTAGCACTATCCGAGTGATGAAATGACAGAAAGAAGCCCGGTGTTGCGAGGCTTTATCCACTATGAGTAATACACGGAATGAATTCATTCATGTCCTGCTTTGTGAAGATAATGCCCAGACATTCTCATGGTGAGAGGGTTAATGAGAATGAATGGGAAATGTTTGCCTTCTCCGCTAATTAGATCCATGCCTGGTCTGGTTAATGTTAGGGACAGCATTGAGTTAATTATGGGAAAAAATGTGACGAGCTGAGAAAGCTCCTGTATTCCACGGCTTCGCGATGCTCCTTAGTAATTTGTTACCTATACCAAGGAAGCTTCCGGTTCACTCACAGATGGGAATTTATAAAATGGGAATAAAGAAGGGGAGGAAAGGCCAACGGGTAGAAGACATTGATAGTTTGTGGGTAATCAGTCCATATCTTCAACAGAAAATAATGTAGTATTTTAGTTCAGATTAGTCCTTGAGACCTTTCGGAAAGGGCTACCAGTGACTTTGGCATCCTTCAGCAAGGTCCTTGAGACCTTTTCGAAAGAGGCTACCACTGAAATTGATGTCCTTTAGCAAGGTCCTTGAGACAATTTGGAAGGAGGCTACCAGTGGAATTGAGGTCCTTCACCAGGGTCCTTAAGACCTTCTGGAAAGAGGCTACCAGTGGAAGTGACGTCCTTCACCAGGGTCCTTAAGACCTTCTGGAAAGAGGCTACCAGTGAAAGTGACTTCCTTCACCAGGGTCCTTGAGACGTCTTGGAAAGAGAAATCATATTACTGACTTTCTATAAACTCTACTACCAAGTCGTTTAGCCCCTGCTGTCATGAGGTCAGGCAAACTAAGATATGAGCAAGCCCTTCAGTACGTGTGTTGGGTTTGCGTTGGTTTCTTCTGCCATGTTGGTGGACTTGAGGTCAGCAATAATTTGGGATCAGCCCTGGATGATACTCTCGCTCTGTGATCCGACATCAACATTACAACCCAAGATTATTGCAAGCTGGCCTTTCTCCTTCACCTTGTCTGCAATTAGAATCGAAAGCAGACGCAAGCCAAGCCGCATCCCAAAGCGGGCAGCACAATTTGATTTGTACGTCAGCCGGGGAAGGCTTTCTCTTTCTATCCACAGACCCATAAATCCTCATTTATTACTAATAGACACTTTTGTGCGGCTAAAGATTATTAAAACCGAAACAGGTTCATAAAATGGTCTCCCGCGTCTCGATTGTTATTGGAGATTCCAACACAACCGGGAAATAAAGAGACCAGAGGTAACGGAATAAACAAAGTAAGCTTAAAAAAAAACCTAAACGTTGCAGAAAAAAAACCCATTCTGTGTAAATAACGCCACGAGCCGAGACCGTGAGATCCTCCAAAACAGACATTTCTACTTCCTATATTGCAAAGAGTTCATTGAAAAAAACATGAAGCCCAAAGCAGGAAACCAAAATAAAAAAAATATGCTCAGAAATGTGTAAAATAAGGAATATTCAGAAAAATAAGTTACGGATAATATCGCTTATTGCGGAATACAAAACTTTTAACAATAACATATATATATATCAAGTAGGACAGTTCCATTGAATGCCCAACCACTGCCTTGATGTAATCAGACATCTTCTTCTTACTAGATGCCTCGTGACACAAGAAGAGCTTACTCATGGGTCCAAATGTTTTGTTGCCATTGCAGCAGATATAGCATTTTCAGCGCCCCTGTGCTGTTGTTTAGATTCTTATAACTATTAGGGAAAGAAAAATGGCAGGTTCCTCATGGGCGGTTCCAGGCACCACCCATGCGTAGAATTTTGGAGAATCCGCCCGTGTGGGTGGGTGTGGCTACAGTGGTAGAGTGATTTCGTTTTATGCCGAAATGTACATGAAAAGAAAAATAAACTTTGCAAGGCAGCCACTCGGGGGCTACAGGGGGCTATAATGTGTCCTCTTTTCTGGGGACCAGATGATATCTCCAGTATCTTCTCATTCTATCAGTGGTATTACGATATTCTCGATGCTTCAGTTGGGCACAGAAACACCGATTACTAAGCGTCTTCTGTGATGTCATGTCACGGACATCCTGTCGAGAGCCAAGGTTTTGTTCCCCAGCAATGATGGACATGCGTATGGGGTGTTTCCTTACTAATTACTTATCTTTAGTAAAAAAAAATTTGACAATGTTAGAGGATCATTTTCCAAGCTCCACGCACATAATCTCAACTTTTTAAGATTTCCACCAGTCCCACCGTTCATGATGTCACC
This sequence comes from Spea hammondii, assembly GCA_029215755.1. NCBI lineage: Eukaryota > Metazoa > Chordata > Amphibia > Anura > Pelobatidae > Spea > Spea hammondii. The sequence goes on from JARDYJ010000001.1 coordinate 1,623,396, forward strand.
GTTCATGATGTCACCGTTCATGATGTCACCGTATCTTCTGCTTTGTTTATACAGAACACTCTTTTTAAAGGAATGTTTTAATAACAAATCAGCATAATTCAACCAGGTCCGGACTGTGGAGAGGGTGACCCCGACACTTTAACGCCAGCGGCCGACAGCAGGATATGCCCAACGGCCTTCACGAGCATGGGGCGCTGTCAGTCCAGGGTTCTAAGATAATTATTAGATCTAAGTGAATTTTTGGGGCTATGTATGTGCAGCTTGGCTATACTGGGTTATGTAAAGCATATATTTTGTACTTTTTGGAGAAGACGACACACCAACGGCAGCCTGAACCAATCAACGACAATTAACAATAGAGGAGATAGCTAAACGGGGAGGAATAATCCCGCAGATCCTGAGAACAGGAAGTCGCATGGTACCACACATAAACCGAGTTTCTAATACAAACATTTTGATCTGCAAACATCATCACATGCGTGTATAGAACCGTGACACACACCTGTTAACCCGCCGACGGCGCTCGGCGTATGCACTTTCCTCACAATCTTCAATCCAAATATCAAAATATGTTCCTGGCGGAAGGGGGACCCGCGCTTACATTTTTGGGATTTAGTTTATTGGCATTACCGGGGGAGGGGGGCTAACGGCGGATTACCGGGGGAGGGGGGCTAATGACTGATTACGGGGGGGGGGGTTCGTGTAACGGGTAATCGTGTAACGTTATGACAATCAGCACGCTTGGCCCAGATTCCCTCGTTAAGTTTAGGAGCTGCGCAGGCTGAATGTGGCGCGGTTACAATGGGGGGGTTTATGGCCCCCCGGTCACATCCGCCTTTGGGCCGCTCCTTATCGCCGTTCCCCTTTCCCCACTCAAGGTTAGCAGCTCCTCGGATTGCAGGGAAATAAATGTTTCATGCTTCTCGAGGACTAATCTGCTCGCCCCACCCCACGGCTGGAATGTGAAGAATAAACATCGGGCCAGATGGCCTCGGGGATCATATTAGCAAAAAAACTTAACCCGTTCCCGCCTGGAACAACCCACCAAGGGTGTGCGATAACCTCCGCCGTATTATTATATATGCTATATGCTGTATGTCGGGCCGGACATTGCTACAGAACCCATTCGTTCCAACTTCCGGAGGACGTCGCCCAAAGCAAAAGATAAAGAATCATTTATTGTTACTAATAGCGGCATCATATTCCACAGCGCTGTACGACGGGCAAGCAGGGGGGTAACAGGTAGCGCTTATAAGTTACCCGCGTGCAAGTTTTCCCCACCCAGTCTTATGTTGCGGTGTATCTAGGCCAGCTGGGCCAGCATCGGCCCTCATTGGGCCAGACAATGTGCTTCGGGACTGACCCAGCTGTAGCCTGGAGGTCCATGCCGTCTCCTTCTCACGTGAATTGGCACGGGCTCCATCATATGATGTCATACCCCAGCACTCCGCATATTTGCTTACTTATAAGGTTGTGCCGGCGCTGCGCAGCCTCCAGAGACGTCACTAAAAGGCGCTCCTCACCTTTATGACATCATATCCAGGTGTGAGGAGCCGCTGGGGGGGGGTGCTGGCAGGGGTAATAGAGAAGCGTGAGGTTCATCAGGAGATGGAGTCAAGGGAGCGTATTACCCCGACATATTACCCCGGCATCCAGGGAAAGCAAGTAGAGGTAGCAGGTATCATGCTGCTGACAGTATACTCTGTGCTGTGGGTCATTCGCTGTATTACATTAACCCTTCAGAGACTAATGCCGCATGTCTCATTTCCAGCGGCTGTTAGTCCTGAATCCTCTCGCCTTTCGGGGTTCGCTGCGCCGCCTGGGATCTGTTAGTTACGTTATGGGGGCAGACAGCGAGCTAAAAACACATGAAATCAGGAAAAAAAACTCCAGAAAAACAGTCAGATGATAGTTCAGAGCGGACGCTTACAATGTATTTCGGTGATTAAGACTGAGCCATTCTAGGCAGTATGATAAGGAGTCGGGGTGTTTAGTAGATCGGGGATCAGATAACAGAGCGAGAATCATAAAAATGGCTGATATGCAGTTGCCTGAAAACATTTATATTATGGGGCAAAAACTACAACTGGGGCAAAAAAAGAAAAGAGCGCCAGATTTTTAAAAAGTAGTAATAAAAAAATGGCGGAAGATCTCTTTTAAACGGTTTCTGGGTTCAGAACAAAGAGGCATTAGAGCGGAGGATTGCGAATGAATGATAATGTGTTTCTAGCTCTGGGGACCGAAGAGTTAACAGAATCTGGAAGAAGAAGAAATAAAACCCGGTAAATACCCGACATATGGTGGGTAAAGATGACACCTTTATTAGCAAAGTGATGCTTTCAGATTTACGCTCTCAGAAACATCCCCCGGCGGCGCATGTCCTGGCGGCTTCTCTGAATAAATTGCATTTAGGGCTCCATGGCGTAGATCTCTCCCGCCATTAGTGCTTCAAACATTTACTTCCTTACTGCAAACAAGCGCCTGATTTACAGTAAATAACACGGCAGATACAGACTTAGCAGATAAAAGGCCCCTGAAAAAGGCCCTGTAACGCTCGGAGCGCAACGTCGATAAGGAGAGAGACGCTTATTAGATTTCATCTTCTCCGAACAGCGACGACTTACAGAAGCGACACGTCCTTATAACAAGTGTCTATATAGATCAATATATATACACATCATAATATAACAGTATATATATATATATATATATATATACATCATAATATAACAGTATATATATATACATCATAATATAACAGTATATATATATATATATATATATACATCATAATATAACAGTATATATATATATATACATCATAATATAACAGTATATATATACATCATAATATAACAGTATATATATATATATACATCATATTATAACAGTATATATATATATATACATCATAATATAACAGTATATATATATATACATCATAATATAACAGTATATATATACATTATAATATAACAGTATATATATATATATACATTATAATATAACAGTATATATATATATCATAATATAACAGTATATATTTATATATACATCATATTATAACAGTATATATATATATACATCATAATATAACAGTATATATATATACATTATAATATAAGAGTATATATATATACATCATAATATAAGAGTATATATATATATACATCATAATATAAGAGTATATATATATATACATCATAATATAACGGTATATATATATATATATACATCATAATATAACGGTATATATATACCTCATAATATATATATATATATAAGGGGGTAGTAGAAGTATTATTATTAAACAATCATCTACAGACACCAGAAGGCTTGTTTTTCCCTCAGAAATCTCATGCTGCTGCCACAACCACAAGGGATTCTGGGTATGCAACATGCAAATAAGGTCAACAATGATCACCTTTGCCTCTATATCCGCTTTATTCACGGATCCCTGGAAAGCAATCGCCCCGCTGTACAGGACAGACTTTACACAAAACCCGGGTAAGAGGTGCAGCAGCCGGATCACCGCTCATGGACGGCCGTTTCCTCCTTCATGGGGCTCGTCAGCATGAGGTTGGGGTAGCACGAGAAATAACAATCACAAGTGTTTTGGTGGGTAAAGGTGATGGAAAACCCCTCCGCTTACAATTACTACCCCCTTAATTTTAGTGGAAGGGTTTTCCACCCCAAAGCTTCCCACGGGGGATAAAATGAATGATTTTCCCTTTTATGAATGAGGGGTGAAATATAGAGGGGTTAAATCTAAACCTTGATCGGCAGCACATTTTAGTCCACTTAAAACTCTTCGAAATAACCTAGAAATAAACCGAATCGTGGATTTATAACCTAAAATAATTATCAAGTTTAATCATAATATTAAATATTACTTCTCTAACCCGATGGTCGTTGCCACAGCAGAAGCTCATTACTCCCAACAATGCCAGCAGTATTATTACCTGCTGATTTGTATCACATTCCGCAGCGCCGTACATTTACGCCACAATAAACCTGATGCACTTTTGCTCGTAGGTGGAAGTGAGACCCCAAAATCAGACAAAAATGCCCCAAATGCCCAATTACCCCACGTAGATTAAATGAGTTTACTGAACCTACCCCCTCTCCATATATTTATTCGTAATATCCACGCATTTTATACAGATTGGACAATTAAACGGAATCTGTCAGCCATTCAGTGCTTTTAACCCTTTCCCGGATTGAAATTCTCTGAACCGTAGCCAATTCCTTAGCGTTAAGCCGTGGGCGAGGTGTTTCCTCCTCCTCCCCGCTCTCTGTTTTATTCTTAATATTCACACTTTTATCATAAAAATGATTTACAGAGCTTCGCGCACGTTTTTACACACGGCGGACCCGGAGCCGGCTCGGTATTGGCTCGCATGACTTTTAAACATTTAAAACATAATACCAGCTAAAAAATGAACTGTTCGACCTCGAACTACTGCGGGGAGCGGGAATACAGATGGTTTCCATATTCCAATAAATCAGATTTGTGCGGAATAATCATTCTCCCGGAGTGGGCAGAATTTATTAAAGGAAATCGGCTTGTTTCGTACTTTTTTTTTTTTTCGTTTTTTTTTTCGGAATTTTTTATTGTGATTTTTTTTTCTTTCTTTTCCAAGGGAAGGGTCAGCTCGCGCTGCATGCTGGGACATTTTTTTTCAGGCCCCCGCACTGGGTACATCTGGATCTCGTTTCTGTTCTCCTAGGAATGGGCTGATGTGACCTTACACAATACAACATACATGCGCCCAGCCCCGAGACGTGTTCCGTGATTTGGGTGTGAGCTGATGATGTCAGACACACTTAAATGTTAAATACACAAACGCTCGGGTTCAATTTCGTAGATTTCTGCATTTTGCCATCGTTTTACCCTTTCGTAAAAAAAAAATAAAAAAGTCCAATAATGAAATCACTTTAATTCGGGTCTCTGAGGAACTCAAGCGTTTTCCCTTCTCGGCGCAGGTCAGCGGAGTCCTTACCAAATATAATGTCAAAAAAAGGAGATTTTTATTTTTCCTTGAGAAAATATTGGCTTTTTTTTAATATCGATTTCATTGGGTTCGTTTTTTTTTTACGTCACGGTAACGAGATGAGGGATTAGAACTCGGAATGTTTTAAAGCAGAGTATAAGTAATAAACTTCGATAATATAATTCTAAGTAAACTTTTTTGTAACGTTAGATGTTTGGAGACCCCGAAATTGAGTGAGAGGTTAGGTTGGAGAAGATGAGATTAACTCCTCTGGTGACAGAGCTGTATGCCATTCAAAGGGTTAACCCAGTGAGTGAAGGGCATTGGAGTTTCCAGACACTTCTTCTGGGAATGTGAAGATCTGGATGTCTCGTATTCCATAAACCTATTAGAACTGGGAACCCATCGGCACAGTCTGATATTTCTCAGCCCTCCTTCATCTAAGCCGTTGCTCGCCTTTAAATCCTCGGAAATAAGAACCTCCGAGCCCCCCTCTTCCTTTGTCACCGACATCCACCGAAGCTATATTCTGCGGTGGGATTTTTACATCCCAAGTGCGTTCTTTTACATTTATCAACATTAAACTGCAGCTGCCGCGCTCTCCCCCATTCTCATTACCGTCGTAATAAATCGCATTGCGTCTGTCTACAGAGATTGTGTTAGTCGGGCAGACTAGACAGGGGTCCAATGAAGCTGATCTGCCATCAGATACATATTTGGGAGATCCATAATTGTAAGCAATTTTTTTGAAGCAAGGATATCCAATAAGAAGGAAGAACCGACGGTTGTCCAATTTGTTCAGGTTTATCTCACGAGATCTCCTGTCCAGATGACGATTTTCTAAATATTTGGAATTCAACATCTTCATCGGTCCCGAAATCAGCACCAGATACAAAAGGAGGATGGAATTCAACAAATTAACAACATCTTCAAATTCCATGTCCAGAAAGTTCCGTCAGCCAAATCCTTTGGATCAGGAATCGAGAGGCTTCATAACATCGCTACTGTGTTTAGGTTATAAATGAACTCACAACCTGAGGTTGGCCAGAGATGTTCCAGAGAATGCCCCAGGTTACATAGACGTCTTCTGTCCAGCCAGCGGCACACCTCCATCATCTTGGGTTGGGTTCATTCCCTCCTCCTTGACCTTCTTCCTCACACGATCAGCCATGATAAAAAGCCTCACGGTAATTCGGAAAACCTATAATTCTGTAAAATCTTGGAACCAAGGACTTTAGCAACTTTATAACAAAGCAAACTGGAAACCTCTCTCATCCGCAAGCAATGAACAACGTAGGTGCTTTCACTCAGGCGTGTCCACCATGGCTCTCCTTTCCACCGAAGACAACTTATCGTCCCGGGCCCTAGTCTACTTCTCCTGAGCTACCAGGTAACAGATTGTGACTCGGTGAAATATTCACACCTGAAACAGTGCTATGGAATCCCCTCTATATGTAAAATGGAATGGACCAGGTGCTGCAGATATAAAAAGAGGTAAAATCATGGGGTTTGGTGAATCCCCATGAGATATGGACAAAACGACCACGCACACGCACACTCAAGGCGCTTTCACATCATTGACATCGTAATCTCCATTCAGGCCGGGGGGTAAATCTAAAAGGAGCCCATTAACATAATGACAGGGGCAACAAAGCTCAATGTGCTGTGTCTGACCGGTGAAATCAATGCAGATTTTCCAAAATGGACTACACGAGGAGCACAAAAAGGATACAGTCAGGGGGTAAAGGCTGTCTAAAGCCCTTGTTATGTTGGACACCCTGGTGGCTGTATGTGGAATTACAAATAACAATTCTGAAAGCAACAGAGCAGCCCCGGTTTGCCCCACTCTCAAGAACACTATTTAATGCCTCTTTATATTGTTATAGCCTCGCTGACTGATGAGAAAATACAGAGACGGTAAACCCAAAATTGTATTTTCTTTCGAAATAAGAAAAAAAATATACATTGCGTTGCCAAGTTTATATTTCATGGTTTATATAACATTTTGGGATAACGCTTTTTATTTAATTTACGTTCCTTGTGCTGGACCAATAGAATAGTCTTTTTTTTTTCCCAAGTAAATTTATTCCTTATTCATATATTCATTTTCTCGAAGTTCTCTAATCCAGCCATTAAAAAAAATAAACGTTTTTTCACTGAAATAAAATACATTTGGAATTTCTTACCTTTAGACAATAATATAAATTCAAAAAAATTAGCTTTTAATTCCACTTTTTATTTTATTTTCCAGAAGAACTAGCAGACGTTTAGCACTGAAATCATACCGAGAAAAAGCTTAGTTTGCCGTATTTCATACAAAAGCTAAAACAGAATTCCTTAAAAGGCTTCCAGATATTAATTACATCGACTTTACAAGAAGATCTTCACAATTTACAAAACATTCAATTTAAAAATATTTGTTCCTCGTGAAGAATTTATTTTTACGATGCCCTCAAATGTTTGAAAACGTCTCAGGAAGCAGCCTGTACTTTATAAGTTGCCAGCTGCTTTCTCTCGGCGAGCGCCACTGCTTCATTGACCCTATTTTCACCGTGATTAATAGATACGATGTAGATGAGATCCGCCCTACTCGTGGGTAACCGAAATATTTTTTACACCACATCTCTTCTTTGCTTTCTGGTCTCAGCTGATTGGCTGAAACACATGGTGACATCATCAACCGGATTCACCAGGCCATCAGCGGTTGGCTGGACAGCGACATAAAATGAGGCTGATCTCAGTAGATAGATTTTCTGAAAAAACGAGGATTAAAAAATAAAGTTTTTCGTGGAGCTTCACTTCCTAAATTCACCTTTGTTTTAAGCTTCAGCAGATACTAGAAACATGGCCGGCTCCTTCACCGGGTCAGTGCATGGGTTATAATATTCAGCCATGTCGCGTGTCTCCTTTGAGAAACTCCTGCTCGGAGCTCGGCCATAGAGAGTTCAAGACGGACTTCCTGAGGAACCTCACTGATTGAACCAGAATGCTGAGAGGATGTTCTTCTGGGATGGTCTTCTCCAGAGAATGTCTCCTCAAGGTGTCTCATCAGGAGTGCTGAAGAAGTCAGATATGAGTGAGACGTGGCGAGACGCGGTGAACTCTTCTTACCCAGCGCTGGACGCCCACCATCTAGCCAAGTTGGCCAAGACATTGTGGGTGTCACATGACTATGGAAAAATGTGTGACATCATGCCTTGGATCCCCAGCCCATCCTTCTCACACTCAAGTACCACAGCCTTGCATTTTCCCTGTGTGCCAGAAACGTCTAGGCCTGGCCATTGGGGTACAGAGGGCTGCGAACCCAAGAGGAGCCTGTGTGAAAATGTACTTTATTTACTCATTTTAAATTATTAACCCTTTTCATCTTCTGGTTTTTTTTCACTGCACATCATTGTGACATTCAGGGCTATCTTTTAGTGGAGAGGAAAGTGGTACAGAGGGATCTGGGTAGCTAAGAGGGACTGGCCAAACTCAACAGGGACACTTGGCAGGTATAGGTATCCCTTCAGGACATCAAATCACTCCTGTTCTTCTTCATGTCCCACACGCCCCCGCTCATTATATTACATCATAACGCCAACAATGCCTGTTGTGATGTCATAGTGTCCCTAAACCACCCGTACATACGGCATAACACAGATCCCGGGGCCCGACACCTTATTTTTCCAGCCTCAAGAATAAAACAATGTAAAAAAAAGTGTAACGTGAATTATTTTCAGAGTTTGGAGCTTTTCAGGGCCCGTGTGAAGAGAGCAGACGACCTCCAACCCTCCCCAATTACTGCGTCACCCGCACCTTTCTACATTGGCTGGGCCCGTCAGTCACTTCCCCTGTCCCGCCGGTTCCGCTCCCTCTCGTGTTCCGAAAGGTTAGGTGTTTACAGGACCCGGACCTCCTGCCAACTATGATGTAGGAAGTTCGCGTTTCTAACGTCCTCTCCGAGGGGATTTTATTACATCTGAAAGGATCGCAGCCAACCCAGCTGTGAAAACAGGGCTTGGAGAGGGACCCGCGTCAACCCCGCGTCCATCGCCCCCTTTTCCACTTTCTGCAAATAATCCAGAAGGCCTTTGTCTATCCGGAACGTTCTATCGGCCTACGCGAGGAGACATTTGGTCAACGTTAGCTACACAATGGAGTGTAGGAGTCGGCGCTAAACGAGTCATACGAGGTGCGGCTGTTAGAAAAAGTAATTCTCCCAACGAGTTCCTAAAGCAGAGCCAGCGTGTGGTTAACCCCTTAATGCTTAAAGTGTGATCCCGGCTATTAAAGGGACGGTTCCACCGGGTCCTTCCGATGTTCTGAGCTCAGTGCAGAAAGGACCCGAGAGGAACAGCCGGCTAATCGGAGGATTTCCGCAAATTCCCCCCGAAAGCCTCCAGAAATGGTTTTGTGGACCGTGATGTGACTTTTATCCAATAGCAGTGCAGGGAAAAAAGAGGAAAAATTATGTAATTTTCCTGCTTCATGGAATTTGGTCGGATCTCTCCTCCTCCATATTCTCCAAAGATGGCTGCTCTCCCTCCTGTTTATTTGCCCCATGTCAGTTGGTCAACTTATTGGAGCAGCCCCTCCCGGAGCCCATTTCTTGCCGTATCATATCCGGCAGTGAAAATGCTGCAACGCACAATAATACTGAGTGCTAAGGGTTAATAAACCTTTAATATATGTTATACCACTCTGGTTTAACCCCATGCAAACTGAATGTTAATCCAAATGCATCTTTTAACTGCCTCCATGCTGCACTGCCACCTTAGAGGGAACACTTCTGTATGACTGTATATACAATAATATAAACCTCCCCCCAGCGCTGTATACAGTAATATAACCCCCAGCGCTGTATACAGTAATATAACCCCCAGCGCTGTATACAGTAATATAACCCCCCCTAACGCTGTATACAGTAATGTTGGTCGGTGACAAAAACCTGGTTTTATCTCGTTTTTTCACAATAAACCCCCTTTATCTGCAGACCTGGAGCCGCCGTCGCTGTCAGTCATGTGATATTTTGGGTGAGTTTCCCGGCTCAAACACCACACTGAGCTGATGCTTTATGGCGATGCTAATGAAGTCCGTTCCTCCATAGACTTTCATTAGTCAGAGAGTCCAGCTGGGTGATTATTATTTCCGCAGGCGGTGTGATAAGCAGTCGGGACGTTCACATTATTTTCCTTACTTTGGGTTTCATCGAGTAAAGTAAAAGTGAAGCCACCTTGAAAGGTGCAAATTTTAAAGCAGTTACCATGGAAACCAAGTCAATGAAACCAACCCCCCGTGTTACTCGGCAACTAAAAAATTAATCTTTCATCCATTAGAAAGGAAATTCAATTTTTCGCTTTTTTTATCATTATTTGGTAATATTATACATGCGCGATATCAGCGTCTTGATGAACTCATCTGCATGTTCGTCACGGTGATCGCTCAGAATAATTGCGGGATAATTGTGATAATTACTACGACAATTTCCAAAAATCAGTCCTGATCAGATGTCACGGGATCCCCACTGCGGAGCTGGTGACATCATCGCTATGCTCTTATTGGACAAGGCTTCACAAGGAGGCAGAAATTTCAGGCCGGGGGTAAAGTCAGGGAGCAGTCTATAAAAAAATGCATCTATAGTACTGATTTACTGAGAGGGTGGTACATAAGTGGAACAGCCTCCCAGCAGAAGTGGTAGAGGGTAATACAGCGAGGGGATTAAACATGCGCGGGATAGACATACGGCTCCTGAATCTAAGACAAGACCAACGACTGATTAAGGTTTGAGTTTCTGTGCAATAATTTTTGTTGATTTCCTAAATTTATGCTCGCGGTAATCCAGAAATTCATAGAATTCATTGAACTTTTTTATTTAATTATTTTGTTAAATAACATAATTAAATTATTAATAATAAAAATGTATTTAATGTATTTTACATTTATTTTTTTTTTAAATGTAATACTTGAAAGCATTTTCATCTGCAGATTTTAAAATATTTTTTAAGCAAATCCACAAAAAAGCCTTTTTTCACAATGTACAAAGTCTGCACAGAGCCCGACCTCAACCCCATCGAACATAAAGAGTTCCTGGACGAGCGGAAGCCGTTATATCTGTAGGGGGGGGAGTGTCTGACTTCATAGTAATATCTATGTATTTAGGATGTGATGTCATCAAAGCCCCTGTTGATGTAATGATCAGGCGTCCCAATACTTTTGACCACATAGTGTACCTTTGTAAAAGCACCTCCATCCCTTCTCTGCCCCCGAAGCAGCGTTAATAATAATAATGATAATAATAATAATAATAATAATGATGAGGAAATAAACAGCCGGCAGGATATTTTCACACAGATTAAGCCACCGGTTGCCGCGGGTTACGGTGCAGCTGTTGCCGTCTTCGCTTTGAACTCGCCGCCGTATTTATTTAATGCTTTTCCCCAGAAGCCCCCTTTGAACGTCTTTATCGCCGGCCCGAGGCCCCCGAGGCTGCTGTTATCCGCAGGCCGAGATACGCCGGAGCTGTGCGCACTGTCAGGGCTCACACTATAAAGCGCAGAGTCCCTCGGGGAGCCCCGGTGACAGCCGCCCACAGCGGCGCTCTCCGCCGCCACCGCGTGAAAGGGCCGGCTGGACTTCCTCCAGGAAGGAGGACAGGAAACGGAGTGAGGTCACCGGGAGCCGCTGGCCGTCTGTTCCGGTAGATAACGGCGCCGGTGCTGAGTGACAGAGATAAAGAGCGGTGTCTTCGGCGGAGCGAGACGTGCGGGGGGGGGGATACTCTGACCCTCCCGACACAGAGAGTCCCTATATAAGATGAAGATGTCATCTCACCAATGTCAGCGTGTGGCCCTCTCGGAGTCAGCAAGGGCCCTTTAATGCAAATCACCCACAACTCGCTGTTTAGTGAATAAACCCTGGATAATTATTCAAATACCCCGATTGTAGCTAAAATATTGGTCTGCGTCTCCCCACCAGCCCCCCGATCATCTGACCAGATTTGATTTTTCACCAGCTTTGGTACTCTGTGGGTGAAATGTGCGGTGACATCACAACGCAGGGTGGTTTGTGACATCACACAAGCTCCAGTGACGGCAGAAAAGGTCCGATTGACCTGTCCAGCTGGAGGGACAAAGAGGAATAACGGAAGCTCTGCTGGTTGGCGGCTCTGGTGACCTCCGGTTAGTTTACGGCCGCTTTTCACTTCCTTACACCCCCCCCCCTTGGGAAATACGTTTTTACCAATCGTTTTTGGATTCCTGGCAGGTTTATAAGCATTTTATTTAATTTTTTTCCTCCCCGTGTGACATCACTTCCTGCCCCCGTGACGTTGACCTCCGGGTGGTAATTAGGGGGTCCCGTGGGAATGAAGCTCTGATGAGGAATGTGTTTTGGGAATGAACTAAATGCTCAAGGAAAATCCATCTGCTGCTCTGGGGAGGAATTAGATCCTTACTGCAAAAAATAAATAAATAAACGGAGTCTTGAAACCTTTCGTTGCAGAAGAAAGTTGGCGGATTTTTGATCCGAACCCCACGGCTGCCGCCAATACGCAGCAAGCAACGACTTCTACTTATAACGGGACGTTCCGGCCATCGTACGGCAAGCGAGTGTCCTCTATAAATGACCATTATAGATGTAACTGAGTTTTCCTGGGAGAGTGGTAGATAAGTGGAGCAGCCTCCCAGCAAAAGTGGTACATTGTGAGTACAGGGGTCGCTGCCGCCAAAAACTGGTCTCAACAATTTCAAAAATGCCAAAAGAAACTGATTTTTTTTCTATATTTTTTCACTATTCACAAAACGCATTAATCTCCAGGGGGGGCGGCGGGGTCAAGCTGGTGACAGGACAGCTTATGGAGGGCCGTCTCTAGAAAGGCCCAGACATGGAGCGCAACGAGGGCCGAAGACTCTGACTGGCGGGGTATTATTTCTCCCCAATCGTAACTCATGCTTAATCCGCTTCTCGACCTGCTTCGGAAGGCAGAAAGAGGAGAAGATAACGTCCCGTTTCCTGCGGCCCTCGCGGCCCCCGTACACATATGTGTCGGATTTGGCGGCGTGGGCTAGCAGGTGCGCAGGGCTGACAATGGCTGGCGGGAACTCCGCGCACGTTCCGATGCAGAAGAGCAGCGCTCTGGGCTTAAGCCCTTTCCTCGTGTTGCGATGCGTCCTCCAGGCTTCGTCCCCGCGGGATTCTTCTCTCTCACAGCACGAGCCAAGAGCCTCTGGCTTCGCCAGTGACGAGGAAGCTGCTTTCAATTTACTCGGCTGGAAGACGTCCATGCGCGCTCCTCCTGCCAGAAGCCCCAGTCCTCCCCGGCATCCCGGACTCAATCATGTTCAACATAACATAACCGGCAATGCCAGCTTCAGTAACAGCAGGGAGCTTACACTTGTTCCGGTCAGGGGGAGAGTGACCGATCAGGATCCTTCTACATAAAAAGGGGCCTTATCCTCTAAACATGCGCGGCTTACACGTAAACAGATCCTCTCGTGCAAAAGCCCCGGACTCCTGCAACACTTTCGCTTTAGATTCCATTTTCATTTTTTGTAGCCAACCAAAAAAACAACACAAATAAACCCGACAGCGCCTCCTGATAAATAAATTAACTATTTGTCGGATGGGGCAATTATGTGATTTTATTCAAACTTTTTTATAATTTCAGATATTTTTATTTGCGATTTTTTTTTTAGATTATTTTGGATATTTTAGAAGAGCGGTGATGTTTTTTTGGGGGGGCGGGGTTTAAATACGAATATTATAATTTATTATGTGCTGGTAATGGGGCCACTGTGCTAATAATCCTGAGTAGTTACACAAATGGTGCGGGGGAGGGGAACTTTGATTAGATAATGCCGGCTGTGTCACAGATCTCAGATCCCCGCTGCAAAAAATCTTATCTCAAAAACAAATACATTAAAAGAATGAAAAAGCCACAACCCAGAGGTAGTTTTAATAAATTAGTTTTATTAGCTAGGCGTCGGATTCCCAATTAACACCAAATTTAAAAGGCGTAAAGCAGTTCAGAAAATACAAAAAAAATAATTAAGTATATAGAGAAAAAAATATATTTTTTTATTTTCCTTAATTATTTTTAGTTATTTAATTTCCATTTTCCCCAACACACTTCATTCATAATAACCGGATTATTTCCATTATTTTTCAGATTTTCAAAGTTAAACAAATAAAACCAGCCTTTTATTAAGTGATTGTAACTCATTACTCTTTTAAGGGATAGTCTGATGACAGGATTGTGTAAATTGGTGCGGTTTTCTGTTATAACTAATTTGCATATGATCTGCATATTGCGTTTTACATATGGTGTGATGCATGCTGGTCGTAACTCACCGCAGCCTTTTGAAAGGCTCTTGGAAAGCTTGGTCTGAGGGCCCCTGAGGATACCTTAGGTCCCCAGGCTCTGGTCCAGGTCTGTGCACTAGGTGTAAGTATGAGGTTAAATACGATTCACCCTGTATGCGTCACATGCCGGTGAGCACCTTTTGCACCTGGGGTCCCTCCACGCACTTTTATTTTTGTATCCCCAAGGTCTGGGGCTTCCTCGTGGAGCACTTTTTGTACATAGTTTCACACGATTTGCACAGTTTTTTTGCACAGAGCACGTTTGCTATTTTGCTTCACTTTTTGTATTTTTGATTTATGAATACGAAACAGCAAGACGGCACCGGACACGACTTTGAAACACAGAAAAGCCACGGTGGAGCCGGGTGCCCTAAAAAGGTCTGGCTTTTCTGGTGAGGAGGAGAGTCAGGTAGCTCTTCTGAGAGCCTCCTCCAAGAAGACCAAGGAGATCCGGCCCTCCTGCAGGCCTTATGACCCGAGAAGGGAAGGAAAGGGCCGCATATCCTTCGGGAGTGCGACCCCCGAAGAAAACGAAGAAGGGGACCTGGTGTCCACTGTGGCCCTATGGCACTTTGGCGCCGGCACACTAAGGGGTCTCGGCTGAAAGAGTTTTCCCGTCTCAGATGAAGGCCCGGCCCTGGGTGTAAGAAAAGCCAGAGGTTTGAGCAGAAGCCAAGAAACAGCCAATAACATCGCATGTAAACCTGCGCGAAAAACATGAACCCTCGCATTACCCTGATGCTCCCAGCTGTTACCTGATAGAATTTGACAGGAATAATAACTTTTTTGACCACATAGGGAGTTGATGTAGATTTCGGGGGGGTTCAGCCTATATTAAGATGGAAGATTATAACCTGTTTGTGATGACAGGAAGTCAAATCGCCAAACATCAATCTCGAAATAAGCTGGAATCGTTTCATTTTGGGTTCACGTCATACTTTTTAGAAGCTGCGTTTCTCGTGGTATCTCCAGGGAAACCGCCGGGTATTCAGCGATGTAAGAGCTAAGGGTTTATAGGAATGGGGAATCATGGCCGCCAGAAGACGTTCTGGATTAGTAGCGCTAGTAATGGATAAGGATGTAGGCTCTGGAATTTTAATAAAATATGGGGTGGAATAAATATAAGGGGAAAGGAATTCGGTGATACTATTCTCAAAGGAAAAGAGTGAAGGGAAAACGATGAAGGGGCAGGAAGGCAGTTGAGGAGAAATACTAGAATTATACATTTTGGGTTCTGATAGGCCATCTTCGTATAAACTGAGAGGGCTTGCTAAACATTCCTAGAGGGCAATACATAGAAATTATACCTGAAATGAGGTTTTATCAATTTATCAATAGTGCTCAATGTCAGGCAGCTGGGGCAAAATCATTGAGATATTGTCATGAAAGGAGGAAAATATCATTTTTGTCTTTTGCATAACCGTGAATATGCAGGGCAGGTCTGGGCACCTGTTCTAAAGAAGGACAACATAATAAAGGCCATCAAAGATCTTAATTATAAAGAAAGATTGGAAAAGTTGAATTTATTTACATTAGAAAAAGGGCGTCTTAGATATGATGTCATTATAAAAATACATAGGGGGGCAATACCAGCTGCAGGTCTCAGTGAACCAACTCCCCACAAATGTCTCCATATCTATTACACCGATTCATTAGAAAACATCAGATCTCCCTGCCTGACGTGACATCATCGGAGAAGGAGGTCTGGATCGCGTCATGCCGGAGAGAGTCCGGTTCCTCAGCTCACCGTCACCCTTATCACCGTATCACAATCATTCCCAAACACCTGTTTCCATTCATGCAGCTGGTTTCAGTTGGTGCCGAGCAGGAAGCATGCGCCGGGGATAACCGTCCATGTGTTTGGAGATGGTTAGTATTACAAATTAACTGCAAGAAACTAAACTTATGTCCTTTTGACAACTTCCAAGGACACCTTTCAGCTCATTATCCCGACTCCCAGACTTAACGGCCTCAACCTGCTGAATGGAGCAGAAAACAAGAATCCGATATATATATATATATAATCAGTGAAGGGCTGGGGGGGCAGGTAAAGCCGAGTGACCCCATATACACATATTAACACACACTCACATCCTAACACACATATTCATGCTTACACGCACACACTTATACATACTCCCTCCCTTATCCTCTCACCTCTTACCTCACCTGCAGCTTTCTTTCTGGCTGCCTCGCCTTTACCTCTGGGTCAGCGTAACATCACTGGGTCACATAACGTGTCATCATCCTCCCATACGAGAAACTTTCTTAGGGGGAGCGGAGGCCAGAAGGCACAGACTGCTCCCCCCGCCAGTACTGGACGGAGTCTTCGGAGTTCAGCGTCGCTGGAGCTTCAGGCGACCCAATGGTGCTTAACTCATCCGAAACCTGAAATCAATCTGAAGCCGAAAAAACTGAAAAGTGTCGGTGCCAAAACACAGTGCCCCAGCCAATGGCGGGTAAGATAAAACATTCACCCTCCACCACCAGCCGATGGCCGGGGTGATTTAAGAGTGGGTATAAAAAAGGTGCCTCATGAGGGGGATCCAAGGTGAATATAACGTGCTTATCAACCCGTGCAAAGTGATAAGAAAGTGCCCCCCACACTCATCACATTGCGAGTGCCCCAGCGGATCCATGCTAGGGGACGCCATAACACCCCAGGCTCTCTGACACCATCCCCAGCCCTAAGGCCCGAGGACCAAGCTTTCCCTCTCTCACAGACACTCAGACAAAACGCAGAGAAGGGAAGCCCAAATTTTTTTGATTTTTTTTAACAGCCCCAAGCTCAGTGCTTTGCTGTGAAGAAGAAAAAAAAAGTGCCACCAGGTCCGTTTTCTTCAGGGGTCGCACTCCCGCAGTATACGCGGCCCCTTCACATGGCTGTAATCAATAACAACATAGATCTCAAATTGAAGTACACAGACACTAACTTTATTGAGGAAACAATCACCACCAGCCTCCAAGAGCCTTTCCACTGACTGGCGGTGAGTTACCAGCATGCATCACACCATATGTAAACACAATATGCAGATTATATGCAAATTAGTTACACCAGAAAAACCACACCGATTTACACAATCCTGCCATCAGAACCAATAATATTGGTCAGACGGGCAGGCGAAAGGGGAGAAACTGGGATCTAGAGAGCTCTGGTGCCCTCATTGTTGCCACCCTAATCAGGTACAGAGTGACTTAAACATAAAGCAAAGGATCCAGTTATTGTGCTGTGATTATTGTCTGCTATCTCCTGCTGGGGGTATGTAATGCAATACAGGGGTCTGCTGTCTATAATGGCAAATACAGGCGCCCCCTAAAGACCCTCGCGCATTTGGCACAGATGAGACCTTAGTGGCCAGCCATGTGTCTGTATTCCGTGTAAAGGGGGTCCAATTCACACGCTGTCTCAGAGCCAAGTGAAAGGGAAAAACAGAATGTAATCTGCTGGGTCTGTGAGATCTGAAGCAGTCCGCGGGCGGCCCCGAAGGACGCAGCGGCTCTGCTCTCTCGCGTTTGACTCTGCGTTCAGTCAGGATGTGAATTTCCTGTCTGTGTTTTACTATCGATACCGAAGCCATTACAGCATCGCAAGAGGGGCCAGGGGCCGATTAACCCTTCAGTCTCTGGAAAGTGTGGAGCACCTTCCGGCAGGACCCCTTCTGTAATAACGCTGTACACTTAGAACTGAGGGCCAACTCCTTAGCCAAAGAGATTGCTGGATATATGACAGCTCACAGGCATTATTTTACCAGTGAGAGGGTGGTCAATAAGTAGCATAGCCACCCCGCAGAAGTGGTAGAGAGTAATACAGTAAAAGACTGAAATTAAACCTATTAAGGGACCGGAGCGCGCCTTTAACTTTGGAGACATTTTGGGAAACATGTTCTAGAAATTTGCCAATAACAGGCCACATTTTTTTAATATTATTATGTATTTTTCTACTTTTTATGTATATAGGAATTTAATCTTTAGGTCGTCTTGTAAACAAATTTCAAATAACTTCTAATTTTTTCTTTTGTTTTTTCTCAAGCGGCCAAAAAAAACCCCCAACAGTTAAAATGTGAGACTGTACATTTTTTGTTTTGTTTAATGGAAAACGGATTTTTTTGTCACTATGGTGGTCGCTTCTTCCCGCTGATCCCCACGCGATGAGCCGGAAAGGGTTTGACGGACACGACGCAGATAACAAACAAAGCGGGTAATTACAGAGCGGCCGTCCTTCCCACGGGCCGGGGGGCTTCTTACCCATTTTACAGCCTCCAACTCTCATTTTCTTCATTTTTTTTTCAATGCCAAATTGTGGGAAAGAATGCAGATTTTGAATTAAAACCATTCTCCGTTTCGCTCCCACATCGGGATAAATGGCTTTTTACGAGTTGTTTCTCGTCCAAGCCGTGACTCATTGGCGTGTTTTATTATTTCATTTATTTGATTCGAGCCGCAGATGGGGAGACGTTGTAGCCTCCGATACTTATTGTACGAAGCAGCGGTCGCCCCACGAAGAGCGTCTCATGGGAACGGAGGAAAGTCGGCGTTTTTGGTTAGGGGTGCGAATTTCCGCTTGGACGGCGCCAACGCCAGTAACCGGATCCCGGGATGTTAAGAAACCCGCGGTGCATTCTCTCCCGACGTGGTGTAACGAACGCTCGCGTCCGGCTTCGGAGGCCGCTTGAAGAGCGGAGATCCCCGAAGGACGGCGACATGTTTAATGTCACCGCTTATTTTGACTTTGACGGACTTAATCGCTGATAAGCTAATGAAGTGAGGGCAGACAGATCCATGCGCGTTTAGGAGACGCAGAAACTGTGATAAGATCCATTCAGCCCGCGTCGTCTCTTGGATTTGCTCTATGATCGGGGCCGGTTTATGTCCCATCAGCCGGGTTCACGTGTGATTAAGGCCGACGAATGAGATCCAAAAGTTATCTATATATTTATATGTTTCTATATATTCTGTATATTTATTAAGTAAATGTGGGCTGAGAGCCTCTGAGCCTGGATCGGCCGCTTCATTCGGGAAGGACATGCGTTGCTTTATTGAAGCTCAGAGCGAATTATGAAGATAAAGCAGGCCACAACAATTTTTCCTTCATAATTTTTCATTATTTTTAGAGGTTTTTTTGCCCGCCTCTACAATCCCCAGGTCAGTGCAGGCAGCAGGCGAGGAGATAGGGAAATGAAAACAAGGCAGCGTTCTGGTCTATCGGCCGCATCTAAAAGCGCAGGCAGCAGGACTGGCCCCGGCTGAGAACGGTTCTAGGTCAGCGCGGGAAGCAGAGTTTGGATTGTGGGTAAAGTTTATGGAAGGAAACCTTTCGTCTGGTCTCCCAAACTAAAAGAGTTTGAAGGAGGCGGACACGCGGGTTCTGGAGCCTGGAACCTTTTCCGCCATGTTTTGGACAGGAGTCACCTGTGACCTCAAAGCCATTTGGCCTTTCTCTACGTGTAACGTCTTTCCGTTTTTTTGTAAAAATAACATGAATGGGAGGGAAGGGCATCGGCGAGAAGCTTTCCCTCCTCTCTGCTGACCAGCAGCTTCTTGGAGTTATGGAGGACCATCGCCGGATGGTGGAGAGAGACTTCTGTAGGCATGTCACTAAAACACGTTTGTAAATGATATGGTGTGTTAAGTTATAACGGCCCCACTTATAATCCTAGTTCATGTAATAATAAGTGTGAAACAATGCTACCCACGTCCATAACAACCCCTACGGGGCAAAGACACCTTCCGCCCGCCAGGTTCCAACGTCTTCTTCCAAACCGGAGATAATATTTTCGGTGTCCACCTTAAGATCTTTTTAAACCGGAGGTCGGATTGGGGGTTGAGCGGTCCCCTTTTTCCATGCAAAGGGTTAAATATATAACTATGATGTTTAAAGACAACCCTATGAATGCTTAAAAAAAAATATATATAACTGTATGGGGATATTAAATAATAAAGAGGGGACAAACACGTAGCAAACATGGAGGAGATGTGTCTGAAACCCAAGGGGTTAAGCGGGATTCCGCTGCTTGGTTCTATTTAATTTAAGGTGAAAAGGGCGCATTATATATTTTTGTAATGGCTGTGCGGCTTCATTTTAATGTTAAATACAATTCTAGTATTCGAGTCAGACTTGCTGGTCTGTAATTCCAGGCACAGATCAACTACTCTGAAAGTTCATTCAAATCAAGGATTCTGTGCGATAAAAATCTCCTTTTTACTAAGGTTCTTTTTCAGTGTTTTGAGACATTTCTGAGGTCCCTCAAACTGAGCACTTAGCCTAAATTAGCCTAATTTCTCATGTTCTGATGTTTTCCGGGCTCCGTGGCCACAAACGGTATGGAAACAGATATTCTTTCTGCTGGCGGATAATATTTCACAAGTTTGTCAAAATAACCTTTAAGAAGAAGTTCTAGATTATGGTGTCCACAGAAAAGGTCTGAAGTTCTCGCTGACCAAGTAATTCCTGGAGAACATGAAAGTTCTAAGATAGTTTTAGAATAGAACATCAGCAGTTCCTGGAACCCTCAAAAACCTAAGATCTTACACCAGGACTGATGTGGGGAATGATTTTTATCTGCTGTCTCGTTCTATGTCGGTTCTCCAAAACACGCTCTCCAACCCGACAGCATCCGAGTTCCAGACACCTCTCAGAGTTCAGCTCTGGTGAATCTGCATACTCCATGTCTGGAGGAGACCCTCGGACAAAAAAAACCCAAATTAAAGTAAACTACAGGTTTTGGTCCCAAATATTATCAGAGTAGTTCTGAAGATCATACATTTAATCATAAACAGCCCTTTTTAAAGTTAGGTTCTATGGTTCTAGAACCATTTTTTGACTCCCATAAAGGCACGTACATTCTATTTTTGGACTTGTTTATTTGAGTAAGAAGACAAACAAATAAAAGACGAGATGGTTTTGATTGTAAAAGTCAGACAGCATTTTTTATTTGAAAGTGAAAACAATCTTTTTGTTCGTTGAGGATCGGAGTCTCCTCGCGCTGTAAAGATCTGGAGATGGAGACGCTGCTTTCCCAGATCCTAGAGGTTCTCGACTTTGGTCCTTCGAGACACCCAAACAATTAAACCTTCTCAGGAAAACCTTCTCATCGGCAGAGGTCCCTAAAATTCATGGCTCAGTAAACAAACAGACCGAGCTAATAACAAGCGAATCGCGCATGGGCGCAAATATAAAAAAAACACAGAGAATTTAAAGCCGACCGTCCCCTTGAGATGAGATTTGCTCTTAACGTTAACTTTAGAAAATGGCCATATTTTTTTTTTTTTTAACAATTTAATCATTTTTTTAAAGCTGAAATGAGAAGATTGACATTGAAGATATCAACTATGGTGGAACATATTTAAGAGGCCCCTCATCGAGACCTCATGGCCGGGGGGGATGTCTGGGCAATGGATACCCTCTGTTGGGTTGGTGGCCGGTTGTCCTTAAGGAATTAATTAGTGGATCTAGAATCCCTCAAACAAAACAGATCTTCAGGATCTACTTAGATGGCTTGAAGCTCGCGCCTCAGCCATGGGATGAGAGACTTGGAATCTACGTAGTCTCTTG
Organism: Spea hammondii; assembly: GCA_029215755.1. NCBI lineage: Eukaryota > Metazoa > Chordata > Amphibia > Anura > Pelobatidae > Spea > Spea hammondii. Next base: position 1,645,284 of record JARDYJ010000001.1, read on the forward strand.
AGGACCACGTTCGATATCTATGGCATAGAACACCAGAAGATCGAGATCCCTCCAAAAATAAGCAAAGTAACAATTATGAAATGAATACGACAAATGTCAAAGTTTTCTGGATGAATAAAATAAAACAATAGAATTTTGGATGTAATGAGCGTCTCGGAGGTTCTGGGATTTCTTTAAGCAGCGACTTAACCACTCGAGTCAATACAAAAAAAATGGCGGAACAAAACCTTCATCTTCTGATACATTTCATTTTTGTTTTACGGTCAAGATTTGTAAAATTCATATCATCAAAGGGTTTTGTGTAAAAAAAAAAAGAAAAAAGAATTAGTCGTTTTTCCAAACTTTTTGGAAATCACAAAGCAAAGAGTCCGACGAGGGCCGCACGACGGCCGAGTGAGGTTCCCACCGTGGTGCCACCATTTATCTATTGCACGCAAACATACAAAGTTTTTTTATAATGCCCCGTGTGCCGCGGGGTCCGTGTGACCCCCCCCCTGCGGGCACGCCAAGGGAAGACCTACGAGATATCGAGACAGAGAAAGAGTGAATAAATACAATTATTTATAAATAATGACATCATTGTCCAGGGCATTATGGAGGAGGGGTGCTACTATGGGATCACACACCTCTGCGTCTCTAGCCTACTTTTATGTTCACGTCTAAGGCCACTGGATCAGAAACCCCGCCACCAAGCCCTTTCCCGGAGGGAGAGAATATCGGGGCGGAGGAGAGGGACATATACAGGATATATGAATTAACAGTCAATGTATACAAGACTGACGCAGGTAAATACGCGCCCTGCACCTCGCCGTCATACAATCCTACACTCATTCACTTAAAAAGGTGATTAAAAAAGACATCTGGCTTATAATTAAGGTGCAGCCGGACCTCGCGTTACAGCGGCTGGTTTACTTTCACCGTAAGTGCTGTGGTCTCAATCGATAACCGGAATCCAAACTCAATATTCCCATTGGCGACGTGTTTATCGAATTCTGGTCCGTGCTCCGTGTAAAAGAGACGGAACAGAACAGTAAAAAAACACAGAAAAGTAAAAAAAAAAAACCTAACATTTTATAATCGCCTTTGAGATTTGTTAGAATCTGTGTTGGAGGAATATGATAGGCTCGGCCGTGGTTATATAAAAGATCAGCGTGGTCTTCCACCTCCACCGGCTTTAAATAGTCTCCTTCTATGCGTCGCAGAAAGATCTATTTTGGAACATTCTCTCCAGTTCTTTTAAATGTATTTTCCAGACAGAGGTTCTTCCCATGAATCCCCATCGTATCACACCACGGACAAAGCGGGTTCTCCGGACCCTCTTCTGCTACAACCTTACGAGGCTACAGACGTGATCCGGTTTGGATGAAGGATGATGGGGCAGAGTCTAAGTGCAAGCTGGTCTTCAGGTTATAAATGATCCATAAGCCAGAGAAATATTCCAGTTAGCTCAACGTATAGGAAAAATCGTCTTTAACCAATATAATAAAGGGCGGTTGTTTGGTCCTACAAGTAGAAGTGTCCTTTATCGAAGGAAGAAACAAAAAGGCACATGGTGTCCTCTTCAATGTAGACCCCTGTGCCAGAGGAAGGGGTAATGAGTGAGAGTCATGCCCCATCTCAGAGAGACACGTCCACTCAGAAAAACAGGCTGCCTTCCTCCATTCCTATCTCTTCCCACCTGCTGGGTTTATGAATGCCAGTCCCATCCAGAGGCCCCATGACGTTGGGCAAAAGGTCCACGTAGACCAGCCCGGAAACAATCCAGGATGGATAGATTCTGGTTTTCCTTGTCATCCTGGGCAGCTTGTTCTACATGGGTGGCACGATGAGGCCGGACATGGCTGAGAAGAAGACAAAGAGTGAAGTTTACAAATAAGTAATAATTAATTGTGTACAATCATGGGCGTAGGAACTGGGGGGACAGATCCCCCCCAGTAACTCATGCGGGGGGGACCGATAATGAAGAAATCCCCCCCCAGGGCCCCCCAATAGAAACGCCGCAAATGCAGCCCGCGAGACCTCGAGGTGCGGCCCGCGTAAGATCGGCAGCCAGGGAAACGGATCTTACGCAGTCCGCACCTCGAGCCCTGCTACTTACCTGTGGGAGGGTCTGCTGTACTGCACAGAGGAAGCGGAAGCCAGCAGAGTTCACGTGACATCACATCCTGCTTCATCTGTGCAGTACCAGAGAACGCAGAGGGAGGCCGCGTCCCCTGCTGAAGTCTGTGAGCGGCATCGAGGGAGCTGCAGTGCAGGTAAGGGGGTGGGGAGGGTGTTTGAATCAGTATGCGTGATTGAGGGAATTAATCTGTGAATGAATGAGTATATGAATGAATTAGTGTGTGTGTGTGTGATAGCATGGGTGTGTAAGTGCTGGAACCTAGGCATGATGGGACTGTGATTGCTGTTAGCAATCACACTCCTATCATGCCAAGTCAGCCAGTACATGCTGAAACCTAGCTAGCTGCCCCCCTTGTGTATTGATGCTGCCAGCAGTATGGGGTCTGCACATCACTTACAGCCACCCTGTACTGGCTGACTTGGCATGATAGGAGTGTAATTGCTAATAGCAATCACAGTCCCATCATGCCTAGGTTCCAACATTTACTGGTTGGATGTGTAAGTGCTGGAACCTAGGCATGATGGGACTGTGATTGCTGTTAGCTGTTAGCAATCACACTCCTATCATGCCAAGTCAGCCAGTACATGCTGAAACCTAGCTAGCTGCCCCCCTTGTGTATTGATGCTGCCAGCAATATGGGGTCTGCACATCACTTACAGCCACCCTGTACCAGCATGTACTGGCTGCCTGGGTATGATAGGAGTATGATTGCTGTTAGCAATCACACTCCTATCATGCCAAGTCAGCCAGTACATGCTGAAACCTAGCTAGCTGCCCCCCTTGTGTATTGATGCTGCCAGCAATATGGGGTCTGCACATCACTTACAGCCACCCTGTACCAGCATGTACTGGCTGCCTGGGTATGATAGGAGTATGATTGCTGTTAGCAATCACACTCCTATTATGCCAAGTCATATTGCTAATTTTTTTTGTCCAATTGTGGTGTATTGCCTACTTTTATTAAAAATGTGAGTTTTTATTATTATTTTTAAAGGTGGGGGGGTCATTTTCGGTTTTGGCTAAGTGAACCGTGAATGTTTTGGTCCAGAATATTCATTTCGGTGCATCCCTAGAATAAATAGAACTATTTCATTTTTAATTATCCTGAGTCCTGAATTTGTAGTCACAAAACTTTCTAGGCCCAGAAATCAGTGAGAGGAAAAGTAAAGGTTTTGTGTCATTTACTTTATTTTAATCTGCATATTTTATTAAAGGCCATATTTTCTCACAGTGAAAAATGAGTGCGGCCCGCGCACGTATACAATTCTGATGAAGTGGCCCACCGCAGAAAACTTGGACACCCCTGGAGTAGACAGTGAGAAGGGGGTGTAGGGAGAGGGTAGCTAGTGAGAAGGGGGGTAGGGAGAGGGTAGCTAGTGAGAAGGGGGGTAGGGAGAGGGTAGCTGGTGAGAAGGGGGGTAGGGAGAGTGTAGCTAGTGTGAACCGGGCGGCAGGGAGAGGGTAGCTAGTGAGAAGGGGGCGATAGGGAGAGGGTAGCTAATGAGAAGGGAGGGTAGGGAGAGGGTAGCTAGTGAGAAGGGGGTAGGGAGAGGGTAGATCGTGTGAGAAGGGAGGGTAGGGAGGGGGTAGATAGTGTGAGAAGGGAGGGTAGGGAGGGGGGTCGATAGTAAGAAAGGGGGAGAGAGGGGAGAGGGGGTAGATAGTGTGAGAGATGGGGAGAAAGTAGGGATCTGATGGGGGGAAATGCTGTCCCCCCAAGATTTTTAGGGGTTCCTACGCCCATGTGTACAATAGGCCCCTTTTTTGGAAACGTAAGCAAGACCAAAACCCAACAAGCAGGATTTAGGGGACACTCACTTACGCTTCATCAGGAATGTTTGAGAAGTAGATCTCTAGAACTATAGGTTTCAAATACAGTTGGGTGACCCACCATGTCCACCCACGGCCCAAACCAAGAAGTCCGTGGCCCCACCGGGATATTGGATCAACGTTTGACCATCAAGTGATATAACTACATTGTAAAAGAAAAGAACGCGATGACATCCCAAGTGTTGCAGCAAACGGACAGCGTGTGGCTCCACTGAGGGGCATCTCCAGAAAGGGGACTGGACTCACCTTGGAGACTGTTCGCACTTGAGCTGGTACAGGTCGGTGGAGGGGAAGTCTGGGGTCGGACGACCGGTGCAAACGCACTCTTCTGTTTCACCGCTGAGATCATATTGACAGGAGAAAAGGAGAAGATGCCGGTGGACGTGGCTGGGTTTGCGCTGGAGGAGAGGCTGATGGACGATGCCCCGAGCGGGGGGCTAGAAGGCATAACTGCGAAAAATACGGGGTGTTAAAAACATCTGAGGGCTGAAATTGAAACTTGCAAAGACTATTTCAAAAACATTGAGGATTTACTAAAACTGAGGTCTGCCTTTTCTTCTAATCTATCATTTTTTTAGTATTTTTTAAAATGTATACAGCCTTTAATGCCGCTCTGACCTCCTTTGTCCTAAACAAGAAGAAAGTTTAAATTCCCAGAAATCTAAGTGATTTTTACTATTTTTTTTTTAATACGTTGGGACTTTTTTTTTTTAACCTTTTCACAGAGTTTTACTTTTATGGTATTTATCTGCAGAGTTTCCAAGGAGCCGGGTTTCCCTGGGTTTATAAACTTTATATATTTATTTTTCATTTCACAAAAATGGCAACAACAAAAAAAGCAAATATTTGGAAATTTCTAAAGCCGGTTAGAGCCGGAAAGCTTCCAGACACCATTAAAAAGCGAGGCACTCACTGGCATACGGGGAGTTAGCGGTCGAGCCATTCAGGAAGCTTGGAGACCCCGGCACCCCCAGGCTGGTCATAGCTGCCCCTCCGTAGCCATTCATGCTGGAGGTGATGGTGTTATAATTAGTCTGTTGGGGGGTTGAGCTGGGAACGTAACCTCGCGGGGAGACACTGCTGGAGTTTCTGGAGTAACCTGAAAGATCAAAAAAATGGCATATTAAAGGTCACACAAAACACAAGGAGTGTTTCAGGATATCGAAGTATCAAGTGGCTCTGGACACAGCAAGCAGATATATTAAGGAAAGCGAAGAAAGAAGACAAGATATGAAACACGTACCAAAAATATACAAACTGAATACGCTGCAGAGGTGCGTTTAGCATTACTAGATTATTGTATTAACCCCTCCCCCTATCTTTACCGGGGCTGTCTGAACCAATCAACAACAATCAGCAACTCAACAGGGCAGAGATAAGTAAGTGGGGAGAATAGGTTAAGATGACCGGTTGTTGCTGTAAGTCAAATGTTATATGCGATATAAAACAATAAGTAATAATAATGATGATGATGACGGCTTCTGGCTCTTTAAGGCCGTCGGTATAGGTGCTGCCGTCGGCTGGGTATGAGAGGCAGGACATATCCAGCCAGCGGCCCTCCAGGCATGGATTCTGTATACACATTAGAGGGTGTGTGGATTTATTCCACCCCAGTGATAGGAGCTTCAGATGGAGGAGCAAGGAGTCGGCTAACTAATTCCCACCTCCCCGCACACACACACACACCCGCCATCATGCTTCCCGAGCCACGCTGCATCTGCTCACCATATGATGGCATTAAACGTTCCCACGCTCATTTCTCACCACTCCATGATGTCACCCGCGCTGCTCCTATTCTCTGGGATCCCCGGCCCCCGCTCTGTCACTCTCTCCCCCACTTATTATAACTAACGCTCTCTACAGTAAAACCACCTGTTCAGAGGAGCTTACAATCTATCCTGCTAATACCCTCAGCCAGCATCCTGAAGAAACCATCCTTCCTCCCCACCTTCGAGATCTCCGGCCGCTGACTTCTCCAAAGCCCTCCTCACCTGGCAGCCGCTCTCCTTCTCTCTCATTCCCCCCTCTGTTAGATTGTAAGCTCCTGTGAACAGGGTCCTCTTCTCCTTTCTTAATATTTATTGATCTTATAAACTGCTTTTTTGACAATTTTAATGTTATTGATAATGTTGTCTCTCCCCTGCTGTAACAGCGCTACGGAGCCTGCTGGCGCTATATAAATCGCATTAGGAGACGGAGGTGCGGAATGAATCGGCTGCCGGATGAGGATGATGTGATTGTAGCGATAATAACGTGGCAGCTGTAGTGAGAATCGAGATGGGTTCTATACACAGAGGACGCGGATTGTATAGGTGCAGTTATTGGTGGATTGTATAGGCGCAGCTATTGGTGGATTGTATAGGCGCAGCTATTGGTGGATTGTATAGGCGCAGTTATTGGTGGATTGTATAGGCGCAGCTATTGGTGGATTCTATAGGCGCAGTTATTGGTGGATTGTATAGGCGCAGTTATTGGCGGATTGTATTGGTGTCGTTATTGGTGGATTGTATAGGCGCAGTTATTGGTGGATTGTATAGGCGCAGCTATTGGTGGATTGTATAGGTGCAGTTATTGGTGGATTGTATAGGTGGATTCTATAGGTGCCGTTATTGGTGGATTGTATAGGTGCAGTTATTGGTGGGTTGTATCAGGGGGTTGTATAGGCGCAGTTATTGGTGGATTGTATAGGCGCAGCTATTGGTGGATTCTATAGGTGCAGTTATTAGTGGATTGTATCAGGGGGTTGTATAGGCGCAGTTATTGGCCGATTGTATAGGTGCAGTTATTGGTGGATTGTATAGGTGCAGTTATTGGTGGATTGTATAGGTGCAGTTATTGGTGGATTGTAAAGGTGCAGTTATTGGTGCATTCTATAGGTGCAGTTATTGGTGGATTGTATAGGCGCAGTTATTGGTGGATTGTAAAGGTGCAGTTATTGGTGCATTCTATAGGTGCAGTTATTGGTGGATTGTATAGGCGCAGTTATTGGTGGATTCTATAGGCGCAGTTATTGGTGGATTGTATAGGCGCTGCTATTGGTGGATTGTATAGGCGCAGTGGGTATGGTGGTCTCTGTGGACAGCTTTGTACCAGGTGTTGCGTAATTCCGATGGTACGTTGAAGACACGTCTTTGTTCCGTGTTTCCTGTGTTTGATGCGCGGATCGGAATTCTTCCCGTAAATATTATGAAGCGTTAAGTGAAAACCTCTCACTGCCAAATCAATTTCTAAACACAGATCGTAACAGTTGCTATCACTTCCTACAAATTCCCCCATCCTGACGTTAATTTAATCGTCAAATACTTCACTATGACAACAGTTCTCATCAAGCTCTGAACGCCGGGAAGAAAAAACACGTAAAGAAAAATATCCAATTATCCTAAAAGAGTCTGACCAAGGACCATAACCCAGTCTGGAAGTCAGTGGGAGTCAGGACTGTAACCATAACCCAGCAGAAGCCGAGGACCCCCGTGCTGCCACAGGGCGGGATATGGTCAGGGAGTCAGCTCTCAGTGTCAGTCAGCTGCCCAAAAGCCTAGTGATATATCGTCGTGTATACAACGTGCCTACAGAGACTGCGCTATCAGATCCAATGGATGCCTTTATATACAGGTCAGAGAGTATATAATATATAATATGAGGAATATACAGGATATAACGGGTTATAAGGACGGGATTAGTTATACGGCCGGAGAGTATATAATATATAATATGGGGAATATACAGGGATATAACGGGTTATAAGGACGGGATTAGTTATACGGCCGGAGAGTATATAATATATAATATGAGGAATATACAGGATATAACGGGTTATAAGGACGGGATTAGTTATACGGCCGGAGAGTATATAATATATAATATGAGGAATATACAGGATATAATGGGTTATAGGGACGGGATTAGTTATACGGCCGGAGAGTATATAATATATAATATGAGGAATATACAGGATATAACGGGTTATAAGGACGGGATTAGTTATACGGCCGGAGAGTATATAATATATAATATGAGGAATATACAGGATATAACGGGTTATAAGGACGGGATTAGTTATACGGCCGGAGAGTATATAATATATAATATGAGGAATATACAGGGATGTAATGGGTTATAAGGACGGGATTAGTTATACGGCCGGAGAGTATATAATATATAATATGAGGTATATACAGGGATATAACGGGTTATAAGGACGGGATTAGTTATATGGGCCGGAGAGTATATAATATATGATATGAGGAATATACAGGATATATAACGGGTTATAAGGACGGGATTAGTTATACGGCCGGAGAGTATATAATATATAATATGAGGAATATACAGGGATGTAATGGGTTATAAGGACGGGATTAGTTATACGGCCGGAGAGTATATAATATATAATATGAGGAATATACAGGATATAACGGGTTATAAGGACGGGATTAGTTATACGGCCGGAGAGTATATAATATATAATATGAGGAATATACAGGGATATAACGGGTTATAAGGACGGGATTAGTTATATGGGCCGGAGAGTATATAATATATAATATGAGGAATATACAGGATATAACGGGGTATAAGGACGGGATTAGTTATAAGGCCGGAGAGTATATAATATATAATATGAGGAATATAAAGGGATATATAATATACCGTATATACGTGCACTTCGGGGTTGGTAATGATTTGTATTGTATCAGACGTGTTAGACTTACCTTGATCGGACGCTTGGGAGGACTCAGCAATGTTGATGGCCAGTTGGCTACCAAATGAGTTGACGCCCATCATGCCTGAGTGATGGTGATTGGCTGTTAGTGATGAGAGTTGATTTGAGTTGCGCGGAACGCTGTACAAGGCTTCAGCAATATCTGCTGCTCTTTTCAAAATGATGTCCTACAGGAATGGGAAACACTGTGAAACGAGTCGGCCCCCAACAAGCCTCAAGTGCCCCAAGATCTGAGCAGACGCGTTACCCCCAGATAAATGATGGGGGGTTGTATAAAAAGTGTTGTTACTAAAACTTGCTAAAAATACTATATCCTCTATAAAGAGAGATGTATGTTTTCAGCGGATAAGAACATAAGGTCCCACCAGTGGCATTAAACCAAGCGGGGGGGGACAAGAGAGCCAAGTGAAGGGTTACCTGGTTATTGTGCGGCAAACCGTACAGAGCCTCTACGAGATCCGCGGCCCTCTTCAGCAAAACCTCCTGCGTGGATCAGAAGATATTAGGGGCATTAGGGGCATAAAGAAAGGAATGGCTACCCAGTGCTCAAGGAGCCTCGATATAGCTGCTATTAATAATAATAATAATAACAACAACAACAATATTAATATATCATAACAAAAACAACAACAGTAATAATAGATAATAATAAAAATAATATATAACAATAATAATAAAAACAATAGTAATAATATATTATAGCGAAAACAACAATATATAACAATAATAATAAAAACAATAGTAATAATATATTATAGCGAAAACAACAATATATAACAATAATAATAAAAACAATAGTAATAATATATTATAGCGAAAACAACAATATATAACAATAATAATTATAACACAAAACAAAAAACAACAATAGTAATAATAAAAACAACAATAATAATAATAGATAAATAAAATAATTTATAATAGCAAAAACAACAATATATAACAATAATAATTTTAACAAAAACAATAATATATTTATTATATATTATTGTTTTTGTTATAATTATTATTGATAATGATATATAATAATAATAATAATAATAATAATAACAATACTGATAATATATATAATAAGAGTAATATATGAACCCCCGGAAACGGGCTGTGTGTGCTGTTTGGTCATCGGCTACTGCCCAGGGACCGAATGGGGTCTGGACACCCCGTTTAGGGTATGTAGCAATCCTGTGTTATGGATAGGGTATTGGGTGAGATAGGAAGGTTCGTGGCAGCTGAACGGTTAATACTTTTTGCTTTGTAAATTCATTTTTATTAAGTTTTCAAAAAGAGAAACAGAAATATAAGGGAGTCCAGAAGTAGGACAAGAAGGTACAAATAACAAAAAAGTACCCGGCGCAGCGGGTCACAAACCATCAAAATTACAAAGTACAGAAGCACAGGGTAAGCTCCCCGCAAGGAGAGCCAACAGCACCCAAAACAGGACCTCCCAAGAAGGAGAAAGACAAGAGGAAGAGGAGAGAGAAGGAGAAAAGAAAAAAGAGAAGGAAAAGGGAAAATGAAAGCCGAGAAGAGAAAGGAAGACAGAGGACGATGAAAAGGAGCATCAGAAGAAAAGAGGGAAAGGCCCGACAAGACGGGGAGTGCAAGAGGAACCAAAGGCAACAAACAAGAACAGGACGAACAGAAGTGACAAGGGACCAAAAACAATGACCAACACACAAACAACGACAAAAAAAAAAAAAAAAAAAAGGGGGAGGGAAGAAGGGGAAGAAGGGGGAGAAAGGGGCAGACACGAAAAAGAGCCTCACACAAAAGGGTAGGCACGAAAAAGAGCCTCACACTTGGAGCAAGGAACTCGAGGAAGCCTCCCCCAGAAAGGACAGCCAATTAAACCAAGTCTGGGAATAACTCACGGAGCGATCCTCCGAATGCGTCGCCAATTCCTCGAGCGAACGGATTTTCTCAACCTGAGCAATCCATTCACCAACAGAGGGTGGTGTGACAGATTTCCAATGGAGAGGGATAAGCGACTTCGCCGCCGTAAGTAAATGGCGAACCAGAGATTTTTTATAGCTAGAGATAGGTTGAGAAGTATGGTGGAGCAAATATGGGCCAGGTAAGAATGGAGGTGGGTTATCTGTAAGGCGCGTGATGATCCTGTGCAGCTGTGACCAAAACGGGACGATAATGGGACAATCCCACCAGAGATGAAGCAGCGTACCAGGGGCCGTCCCGCACCTTCAGCACACATCCGACACATCCGGGAAAGCCTTATGAAGGAGAACTGGAGTCCTATACCATTGAGTAAGCAATTTATATGAGGTTTCTTGAGCTTTGGTAGCACGCGAGCTTTTGTGCGTGAGAACAAAAATCTTGTCCCACTCCGCTCCGAGTCCAAGAGGTGTTCAACTCTCGCTCCCAGAACCCCTGGAATCGCAAAGGTGCATTCCCTTGTTTCCGGATCAGCAACAGGTACAAAATGGAGATGCCGTGGGCAGGAAGGGCAGCGCCGCTACACAGGTGTTCAAAGTCAGTAAGATCTCTCGCGAGAGCATGTTTCCGACGAGTGCTCCGCCAAAAACTGGAAAGCTGCAAGTAGTGGAAGTGATCCACAGCCGACGGGGTGCGGTCCCCGAGAATGGATTCCAGAGACTTGAGCTGGGTTCCAGATAAAAAGTGAGATAGAGGAGTAGAGTCAGCAGAGGAAGACCCCAGGAAGGAGCCCCCCCCTGTCCGGGAGGGAAATCCGGGTTGCGTCGAAAGGGTGTCTTAGGAGACGGATAGGTAGTAAGATCTCGGGACCGGTGAAGGGAATGGATAGTCCAAAGCGTAGCAGCAATCAGAGGGTGACCCCGAGCAACCGTTCTGGCATATTGTAGTGGCAGCCAGGGAAGACGGCACACCTGTGGTCTCAATGTCCATCCATAATTTATACGGGGGTCGGTGTGACCACTCGAGGACTCGCAGCAAGTGACAGCCATGGTAGTACGTGCGTGGACAAGGCAGACCAGCGCCTCCAGCCGACTTGGGGAGAATCAAAGTCGAGAACTTCGTCCTAGGGCGTCTGTTGGACCAGACAAACTGTAAAAACATGGATTTCAGTGAGGCGAAGAAGGCCAGACAGGTATTGTGGCGACCAGTGACGGAGATCCCCCCGTAACGTGGACATAAGCGGGAGAAAGTAGGCAGAGTACAGGAGGGACAGATCCCTGGTGAGCCAAATTCCTAAATACTTGAGTCTATCGACACACCACTTGAAAGGAAAACTGGATTCCAGCTCTAAGGCCTGCGACCGTGGTAAAGTAAAGTTCATAATCTCCGATTTGGAGGCGTTGATTTTAAAATTTGAAAGCTCGCCATAAATTTGAAATTCTCGAAGGATATTCGGGAGAGACACAGTCGGGTTAGAAATAATAAACAAAAGGTCATCGGCGTAGCCAAGCACTTTATGATGAGTGTTGCCAATTTCCAAATCCATAATATCCGGATGATGTCGGATAGCCTCCAAGAACGGTTCAAGCGCTAGTATGAAAAGCAGGGGAGACAGCGGACAACCCTGTCTGGTGCCGTTAGAGATGGGGAAGGACTCCGTCAGAACACCGTTGATCCTAAGCCTGACAGAAGGACGAGTGTACAGGGACTGTACCCAGCAACGCATATTAGGGCTGAAGTTTAGGTGATCTAGAACTGCAAACAGGAAGTTCCAGTCTAATCTGTCAAACACCTTTTCAGCGTCGGTTGACAAGACGACAGCCTTCTTCCCCATAGTAGACGCAGCGTGAATGAGATTGAGAGCGCGGAATGTGCTGTCCCTGGACTCCCTCCCCATCACAAAACCGGTCTGGTCCGGGTGAACCAACTGGGGGACAAGGGTTTTCAATCTGGTAGCCAGAATTTTGGAGAACAGCTTGAGGTCCGTATTAAGCAAGGAGATCGGCCGGAAACTGCTGCACAGCTCCAGATCTTTTCCTTCTTTGGGAATCAGGGAAATGGTGGCCATCAAAGAGTCAGCATGAAAATCGTGACGATCAACCAAGGCATTTAACGAGGACACCAGGTGGGGGCCGAGGATGTCGAAGAATTTCTTGTAATAGAGTAATGGAAAGTCATCAGGACCCGGACACCTGCCAGCTTTAGACGACTTGAGCGCCATTTCTAGCTCGAGTAGAGAAATAGGGGCCTCCAAACTTTCCGCAACCTGAGGAGTAAGTTTCCTAGATAAGTGCTTAGCAAGATACTCCGAGATTAACTCCAACCTCCGGGATTGGGGACCACAGCCACCCTCCAAAGAGAGATTATACAGCTGAGAGTAATACGTAACAAATGCATCCATCATGGTATGAGGCAGTCTATGAAGGACGCCCGTCTGAGATCGAACGTGAGGGATGTAACACAACTTACGCCGCTGGCGGAGAGCCCTAGCTAGATATTTTCCAGGCTTGTCCCCGTGTTCGTAATATAACGCCTTCAACTTGAGAAAGGACTGACGGGCCTGAGAAACGAGGATAGATGACAACTACCTCCTATACTCGAGCAATTGCTGAAGATCTGCAGCAGAGGCAAGGTCTTTGTGACGGCGCTCCAGCTCCGCGATTTTGGTGTACAGCGCGCTTAGCTTCACTGAGTTGACCTTTTTCCGCCGAGTTCCGAGAGCAATAAAACGGCCGCGGATCACGCATTTGTGGGCTTCCCACACCGTCAGGGGCGAAATGTCCGGGGACAAATTGTCATTGAAATAGTTAGAGAGTTCAGATCGAAAGTCAGACACCACAGAGGCATCTGCCAGCAGAGATTCGTTGAGACGCCATGAAGCAATGGACGGGCGGGTCAAATTCGACGAGAGGGATAGGACGAGAGGAGCATGATCCGACCACGTGAGAGAGCCATATCAGGCAGCAACCAGGCGGGTAAGGTGATAGTGAGATATGAACAAATAGTCTATGCGAGTATATACTCCCGTAGGCGAAGAGTAAAAGCTAAAGTCCTTGTCACATGGGTGTAACGCCCTCCAACAATCGACCAACTGAAAGTCCCGGAGAAGCAATTTGATCTTGTGAAGAACATGCGAGGAGGTGCTGGAACGGCCCACCGACGTGTCCAATCTGGGATCAAGCGCCACATTAAAATCGCCCCCAAGGATTAAGGTACCCTCCTGAAAGGGGCGCAACAAACGTAACATTCTCGAAAGGGCCCTGTGCTGTTGTCGATTGGGTAAGTAAACATTGGCAAACGTGTAAAGAGCACCTGCTATAGTACCCTTAACAAAAATGTATCTACCTTCTGGGTCAGATAAGTGCGCCGTCTCCTCGAACGGAGTATGCTTATCAAATAGTATAGCGGTACCCTTGGACTTCCCGGCAGGGTTGTTACTAAAGTAGCCGCGAGGGTAAGCAGCATTGAGTAAGTTAGGGTGCGCAGCAGCAAGAAAGTGAGTTTCCTGCAGAAAGGCCACAGAGGCCTTGTGAAACTTTAAATCACGTATGAGACATGACCGCTTTTCAGGGACATTCAGCCCTTTCACATTATAGGACAAAACAATGAGGTGTTTAGGAGAAAGGGAATGAGGAATGACAGGGGACAACATAGTACGAAGAAGGAACTAAAAAAAGGGAGGGGGAAGAGAAAATAAAAAAAAAATAAAAAAAAAACACAAGCACACACACCACACAAAGAACACAGAAAAACAAGTGGCACCACTGCCTTTGGGACAAGTATTAGGCGGGAGACCAAGAACCTCAACAAAAGAGGAACCCGAAAGGCCGCCAATAACCAAAAACATCCACGGCAGGGGGTAAGTAGCAGCCGCCAAGAGAGAAGACAACCAAGTAGGAGATATCAGAAGCAAGAGAAGAGACGGTATGTAGAAGAAGAAAAAGGAAAAAACATCAGAGAGGAGACCGTCCCCCCCCGATCATGAAACACAGGCAAATAGAAACAGAAACCCATGAAGCCACGAAATACAAATGGCAATGACGGGCGTTAGAGAACAGGAAACCAAGAACCTAGAAGAACATCAGACCCCGAAACCCACTGCGGCACCCAGAGCAGACAAAGGAGAGGCCTGCGTCACCTCACGTTACGAACACATCTTTATGCATAATGCAACCAGAAATTTATATAGCACACGTCTAATAATAATAATAAATAAAAGAATAAATAAAATAAAAAAATAAAAAAAATAAAAAAATAAATAAAACAAAACTAAATAAATAAAAGTCCTTGCGAACAAATGTAGTGTCACCATAACGTGAGTAGCAGGACTTTATATTGCTGCACGAGTGCCGATCCGAACCCTGTTCTGGTAGAGCAGCCCATTGCCCGGGACCCCTCTGGAGGAGTCCTTCCAGAATCGTCAGCCCCGCTCCTTCCCGCTATCTTTCTTTGGCTTATTTTATTATCCGGCTTAAATCACTTAAGGGTTTTTCTTCCATTTCCCCTTTTTCTGGTATCTCGGAGCCGATCGCGTTCTCCGCGTTTGTTTACCCGCCGATCCACTTACAGCCCATTAACGCTCCAATTTCCTCCGTATCACTCGAGTCACCCCGGGAGCCGAGCTTTGAGCTGCGCCTCCGATGTGAGGCTAATTGTGTTTTTCCCGTCCCCATGAGGCTGATGAACTTGGCACAGACACGGTTAAAATGCAGACACTCCACTTAGAGCCCCCAATCTATTTAGCTCTCAAAGGCTATAAACTGAATTATCTGGCAATAGGCAGGTCGCTAATGCATAATCTTCTCTTCAAAGGCGTCTTCGCGGCGCTCACTGAGAACTGTTGGGCCATATCACACCTTAAAAGTATTCTACTGAAAGAGGTGGTAGATCCGTGGAAACGTCTTGCAGTGTAGGTGGTAGGTGCATAGAGAAGAGGGGTGTGTGGGAGGTGAATAGTTTCACCAAGAAGAACAAAGTATGATGACTGAATGTGTATAAAAGTTCTGCATACATTATGTATAAATGGACCCAGATGACACGGGAGAACGGGCTAGATTTTTAGAGCCAACGGGCCGTCACAGGTCCAGGAGTAATAAGGCAACAGGTCACCCTGTAACAAAGAGTTAAACCCAGCGGTATCCAACTCTCTACTAGAAAACATTATGTGATACCCTTTATTGGACCAGCACTCAGAGGTGGAACGTCTCATAAGCTTTCAAGACATCAGAAGTAACTTCTTCGGATACTCCTTCTATAGGATGGCACGTGGTCCTTGTAGGTACCTCCTTCTGTAGGACGGCACGTGGTCCTTGTAGGTACAGCCTTCTATAGGACAGCACGTGGTCCTTGTAGGTACCTCCTTCTGTAGGACGGCACGTGGTCCTTGTAGGTACCCCCTTCTGTAGGACGGCACGTTGTCCTTGTAGGTACCCCCTTCTATAGGACGGCAAGTGGTCCTTGTAGGTACCTCCTTCTGTAGGACGGCACGTGGTCCTTGTAGGTACCTCCTTCTGTAGGACGGCACGTGGTCCTTGTAGGTACCTCCTTCTGTAGGACGGCACGTGGTACTTGTAGGCCCCTCCTTCTATAGGACGGCATGTGGTCCTTGTAGGTACCTCTTTCTATAGGACGGCACGTTGTCCTTGTAGGTACCCCCTTCTATAGGACGGCAAGTGGTCCTTGTAGGTACCTCCTTCTGTAGGACGGCACGTGGTCCTTGTAGGTACCTCCTTCTGTAGGACGGCACGTGGTCCTTGTAGGTACCTCCTTCTGTAGGACGGCACGTGGTACTTGTAGGCCCCTCCTTCTATAGGACGACATGTGGTCCTTGTAGGTACCCCCTTCTATAGGACAGCACGTGGTCCTTGTAGGTACCTCCTTCTGTAGGACGGCACGTGGTCCTTGTAGGTACATCCTTCTGTAGGACGGCACGTGGTCCTTGTAGGTACATCCTTCTATAGGACGGCACGTGGTCCTTGTAGGTACCTCCTTCTGTAGGACGACATGTGGTCCTTGTAGGTACATCCTTCTATAGGACGACATGTGGTCCTTGTAGGTACCCCCTTCTATAGGACAGCACGTGGTCCTTGTAGGTACCTCCTTCTGTAGGACGGCACGTGGTCCTTGTAGGTACCTCCTTCTGTAGGACGGCACAAGGTCCTTGTAGGTACATCCTTCTGTAGGACGGCACATGGTCCTTGTAGGTACATCCTTCTATACGACGACATGTGGTCCTTGTAGGTACCCCCTTCTATAGGACAGCACGTGGTCCTTGTAGGTACCTCCTTCTGTAGGACGGCACGTGGTCCTTGTAGGTACCTCCTTCTGTAGGACGGCACAAGGTCCTTGTAGGTATCTCCTTCTATAGGATCACACGTGGTCCTTGTTGCAGGTACCTCCTTTTTAAGGACGGCACGTGGTCCTTGTTGTAGGCACTTTCTTATGATACTCCTTCTATAGGACCACACAAGGCCTTCTGACTGCTCCACGCCCAGAGAATCATAGCCATCTGACAGTTTTTTGTAGCCTCCATTTCTATGGAATGACAAGCCCATCATCAGCAAACTGCAGGAACGTCACCAAACCAGTTGGAGACCAGTATGAGCAGAAAAAGCCCACCAGTATTAAAAGAGTTCTAGGGAACGTCACATACGGAGTCTCCTTATTCCATCCTTGCCCTCGGCTCTCGACATTCTTCAGTTTAACACCCGACAGACGTGGGAATTATACACGTGGAGGAAGCATTTTTGGGAAGGACCTCTCAATTTGACTAATTACCCTTCAGGTACTCTTAATTGATGATCAAATTGCTCTTGATCTTTAAATCCAAATTGATAAAACTAGAACCGTTCTGCCGGTGGAGTTAGGTTAGGAATATTAAGTATTATGAGAGGGGACGTTTTCATGGCACCTGAGGGCCACAGATACCCACTGGGCCATCAGGAAATTAAAGGAAGTTTTAATTTCAAGGGTTAAGTTAGTAGCCCCGTCGGCCACCGCGTGATACTGAGGGTCAGGTTCCCTTTCATAAGAAGAGAGGTCTCTTGTGCTAATGAATCTTCTCTATGAAATACTTGGACGCCATCATGACCTGAGGGGCCCTTTGTAAGGAATAAGCCGGGCAGTTACTCCTGCTGAGTGATGGGGGAGAATAAGGACTTGAAGGCAAGTATAAGTGTGATGGCAGGTACCAGGTGTGATGGATGGGAGTTAATGGAGAGTTACGGGGGAGGGGGGATATGAGTCCCTGAGGGATACAGACCCTACAATAATTGTACAGGTCACATACGGGGCCACACGACAAATGCCCCCCGGTCACGGGAGGATCCAGGTGGACCTGACATCGGACAGGGTTCTAAAACCCCCGTGATATCTGCCTAGATGCCCCACTGGCTTCATTTACGTTTTTCCAGGCCGGGGAATAATTCCTCTTGTCTCCTGGTCTGATTTAAGGGTCCATTACAAGGGTAATCCCGGGATAAACCGAAAAAATTCAAACTGGTGCAATTGCCATAGTAACCACCCCGGCCCCCGTCTTTATAGGTTTAACTCGTCAGAATTATATTACAATTTGGGATAAACTGACGGGTTTATGTCTCGCTCCTCGGACCGAATCTTCCTATTTTCTTCCGCTTTCATTGCGTGTTTATGGGATGTATTGTCGAACGCGTTGCTACGGTAACAGCCGCGCGCGCGCGCGCACACACACAGTCCCAGGGCAATTTATCATCGTTAAGAGAGCTGTCTACGCTCCCTTAATGCTGCCATCCTCCGTTCATCCATCGGGGGCCACTACGCCCCCCCCCCAGGCACTTTCTTGGTGTGGTCAGTCCCACATGTCTTTAACCCTTTCACCGGAAAAGCATTGCTAGGATCGGGTTACCGAGCTCCTCGTTAGACTGTAAGCTCTAAGGTGCAGGTCCCTCGTTAGCCTTGTGGCTCAGGCCCATGAGCTTTTATTGGCCAGGAGTCTGGGGGGGCTGTAGGGTTAAAAGTTAACGAGGTTCTAGCTCCTTTTCGTCGACGGCTTATGGGCTCACTTTGCTGCCGGCGCGTTTCGCTGCTCACAGAGTTTGGAGCCAAGCAAACTGGTTTAGGAGCCAATCTGGATTACAGGAGAAATATAAAGGATGGCCTCCAATGGCCAAGGAGTCCTGCACTCTGGGACATGCGCAGCCCCCCCCCCATCCCTCCGCTGCCTCCCAAACCCACCAGCCGCCTCCTGCAGTTTTTCTTTCTTCAGACAGATCGGGAAATAAATCGGTGACATGCGCGAGCGGAGATAGAAAGGAGGTTTCATTAAGGAGCGGTCCTGGTCCCCCCCCGCTCGGGGATCCCTGTCCACATCCACACTGAGCCATGGTGACATCCTGGACAATTACCCCCCCCCTCCTTCACCCTCCGCCCAGCACAGGGGGGAGAAACCCCACGCGACAGCCGCTTGGATTGTTAGCGGCCGCGGCCTGTCACCGTTTGATGAATGGCTTCAATTTGGCGACTTCTTTAAGCTGTCGGTCCTGATCACAGGGCTCCGTCTCCCCGCCGAGGCGCTCCCGTCTACAGACATTACTGCCAAGTAAGAGTGGCAGGACGGATAGAGAGGGGGGGGAACCAGGGCTGACATATGTGCCGACCTATTACATTATACAAAGTGCAGGGCCGCGGACATCAGAGAGGCTGATGCGGGGGGGGGGGGGGGGGCGGATTAGGGAAGTGGAGCTACCTCTGATGCAGACTGGCCAGTTGGCCTGTTTCATGGAGGGCAGTCCAGTGTTCTCTGTCCCAGACTGAAAGGATAGATATTTGTCTTTGAGACCTCAGTAGCCCTGTCTTCGGATGTTACGAAGGGTCCTAAAAGCCCATTACTCCATGGACAGGGGTCCACTAAACGGTATCATTAACCCCTTGAGACTGGCTTCCCGGCGACTCTTACAGAAATATCCCTTTTTTTTCTCCCCATAATTGGCAGATGTTTCCAAAACGAGGGCATTTCCCCTATTTCTACAAAAAGTAGTCCCTATGAATGGAGTTCCCGCTGCAGACATTACCAGGTACCAGCCGACGAGCCACCTACCTGCATGCAGTACCCCGACGGGAACCCTGAGACCCCGACGCATTCAGCCTCCTTATCACGCACATTCTATGTGTAAGTATGTATGAGTGTGTATGTGTAAGAATGTATGCGTGTTTGTGTGTAAGTGTAAGTATGTGTGTATGAGTATGTGTGTGAGTGTGTGCGAGAATGTGTATGTGTAAGTATGTATGTGTATGTATGAGTGTGTATGTGTAAGAATGTATGCGTGTTTGTGTGTAAGTATGTGTGTATGAGTATGTGTGTGAGTGTGTGCGAGAATGTGTATGTGTAAGTATGTATGTGTATGTGAATGTATGAGTGTGTATGTGTAAGAATGTATCCGTGTTTGTGTGTAAGTGTAAGTATGTGTGTATGAGTATGTGTGTGAGTGTGTGCGAGAATGTGTATGTGTAAGTATGTATGTGTATGTATGAGTATGTATGTGTAAGAATGTATGCATGTTTGTGTGTGGGGGGCTTCTTGTCCAGGGTGCTGACCACAAGTGACAATGTCGTCCATCCACCTGGGGGGGTCTCTTTACCAGAAGCGTCTCCTGCGCGTTCCGCGTATAAAAGAAACGGAACTTTATGGATCAAAAACAGCGATTTCCGGGAGATTAACAAACAAATAACCGGTAAGAACCGGCTCGGTGAGGTCAGCGCTCGCAGCCCCCCTTACCTTGGGTAATCTCTCGGGGTCTCCCGGGTGTCTCGGGACCACCTTCTGGAGCCTCTGGAACCCGTAGTCAATCGTCGGCTCGTTCAAAGCTGCGGAGAGCAGTAACACAGGTTAGTTTTTCTGCCCCCAAACCCGCGACCCCCACTTCAGCAAAATACAAACCGCAGGACTGAGGCACGGAGCCGAAGAGCTTACACTCCACACGCCAGAAGGTCTTTTAACGTCGGCACGATCGGTGCGAGTGTCTGCGTCAGGGGGCTTTAAAGCATTAAACCGGCCCCAGCGTGTCACCCCCCCCCGCGCGTGTTACGGTCCTCCCGCATGTCACGGTCTGGGGCGCCGAGCGCGTTTATGACATCATAGAAGGTGAAGGCTCCTGATATCGTCGGACAGCCAGAGGCCACATCACCGACTTAAATCGACCACCAGAACGCCAGCGGCCTCTCGAGGGTTAAACAAATGAGTTGCATTCTCGTCATTCAAGGTGGAATGAACCCCCCCTCCGCGTTGAGGGCTTTTTTCGCCCCACTAATAGAATTGTCTGTGGTGTCTTTTTCCCAGCAGATGATCAATAACCCTCTTCCATGCTCTGAGTAATGGCCTGATGAGATCCGGATGGAGGGGGGGGAGTGAAAGCTGGTTTCCGTGACCTCTGACCCCCCACCCACCCACCAGCCCACCATGCCCCCCCCCTCCACTGACTGCGATGGAGATGGATTTCGTGGTTTACACCAAACATATGTCGCACCCCTCCCCCGCCTTGTTCTCACTCCAGTCATTTATATTGATTGGAGCGTCAGCTCCTCTCCCCACTCCCCACCATCAGAGGATGCAGAGACTTAACCCTTTCAATGCCGAGGAAGGAAAGGTCTCGGTATGGATGGTACTTGGCTGGCAGGTGCGAGGACAGATATTCTAAATAGTACAGAGGGACAATACTGGCAGATCGGCCCCTGGCGGCCCCCGTCTAGTCACCCGTTTCCCCTGCTGTAAAGACTCAAACCTTACTCAGTCGTTGGTCTCGTCTTAGATTCAGGAGCCGTATGTCTATCCCATGCATGTTTAATACCCTCAATGTATTACCCTCTACCACTTCTGCTGGGAGGCTGTTCCACTTAACTACCCCATTAAAACCACCAGGTCTGTGGTTTAGGTGTAGATTACGGGAGTTCTAGTGCGGCTTCCTTTTTTACTGTAAGGAAAAGCTAAACACTTGAGGCCCTCGAGGGCTGGAGTTGTGCAGCCCTGCTCCAGTATATGAAGCAATGAACAACCTATCAGTGCCCGCTTTTATGTCACGTGATAATTAAGCTTTCCCGCAATACAATGGATGATGTTTCCAACAGCGAAGTATAACCCATCGGCAGCCCGCGGCATGCGGATCAAATCGCCGGGTTAATTGTTTCGTCTCCAGTCAGCAGTCGGCGGGGTCCGTTACATTGTTTTTTTTTAATAAAAAACATACGTAACTTTATTTAACCCCTTAAGGACAACGGGCAGTCCCTAAACCCATTGAAAACAATGCATTTGTCATTAAGGGGTTAAAAACATGTTGAACTGAATGCGGTTTTTGGGTCAAGATTTCCCCGGGGAGGCGGGGAGGCTGAGCGTTTCCCTCTGGATAACTGGCTGTCCCGGCAGGTCAGTGACGGGCACGATCCAGCTAATGGTATCCAAAAAATAATTTGGCAGTATTCCGAACAGGACGTTCCGCGGGGTCCACGCACCACACCGGGTTCCTCCTCCGAACTGCCAGATCCGGAACGACTCAAAACAATCTCTGGTCCTTCAAAGACTTTATATCTCCGAGGCTTCGCAGTTAGACTTTACCAAGTCCCATCACCTTCTCAGTGACCCGATTCCAGACAAACCCGGTGGCCCTAATGACCACCAAGACCAGGAGACCTTTGTGCCCTCGATACAGAAATACCGGAACTCTCCGGGTTTTGCTCCACAGAGAGATTCTAGGTTGTGGGAGTGGCATTATGACACGCCCCTTCCCCACCCACCACGGACAGTTTTCCTGCATATGGGGCTAACCGTGCACACAACGTCATTGGGACCGCCCACCGCCACAGAGAGACCGCCCACCGCCACAGAGAGACCGCCCACTGACATCTGAGGGACCGCCCACTCCCTAAAAGAAGGCGGAGGATTCGCACCCGCTGTTGAGTTCCTTACCCGTGTAGACGAAGCGGCCCGGGGCTCCTTTGCAGAAATGCTTGGACTTGTAGGACAGGGTGACTTCCACCACCCCCGGGATGTGTCTCGGCGGCGTCTGCACGCGGATGGCGTGGGGGGTAATCAGCTGTGGAAATGGATTATTACTATTATTAGTATTATTATCACTATTATTACTATTACTATTATTATCACTATTATTATCATTATTACTATCACTATTATTATTACTATTATTATCACTATTATTATCATTATTACTATCACTATTATTATCATTATTACTATTATTATCACTATTATTATTATTTATTGTTTTATATATCGCCGTCATACTCCGCAGCGCTGTACTACTCCAGGCACGTGGCTGCTGGGGCCGAAAAAAGTGAAACACATGGTGTTTGTCGGTATACCTGGCTCGATTGCTCATGTTAAACGCGTACATTAGGCATTACCACGAAATCATAAAGCATGCGTCTGGGGGGGGGTGTTATTCCGTCACTCACCTCGCTCCACACCAGCATCGTGCCAAACACAACCTGAAGTCCGTCAAAGAAATTGTCCCCTATCAGGATCACCGTGGCCCCTCCTGTGGTCCACCCCTCGCTGGGACTGATGGCTTTGATGCACGGTGTGGCTGCTTCATGGACAGGAAAACCAGGAGAGTTAGAGAAGGAAGGGTTAATATATATATATATACTGATTGTGGGCATCCCTCGGGGGCCGCGCAGGACTGGGGGCCCTTACCACGCACTGATGTTGTTACAGGGTCACCGTACCCAAGGCTGGGTACCCCCTGTTTGAGGGCTGAGGAATCACCAGTCAGTCCCTCATACGGATCGCACTCAGCTATCCACGGATCATCCAGACCACCATTCGTAGCAAACCAAGAAGAACTCTCTTTATTACAAACACACAGAACTTATATACAATCTCAATGCAATGTGTACCGAACCCAACCCCCAATCCCATCACTCACATCCCATCACAAATCCCATCAGTATACAGGGGATGTATCAGGTGAGGGGATTACAGAATACAATGGGTTCCCCCACCTGTGTTATCCCCCCTGTAGTGCGGGTGCCGTCTGGGCAGACAGGGCTGTGTTGGCTGATTAAGAGCCCCAGCCAGATTATAGGATCGTCTCTTTGAAGGCTGGGGCTGAAGCCACATCAGTCTCTGGGCCGGTTACACAATAAACACAATATAATATATTACCGGGTCACGGTATACAGAACCGGACACAAAAGTGCTCCGTGACCCGGCTAAACTTCATATGACACATGAGCCAGCTAGCCTGGCCCTGTCACAGATGTCACTACCTGGGAAGGTCACGCCCACTCCCTACTCCCTGCCCACTCTGCATGCAATGAAGGCTGATGTAGTCCCGCCCCTTAATACGGAGACTGTGTGAGTGAAACGCGCGGGGTGCTTATCTTGGCTCCGGGACATATTGCCAAAAACAAGCCGATGCTTTATGGCGATGCTAATGAAGTCCTTCTGCCATAGACTTTCATTAGCCAGAGAGTCTGGCTGTGTGATTAAGACCAGGCCATTCTATTTTCCCCCACAGACAGCTTAAGCAGTGGGGGTGTCTCTCTAGTAGACTGGGCTGAGATAATAAAGCATCATGCAGGTAGTCAGTAACGGCACCGCACTCGGGTGGGGTTGGCCCAGTGCTCACCTTCGGAGGGGTCCAGTCTGCGGGCCCTGCGCCCGTGCTTGGAGTTGTTGTGCACGAACATGTTGTCAGATACGGCGAGGACATGACCATCCACGTTGATTGTAGTGGAGACCACGACCTATGATGGCAGAGAACTGAGCGTCAGCTCCCAGGGGTGCAAACGGACTCCATTCACAGCTGGTCTGAGGACCCCAAATCACACCAACATGCGCAATCATGCAAAGTATCCCAGCCTCGCGTAAACCGGGTCACCGGGGGCTAAAACCGTACGCCCTCCATACAAGTATGTACTATGTGCCCCCATTCTGAGTGTCTACACCCCCCGTGCCGAGTGTATACCCCCCCGTACTGAGTGTCAACCCCCCCCGTGCTGAGTGCCTATCCCCCCAGTGCTGAGTGTCTGCCCCCACCAGTGCTGAGTGTCTACCCCCCCTTTCCGAGTGTCTATCCCCCCAGTGCTGAGTGTCTGCCTCCATACTGAGTGTCTGCCCCCCGAGTGCTGAGTGCCACTCCCATGCCCACATACCCCAGCATGCCGTGGAAAGCTCACAGGTTGTGTTGTTTGTATCAAGGAATGCAAATGAAGTGGGATGCTAATCACGTTAGAATGTCATCATTATCAGCTCTTTAAGGAGCCCCCTAATGAGCCGACGAGCCCTGCTGTGAGAAAATAACTGGCAACCTTCTGTGCCACGAGTCCATGTCCCGGGGCTTAACCCTTACAGTGCTGCTCAGAGCGGCTCGGGGAGGCATGAGAGCGGCGCCGGGACTATCCTTATTATATATATATCTTAATTCAAGCTGATACCCCCCTCCCCCCGCTGGAGAGGGTCTGATCCGGTACGCAGGCTCTCCCCCGATTGCCATAAGAATTAGAGCAACAATTGTGTTACCATTAAGACTTACTGTCCGATAAGGTTCACGGTAAAATGCGTCGGGATATGACTGTCCCCACCTCAAGCCCCCAATATCTCCAGCCGGGGGTCTTTCACTTACATGATCATTCCAGGGGGAAGCCCACCCTTCTCTAACCCCCTGCACTGACCGACGACGGAAGGACAATGTAGACTAACCTGGAACCTCCTCATGTCCCTCGGATTTCCCGCATTCTTCAGACAATTCTGGTTACATTTCAGGAAGAACTTCAAGAAGAACCTACGGGAAAAAACGAGAGAAACGGTTCAAATCGGGTTTAAAATCCCCTCCTAATTATATAACGTTTAATTAAAGGAGCAGTCCAGCTCCAGCCTCAGGTTAGATCCCTGTCCCCGAACCCTGATGCGTTTTACTGCGTGCAAATCGCTCTCCAAAATCATCCTTTTCCCCCAAAATTCGCCCCTCTAATCGTAATTCTACATTTAAAACACATTTCTAAACAAACTTTGAAAAGTTTTCAATCATTAGAATTTTTTTTAAATAAAAATGGCTGAGCAGACCTCAAACGAATTCAAACGAATGAACGAGGAATGAACGGACCTGATTGGCCAGGACCGCCCGAGATGTCCCCACCACGCGTCAGACTGGACCAGTCCCTTCCGCTGCGTGGAGCTCGTCTGATGAGGACAAAGAACCCATGGAGCAGCTTCCACTCCGGGCCCGGGGAGCGTTCTAAGCTCGCTTCACCTCCCAGATTTTGGGGAAAGTCTCTGTGAGAAGGTTTAGGGGGCGCTCCGGGGCCAGCGCAGAGAGAGGGCGGCAGAGGCCAGCAGATGGATCCGTTCCCGTACGGCTTCCAAGAATCCTGAAATATTGATGGGTCTGGGACGCTGCCTGTAATGGGCATCAGTGCGTGAATTATGCATGCGCTGCTGCGTAACCAGACACGCCGTCTCCTCGGCACAATGCCACACGCAAACACTTAACCACATACCGTCCTGCCACGCACGGGGCCACGGCGGATACATGCCGAGTGCGCCCTCAGAACCGAGCTTTACTCCAAACCAGCCCGGACTCAGAAGCTAGTAAAGGGATGGTCTCCATCGCTGCGTGCCTCATTTTATAGGGTTATGGATCAAAAATGCTGGTTCTTACCCCAAAAACAGCAGCACATTTTATTTAACGGCAGACCAGTTGCCCAGGGGCCAAACAGTTAAATTGTGTTGAAATACTTGGAGCGAAGGCGGACGGCCAATGAATAGTGACGGATACGGTGCCTGCAGACCGTCCAATCAGACGAGGAGAAAACATTACTAGCATCCCGACAATGTGACCAATCAGGAGAAGAAGAGCCTACTTGTAACGCAGCTCAGGGGACAGCGCTGAGAAAACGACCAATCACGGGAGAAGAGGATCTATAACTTGGAAGACGGCGCGGAGAAACTCGCCAATCAGAGAAGGAGAGCATCTTCTGACCAATCAGAGGCCAGCGCGGAGACATTGGCACCAACGTCATAGTTCTGATACAATGTTTCCCAAACGACTCCCGCCGAGCCGGCGAATTGTCTCCCACCTGGGGAAATCTCTCCCCGCGCGGCACCAACACAGAAATAAGCCGGAAAATGACAATAACGCGTTCGCTTTTGACATATTTTATTTACAAAGCTCTGAAGGATAAACATATGGACCCCGTTTAACGTCTTTCCACTAAACTGTCACATTTCACAACAGGATTTCGGTATTAGAAGGTGTTTAGAGACAACGTTCATAAAAATAAACATTTGTGTCTGTCACCAGCCCCCACGTTCTGCCGCACTCCTACCGCGCCGGCTTCAAACATAACCTGAGTGTGAGTGAGGTCTGTGTGGCTCCTGCCTGTTGGTCAAGAGCCCCCAAAGTAAGGCTTGGCCTATGGCAGATACCCCTCTTGCCCCGTATTAAACGCAGCAGTCATTATTACAACACAGAACGCAACAATGTAACGACTGGGTATCCATCAGGAACCAGGGCCACCCTCAGCAAGGGACAGGAGGGCCCCCGACCCAGGACCCTCACTTAGGAAAGCCTAAGCACTGCTGCTTAATGCTCTACCCAAGCTTTATCTTACGGCTAGAAGGAAAAGAGGGAAGTTTCCAGAAAGTATATTTTCTATTTAAATGGTGTTAGTGAGGTCAGCAGGTCGATAGTTGTGTTGTCCCCTCAGCTTTGAAGACCACAGAGGTCACCATCTTCTAACTGAAGGAAGGACCTCAAAGTCATGAAAGTTCCTCTTGCTCTACGTCTTCCTCTCTGGTGAGGTTGGTCACCGAATGGTCTTCTTGAGCCCCTAAGAAGTCTCCCTTCTCTGGGGATAATACGGCTTCCACCACTTTTATTTAGATCTAAACGTAATACCCGTGTTAGGAGACCAAAGAACCTCTTATCATTCTGCCCCCCAAATTATCTCAGAATACGATGAAGGGCTCTCGTTGGGAATCATCGAAACTTTTACCAAAGGGGACACCAAACGATGACCGGAGATACCCCTGAGAAGGGTTCAGTTGTAGCCAATTCCTGCCCCCAAGATCTTTGGTTTTGGTGAACACCGAACTCCGGCGAGCCGGTGGAAGCGCGTTCCTCTCTCTGCACTTTGTCGGAGCAGCAAAACTGAAACTCCTTGCGACTTTTTCACCTACTTAGGCAGCAGCCGTGCATATGGTCTGCCAGTTAAAAATAAAGGCAATATGCATAAATTAGCATACATAATGTACCACTCTCCCCATTTAATATGCAAATTCCCTGAAACATTGCAGAACACCTTCTGTTCGGAGTGAATAAATTTGAATTTGCAATTAGAATAATCTTGTATAATTAATGAAAAGCATCAATTTTGGCTCATAAGTAATTTGATTAACATGTTGATAGGGCACTTATTGAGCTCTCTAAACCACTGGGGCCGGGCTGGGAGTTAGAGGGCCTTTGAACGAGGTAAGAGAAAGAGACCGAGGGACCCCACTTAGTCTACCAGGAGGGCCACCAAAAAGTGCTGGAACGACGAGCCCGGGTTCCCAGGAAAACTATGGTCTGTTCAACAAACCATGAGCATTAAGGTGAACATCTCGAGGGTTCTACTAACGCTTACCCGGTCAGATAGGACCTTAACAAATTATGATGTTCTAGGTTCTTCCAGACAAAAACTCCACATTTGTCCCGAGATGTATGATGATGATGCCATCACGCGCGTGGACTCCATGGGACTGAGCTCCTGTCCTGCTACATCCATTCAAGCTTCTTCATTCATAAAGATCTTCTGGTGCTCACTTCTTAGCTTTCAGAACCCAAACCACGTCTGGGCATTTATGGTGTCTTCTCCAAATTTGTTCTTGGAGTTTCTGCAGTTTTAACTTGAGAAATACGTCCATGGAGTTCCATGAAGGCGGTAAGACCATTGGGTACTTGGCCAGAAGAAGGGTTGGCAGGGAGGTTCTAAACACAATTAGAACCAAGAATTCTTTGGCAGTTTTGGTAACATTTGTGCAAAGAACCCCAAAGAACCGAGGGTGATGGGATTCCACCGAGACGTATACGAAACAAGCTTTATTATAATAGAAAAGAACGACACACTTTGGATTCAATGTGAAGAACACGCAACAGGGGATCAGAAGGCTACCACCGAGACAAACACTTCCATCCACCACGCCAACTGCCCCGACCTCTGGCAGAACATGGCTGTGTATATAAACGTTCCAGAACGCTTTCATCCAGAAGGACGGGTTTTATTGTATCGGAGGAAGAAGCCACCGGCTCATTGTCCCCGTCTCAGAGTGACAGGCAGAGCCCCCCGCGCAGGACGTGACAGACGGGACAATGGGCAGACTAGATGCTTCTTATCTGCCGATTTCTATGGGATGAGCCGAGAACGACGGCAGGGAAATGTCACCCCGGCGGTATCTGAGCCGCACATCGAGGTCTGTTCGTGTGATGAGACCTCCTCATCCTCGCTATTCACGCTCTTTAGAGACTCGCATAAAAGACATGGAAATGAAGCCGGGCAGCGATAAGAGGTCTGTGGCTGACACGAAATAAGAAGCAAAGAGGTCATCCCAGCATTCTCCAGCTACCCGCGCAGCCGGTCGCTATTACAACTCTCCCGCATTGTGTTATAAGTGTATTCCTCATCCAAAAAGAGACCTTTGTGTCACTCGACAGAACCCAAAAATAAAAAAAAAACACAAAACCCCACAATATACGTAAAATAATGTTTAACGCTACACCCCAACACTGATTCCTGCACCAGTGATTAAACAAGTTTCAAATATATGGAAAGAGGGTCAGGTGCATGCTGGGGGAGTTCTAAACAGAAGAGATAAAAAAAACTATTTAAAAAACCCCACATTTTTTTTATTTATAGTGATTTCGTATATTACAGGAAGCGTCTGCTCTGCTGATTTCTTTAACATTTTCTGTGATCGATACATTTAAGAATATAGAAGACATTTTTCTTAAATCCCCTCACTGAATTACCCTCTACCACTTCTGCTGGGAGGCTGTTCCACTTATCTACCACCCTCTCACTAAAGTAAATGTACAAACCATATTAGAAGCCCCGTATTCAAACTGTAGTATAAATGATTTCAATGGCCGCAGTTATTTTATTTTTTCTGACGGGGTAAAACTCGCTGAGTGTGGAATAGCTGGAGTGTCAGGTGGCCGGAAGTAATGTTTTAAGCACGAGGCAGTTACTAAAGCAATCAGAGCGATAGGAAAGTGGAGGGTTAATAATAATAATAAGGGTAATAATTCACAAATGTCTCAATCAGTTACTTTGTACAAAGACTTTGGATGTTTTGACCTCTAATAATCTTTTATTTAAAGTACAATCCAGACCCTAAAATTACTATTTTTTAATGCATGTTTGAAGCTATTGTCCATCGACAGAAAACTCCTCCCCAGCTGCCCCCCACTGAAAGCAGGAAGTGTTCCTCAGTACACTTCCTCTTGCACACGCTCAGTAGCACTCCCACGGAGTCAGCCGCAGCCAATCGCATTGTGTGCTACAAAGACACGCGTGTTCGGATCGTATACATGCGCTCTCTGCACATCGATTTCAAACGGGATTTCAGCTCCCCTGAGTTCCTGAGAGTTCTACTGAGCATGTGCAAGACGTGTACTGGGGTATGCTCCCTGCGTTTAGTTGGGGCAGCCGGGGGGAGGAGTTAAATGAGACAGAGAATTCCCGTACCAGTTCACAAGCAGTAAAAGACACGGGGATCCATGCAACACGGACTCCAGTACCTGCTTAACATGGAGGTTTCTTTATGACTCTCCTAGGGATCGTAAAGCTTTGGTAACATTCAGGGAAGACCCTGTTCCTTAAATTCAGCAGAATAGGGGAAACGGCCCATTTATTCCGACGTTTTCTGCTTGGGGGATTATTTATCGTAACCGCAGGGTCTGGGCGGCCATCGTCTGGAAGGTTTGGGTCCCAATAGACCTTCCTTTTCTGGAGCAAAGTCCTCTGTTTGTCCCCTGGGTTCGGCAATCTAAAGATCTCGGTGAGACGGACGCCTTATCTACGGAACATACGGATGGTTACCCCGGCGAGCAGCGTGGGGGGAGGCCCAGGGGCGCTTTGTCCTGCAAAGAACCGCTTATCTCTCTGAGTGACGGATCTGACCCCTGATCGACGGAGGGGAATTAGAATGAAGACCAGGGCTTTATGAAACGAGTGAAGGGCAGGCAGTCACAGATAGGGGAGACGGGAGGAGAGAAGAAAGGTAGACGCGAAGTAAGCAGTGTGATGAGTGAGACATCCGAAAGAAACAAGAGGGAGCGGGGAATACCGCGCATGATGAGAAGCAACAGAAACCACCAAGAACGAGGCGGAAGGTTCTAAGTGCTGTGGACTGCTGGGTGTCCCCAAACTGCTCCAACCGGTGGCATCGGCTGGTCGGGGGAGGGGCGGCTGTGGTCAGGACACCTCCGGTCGGGGGAGGGAGTTTACAGTAACTTTTACCTGAGTCTCCTCTATCTCCACATATCTAGGTGAGACCGGGCACAGACCTACCTGTCGATGATCACCGGGTCCGACGGAGTCTCGTTGCGGTTCCCACAACTCTTTTTGTCGCAACATCGACTGTGGAATAAGAAGATAGGAGAAAGGAGGCGTTAAACCGACGAGAACGCTCAGAACTCTTCGGCATCGCAATGTGAGGGAAGCGGGAGCTCTGTACAGGCCGCTGGGCGCTCGCCAAGTCGGCAGATGTCTTATTGTTCTATATGTTCGCTTCATTCACATTAATCACTGTAAATGTTATGAGCGCACCACGCTGAGATATGGCTCACTGTGATAGAAGGTAGAAGTCATGTGGACGTCTGAAGGAAAGACCTCTGAGGTCCAGAAAGCGTATTTTTCCTATTTTGGCCCGATAAAGGGGATCTAACTAACCTATTGTATTAGAAATCACCAACAATATTAAAAAAAAAAAACAATTCTGTCTCTTTTTTACATATTTAGGTGGAATCATTTCATCTGTAGAAGAGACCTCTGAGGTCTCAAACACATATCTGACGTATTTTTCTATTTTTGGCATAATAAAAGGTATGTAACTCATCTAAAGACCAACATGTCTGCATCCAGATGATTCATTTCCCCAATTAAATATCCTCATTATATCAGGTTTAACTTCTTTATTGGCGAAATGTTTTTGGTTTTGTAGAGAGAAGATGACAGAATGTGGTTGTTAATAAACTCCGAAGAAAATATTCATTTCTTTATTGTATCAACGCGACTCTTATCAACTATCCAAATATGAACCAATCTGTGAACGAGGGACCCGGTGCGCACATCATTAACGTTTCAAGATCCCCCCGGACTTCGAACTTTAACAAGCGGCTGCCTTTGAGACCAGAACGGAGCTTTTCTCCTGCTCTTTGCTCTCATAATAATCCTTGGAACGGTTCTCTGAAAACTTTGAGAATATCAGATAAACAGTAAACAAGGGCCCCGGGGCACGAGCGCCGTGTCTAATGAACCAGTATTCTCCAGGTACCGGAGCCGAGCCATCCGAGGGGTCCCATCCCACATCTTAGAACTTTGCCAAACACGGAGCCGTGGCTTCCAAGCTCTAAACTCTGGGGACTTGGACTTTTCGACAAAGTCTTGGCTGCTCTTCCATGCCTCATTACCCCAAATCCTTAACATAAAGCAGAGCATAATGGCTCCCTGGAGACACAGCCTTTGGGACAAACAAGACGAGGAGATGGCAACAATTACCAGACAGGAGACCATCAGAAGCCACCTGAGATGCCGGCTCAAAGGCACGCTTGAGAAAACATAGAATCAATTGCGGCTTTTGTGACCCGAAGTGCTCTCCTCATCAGTCAAAGATCAATTACTTTGTTTACATCAACAAACGAGATTAAGATCAGACCAACTTCCTTGATTCACGTCTGAGGAACCATTATCCCTGTTATACTTCTATTATATATATAACGTCTCATCTGTTTTATGCATATCCACGTGGTAATAGGGTGTAAAGTAGAGGTGATGATATCGCTTGTAGACATAAAGTAACTCGGGAGCTGCCCCTCCGGCTTCATCTTAGTTAAAGATGTTCCTAGTAGATTGTGTTACTCAACAAATTCATTCAACCAGTAAATTAATCAATCAAAAACCTTGTAATTTGGAAAACAAACATCTCTACTTGTTGATTGTTTTCTCCAAGGAACCCTGTCAAACTGAGCTACCACAGATGTCTCCAAGTAAAAAAGGGGACCTTCTCTAGGAAACATCGCATTAGGTCTCTTTCATCACTAGTAACGAGGAACCACAACACAATCATCAAATTCTCAACCATGACCATCGCACCATGACTACGGCTCTCCAACTGTGGACAAGAATGCTGGTGGATCCTAGTGACATGACGACATTATACAAGTATGGCGGACATGTGGCTTTGCGGTTCTCACGTGCTCTCTAATGGTTGAGGAAAATCAAACGTTTAATTTGGTTATGATTTGAATTGTGAGAAGGGTTCTTTATATCAATAAAATGTTTATAAAAAATGGCCGAGAATGTATAAGAACATTCAGCTTTTCCCAACCACATCATCGTATCAATAGAGATGTTTAATTTTGAAGCCCGATAATGGAATATTCGTCTGTTCTCTAAAGCAGAAAAACATTAAATCCTCCCAGGGTCTCATATTTCTGTTTTGCTTGGTAATTCATTTCTCTTGAATAGTTTTGAAGATGAGTAAAGCGAAATTCTTTGTGTATTGTTCACCGCACGATTTCCAAGCCAACTCCACCCAAACTGTCCACAAATTAATGGCAGGAAAACATGAGCTTCAGAGGAGCGATGTCTTCCACACATGACCTGCATTATTTTACTCAAGACATAGCCTAGAATTCATAACGCTCCAAGAAACAGCAGAAACAGATTTTTAATGGCCAGGATAAATGTTAAAGCAGATACAGATGGTACAAGAAACTATGAAGCTGTGGAAGAACATAGCCCTAACGCTGGCCAACCAAGCCCTAGGTTGTCTCTCTCTCTGATTTTTATAACCATTACCAATCTTCCAAGCGGTCTATTCCACTTCTTAAGGACCCTAACGGTCCCAACTTTCAATGAGCACCTCACTCAGCCTCTCCATACTCAGCAACCAAGAATATCTCAAAACCATGGGTTGGGGACCACCATGCTGACCAAATTACCATTCCAACATATCCCGTAAGAATTGCCATAGGGTGGAGAATCTAGACGAGTAAACCTGGTTTTACCGCTTTACTAAACATACTAATTTGGCCCAAGATGGCCAAGAAGCAATAAACCAAAGCAAATAAAAACAAAATCTCAATGGCCCATTAGATATCAGGTCAGGAGAGGACACTGTCCCACCACGCCAGAGACAATAATGATAAGCCATTGGATGGAGGTGGGTGGCCAGAACCATGTTCCATTGGCTGGAGATAGTGTGCCGTCTGTTATCATCTCTCACGCAATGGGATATTTTTTTAAAACACATAGCCTGACAGTTTGTTAGGAAACCCAATTAGTATTATTTGTCAAGGGTGTTAATCTCTTTGCTAATAACTTTTCTAATTAACACTGAATCTTGCTTAAACGAACCCAATTAATCTTATTATTTACATTTTTCTTTTAACTATTGTTTTTTGAAGGATCTGTACCAAAAAGTTACTGCATTATTCATCTTTGATTTGGTTTTATATTGTAACTATGCACCATTTTTTTGGGCACAGAAGATGGTATGGTCCATCAATCAGGCAACAGAGTGTATTAAGCTCTGCATCGTAGCGATGGCGTCTCTAAGGACTTCTTCTGACTGGAACACGTTCTTGAGAATCATATTTATTAATACTCCAAATTTCATAATAATTTTAAGGACCGTACAAATCAACAACAGCAGCTGCTCACCTGCACATAATCTCATGGGTGAGGAGGACCCGGCACATCTCTGGGTTCTTGTCTTGTCCTTCATAGATAATTGGCTGTAGAATGAAAGAGTTGTACATTATCAGGCAGCTCTACGCGCAGATTCTCGGCACTGGAACGGACGTATTTATTTCGAATAATATTTCTCTCGCTATCACTCCCTTTTTGGTAAAGTTCTCAGAACAGAGGTAATTTCAGGGAAAAGCTTCACATAGGGCAACCAGAAAGTGTAATCAGCCCCCGAATCGTGATATGCTGAGTAATCAGATTTACTAAAATAATCTATGAATCATCATCACGGCACAGGGCTCCTGGTAATGCACAAATCAACACGTACCTGCTTGGACATGGAGTCAATGAGGCGGACGTACAGGTCCTGCTCCGTTCGGAGTCCTGAAAAATAAGAGCGGGGAGACCATATGGAAAGACTGACAAAGTCATGAGATTGCAATGAAAGAACAATGGGGAGCGGGTTAAAGGGACGAATACAAGAGACGTGGCTTTGTCGGTGAAGGGGAGCAGTGTGGGTCATGGAGAAGGGAAGGTCCTTCTTTCCAGGAGCTCCAAAGCCTGAATCATTCTGTGATCGATTAGTAATGCTTGGTCAAATATTGATTAGTAATACCTTGTATGATATTAGCTAGTAATGCCTGGTAAGGATACCTGGGAACGCTTCAGGTTTCGCCTGGAGACTCCAGGTGAAGCACTATTTCTACTGGTCGCTATTGAGAATCTCCGGGTCACAGGAGGCGCACATCACCGCCTGCTTACTCTCCTACCACATTCATTTTTATGCCTTCGAAGCTAGCCCCACAAGCAACCTCAGCGGACCACCCGCCAATGTCAGAGAGATCGTTCCCTAATGTCAGTAGACCCTCCGCTGACATCAGTAGCCCCCCCCCCCGCTGACATCAGTAGCCATTCCCACCCGTATCCCGAAGAGGGAGAGCGCCTGGTTGCCTCTTCAGATATTGATTTTTAATACAAATGTTTGGATTTTGAATTCCTGGCAAGATATAAGCTAGTTATGGCTGATTAGATATTGACTAGTAATGCCTGTTCAGCTATTGATTATTAACAATGCCTGGTCAGCTATTGGTTAGTAATGCCTGGTGAGATATTTGGTAGTAATGCCTGGTATGACATTGATTATTAATGCCTGGTCAGCTATTGATTTGTAATGCCTGCCCACATGGACTTTTAATCCCCAGCTAGATATTACGTGGGGGCAGTGAGGTTCTTACCGTTGCTGTACAGAAGCTGGAGCCTGTAATGTATCCCATTGTTGGTTTTTTCGCCGCTTTGCTCCTGAGAACCAAAAAAAGTATCAAGTAAACAAATAAATACCAGCAACTGTATGAATTCACACGTTAGCGAGACAGAGGTTTGTCTCGACTACTTCTTCTGATGCTGAATCTACCCCAATAATGAATGTACCCGATCCATTGCATGGGCAGACAAGCTCTAGAGACTTCGGGTTGAGGTCTGAAATAAGCCTGAACCTCAACAGTGAAACGCGGGGGGGTTCTGCTTCTGATGTATTGAGAGTCTGTGAAGCTAAAGACTTGCATCATAATTAAGTAATGGACTCCACACCAGCCAGCGACTTCTGCTCATTCACCGGAGCATTAATGAGATTCATATCTATGTCTCGTCGTATCGAGATCAGATAAACCGCAATAGTAATTGTTTTCTGATGAGGTCATCACTGGTGACTATGACATCATCTCTCAGTTGCGGCTTTTAAAGCCATTTTAATATTTTATGTATTCACAGGCAACGAAGGCTTTAACACATTGTGCGATCTAACGAGGGAACAGAGACAACTCCTTTAGTCGCGGAAAACAAGGTTTTTAAACGGCTCCTGCAGCTCTATTGTCAAAAATTTGATCTTTTGTTTCCTTTTATTCAACAACTCTGGTATTTTATTATATGCAGAGTAGGTCTGGTGGTGGATACGTGGAACAGCCTCCCAGCATAAGTGGTAGAGGCTAATACAGAATTTAGACACGCATATGGCTTCTGAATCTAAGTTGAGACCAACAGGCAGACTAGACGGGCCGAACGGGTAAATGTTCTGCCCCAGGATACGCTTCCCATCCCTTACCTTGTCTTTTTCCACAAAGTCTATGAAGGAGGTTCTCTCGATCTCCACCGGCTGCCCCTGCCTGTCATACAAGGCCAAGACGAAGTGGAAGAAGTTGGATTTCCTCAGGTTAGAAGGAGGTTGTTTCTCGAAATGAGCTCTGGCCAAACCGACCCCGCTGCAGGAGATGAAGCAATAGACAAGCGGTCAGAAGACGGACCTCCAGCAAGAAGCAGAGAACGAGCAAGGCGGACAAGGAGAGGAGAGAAGCTCTCAGACCCGTAGCGGGAGGAGAAGTAGAAAAATAAACCCTCAGAAGCAGTAAGTTTGCTGAGCCCCTTCCACCGGACGTCACGGAGATGTCTCCTTAACTAGCACTGACCGGTACGAATAAATAACCCTTGGAGCACTTTTTGGTAAAGAGCCCAGAATATGGTGAATGTAACCTTTAAATAGAACATTCTATATCATATCATCCTGGGGTTAAGTCTTTATTTTTGAATCCGGCAGGCCAGCAATGGTCTGTCCCTAAATTATTTTTCTTTAATTTATATATTCACTTCGTTTTCACGAGTGCCAATTAATTTGCCCCCCTTATTTGATTCACGGTTTGAAATTCACGGCTTGGCCCTCACCATTCTATGGCACACGTTTTTGTACCACGTTTTTGGACACTGTTTTCTTTTTAAGAGGCAGTGAAGCCTGGACTTTGCTGGAGGAGGATTGGGAGCCTTCTGGCCGCTTCCTCTCTTCACAAAACCAGCAAGGAGTCTCACTCTTCGGGGTGAGACTCAAGATCCGACCCTCCCATGGGGGGGGCTTGGAATTTGTCCGAGTTCTCCGTGAGGGAACTCGGAATCGTAGTCTGGCTTCTGCTGCCTTGTGCACAGAATGCGGCACCCAAAGGAGCATGCGCCTCGGGCTTCAAAATAAAAAAAATAAATAAAAATTCTATATCATATCATCGCTTCTCGGCCTTTTGGCTAAGATCAAGTGTAGAAGAGGGGGGGAAACACTGATTCTCTGGCCTTAGGGCAGGGAAAGCATGGAGCCCGAGGTGCTTAATTGCCCTGGCAGAGATGCCGGAGTCACCGTGCGCAGTATTGCACGGTGAGCGCACGTTTCGCACTGGCGGCCCTCCTGCACTTTCCTCCATCGCACCATACGGGCTTGGAGTGAATTTTATTTTTGAACTTGGCTAGGCCGGACATGGCCTGCGCCTATTTTTTTTTTTCTTTAAATTATAAATCACTATGTGTGCAGCACGTGTGCCTATAAATTTCTTTTTTGGATTTTCACGGTTTTCGAATCACCTGCGAGGCCACGACCACTCTTTGATTTTTGCTTTTGGACACTTCGTTTTGGATCACTGTTTTCTTTGGCAGTGAAGCCTAAAGGGGACTCGAAGATCCGGCCCTCCCATGGGGGGGGATTCATCTGGGTTCCCCTTGAGGGAACCCAGTATTGTATATTGGGCTTCTGCTGCCTTTACGGGCACAGAACAGCACCCAAGGAGCACGCACCTCGGGCTCCAAAAAAAAAAAAAAGAAAAGAATTCTATATCATTCTATATAACATTCCATGACATTCCATAACATGCTATATAGCATTCTATAACATTCTATATAACATTCTATAACATTCTATATAACATTCTATATAACATTCTATATAACATTCTATATAACTTTATTATTATTATTCTATTTTTTTCTTTATTTTATTTATATACCGCCAACAGTTTACGCAGCGCTTAATACAATCCATATATTTAAGGGATATGACAAGAAGAGAATTGACAGACTAAGACAAACCGATACGTTAGGTGGAGAGACTCGGCTCGCAAGCTTACAATCTTGAGGGAATGGGGTGACAAACATAAGGCACAGAGAGAGGGTGAGAGGTAGTGTGGGGGGTATCAGTGACGGGTGAGAGGTAGTGTGGGGGGTATCAGTGACGGGTGAGAGGTAGTGTGGGGGGTATCAGTGATGGGTGAGAGGTAGTGTGGGGGGTATCAGTGACGGGTGAGAGGTAGTGTGGGGGGTATCAGTGACGGGTGAGAGGTAGTGTGGGGGGTATCAGTGACGGGTGAGAGGTAGTGTGGGGGGTATCAGTGACGGGTGAGAGGTAGTGTGGGGGGTATCAGTGATGGGTGAGAGGTAGTGTGGGGGGTATCAGTGACGGGTGAGAGGTAGTGTGGGGGGTATCAGTGACGGGTGAGAGGTAGTGTGGGGGGTATCAGTGACGGGTGAGAGGTAGTGTGGGGGGTATCAGTGACGGGGAGGTTATGGGGGCTTCTCTGAAGAAGTGGGTTTTTAGATGTTTCTTGAATGTTGGGGGGGGGAAGCTGAAGGTTCGGGGGGAGGAGATTCCAGAGATTTGGGGCAAGGAGTGAAATCTATTAGAAGGGAAAAGGAAGAGGTGATGAGTGAGGAGGAGAGCCTCAGCCCACGTAAGGATCGAGTAGGAGAGTATTTGCTAATGAGGGAAGAAATGTATGGAGGAGCAGTGTTATGGGGGGCAGTAGTATGGGGGGGGCAGTGTTATGGGGTGGGGAGGGCTGGGGGGACAGTGTTATGGGGTGGGGAGGGCTGGGGAGGACAGTGTTATGGGGGGGCAGTGCTATGGAGGGGCATCAGTGTTATGGAGGGTATTATTGGGAGGTAGTATTATTGCGGCAGGGTTATGGGGGGGCAGTGTTATGGAGGGCCCTGTATGTCAGTACGAGGATTTTAAATTTAATTCTAAAGGTAATTGGGAGCCAGTGGAGGGTTTCACAGAAGGGGGAAGCAGAAGAGGAGCACCGTGTGAGGAAGATAAGCCTAGCAGCGGCATTTAGGACAGACTGTAGAGGAGTCGAGACAGTGGAGTGCCAACCAGAAGAGTGCTGCAGTAGTCAAG
The DNA here is from genome assembly GCA_029215755.1 of Spea hammondii. Taxonomy (NCBI): domain Eukaryota; kingdom Metazoa; phylum Chordata; class Amphibia; order Anura; family Pelobatidae; genus Spea; species Spea hammondii. The sequence goes on from JARDYJ010000001.1 coordinate 1,684,767, forward strand.
AAGTGAATGAACCAGAGTTTTTGTGGATTCTTGGGTGAGGAATGGGCGGATACGAGAGATGTTTTTTAGGTGCAAGCGGCAGGATTTGGCGAGGGACTGAATGTGAGGGATGAAGGAGAGGTTTGAGTCAAGGATGACCCCAAGGCATCGGGCCTGGTTAGTAGGAGAGATAGTCGTGTTGTTAATGGTGATAAAGAATTCAGGTACTGGAGTGGAGATGGAGGGAGGGAAGATAATGAGTTCAGTTTTAGAAAGATTAAGTTTCAGGTAGTGTTGTGACCTCCATGAAGAAATAGCAGACAAGCAATTGGTAATACGGGACAGGAGAGATGGAGAGAGATCAGGAGGAGACAGGTAGATTTGGGTATCATCTGCATATAGATGATACTGGAGGTCAAATGAGTTCATTAGTTTGCCAAGAGAGGAAGTATAAAGAGAGAACAGCAGAGGGCCGAGGACTGATCTTTCGGGGACACCAACAGAAAGTGGAAGGGGCGGCACCGGAAGTTGTATACGCGTATTGCGTAGATGTCCCCCGCCGGCCCCGCAAGACACCCGGGAGTCTGCTCCGGTAAGTCTTGGGGGCAGAGGTAAAACGCATCGTGCGGACGGTCACCGGCTGCGGCGATGCGGGTAAACAACCTCCGCAGCCGGTGACCGTCCGCACGATGCGCTTAGACAACCTCCCGGGCCCTCACCCCCAGGGGCAGGGGAGGCTGTCTGAGCGTAATGGAGAGTAGGATGCAGGTCCCCTGCACCGCTGCGGGGGATCTGTATCCTAACCCCGCTGCCTGTCCCGGGCGTCGGGCGCTAGACCCCGAATATAGGCCGCACCCCCACTTTAAAGACTTAAAGTGGGGGGAAAAAGTGCGGCCTATATTCGAGCCAATACAGTAATATTCTATATAATATTCTATATAACATTCCATAACATTCTATAATATTCTATATATCATTCTATATAACATTCCATAACATTCTATAATATTCTATATATCATTCTATATAACATTCCATAACATTCTATAATATTCTATATATCATTCTATATAACATTCCATAACATTCTATAATATTCTATATATCATTCTATATAACATTCCATAACATTCTATAATATTCTATATATCATTCTATATTACATTCCATAACATTCTATATAACATTCCATAACATTCTATATAGCATTCTATATAACATTCTATAATATTCTATATAGCATTCTATATAACATTCTATAATATTCTATATAGCATTCTATATAACATTCTATAATATTCTATATAACATTCTATATAACATTCTATATATCATTCTATATAACATTCTATATAACATTCTATATAACATTCTATATATATATCATTCTATAATATTCTATATAACATTCCATAACATTCTATATAACATTCTACATAACATTCTATATAACATTCCATAACATAACATTCTATATAACATTCTATATAACCTTCGCCTCGGGGACGGCCAGACTTTTTTACACAGAGTGAATATACGGATACTCTATGGATGTCACCGTGTTGAAACACTGTGTTGAACCCCAAGAATAAGCCCTTCATTTCGGGGGTTGTGTTTCTCCCCGACAGCCAATCGTATGGCTTCTAGAATCTCATATGATCTTTATTATTATCTTTATAATAAAATATGATTTCAAGTTTCCCCCAGTAGATGACCGAACGTTTCTCAGAGATAAATTCCTGTAAACCTCATTATTACATCATATCCTATTCCAATACTTCATCGTTTCCTGTTCAAATTATTATTATTTATTTTTATATAGCGCCCTCATATTCTGTAGCGTTGTATATATTATCCCCTTCATTTTTGATTGTTAAAGAGAATTTAAGATGTAGGACATGTGATCACTCAGCACGCACCTCCGACACCTCTAAGTGGTAGTGGGGACTGGGGAGGGGGGTAAATCACAGGCCAGATGTTTAATAAAACCTTCATCAATGTCTCGTCACCATCTGATGATCAGACACTTCGCATTCACCAAACGAACAGGCGGAACCTTTAATTGGACAGCGCCACCTATTGAAATACTCGCATATATCCGATGTAACAGAAGGGCTCTGGATACCCCCGCGGCGATTCTATAGACTGCGTTTAGTACATGGGGGTAAACTCACAAAACCCTGAAGTTTCCTGCTGTTTCTATACACATTATCGGGGCTTTTGTAGAACCCTGCGATACCCTCATCTTCCTTACATTAACCCCTTATTGGCCATCATTTTCTCATACATTATTGGCTCCTGGCTTTATTGAAGCTGTAAGTGGAATTTAACCCTCTGAGTTTCAGGGCCCTCCATGCTGTAAAGACAACCTGAGACTCTCTTTTGCCCCGGAAACCTCTCACCCCCCCCCCCAGCAAAAGGCAGAATTCCTGTTCTCTTTGGAAATAACATTTTTCTACCATTACAACTACGCACTGGATCAGGTTTGGGCTTCAAATGGCTAGAGGCAGCCTTCTAGATTGTAAGCTCTTGTGGGCAGGGTTCACAACATAACCTCTATCCTCTTGCCTGTTAAGCAGTGGCTGGAGCACCAGGGAGCCAATCACCCGACGACCCCCTGTACATATATCCAATAAACAGCTCATAGCGATAATCTCACTCCATAACACGAGACCCGCGTCCCACAGCACACACAGTAGGGCCGTTGGCATGCGGTTGGCATGGGGTTGGCGTGCCGTTGGCGTGCCGTTATAGGGGATTTCAGTCCTGCCGTGGTCATGCTGAGCAATGACTGTCAGCTCTCTGTCTGAGAACGTTCTATAGAAAGAAGCCGAATCATTCCGATGATGGAATCTTGAGCTCAGAGCGGCTCCCACATGAGCCAGCAGCCCATAAATGTCTCAATGACAGAGTAACGTGAAACCCAAACCGGATTGGGGGGGGGGGCTGATATGGAACCAGAACAAGTGATGAAGATGTTCAGTTATGGAAACGGCAGAGATAAGAACAAGTTCCTTATTAAAGACATCTGGATGTAAAGCATCGCCAGGTCAGCGAGAGTCCGGCTCTTGGACATCATGTCCCTAAGCAGCTGTACTAGAGGTTCTCAGTTTAGCTCAGAGTGTATTTAGGCTCAGGGGTGTTCTTAACCTGGACACTGCTGTTACCCCAGCTCTCGCCTTCATGACCATGGTCCTCTCTGCTGAGTAGCAGTCTACAACATGGTAACCAGAACACCCAGCAAGAACACTACATGAGGTTGAAGCCGATCCCTCCAACTGGCTCACACAGGAATCTGATCACCAAATGAGAGAATTGTTGCAGAGGGGCTTTCTGTCCCCCCTCCAACCTGCTGCCACCCTACTCAACCTGGGCCAGAATACTCCACTGGTTGAGTTACTTAATTAACGCATAACTTAACTCATAACATAACTCAAGTAAGCCTATTCAACCAGCAAGCCGTATAGTCATTAAAAGCCAAGTTATTGAGTCCAACAATGAAGGCTGTGGGAGTCAGTAAACAGTTGGCCGCCATATTGAATTTAATAGACGGTTGACCCCTGGTTTTCGCTGATAACTAATTTGCATATGATCTGCATATTGTATTTTACATATGGTGTGATGCATGCTGGTCGTAACTCACCGCAGCCTATTGAAAGGGTCTTGGAGGCTGGTGGTGATTGTTTCCTTGAGTTAGTTAGTTCCTGGTTTACCGCATATGAGTCCTGGCTTGTTATTTGGGAGAAGTCTTGGGGCTGCTTTTTGGCTAAGATGAACTGAGTAGCTGTGAGAAAGGGAAAGCAGGCAGCCCTGAGGATGTTTTAGACCTCTGGTCCAGGACCGGGCACTGAGCACCAGGTGAATGTGTGAGGGGAAGCGCACTTGACTTTTTTTACGTGTTGCATGCCGGTGAGCACCTTTTGCACTTTTTAGTTGTGTATACACTAGCCCCAGCCTATTGGTGTGCCGTGCGTGCTAGAAAATAATTGTATTACACCAGCCGGGGCCGGGGCTTCCTAGGGGATCACTTTGTAAACAGTTTTTGTTTCACACGATTGCAGTTTTTTGCACAGAGCACGTGTGTTCATTTTCACTTTTTTGTATTTGATTTATTAATACAAACTGTATGACGGCACCGGACACGACTTTTGACTCACTGAAAATCCACGGTGAAGCCGAGTCTCCTAAAAAGCTCAATTTTTCTGATGAGAAGGGGAGTTAGGTTGCTCTTCTGAGCGGCCCCCCTCCTCTGAACGAGTATTCTCGTGGTCCCAACCAAGAAGATCTGGCCCTCCTGCAGGCCTTACGGGCAGGGAGGGAAGGAAGGGGCCGCGTATCACTCAGGAGTGTGACCCCAGAAGAAAACAAAGAAGGGGACCTGGTGTCCACTGTGGCCCTACGGCACTTTTTTATTTCCCTCACAGCGAAGCTCTGACCTCAGGGCTTAAAAAAAAATAAAATTGGGGCGCTGCCCTTGTCAGGGGGGTAACGCTCTGCATTATTCTACTTCTGTACAGAGCCACCGAGGTTCCCGAAGAGCCGGGTGTCCTGCTGTCTTTGACGGTAGTCCTGCCTGACGGCTGAAGTTTTGCGTTCCCGGTGGACATGGGGAGAAGGAAGCATCTTCCAGACTTTAGCCGTAACACGGTTGGCAGCTGAGTCCACAATGAATGGGTCTGAGCAACTAGTGTGACACTCAATGGTGAGTCTGGAAACCATCAAGATCCACTCTAACGGCTCCCAAAATCTATATGTCTTCTATGGTCAACCGGTATCGGTCATAATTGGTCAGCATAAGGACACCCCTACCCCCTGCTTAATTTGGCCCTCATTATGTGCACTCTCTCTCAATGTAGACCTCAAATCCTGGTTCCATGCGGCAATGTCGGCACTGGGCTCACCAACCCACCTGAGTTCATGAAACATAAGTGCTTCAATGAGTGCACTCCCAACCTAACACACCGTCCTCCGCGGGCCGACAAAACCTTTTCAGCACAATAAAAAGGGAAATGGAAAATGTGACATCACACGAGCCTCGGGAAATATTAACTCACAGCATGGCACAAGAAGATTTTCAAGCAGGTGACCTCAGAGACGTCCTAATAACAATTACCATTTCTATACATTTATAAATATACATTCTTTGCCTGGGAAACGGCCGCTGCACAGAGCCCATCGCCTCCGGCATAAACTTTACATTTATTTCAAGTTATATTGGGGTATAAAATCAGAGAATCCGTTTATAGAAGAATCAATATAAATAAATAAATATATATATAAATATATATACCTGTATATATATATATATATATATATATGTAACCAATTAGTCCATTATATCGGTCAAAGAAAAATATAAAATATAAATTGTAATATAAGAAAATAGATACAGAAAATGATTATAAAATAATATAATATAAATGCATTATCATATAAAAATAAAAGTAAAAAATAAATAAAAATAAAGTGTAATAAATGTAATAAATAATACTGCGATTATCTTCCCAGACTATCAAAAGGGGGGGGTCCTAATACATGTTCATGTAATCTATAAACTTAAATGACATTTATTAGGTTTTTTATTATATTTGACAAATGTACAACAAAGAGGCCCGTTAACCTATTCATTGCCAGTTATTCCAACTTGAAGGTTCACGCTCTTGCTGGGGAGGACAGGGTTAATTTGTGTATTTAGTTGTGGGGTGAGATTAGCGGTAAAATGATTCTGGAGGCACTTGCCGCCTGAGAGCTCTCTGAGTTAATCAGACGCGCGAGTTCTGGAATATTTGTTTGAATTAAAGCCGTATTGATTACAGAGCCGAGTTTTACCAACTTCTCTCAGCACAGAATTCCAAACGAGGAAACCCTGAACCTGCCCGGCAGATTATTCCGCCCCACTCGGCCCCCGTCTTGTCTTAGATTCAGGAGCCATATGCCTATCCCATGCATGTTTAATCCCCTCACTGTATTACCCTTTACCACCTCTGCTGGGAGGCTGTTCCACTTATCTACCCCCCTCAGTAAAGTAAAACTTCCTTCCATTCCATCTCAGTCTCTGACTCTCTAGTGTTAGATTCTGACCTCCTGTTGTAACTTTTCTCCTCCTTTGAAATAAACTTTCCTTTCCCCCTTTCTCTCTTCCCTTCCATCCTTTCTTTTCTCTCCCTTCCCCTCTCTCCCTTCTCTCCCATCCCCTCTCTCTCTTCTCTCCCATCCCCTCTCTCACTTCTCTCCCATCCCCTCTCTCTCTTCTCTCCCATCCCCTCTCTCACTTCTCTCCCGTACCCTCTCTCTCTCTTCTCTCCCATCCCCTCTCTCTCTCTTCTCTCCCGTCCCCCCTCTCTCTCTTCTCTCCCGTCCCCTCTCTCTCTCTTCTCTCCCGTCCCCCCTCTCTCTCTTCTCTCCCGTCCCCTCTCTCTCTCTTCTCTCCCGTCCCCCCTCTCTCTCTTCTCTTCCGTCCCCTCTCTCTCTTCTCTCCCGTCCCCCCTCTCTCTCTTCTCTCCCGTCCCCTCTCTCTCTCTTCTCTCCCGTCCCCCCTCTCTCTCTCTTCTCTCCCGTCCCCTCTCTCTCTCTTCTCTCCCGTCCCCTCTCTCTCTCTTCTCTCCCGTCCCCCCTCTCTCTCTTCTCTTCCGTCCCCTCTCTCTCTTCTCTCCCGTCCCCCCTCTCTCTCTTCTCTCCCGTCCCCTCTCTCTCTCTTCTCTCCCGTCCCCTCTCTCTCTCTCTTCTCTCCCGTCCCCTCTCTCTCCTCTCTCCTATCCACTCTCTCTTCTCTCTCTCATCTCCCATCCCCCCCCCCCCCCAGTTGGACAGACCGGAGAACCGTAAAGGCGGCAGAAGTTACTGCGGAGGGAGGTGGGGGGTTGGCTTTGAGCTGAGAGCAGTAAAGCTGCGGAATCCGCTGACAGAGGGTAAAGATTCCTCCAGGAGGCTCCGTGTTTTAGCTTTAAAATGACCCGCAATGGATGAGCTGATTCCACTGACTGTATAAATAAAAAAGCTCCCTAATTACCCCGCCGGGGTCCCCGGGGCATTTCCACAGATCAACAAACGTACTCTTACAAAGCAAACATCTGTTCCCCTATTCCGTTCATCGCACTGAACACGGGATACATATGATCAGACGCCCTGTATAATGTATAGATAAATCAGTGAGCCGGCCCCTGTATAATGTGTAGATAAATCAGTGACCGGCCCCCTGTATAATGTATAGATAAATCAGTGACCGGCCCCTGTATACTGTATAGATAAATCAGTGAGCCGGCCCCTGTATAATGTATAGATAAATCAGTGACCGGCCCCTGTATAATGTATAGATAAATCAGTGACCGGCCCCTGTATAATGTATAGGTAAATCAGCGGGCCAGCCCCTGTATAATGTATACTCTGTGCTGTTTGTGGACAGAGCATGACGAGTGTAACAATGTCCTCCATCGTTATTCCTCCCCGTTCCTCTGAGCGCCGCGCCGTCTCCCATTAATTATTGAAGGTAATGGCTGCGTTTTCTAGTAAGTGAGGCAGTTACTGTAAGCAGCGTCCGGGGATCCCGGGGCCCCTCCCCCTAATGCAATTACACATCTCATGGAGGAGGCTGAGTGTAGGCCAGCGGGAGAACCAATCACATACAGCGGTGGGGGGACCAATCAGATACAGCGTGGGGAACCAATCACATACAGCGGTGGGGGGACCAATCAGATACAGCGTGGGGAACCAATCACATACAGCGGTGGGGGGACCAATCAGATACAGCGGTGGGAACGAATCACATGACCCAGTGTAAAGCATGTTACCTATAGGTGATTATCTAACCTCAATGCTGGAGCCCAAAACCATAAATTGACATCAGATGCTCAAAACCCATCGGGGCCACTCAGACGTTCTAACCTCAATCAGGCTTCAACTCTACACAACGTGCGATTGGGACCCAGGAGTGATGGGAGTGATAAAGGGTCATTGTAACACAGGAGTGATGGGAGTGATAAAGGGCCATTGGAACCCAGGAGTGATGGGAGTGATAAAGGGCTATTGAAACACAGGAGTGATGGGAGTGATAAAGGGCTATTGAAACACAGGAGTGATGGGAGTGATAAAGGGCCATTGGAACACAGTAGTGATGGGAGTGATAAAGGGCTGTTGGAACACAGGAGTGATGGGAGTGATAAAGGGCCATTGGAACACAGGAGTGATGGGAGTGATAAAGGGCCATTGAAACACAGGAGTGATGAGAGTGATAAAGGGCCATTGGAACACAGGAGTGATGAGAGTGATAAAGGGCCATTGGAACACAGGAGTGATGAGAGTGATAAAGGGCCATTGGGACACAGGGGTGATGGAAGTGATAAAGGGCCATTGGAACCCAGGAGTGATGGGAGTGATAAAGGGCCATTGGAACACAGGAGTGATGGGAGTGATAAAGGGCCATTGGAACCCAGGAGTGATGGGAGTGATAAAGGGCCATTGGAACCCAGGAGTGATGGGAGTGATAAAGGGCCATTGGAACCCAGGAGTGATGGGAGTGATAAAGGGCTATTGAAACACAGGAGTGATGGGAGTGATAAAGGGCTATTGAAACACAGGAGTGATGGGAGTGATAAAGGGCCATTGGAACACAGGAGTGATGGGAGTGATAAAGGGCCATTGGAACACAGGAGTGATGAGAGTGATAAAGGGCCATTGGGACACAGGGGTGATGGAAGTGATAAAGGGCCATTGGAACCCAGGAGTGATGGGAGTGATAAAGGGCCATTGGAACACAGGAGTGATGGGAGTGATAAAGGGCCATTGGAACACAGGAGTGATGGGAGTGATAAAGGGCCATTGGAACCCAGGAGTGATGGGAGTGATAAAGGGCCATTGGAACCCAGGAGTGATGGGAGTGATAAAGGGCTATTGAAACACAGGAGTGATGGGAGTGATAAAGGGCTATTGAAACACAGGAGTGATGGGAGTGATAAAGGGCCATTGGAACACAGGAGTGATGGGAGTGATAAAGGGCCATTGAAACACAGGAGTGATGAGAGTGATAAAGGGCCATTGGAACCCAGGAGTGATGGGAGTGATAAAGGGCCATTGGAACCCAGGAGTGATGGGAGTGATAAAGGGCCATTGGAACCCAGGAGTGATGGGAGTGATAAAGGGCTATTGAAACACAGGAGTGATGGGAGTGATAAAGGGCTATTGAAACACAGGAGTGATGGGAGTGATAAAGGGCCATTGGAACACAGTAGTGATGGGAGTGATAAAGGGCCATTGAAACACAGGAGTGATGGGAGTGATAAAGGGCCATTGAAACAGGAGTGATGAGAGTGATAAAGGGCCATTGGAACACAGGAGTGATGGGAGTGATAAAGAGCCATTGGAACCAAGGAGTAATGGGAGTGATAAAGGGCCATTGGGACACAGGAGTGATGGGAGTGATAAACGGCCATTGGAACACAGGAGTGATGGGAGTGATAAAGGGCCATTGGAACACAGGAGTGATGGGGGTGATAAGGGGCTGTTGGAACCCAGGAGTGATGGGAGTGATAAAGGGCCATTGGAACACAGGAGTGATGGGGGTGATAAGGGGCTGTTGGAACCCAGGAGTGATGGGAGTGATAAACGGCCATTGGAACACAGGAGTGATGGGAGTGATAAAGGGCCATTGGAACACAGGAGTGATGGGGGTGATAAGGGGCTGTTGGAACCCAGGAGTGATGGGAGTGATAAAGGGCCATTGGAACCCAGGAGTGATGGGAGTGATAAAGGGCCATTGGGACACAGGAGTGATGGGAGTGATAAAGGGCTGTTGGAACACAGGAGTGATGGGAGTGATAAAGAGCCATTGGAACCCAGGAGTGATAAAGGGCCATTGGAACACAGGAGTGATGGGAGTGATAAAGGGCCATTGGAACACAGGAGTGATGGGAGTGATAAAGGGCCATTGGAACACAGGAGTGATAAAGGGCCATTGGGACACAGGAGTGATGGGAGTGATAAAGGGCCATTGGAACACAGGAGTGATAAAGGGCCATTGGGACACAGGAGTGATGGGAGTGATAAAGGGCCATTGGAACCCAGGAGTGATGAGAGTGATAAAGGGCTGTTGGAACACAGGAGTGATGGGAGTGATAAAGGGCTGTTGGAACACAGGAGTGATGGGAGTGATAAAGGGCTGTTGGAACACAGGAGTGATGGGAGTGATAAAGGGCTGTTGGAACACAGGAGTGATGGGAGTGATAAACGGCCTCTGTACACCTATGAAAGGAGATGCCATTAAAAAACAATAGTCATTTACAGCATTAACCCCGTCCGCGCTGGATTTCCGATCTATTTCCTGTTATGTTCATGGACAGAATGATGGTTTCTCGTTTGTCCCACGGTGTTAGGAAAGCGGGGGGGGGGGGGGGGACATCAGCCGCTGCAGAATGCGTATATACAGCAGTTTAGAAACATTAGATTGTCAGCTCATATGGCCTGGGCATACATTTTTTACAGGTCTACCCATAAAGGGGTGAGAGCTCCTAACCCTTTGGGTGCCGGAGGGCAGAAATCCAGTGACGGGGCTGGGAGGGTGAAAAGTGCGGCTCCTACGCGTGACATACAGAAGCTGGCACTTTAAGGGTTAAAACGCTCACTGCTCAGTTATTTGACGGGCGATTGGCTGCGGGTGTCCCTGGGGACGCGGAGCGGCTGGGGCCCCATCATGGTGGCCCCCCTGCAGTCACAGCGCTAGCTGCACCTCTAATGGTCTCTCTGGTATGATCAATAAAACTCGGCCGTGTGGCTCGAATTACGATCGTCATGGAAACTGGTGAAGATATTCTGAATGGAGTCACCTGTGTTCAAACAGGGATTCTAGCTGCGATAAAGCAGGGAGAAAAGCACCAATCAGGACGCTCAGATATCATTAAATCAGAAGAGACTATAAAGGGGTCGGCTCCGGACTGTGTGACCCTGAGAATCTCCCCATTCACCCCGAGACTGGGGTAAAACCCTGAGAATCTGCCCCTTCACCCCGAGACTGGGGTAAAACCCTGAGAATCTGCCCCTTCACCCCGAGACTGGGGTAAAAACCCTGAGAATCTGCCCCTTCACCCCGAGACTGGGGTAAAAACCCTGAGAATCTGCCCCTTCACCCCGAGACAGGGGTAAAAACCCTGAGAATCTGCCCCTTCACCCCGAGACTGGGGTAAAACCCTGAGAATCTGCCCCTTCACCCCGAGACTGGGGTAAAAACACTTTAATCATAGCTCCAAACTGTGCTCTTTTAAGTGGACCAGTCCTGATTTGTAAGCACTGTCCGGCGGGGCCGCGCTGCTCTCCCGTTTTCACATGCGCAGGTTGGAAGATCACACGGCCTCGCTTGCCCACACGTTTGCACAGAGGGACTGGCCAAACCATACAGAGACACTTTGGAGGTATGATTACAGAAGAGACGCTCAGGATGAGTCACGGAGAATCCAAATTATAGGGAAACGGTAAATCTAATGCGAGACGAGCGGAGGGCGGGAGGCCTGGGCTCAGGTGTGGCCCCCAGGGGTCCCAGGGCAGCGCCCTCCGGGGCCCTCGTCTATTCCGTGTTTTTTCTGCTAATTGCTTCTCTCTAATTAATCAGAAGCTGTTACGGGGCCCCTGGGAGCAGAGACGCTGTTACGGGGCCCCTGGGAGCAGAGACGCTGTTACGCGGCCCCTGGGAGCAGAGACGCTGTTACGGGGCCCCTGGGAGCAGACAGGGTAGCAGATACCTTGTTATTGTGAAAAACAGGTGTACTCCAAGCTTAAAATAATACCCCGGCCCCTCCCGGCCCCTGCCTGTCATCACTCCCACAACACCCGGCCAGCTGACCATTTAACCCTTCCCTGGCCAGACACCACAAATCCATTCCTATTGCAGCTGCTGAGCAGACATGACACCCTATCGGGGGGGGGGGGGTAAAATCATTCACATAGAGCATTAATTACCCCTCTGGGGTATTATTATTACTATATTATAATTATAATATTATAATAATATTTTATATTATACTACAATTAATTGGTGGTATTATCAGAATTATTATCAGTATTTATTAGTAGTATTATTATCAGTATTATTAGTAGTAGTAGTATTATCAGTATTATTAGTAGTAGTAGTATTATCAGTATTATTATCAGAATTATTATCAGTATTATTAGTAGTAGTATTATCAGTATTATTATCAGAATTATTATCAGTATTTATTAGTAGTATTATCATCAGTTATTAGTAGTATTTTTATCAGTGTTATTAGTAGTATTATTATCAGTATTATTATTAGTAGTAGTATTATTATCAGTATTATTATCAGAATTATTATCAGTATTATTATCAGAATTATTATCAGTATTATTAGTAGTAGTAGTATTATCAGTATTATTATCAGAATTATTATCAGTATTTATTAGTAGTATTATCATCAGTTATTAGTAGTATTTTTATCAGTGTTATTAGTAGTATTATTATCAGTATTATTATTAGTAGTAGTATTATTATCAGTATTATTATCAGAATTATTATCAGTATTTATTAGTAGTATTATTATCAGTATTATTATTAGTAGTAGTAGTAGTATTATCAGTATTATTATCAGAATTATTATCAGTATTTATTAGTAGTATTATCATCAGTTATTAGTAGTATTTTTATCAGTGTTATTAGTAGTATTATTATCAGTATTATTATTAGTAGTAGTATTATTATCAGTATTATTATCAGAATTATTATCAGTATTTATTAGTAGTATTATTATCAGTATTATTATTAGTAGTAGTAGTATTATCAGTATTATTATCAGAATTATTATCAGTATTTATTAGTAGTATTATCATCAGTTATTAGTAGTATTTTTATCAGTGTTATTAGTAGTATTATTATCAGTATTATTATTAGTAGTAGTAGTATTATCAGTATTATTATCAGAATTATTATCAGTATTTATTAGTAGTATTATCATCAGTTATTAGTAGTATTTTTATCAGTGTTATTAGTAGTATTATTATCAGTATTATTATTAGTAGTAGTATTATTATCAGAATTATTATCAGTATTTATTAGTAGTATTATTATCAGTATTATTATTAGTAGTAGTAGTATTATCAGTATTATTATCAGAATTATTATCAGTATTTATTAGTAGTATTATCATCAGTTATTAGTAGTATTTTTATCAGTGTTATTAGTAGTATTATTATCAGTATTATTATTAGTAGTAGTATTATTATCAGTATTATTATCAGAATTATTATCAGTATTTATTAGTAGTATTATTATCAGTTATTATTATTATTATTATTAGTCGTATTGTTATCAGTATAATCAGAATTATCAGTATTATTAGTAGTATTATCAGTAGTATTATTATCAGTATTATTATCAGAATTATTATCAGTATTATAGTAGTATTATAATCATTATTATCAGTATTACGTTATAATATTATGCTACGCCTCACCTGTAGTTTCTGTAAGTTGAACTCTTATGTTATATACAATAATCATAACAATAAAATTAATAACATTAATAGTAATAGTGATAATAATAATCGGAATCATAATAGTGAAATAGTAATAGTGATAACAGTGATAATAGTAGTAATAATAATAATAGTAAAATAATAATAGTAATAGTGATAACAGTGATAATAGTAGTAATAATAATAATAGTAAAATAATAATAGTAATAGTGATAACAGTGATAATAGTAGTAATAATAATAATAGTAAAATAATAATAGTAATAGTGATAGTTATAATAATAATAATGAAATAATAATAATACTAATAATAGTAATAGTGATAGTTATAATAATAATGAAATAATAGTAATAGTGATAATAATAGTAATAATAGTAACAGTAATAATAATAATAGTGATTTGGTTGGCCACTCCCAGTCACTTTGTGGAAGGAATCAAAGAGTTTTTAACCCCTCGCTGACCGGAGGGAACCCCTGTGCACGGTGAGAGGGGGCTCGTGGGACTCTCTTAAAGGGGCAGTCACGCCGTGATGTCATGACGGCCGCAGCATTCACTCCTATGACTCTCAGACGCGCATTTCCAGCCGAACAGGAGTTACAGATCAGCCGCAAACTGGTCTCTAAATACCCCACACAAGAGAATTTGGGGTAAAGGTGGCAGAACGGGGCATGAGGGGCAGGTAACGTGGCCACTACCCCTACTGGTGGATGGTAGATGAAGGGAGGTCGGGGGCAGATGAGGGGAGGTCGGGGCAGATGAGGGGAGGTCGGGGCAGATGAGGGGAGGTCGGGGGCAGATGAAGGGAGGTCGGGGGCAGATGAGGGGAGGTCGGGGGCAGATGAGGGGAGGTCGGGGCAGATGAGGGGAGGTCGGGGGTAGATGAGGGGAGGTCGGGGTAGATGAGGGGAGGTCGGGGTAGATGAGGGGAGGTCGGGGGTAGATGAGGGGAGGTCGGGGGCAGATGAGGGGAGGTCGGGGTAGATGAGGGGAGGTCGGGGTAGATGAGGGGAGGTCGGGGTAGATGAGGGGAGGTCAGGGGCAGATGAGGGGAGGTCGGGGTAGATGAGGGGAGGTCGGGGGCAGATGAGGGGAGGTCGGGGCAGATGAAGGGAGGTCGGGGCAGATGAAGGGAGGTCGGGGGCAGATGAGGGGAGATCGGGGCAGATGAGGGGAGGTCGGGGGCAGATGAAGGGAGGTCGGGGGCAGATGAGGGGAGGTCGGGGCAGATGAGGGGAGGTTGGGGGCAGATGAAGGGAGGTCGGGGGCAGATGAGGGGAGGTCAGGGGCAGATGAAGGGAGGTCGGGGCAGATGAGGGGAGGTCGGGGCAGATGAAGGGAGGTCGGGGGCAGATGAGGGGAGGTCGGGGTAGATGAGGGGAGGTCGGGGTAGATGAGGGGAGGTCGGGGCAGATGAAGGGAGGTCGGGGGCAGATGAGGGGAGGTCGGGGGCAGATGAGGGGAGGTCGGGGTAGATGAGGGGAGGTCGGGGTAGATGAGGGGAGGTCAGGGGCAGATGAGGGGAGGTCGGGGTAGATGAGGGGAGGTCGGGGGCAGATGAGGGGAGGTCGGGGCAGATGAAGGGAGGTCGGGGCAGATGAAGGGAGGTCGGGGGCAGATGAGGGGAGGTCGGGGCAAATGAAGGGAGGTCGGGGGCAGATAAGGGGAGATCGGGGCAGATGAGGGAAGGTCGGGGGCAGATGAGGGGAGGTCGGGGTAGATGAGGGGAGGTCGGGGGCAGATGAGGGGAGGTCGGGGCAGATGAAGGGAGGTCGGGGGCAGATGAGGGGAGATCGGGGCAGATGAGGGGAGGTCGGGGGCAGATGAGGGGAGGTCGGGGCAGATGAAGGGAGGTCGGGGCAGATGAAGGGAGGTCGGGGGCAGATGAGGGGAGATCGGGGCAGATGAGGGTAGGTAGGGGGCAGATGAGGGGAGATTGGAGCAGATGAGGGGAGGTCGGGGCAGATGAAGGGAGGTCGGGGGCAGATGAGGGGAGGTCGGGGGCAGATGAGGGGAGGTCGGGGGTAGATGAGGGGAGGTCGGGGCAGATGAGGGGAGGTCGGGGGCAGATGAGGGGAGGTCGGGGGCAGATGAGGGGAGATTGGGGCAGATGAGGGGAGGTCGGGGCAGATGAAGGGAGGTCGGGGGCAGATGAGGTGAGGTCGGGGGTAGATGAGGGGAGGTCGGGGGCAGATGAGGGGAGGTCGGGGCAGATGAGGGGAGGTCGGGGCAGATGAAGGGAGGTCGGGGGCAGATGAGGGGAGGTCGGGGGTAGATGAGGGGAGGTCGGGGCAGATGAGGGGAGGTCGGGGGCAGATGAGGGGAGGTCGGGGGCAGATGAGGGGAGATCGGGGCAGATGAGGGGAGGTCGGGGCAGATGAAGGGAGGTCGGGGGCAGATGAGGTGAGGTCGGGGGTAGATGAGGGGAGGTCGGGGGCAGATGAGGGGAGGTCGGGGCAGATGAGGGGAGGTCGGGGCAGATGAGGGGAGGTTGGGGCAGATGAGGGGAGGTCGGGGCAGATGAGGGGAGGTCGGGGCAGATGAAGGGAGGTCGGGGGCAGATGAGGTGAGGTCGGGGGTAGATGAGGGGAGGTCGGGGGCAGATGAGGGGAGGTCGGGGCAGATGAGGGGAGGTTGGGGCAGATGAGGGGAGGTCGGGGCAGATGAGGGGAGGTTGGGGCAGATGAGGGGAGGTCGGGGAAGAATCTTGTCATTTTTGCCGTTTGATAAACCCTGGGCTGCCAGTCCTGCTGGGGTATTCGACACTTAAGCTTCTGCTGAGACAGTCCTGATAAAATCAGCACTATTGGCAGCTCTGCAATATGAAGACATCATCCACATCACTGACTATACATCAGTTTTCAATAAACCAAAATACTTCCCAAGTGTCCCTATTTAAGCTCACCAGTCCTGTTAATGTCCCAGATCCCTGATGCTTTTCTAGGAGGTCAGAATGTTTGCTGGGTATGAGGGGATCGCAGGGTCCTACGGCCCTAAAAGCCCCGATAATGTGTACAGAAACAGCAGGGAACGGCTTTATACACTAAACGGGGGAAATTATTATTCTAATAAATACCCCCCTCAGTCACACAAATACCCCGCACCAGGCTCTAGGACCAGCGCATGCGCAGTGTGGGGTCTCGGTAGCTCTCTTCACTTCATTGGATATAAATAACCCAGAAAATGAAATGTTTGGAGATCTGACACTCACTCCCATCACCCTCAGCCACCATTTGGGGTTATCTATACATTATACAGGGGCCGGCTCGCTGATTTATCTATACATTATACAGGGGCCGGTCACTGATTTATCTATACATCATACAGGGGCCGGTCACTGGTTTATCTATACATTATACAGGGGCCGGTCACTGATTTATCTATACATTATACAGGGGCCGGTCACTGATTTATCTATACATTATACAGGGGCCGGTCACTGATTTATCTATACATTATACAGGGGCCGGTCACTGATTTATCTATACATTATACAGGGGGCCGGTCACTGATTTATCTATACATTATACAGGGGCCGGCTCGCTGATTTATCTATACATTATACAGGGGCCGGTCACTGATTTATCTATACATCATACAGGGGCCGGTCACTGGTTTATCTATACATTATACAGGGGCCGGTCACTGATTTATCTATACATTATACAGGGGCCGGTCACTGATTTATCTATACATTATACAGGGGCCGGTCACTGATTTATCTATACATTATACAGGGGCCGGTCACTGATTTATCTATACATTATACAGGGGCCGGTCACTGATTTATCTATACATTATACAGGGGCCGGTCACTGATTTATCTATACATTATACAGGGGCCGGTCACTGATTTATCTATACATTATACAGGGGGCCGGTCACTGATTTATCTATACATTATACAGGGGCCGGTCACTGATTTATCTATACATTATACAGGGGGCCGGCTCACTGATTTACCTATACATTATACAGGGGCCGGTCACTGATTTATCTATACATTATACAGGGGGCCGGTCACTGATTTATCTATACATTATACAGGGGGCCGGTCACTGATTTATCTATACATTATACAGGGGGCCGGTCACTGATTTATCTATACATTATACAGGGGGCCGGTCACTGATTTATCTATACATTATACCGTTACTGATATCTCTATTCATCCAGAAGGCAAAACCCCCGAACCCTCCTGAATACAGTCCCTCCCTCCCTACAGACGCCCCTTCTCTGTATGCACGCCGGACCCTCACCCTAAAAATACGCCCTGCAAGCCCCCCCCCCGAATCCCTGACAGATCACCGTGTTTTAGGGCTCATTCCACTAAACAGTGCGACGTAGATGGGTGTCAGATGGAAGATAATGTGAGCTGCGCGTTAACTGTGCATAATGAGAGGCCAATCCCTGGTGTCCAGCCCTGTATGATGTATAGATAAACAGGTCACCATGTAGCAAATTAACCCCTTTATGCCATAGTTGTATTAATTGAACAAAAATAACTTTATAGTTACCGTCACAAATATCATTCCTGTGTACAGCGCTGCAGCTTCTGCTGGTGCTATATAAATAACCATTTTTAAACCAAGTCTGGGGGCAAAAAAAGGGGATTTTGTGGCGAATGCTTGGCCCAAAAATTCTGTATATAAATAAAAAGTTAAATATTTAAAAAATAAATAAATTAATAAATATATACCGGTAATTGAAACCAGAATTTGGCAAATGCTTGGCCCAAAAATTCAATAAATGAATACAAAATTAAATAAAACTTGTTTACAAAATAAAATAATTTAATTTTAATAATGTAATTTAAACCAGAATTTGGCAAATGTTTGGCAAAAAAAATGAAATAAAAAAAATGTAAATAAAATTTAAAAAAAATGAAAAAAAAATTAATTTAAACCAGAATTTGTAAAATGCTTGGCAAAAAATTAAATAAATTAAAAAAAATTTTTTTTTTCTTTTTTTAAATAAATAAGTAAATAAATATGTAATTTAAACCAGAATTTGGCAACTGCTTGGCAAAATAATTAAATAAATAGAGTAAAAAAAAAAATGTCAAAAAATTTTGGTTTACCGGCCGCTCATTCATTTCCGATTTCTCGTTAGATTTTAGGTTGGAACAAGTGGTTTTGGTTTTGTAGGCGTGATAATTGCGTAAGAGCCGAGTACATCGGCATCAGGTTCAGAGCACGCGGCGGACACTTTAACCCCGTGAATGCCTACAGCTGCTGTATTTATGGAACATTAAAAAAAAAAAACATTAAAATTTACATTAAAAAGGCAAATATTCCCTGCGTGTTCATTAAATATTTTTTATTCAGAAATCGTACAGAATAATCCCCGGAATCCTCCACAATAATAACCAAAAAATAATTTATACGTCTAAAAAAAAATAAAAAATAAACAAAATAAAAAATAAACAAAATAAAAAAATAAACAAAATAAAAAATAATATTCCTAAAATATTTATTTTCAAAAACTATGCGATTCTATAGGTGATGGAGAATTGTATTCTTCTGTTTTTTGGGGGTTCTTTTTTTAAGATTAAGGGGAATTATTTTAAAAAAATTTGAAAATTATAATTTGTATCATTTTTTTAACCTATAAAAGCAAACGGCGCTGCGGAGTATGACGGCGATATATAAATAATAGTAACACACATTGTACAGCGCTGCGGAGTATGAAGGCGATATATAAATAATAATAACACACATTGTACAGCGCTGCGGAGTATGAAGGCGATATATAAATAATAATAACACACATTGTACAGCGCTGCGGAGTATGACGGCGATATATAACAATAATAACACACATTGTACAGCGCTGCGGAGTATGACGGCGATATATAACAATAATAACACACATTGTACAGCGCTGCGGAGTATGACGGCGATATATAAATAATAATAACACATTGTACAGCGCTGCGGAGCATGACGGCGATATATAAATAATAATAATAATAACACATTGTACAGCGCTGCGGAGTATGACGGCGATATATAAATAATAATAACACACATTGTACAGCGCTGCGGAGCATGACGGCGATATATAAATAATAATAATAACACACATTGTACAGCGCTGCGGAGTATGACGGCGATATATAAATAATAATAATAACACATTGTACAGCGCTGCGGAGTATGACAGCGATATATAAATAATAACACACATTGTATATATATATATATATTATATATTGTATATATAATATATATATATATTTATATATCGCCGTCATACTCCGCAGCGCTGTACAATGTGTGTTATTAGTATTATTTATATATCGCTGTCATACTCCGCAGCGCTGTACAATGTGTGTTATTATTATTTATATATCGCCGTCATACTCTGCAGCGCTGTACAATGTGTGTTATTATTTATATATCGCCGTCATACTCCGCAGCGCTGTACAATGTGTTATTATTATTTATATATCGCCGTCATACTCCGCAGCGCTGTACAATGTGTGTTATTATTATTATTTATATATCGCCGTCATACTCCGCAGCGCTGTACAATGTGTGTTACTATTATTTATATATCGCCGTCATACTCCGCAGCGCTGTACAATGTGTGTTATTATTATTTATATATCGCCGTCATACTCCACAGCACTGTACAATGTGTGTTATTATAATTTATATATCGCCGTCATACTCCGCAGCGCTGAACAATGTGTTATTATTATTTATATATCGCCGTCATACTCCGCAGCGCTGTACAATGTGTTATTATTATTTATATATCGCCGTCATACTCCGCAGCGCTGTACAATGTGTGTTATTATTATTTATATATCGCCCTCATACTCCGCAGCGCTGTACAATGTGTGTGATTATTATTTATATATCACCGTCATACTGCGCAGCGCTGTACAATGTGTGTTATTATTATTATATATCGCCGTCATACTCCGCGGCGCTGTACAATGTGTGTTATTATTATTATTTATATATCGCCGTCATACTGCGCAGCGCTGTACAATGTGTGTTATTATTTATATATCGCCGTCATACTCCGCAGCGCTGTACAATGTGTGTTATTATTATTTATATATCGCCGTCATACTCCGCGGCGCTGTACAATGTGTGTTATTATTATTATTTATATATCGCCGTCATACTGCGCAGCGCTGTACAATGTGTGTTATTATTTATATATCGCCGTCATACTCCGCAGCGCTGTACAATGTGTGTTATTATTATTTATATATCGCCGTCATACTCCGCAGCGCTGTACAATGTGTGTTATTATTATTTATATATCGCCGTCATACTCCGCAGCGCTGTACAATGTGTGTTATTATTTATATATCGCCGTCATACTCCGCAGCGCTGTACAATGTGTGTTATTATTATTTATATATCGCCGTCATACTCCGCAGCGCTGTACAATGTGTGTTATTATTTATATATCGCCGTCATACTCCGCAGCGCTGTACAATGTGTGTTATTATTTATATATCACCATCATACTCCGCAGCGCTGTACAATGTGTGTTATTATTTATATATCGCCGTCATACTCCGCAGCGCTGTACAATGTGTGTTATTATTATTTATATATCGCCGTCATACTCCGCAGCGCTGTACAATGTGTGTTATTATTTATATATCGCCGTCATACTCCGCAGCGCTGTACAATGTGTTATTATTATTTATATATCGCCGTCATACTCCGCAGCGCTGTACAATGTGTTATTATTATTATTTATATATCGCCGTCATACTTCGCAGCGCTGTACAATGTGTGTTATTATTATTTATATATCGCCGTCATACTCCGCAGCGCTGTACAATGTGTGTTATTATTATCTGTATATCGCCGTCATACTCCACAGCGCTGTACAATGTGTTATTATTATTTATATATCGCCGTCATACTCCGCAGCGCTGTACAATGTGTTATTATTATTTATATATCGCCGTCATACTCCGCAGCGCTGTACAATATCAGTACTGGGTATTACTATACAGTGTCGAGTCTTTCTAGTAACAGCAGGTCTGGTACATTAGCTTCTGTGGACTGTAACTCCCATGATGCTCAGCCAGCGGGTATAGTTAGGGGAAGCAAACCGCTGGAAAGCCAGCAGCTGCCTGTATGGATTGTAAGCATGGCTGAGGATGCTGGGAGTGTTAGTCGCAGAAGGGGGGGACTTGGTACAGGACGCTCCGTAGAGCTTTGCAGAGACTGCACTCTGGTTACAGAGAAATAACGGAGCGTTTACTGCAAGCCCCGGCGTCTCCGTCACACCATAAACAGTGAAATGTGATTGAGTCACTGCTAGAAAACAGCCTCCCGGCAGAGGTGGTAGAGGGTAATACAGTGAGGGTATTAAACATGCATGGGATAGACATACGGCTCCTGAATCTAAGACGAGACCAATGATTGATTAAGTTCTTTACAGCAGGGGGCCGGATGGGGCCGATCTGCCGGCAGGTTCTAGGTTTCATGACTCTCAGCTCACCTGTACAGTAAGGGGTAGTTCGGCGGTAGCCTCTGTCAGTATACAGGGAGGTCATGCAGTAGCCTAGGCTGCTTTATACTAGCCACAGCTGTCAATGTCAGTATAGCACACCCCACCTGTCTCATGGTAGCCCAGCCTGTCTCATGGTAGCCCAGCCTGTCTCATGGTAGCCCAAGTCCAAACTCTGCTAGGACTGTAGAGCGCTTTGCGCAGGGAGTTTAAGGTTTCTAAGGATGGGGTAAGACGCCTGCGAATGCCCCCTCCCCGCGTCACCTGATGCCCTCACCCCCGTTACCTCTGGGCAGCGGTGCCGGAGTCCAGGATCCCCGAGCCGTGCATCCAAGACCTGACGGAGGATAAGCCGGCAGCCAGCGGTTCCTCCTTCATGCTGAGTCCTCCCCGGGAGAGGGTATCCTGGATGGAGAACATGTGCCCAGCGGGGTCTTCTCCCCCCGACCAGAGGGCAAAACTCCCGGAAAGAGGCAGCCCAGATGTTAGTGAATTGCCCCGAGCTCACCGGGCTGGTCCTCTCCAAGCAGCGACAGATCCAACAGCGGCCAACAACTTACTATCCCAGAGAGATGATGCCCAGGGGTCCGGCGGATAGCGGGGTCCTCACCGTGCCGGGGCAGCCGGGCTCTGAGCATGGGCTGGCATCTGGGTCCTTGCCAGGTGTGTCCAGGCAGGTGGTCACAACTTGGGGTGGCACAGGGGGTCCAAGACGGGGGTGAAAGGTGGGTCCCAGTCTGGGGTGGCACAGGGGGCCCCAGCCTGGGGTGGCACAGGGGGTCCCGGCCGGTGGGACGTCAGGGCGCGGAGGACACTCAGAGGATGCTGCTCTCGCACAGGGCAGGGAGACACTGAGAGGCTGAGATCCGCCGGCAGGAGGCAGGGAGCCGGCTGCCCCAAGGGAGGCAGGAGGGGAGTGGGAAGCGGAGCTGACTCCCTCCTCCCTGACACTCAGCCCTCCTCTCCGCTCTCCCCATCCTCTCACTTCGCTGTCACTCTATTCTGACTGTCTCTTGCTGTCAGGGATCCGCTCATGTCTTATCCCTGCAAATGTCACCAGCCAGTAATTGCCCCCTCTCTATACCTTCCTGCCCCCTCTCTATACCTTCCTGCCCCCTCTCTATACCTTCCTGCCCCCTCTGTTCTCCTTGTATCTCTCTGTTATTTCTTTCCTTCTTTCTCTCCCTCTCTATTAAGTCTCTTTCTGTTCTTTTTCACTCACTTTTTCTCGTTCTCTTCCACTGTGTTCTCGTTCTCTCTCTCCTCCTGTGACTTTTAACTCCTCGTCACCCTGTTCTCTCCCTCTCTTCTCTTTCTCTGTTCTCTCTCTCTCTCTCTTCCTCTGTCTCTCTCTTTCTCTCTTCTCTCCCTCTCTTCTCTCTCCCCGTTTTCTAACTCCTCGTCACCTTGTTCTCTCTCTCTCTTCTCTTCCTCTGTCTCTCTCTTTCTCTCTCTCTCTTCTCTCTCTCTCTTCTCTTCCTCTGTCTCTCTCTTCTCTCTCCCCGTTTTCTGACTCCTCGTCACTCTGTTCTCCGAGTCTCTCCGTCTCGCTCTCTGTTTTTCTCCCTCTCGCTCCTGCTTGTTTTTCTCTCCTTTAAATCGAGTTTCCCCTCCTTCCTTCTCCAGGCGCTCAGATTACCTGCCCCCCCCTCACTGCACATGCCCCCCTCCTGTCCTCATCACACCCAGTGCCCCCCATTGACCTACTGCCCCTCTACTGCCCCCACACATCTATTGCCCCCAGCCACCTACTGCCCTCAGGTGAATTGTGAAGGGGGGTGAATTGGCTTCCAGGGGCAGTATCTCGGTAAAAGCCCCATTAACCCCACACACATAGACATGATATACTCCCGTTACCATGGTTAGGTGGCCCCTTTGGCCAGCTCTGGGGTGAACCCCCCCCCCCCGGTGTGGCAAGGAGTTCCCCGATCTCCACCAAAATGACATCATAATTCACTGCAGCTATGATGTCATGGCAGCTCTACGCACTAGGCGCCCCTGCCCAGTAAGGAGGCCGACTGCCTGCCCGAGATGCCCAAAGACCAGCAATGGCCAGCATAACACCCCATGGGGCCCCTGCCTCCGCCGGGCTAGCACCCGGGCCCTGTGCTTCTTGGGGCCACAAGGCTGACGGAGAAAGTGGAGCAGTCACCGGACCCCGCTCAGCGATAGCGGGGGATACGGTCACATGACATGTGACGCGTAACACAACGCCCCGGCACTCAACGAGTTAACTTTCCCAGATCCTGGTCGCTAGACCCCCAGGGCGCTCCATTAACACGACGAGCGCCTTTTACCCGCAAATTGCTTTTCTTTCCTTCTGTTTACTGAAAACAGCAACTCTGGCGGCTGATTAGAGCGGAAAACGGGGCTCCGCGTCTCACGGCAACCCAACAACGACACGCGTGACGCTTTAACCCCTTCAGTCCCGGACCCCTTCAGTCTCAGACTGTATCGGGACTTAAATGGTTAAACGAAAGCCGTGATATACAGTATGTTCATTCATCATCAGGACGCTGCCGCTGTCACCTCGGGGTCAGGCAGGGTCCAGGAAATACCCGACACCCTGACGCCGTTTCCTATTGGCTCGTTGGCATCCTCCACGTTCTAACTGCTCATCTCTCTAATCTTAAAGACGCGGAATTCTGTAAGGTTTTACTGAGAGGGTGGTAGATAAGTGGAGCAGCCTCCCGGCAGAAGCGGTAGAGGGTGATACAGTGAGGGGAGTTAAACATGCATGGGATATGTTGTCGCCAGGCGCATGTTGTCTTTACGCTGGCTGACAGATACAATGTAACAGAGCTGGGGGGGCATGTTACACGAAACGGGGGGGGGCACATGTAACCAGTGTGTAGTTAACCACTTCAACACCTCGGGGGGGGGGGTCAGACTAATGCCCCTGGCCCCCCTCTATAACCCCCTGTGTGTTCTGCAAACACTCCCCCCATAGTCCAACATACCCTGTCACCGATTGGCTGTATGAAGCTGTCAATCAGTCTGAACTTCCCCAACTGGCCCATTGAGCTCTGAGGCCTGACTGCTCGATAGGCCACCAGCCCCTGGCCGACCTATCCCCGCGTCAGAATACCCGCTGCTTACACTACCGGTGCCTCCAAGGGGCACGGAGGATAATTGCCCCACGGCCTCCCGTCGTTTAGTGACTGTAAGCCCCCATGTTCAGGCGGCATTTACTCCCTGTCTATCCTTCATGGGCTTCCTTTTAGGGAATTTCTAGGGAATTTCCAGGACACTTGGCAGTTATCAGACCGATACAACCCACTCCAACCGGTACCGGCACCGTGAACAGGTGAGTTGGAGCCGCTCTACCTCTGACGCCGTCCGCCCGTCCGGACACAGATATCCGCGGGGCTCAAATACTTCTATTTCTATGGCGTAATCTGCAGCCAATTACCTTCGTTTGGGTCGTCATGTAAGAAAACAACTATTTTATTTCATTTTATTTCTCGGCCCCTCTGCCAAAACGCGAGGCCAAAGCCGGCCAAAACCGTCATCTTCACGTCCAGAACTGTAATAAACAGAATGAAAGAAACGGCACATCTGCCAACGCCAGTCCTTCATAGCCATTCAGAGGACCGATGGAAGCCGCGTCATTGTGCGACCCTACACTGACACACTTAGTGAATATGGCCCATTCACCATCATGGGGGCCGCAGAGAAGGCCACGAGTATCGGCTGTAATCGGATCCCTGGCGTATATCTGCTGTTCTGTCATCAAAATGACCTCCGTGTTTCCACGTCTTCAGCAGATCCACATTTTAGCAAATACCAGTATTTCGAGACCAAAAATCATTCATTTTCTCAACAATCGGAATCAGAATCCGGGCCAAGATATCGGGATATTTCTGAAGAGCCGTTCATTGTGATCTGGAGCCATCTTTGCCTTTTTTCTGTTTTACTGAGAAACACACACATGTGAACATGATTAAAATATGTGGCGTAAGCCTGGTGGGAAACCCGCTTAACTGACATCTTGGCCGGGGAAATGCCAGACTTTATAGTCATCAGATGTGGTGCGTTGGGGTCCATGCCTAGGAACGACCCCCTTTTTCAGTAAACAATGTCAAATTTCCATCAAGCCTCCGGTCTCCATGCCCTTTCCCAAACATCTCTTGGAACGCGTCCATTGGGCTCGTTTGCAATTCACATACATAAGTTTGGGTACTTGGGCGTTCGGGTGGAAAGAAACAACGAATCTAATGCATAAAAACCAATAAGACCATTAGAGAGCCAGTCCCAGGGAACCCTGGACCATTAGAGAGCCTGTCCCAAGGAACCCTGGACCATTAGAGATCTACCTCATGTAACACTTGGCCATTAGAGAGCCTGTCCCATGGAACCCTGGACCATTAGAGAGCCTGTCCCATGGAACCCTGGACCATTAGAGAGCCGGTCCCATGGAACCCCGCGCCATTAGAGAACCTGTCCCATGGAACCCTGGTCCCTTAGAGAGCCTGACGTGGGTTTTTTCCGGTATTTGTACCAAGGTCTGGCTATTTGCCGACTCCTCTCTACTATGGGCAAAGAGATGTCTAGATATCTAGGGATGGTTGTTGAGGGAATTGGACTGTAGTTATAATTTCTTGTTCTTAAACTGGAGGTGCTATGTGATGTCTAATCAAGGTCCAACCGGAAAGGTCAGTAGAAAGTTTAACCTTTCATAGTGTTTCTGACACCTGGTTCGGTTCCTGAACACTACTTTGCCGCCGTGGTCTCCATGATTTTTCATACGCAGCTGCTTTTGAGTCTTTGAAGAACCATCACAGTCTCTTACTTAGTCTCTTATCCAGCTTCCCCTGTCGACAGAAAAGCAGCCAATGCCTTCCCAGGAATGGACATTTCCACATACATATCGCCGAATATTACATTAACTCGAAGAAGATTGGCGATCGTATCCACATCTTTAGGAAAAATTCCATGTTTTAGGACAAAGTCAGGGAAAGTGTCGATAAATCAACTTATCTGTGCCTGAAACTGATAGAAAGCGCCCGGTCACTTATGATTGAGTTTGGCCAGTTCGTTGCCCAATGTATCCGGCCAACAAGGAAGACCTTAGAACTCTACCCTACAACACATCAAACCTGAATGTCCCGGTTCCTAAGCCACCGCCTGTCTCTCCCCGTCCACATCTTGGATTTAGCCATCCATCTTAACCCTACGAATCTCTATGTCTTTGCCAAACTCTCCATCACTCCTTATAGACTGGATTACATTCCGAGGAGAACCATGAAAATATTGCTGAACTGCGTACCATTTCCTTGAACATTATTTGGAATGAGATGACCTCCAAAGTCTCCATGCTTGTTGGCTATACTGGCAGGTCCACGTGAGATCGGTCTTCCTGGGTGGGTGACTTTAAAACACTTATTGCCTGTGAATGTGGTTTAATCGTCTTTATTGGGACCGGCGCCAAGTCCTGGAAAGGATTCCTAACTTTTATATGTTTTCAGAGAGACGTTTGCCAGATTGTATGTTAACGAGGAATCCAGCTCCGTGAGAATACGGCTCTTTATTGTTCTTGGACCAAAGTTCTCTCGAGGATGAGGCGGTTAACGGATAGAATGAATGATGGATGTTCGAGAGGTAATTAGATACGACTCGGAATTATTATACATTTTCGACAGCATCTTCTGGCCCTGGAACAGATCTTGGACTTTCGATGAGACCGATATTTAATGGCAACAAATCAGGCAGAAACTAACACACTACATAGTATGGATTATAATCGATCATTCCGAGGATCAGACTCGCAGGGCCCCCAGTGCTCAGGGATCGTGTCTTATACTTGGTACGTCAGCTCTTGGGTCCACTCCAGTAGATGCCACCTTCTCCTTGGAACTTAGTTTCAGTTTGTAATTGTTTCAACTCATCACCTGCAACATTCCTCTTCTAGAACCTTAGAAAGGGCTCCATACACAGGAGACATAATATTAAAGCCGCGCAGCTGGGAGAGTCGGCTCCCGGGAAAGGTGCTTTTGGGTGAGATTTTACCCGGCCAGACAGCTTGGCTGACGGTCAAACCTACTTTGGCGAAAGCTATAATCACGCCGGAGCTTTGGGGTCTCCCTGTTCCATGCTGTAAGCTGTAGACCTTCCCTGTGATTTGTGGGACATCCTCGACACGCGTCCAGCTGAAGAATTGGAGGGTCTTGTTTCAGAGGAGTGAAAGTCTGGGCTGCCTCGAGAAGAGACTCCAGTTCTACTCATCTCCACAAGGCGAATGAATGATTTATCGGAAGATGTGCCCGCGTCCGGCCGAGCCGCGGATTATGCCCTTGCATGCCCCGTGATGTGCGTGTCTGTTCTGTGGCCTATTACCGGTCTGATGATACAGAAACGTATTAATCCGTAAATACCGAGAAATCCTGCAGCTAACCTAATAATTTATTATTTCATTAAATCGCATGGTCTTTGGTTAACGCGCTCAACGCCGAGGGCAGGGGGGGGCTGCAGGCGACGGTAACTTCTCCGATATCTTCTTCCGCTGGTCCCACGTATATCATGTATAATGCGGCCCAAAGGCACACAGAGGGTCCGATCCTCCACCACCCCCTGCAGACTCGGAAGGGATTTGGGGTCTTCGTGCCAGGCGTATGATCTCCATCCCATTGCTGGCACATCTAGGGTCCCTACCCATGAACGCTGGTGTTTCGGGGGGCGCTGATGACTTACTGAATTCCGAAAAGGCTTTTTAATCGAGGCTCTAGCGCAGCCTTCTGGCACGAGGGGGTTTAAAGCCGAGCAATTCTAGAAGAGGAAGCGGAGAGCAGCAGCCACGCCGAACCCCCCCGTTAGAGAGGGAATTACCACGTCCTCCCCTTAATACCCCCATGCTAATTCCCTCACACGACGGAAGTCCTAATCACCTGGTGATGAGTTTACCCCCCGCCTAGCACTTGGCCCCTCGCTGCGGAGGTGAGAATGGCGGCCGGGTCTGGGAGCGAGGCGGCTCCGTGATTATCTTCTTATTACGTTGTGTATTGATTGCCCCCCTGCGTGGTGGCCCCCCCGGCCCCCCCGGAGCACACGCGTTGAACCTCAGGAGGAAGCCAGCTGAGTCTCTCGCTGGGTGATAATCAGATCAGAGCCGGCTACGGGCTCCATTTCCATACACCCCGGGGGGGGACCGGCCACAGGGAGCGGAGCGCGGCGGTCTATGTGGTTTTAACCCTTTCTGTGTCAGCGGGGGGGGTGGTTGACGCATTAAGGGATATCTTTTCGTATGATATTTGCTGGCAGCCTCACCAAGTCCTCAAAGGTCTGTGACATCACATATGACAACATAATAAAACACCCACTCACATATACTCCCAAGAGACCTCAGGGGTCCGTTCGTCAGATGGCGGCCCCCGTCTAGTCTGTTTCTCCTGTTGTAAAGACTCAAACCTTAATCAGTCGTTGGTCTTGTCTTAGATTCAGGAGCCGTATGTCTATCCCATGCATGTTTAATACCCTCACCGTATTACCCTCTACCACTTCTGCTGGGAGGCTGCTCCACTTATCTACCACCCTTTCATTCCATCTCAGCCTCTGATCTTCTAGTGTTAGATTCCGGCCTCTTGTTGTAACTTTTCTCCTCCTTTGAAATAAACGTCCCTCCCGTCCTTTATTAAACCCCATTTATGTATTTAAACGTCTCTCTCCCATCCCCCTCTGTCTCTTCTCTCCCCCAGCCGGGCATATTGAGATCCCTTGGGACCAAACTAAACAGGGACATCAAGTGACCTCCTGGATCCGGGCGCCCACTCCCCATTTAACATCATTTAACATGGATATGGGGCGATTTGTTATGTTGGGCAGCAGGGGCGGCTTCCTCGGACCCAGGAAATAGCGGTCTACGGAGGCTGAGGTTACAGAGCAAGGTGGAGGACGTTCAGCGCATCCTTCGCCACAGACCTCTCCAAGGGCCTGTGATGTCCATAGTGTGTCCTCGGCCGACCGGGTCAGTAACGCACTGCTCCCTATACAACGGAACCTCTAAACAAATCAATGGATCCCTATAGATCAGTTCCAGGCTCCCTCTGCCGATCATCTAAATCCACTCTCCGACCGGCCATCAATCAGCTGCATTGATCGACGTCCTCCAAGGTATTCAACAAAACGCTACAGAAATAAAATGCGTTCATTACGCGCTCAGGAACATTCATATTTAATACATCAGACCGTCTGCTACAGGGTGGACCGACTCGCCCAGCCTACAGCATATATTATATTATATATATATATGTCCCCATACCCATTCTTTACATATATATATATTTATTAATTTATTTCAAACTAGGGGAAGGATTTTCCTGCCGCACCGCTGAGTTCCTCCTGGGCCGGACGGCAGGATCACACTGAGAAACTGCTCAGGAGAGTCAGCGCGCGAAGAAATACCTTCCCCCAGCTCGCTACAAAGAAAGTTCCTGTTTGCTTCCAAACACAGCGTTTAGTGGAAGGTGATATTTTTTATCAGCCAAAAGACAAAGATCTAACGTCACATAAGCTCCGTGGACCTCAGAGGTCTCTTCCTCCATTCAAAGACTCCACAAATTTTAATGGGGTCTCCAAATGAGATAAACACGTGGGCCACATATACATTTAGGATGTATGCAGGAGGAATAAACTTACGAAAGGTAAACGGCACATTACATGTAACGGGTCAGCAACATGTGACACGTCTGACAAATGGCTGATGCGGTCCCCACATCTGCTAAAGAGGGGTCTTGGAGGGTCCGCGCAGCTGCCTTTTACTAAATAAAGACAAAGTCAACATAGAACTGAAAAGAAACTGCATTTCTTGCGCTGTCAGCACTGCTGGGGAGGAGGGGGTTAAAAAAAAAAAACGTCTCAAAAAGAAAAAAATTTGTTTTACGGTATTAATACGGACCGGGACAGATTGTGATTTGAAAACCGTTTAATTGCCTCTCCCTGCCCCCCCGCCACCCGGTCCCCCCGGCTCGGCCCCCTTGGGCCGTTACACCACTGCGTGTTCTAGCATTCCAGTCTCGTTAAAGATGATGCTAAAAACAGACTGTAAGCTCCATGGGACAGGAGCCTCCGATCCCAATGAGAATGTCTGCAGCCTGCGGCACTTATTGCATCTCCCGTTCAGTTATACGGTAAAGTGCTGAGTACATCTAATGCTTCAGAAAAATATACATACAACATACGCGCTACAACAGCGCCTCCTGCTGGCCGCCGGGTGACGAGGTACCGGCAGCAACCGAAAGCCGGCGTTAGATGGCCTGAAAAATCCTCATCGGCCGCCACATTCCACGTTTCTACAGATAAAACCATGAAGCTCGCAGCGCCCTCTAGTGGACTTGGGCCGTATGTCTATCCCATGCATGTTTAATCCCCTCACTGTATAGTCTCTACCACTTCTGCTGGGAGGCTGTTCCACTTATCTACCACCCTCTCAGTAAATTTTTGTGTGGTCATCCTACAATCGAGCAAATACAGCATTTCAACGTCCGCAGTACTCTAGGTGAGGCCCAAGCATCTGTAAAGTACAACCCAGCATTCTGCCTGCTTTTTTCCACCCGTTTATTGCATTGTCTCCCCCATTCTTCTAACATTAAACTGCAGCCGCTGCGCTCTCCCCCATTCTTCTAACATTAAACTGCAGCCGCCGCGCTCTCCCCCATTCTCCTAACATTAAACTGCAGCCGCCGCACTCTCCCCCATTCTCCTAACATTAAACTGCAGCCGCCGCGCTCTCCCCCATTCTTCTAACATTAAACTGCAGCCGCCGCGCTCTCCCCCATTCTTCTAACATTAAACTGCAGCCGCCGCGCTCTCCCCCATTCTTCTAACATTAAACTGCAGCCGCCACGCTCTCCCCCATTCTTCTAACATTAAACTGCAGCCGCCGCGCTCTCCCCAATTCTTCTAATTATCTGAAATCCTCTGCCACACGAGGATTTCCTTGCACCGATATACCTAAAATTGCTTTATCTCCCCCCCTGGGCATCTCCTCCTCCGCGTGTGATTTGGGGCATCTAATACTCTTTGCCTCCCCAAGTTTTGCATTCGCTGCCACCTTCCACATTTTGCGTCACTTTTTCTCACTTATTTGCCGCGTCGACGGAGACCCCAGCGGCTTCCTTTATCTTTTACTAAAAAGTTTAACTCAAAGTCTCCGTTTGTAAAAACGAAATCCAGTGCGGCCTCTTTCCTCGCCGTCTCCTCCTCTACCACCTGCCTCGGACTCAGTCCCTGTACGGAGGACGTCTTTACACCTGGCTGACCCAGGCTGCGTGGTTTTTCCAGCTGACATCAGGCAGGTTAAAGCCCCCCACAGCGATAACCTCGCCTTTCACTGACACGTCATTTATTCTGGTAGTAGATGGCCGCTCCGCCGCGTGTCCGGAGGGCCTGAATATCTCACCGCCGCGAACAACCCCCTCGCTACAAAGTTACCTTTACGCTACTTTACATCCCCATCCCCCTCCTGCCATCTCTGTCCTTTCTGTATAACGGATCCCGGTTGCACTGATCAGTGTACCAGGTCCCAATAACCGCCGCTAAATCCACTTGATCACTTGTTACGATGCAGTAGGCGCAGGGATCTGATTCCAGCATCAGCGTACATCACTCTAAAGCAAAGGCTTTAACACACGTATACCTCATCCCAATGGGCTGGGGGGCGAGCGGCGTTACCCGGAAACACCTCGTCGGTCTCCTGCACGTAGTTTACTCGCCTGAAGCGTCCTGGAGAAAGACGCAAACTTTTTATAAACGCTCCCCATTACCCCAAACGGGGCTGGAGCGAAAATAAAAGCCACGCGGCCCATGGCGGGAAAACACGGCCCATGGCAGAGGTGATTAGGCGGCTATGTACTTAATGGCACGCTGGGTAATTTGGGGATGCAGAAGAGCTGGTTGGGCCGTTTCCCACTTTCAGGGACTTTAATAAAAAGGGTCCAGGAGCCCTGAGGAGCGACTGGTAATCCGACCGACTCGCTGCCGGTTTACATCGCGGTTATATATATATATATATATATCTCTATAGAGAGAGAGAGAGATATTTATAGAGATGATAGATATATATATATAAGGCTCTGGGCATAGTTTGGACGTCGGCAGGTGGGGAGGGAGCGACCAACGAGCAGCAGCCGACGCTACAGATTACAGTCGTTTATTCAGCAGCTTCTATTCGTATAAAAGGGGAAAGGTTTTAGGTGAAAAAAACAAAAACCTTCGAGGAAATTAATTGGTATTTCTGGGAAAGTTCTGCGCATTAAGGCCAAGTATAAGCATTTTGTGCGGGTCGTTCTTCTTTCTGCACGAATCGGACGTCGGTATCATTTTGGCGCGGGTTACGATCCCCCCGGTCACTAATACTCCGTTACGGGATTCCCTGCGCACGGCCGGACCGGTCCAAGCGCGGGTTCCGTAGACTCGTCCGCCGGCGGCCGCCAGGAGATCCTGAAAGCCAAGGCTGTCGATGCTACGCTTCAAAGCCTCGCTTCTTCCTGAGATGGCTCCGTGGCGCACAGGCTGCCGTTACTAGACACGGGGTTCCCGGGAGGCATTTTGGGCACCCAGCCTGTAACACAATCACCCCCCCTCTAACAACGTAATTATCCAGACGCACGATTTCCTCCAACGATGAGGTATGACATCATAATTAACGAGTACGGCGGCCGTCGCTTGTGCAGTAAATTCCAACGTTTCTTCCGATCCGATGTCGGCTTCTCTGTCCTTATAGATAAGTAGAATTACTCTCGGGTTTTATGTACCCAGCGCCTGTTTATTAAAGCCTCGGCGTTTCTCTTTCACGATTGCATCATAACAATTTCCAGATTACTTCGCAGTGATTGTAACGGGTTCGTTCCGGTCTTGATCCCCCCCCATCCCCCATATAAATCCTGTCGTCTACCAGTTGCTCTTCTTACTTTATTCCTA
Source organism: Spea hammondii (assembly GCA_029215755.1). Lineage (NCBI taxonomy): Eukaryota > Metazoa > Chordata > Amphibia > Anura > Pelobatidae > Spea > Spea hammondii. Next base: position 1,718,619 of record JARDYJ010000001.1, read on the forward strand.
TTATTTCCTTTTAATTCCCTGAATTCTCTCTCACTTTTGGCCACCTCTCCTCCCATCGCAGCTTTTGCCCGGTGCTCTCCCGCGTCCCCAGTCCCCGGCTTTTGCCCGGTGACCTCCCCCCCTTCACCGGCCCTTTGCTTTACTCCAGTATAACTTTCCCATTCTGGCGCTAGATGCTTGTGATGAAGCAGCTTCCAGCCCCGTGCTCCTTTGGGGGGGTCTTTAGACCCCATTCTTTTGTGTGCCCAGCATGACTCCCAAAGCCTTCCTTTCAGTCACTCATTCTCGCATGGAGACCGTTTTCATCCTCCAGGTCTGATCCCCCCTCTTCACGCCGGTCCTCCTCTTTATCTTCTCCGTCTGCCATCTTGTCTTCTGTCTTTGTATCGGAAAGACCCTCTGCCATGCTTCCTTCCGCGGAGCCGGCTTCCTCCACATCAGGCAGAACGTCCTCCTCTTCTCCGTCCTCGTGGCGGGCCTGGGATTCTCCATCACACCTCCCCGGGGTAGGTGGCTTCACCTTCTGGTGGCACATGGGGCAGGTGTCCTGGACATACAGCCATTTCCGCAAGCAGTCCCCATGAAAGAAATGGTGGCAGGGGGTGATCACAGCCGCAGACATGTCCTGAAACGGCAGGGGGAGAAGAAAGTCACTCAATGCTCCTCGACTGTAAGGGCAATCAGTGTTGGGAATCAGAGGTCACTTGGCCAGCCTCGCCACTAAAGCCCCCCCCAGAAGCCATACCTGGAAGCAGATGGCGCAGACATCGTTGTGGGCTCTCAGTTGCACCTCGGTGGCTTGGGGCAAAGAGTTTATCTTTCTCACGGCCTCTCTTCTCAGGAGGAAGCTTTTCCAGCCGGTCTGCGCCCGTAACCAGACGTTAAAGTAAGAATGGACGATGATGACCGACACCCCCATCCAACTCCATTCTCCGAAGATGGACTCCCAGGCGCCGTAGGCCACCACGCAGAGCGCCACCACGAACTCCACCACGCGGCTCACCGCGTTCACAAAGTAAATGATCTCGTCCATCTTCTCCACCGGACTGTCTTGGAACAGCTCGATCATGAACACGCTGTAGATAAACAGGGTTCCCAGGACCTGGAACATGGAAACAAGGAGGACATTAGCAGGTTGGACTCCGACCCGCATTCTCCCAGAGGTGGGGAGGAATTAATGTGTCTTGGATATTCCCGGAGATCTGTTCACCTTCCCGATAGGAGGATGCAGAGAACCCGAGGAACGGTAAAGCCAAGAGCTTCCTCACCGACTCCGACGAGATCCACGTTACCTGCAAGGAAGTGAGCATGCAGCTGGACAACAGGATCAGCAGCCAGAAATCCATGTGGAACAAATGGGAGATCTTGAACGCCATGTAACACGGGAAAAACAAGAGGAAGAGACACATGCTGACCCCGCGGAAATGCTTCCACACGCTTCTGGGGGGAGAAGAGCGGAAAATGAGCCGTGTGCGCCCCACAGAAATACGTCTCGTGCGCCTCCATCCGTGAGAGCCCGTTAGCGTTAGAAAAGGGGAGGGATTTATATATATATGTAAATATATATATGTATGTATATGAAGTGTCAGTGTGACAGGTATTTAAACATGCATAGGACAGGCACACGGCTATCCTGAATATAAGACCAAGGACCGATTCTGTGATGAGTACCTGTTTCTCGTGGCCCCCAGTGCCAGCACCACGGGGTCAGCGATTTCTATCATGGACTGAAGGGTGGATGTGATTACGATGAAGAAGATGATGCTGAGGAGGAAGGTTCTCTGAAGGACCTGGAGATCCAGAAGTCCGGTCTGAAGAGCCAACAGCATCAACGTGACGCCCTCCGTGACGCCTCTGCACGGGGAAGAGACGTTGGTTAGGAGTGTTTGGGGACGGTGAGATGAGACGGGAGGAGAAGGGCTGGGTAACCCGTAGCTGTACACGAGCCGCGCGGTAGCGCTCCTCACCTGTGCATGACGTTGCCGTTCTGAAAGGCTGAGTATCCCACCAGGTAGAATCTGCAGAGGTTAAGGATTCCCAAAGCCAAGTAAGAGACGGTAAACGTCAGGCCGATGAGACTGTAGGGGGTCCCGCAACACTCCGCAACGCTGCAAAGAGACACAGTGACAGCGAGCAGGAACAATATTAACCTCACAGTACAGTGAAAGCATACTCCCGGCAAGCGGCCTGCACAGAATATCCTGGATATCAGATTAATTCCAGTTTAAACCAGTGACGGGGGGTACCTGCTGAGGAAGATGAAGAGCAGTCCTTGTTTACTGAACGCTCCCGGCTTGGAGGACAGGAACGAGTACACGTGGAGGCTGAACATCACCAGCCAGAAGACCAGGAACAGCACAGGAACCGCCAGCCGAGTCCAGAGAGACAACCCCAGGGCCACCAGTCTGTAGCCCTCCAGCATCTGCAGAGGACACCGCCATTACCAGCCGGTATAAAAGTAAGGAACGCGCGACGCCAGCCTTCCCCGGCCGGTAGGCATCAACTTAGAGATTAAGACACAGACTCTATTAACCTGTGATGCGGCACGGTGAGGAGGACTTCACGCCGCTGTGATGTCATACCTGCGCCACTTCTTCACATGCCTTCCTGCACAGGCAAAGCATCGCTCCCAGGTTGGATACGAGGACAGAGACGATCACCATCAGGGTCAGCGTCACCGAGACGGTGTAGAGATGGGGCAGGGCGTGGAGAGGGAGTCCAGCTAACCGAGCCAAAAGCGGCAGCACCGGGGCACTAAACAGCCAAGCGTGACGCGTCCTCTGGAGCAGAGAACACAGAGTGCCGACTATCACCAGACCTGCAAAATATCATCAAATCTTCATTTACTAAGAGTTTTAACTGAAACCGCAAACCTCCGGAGAGCTGAAACGCGTCCTCTCCCTGCGCATGCACCGTGACGGCCAGCAGCCCAAGGAGCTTCTCCTGCGGGACGGGCCGAGGGGGCTCTGCATATTTCATACTTAAATCAGCGGGCCGGCCCTCCGCGATGCATAAACGGTTAAATCAGTGAAATAACTTTCGGGAAGTTTCCCGGCATTAACTATGCATTATACAGGGCCGGCTGAGCTCTCTCTCTGCAGGAGAAGATCCCAAGGTTAGCCCGCTGACCAAGCAAACAAGCCAGCGGCTCTGCAGAGCGTTTCACGAGAACGAGCAGAGAGGGTTAAAATACCTCCAGATGCCCCGGAATTCCATATAATATGTTAACGAGGCGGGTTTACTGCTAACCGCGGTGTCACGGCGAATGCAGAGCAGCTCGTTATGGGGCGGCTCACCGGTGAGTGTGCTGACGTTTCGGCTCAGGGTGTCGGGGTCCTCGTAGGCAGCACCGATGAAGCCAGAATCCACTTCCTGGTGTATGTAATCCCTAGGGAGGAAAAAACACAAGAATCTACCCTCTTCCGGGCAGAGACCGGCTTCTTTCCAACCCACCGCGTCCCCCGTAGCTTTCTCTGTCCTCCCCAATGTTCCTCCATGCACGGAGCAGGGCAGCGCTCAGCCATTATACCCCTATGGGTGCTGCTAGGGTACAAGCGCCAGCCGACTCATCCGAGAGCCCATAGGGATGTTTTGAATAGGGGCACTCGAGCCATCACACGCACTTTAATGCATACTCCTGCATGGTCTTTTTCCATTCTCATGGCGGCCCCCCCATGGTGTTCGATTCAGAATTCGGATTCATTGGCAAACCCCCCCAGCTACCATGTCCGTCTGCTTTCCACGCGTGATGTATGTTCAGCCCGACACGGCTCCTCGTACACGATATACTTACTGTCTGTCAGCCGCGGCCCGGCAAGCCCCGCGGGATGAGGTCCGGGACTCCTTTCCAGCAGCCTTTTAGAGGCAAAATAGCTGGAGGAGGAGCTTCTACCTCAGATAACTTTTATGCTAATTAGGGCCTTCTACACTACAGCCGGCAGAGACATTAAACGTGACGCACGGAATTTCATCGCCGCCTCACCTGGCCGTCTGGTGCGCCACGTGCAGGAGCAGAGCCGTGAGGAGGTGCAGGTAGATCCTCACCAGGTATCGCAGCGGCAGCAGGAAGAGCACCGCGCAGCCCAGGTGACCTGGACGAGGAGAGCGAGACCGTCAGCATCGCGACAGAACACTGCGAGACCGCTTATAAACCATTGTACAGCGCTATGGAATTTGATAGCGCTATATAAAACAATAATAATAACATACGAGTATACCCCGGCACCTCCTTTACTTAATGAAAGGGTTAAACGGCCGTCTTCCCTTTTGGCGGGAAAACGTGAGGAATGGAAGCGCAAGGGTTGGAGCGTTCCTTTAACATATATAAAGACCCAGCAGGAAGTAAAGAGCGCAACACGCAATACCTTCCCCCTCAGAGAGCGACTTCAAACACCCAAAGTTAACTTACACCCAATACAATAAAGGATATAAGAAAATAAGATCGCCGAGCCGACAGCTACAATTTTAACCAGGAAATCCTTTACATTAACAACAAAGTCCCTCCCCCTCCCATATGTCGATTCCTGCACCAGTTATGAAGCATGTGACACAGATCTGAGTGATCCGGTCTGCAGAGGGGTCGGGAGGGTATCCTGGTTCACAGAAGTGCCTCCTTACCCAAGTAATAAACGTTCCACAGATAGTCAGACTTGAGAAACGTTGTTCCGTATAACGGCCACCTGAGGTGCGCGGATCCCTCGACGTCCCAGCGGTACAGCAGGTCCAGGAGGACGATGCTGGGGACGCGGAGGATGACGTTGGCCACCGATTCCAGTCCCGCCATGTCACTGAGGAGAAGTCAGAGGGTTTCAGGGGCCGGGTAGTCACGAGTCCCAACAGAAAGGTCCAAGAGATCGAAGGGTTAAAAGAGGCGACAGCGCGTCACTTTCTCACCCCCACTCACGTAGTGAGGTCAGAACGATGTCAGAGCTTAATGACCAACCCCTAGCCGGCGAAGTGACGCCGCAGCCTCCTACAAATCCCGGGGCCTCCCGATTCCCGAACGCATGGAATCCCATGAAACAAGAGGAAGATCCCAGCGGGACCGGGGCCCCGGGAGGTTACCAGGACTGGGGCCCCGGGAGGTTAGCAAGTTTCCAGGGAACCTGTAAGAAAAAACAACTATGAATCAAATGAATCACCAACCCTTCACCTCCCCCCCTGCCCAAGGGGCTCACACCACCCCTTCACCTCCCCCCCTTCCCAAGGGGCTCACACCACCCCTTCACCTCCCCCCCCTGCCCAAGGGGCTCGCCCCACCCCTTCACCTCCCCCCTGCCCAAGGGGCTTGCACCACCCCTTCACCTCCCCCCCCTGCCCAAGGGGCTCGCACCACCCCTTCACCTCCCCCCCTGCCCAAGGGGCTCGCACCACCGCTTCACCTCCCTCCAGCCCAAGGGACTTGCGCCACTGCATTACCCCATTCCCAACAAGTGATAGTCTCGCTTTACCCCCCTGAAAGAATCCTGCCCTGCTCCATTATATCCAGGCAGGGGACACCCTCTACATTTTACCTACTTAAGGCTCAGGGGCCACATTCTCCATGACTCCTGAATCCCTATCCTCATTACACACCTTTCAATCACTATAGGGCCGAGAGGCCGCAGATCCCCGGCGTTGCCTGAAATTCAACCCCTCGTGCAGTTCCACGTCACAAACTGTCACTTACAGCACGACCCCTAACCTGCCAGCACACCATAGAGAGGTGAGGATGGAGCGCCGTACACCTTCAGACACACCATAGAGAGCAGCGGACAGCGCGCCCCACGCTTTCTCGCTTACCTCGGCGTGGTGGTTATAGAGCGCCCCCTGCCTGATGACTGACGAACAGAAGATAGCCCGCCTTCTGATACTCGTGGATGCCATGTCCGCCATGTTGACTGATGGCAGAGGTTCTCCTGAGGCTTCACTGGTCAGACGCCCGGTATACTCAGTGCTGAGTAAGTTGTGTACAGCCCGGTGCTGTCTGTAGTCCCCGTCATGAGGCGTCTAAACGGATAGCAACTCCATGTTATATTATGATGTAGGCTGAAAAATTACTAATCCGGGCACGTTCGCAGTAACTCATATATATATATATATATATATATATATATATATATATATATATATATATATATGTATGTATGTATATATATATATGTATGTATATATATATAAAACCCAACACACAGCCATTAACCCCTCAAAAATAACTCAACACACAGCCATTAACCCCTCAAAATAACTCAACACACAGCCATTAACCCCTCAAAATAACTCAACACACAGCCATTAACCCCTCAAAATAACTCAACACACAGCCATTAACTTCTTCAATCCCAGGGGTTTTTGGTACCTCAAGTCCCGGAGCAATTTTGCCATTTTTTGCGCTGTTGGTTTAGCGATTATTCTCTTTGCCTGTGAATAGTGTACCCATGTAAACTATATACCGTATTTGCTCGATTATAAGACGACCCTGATTATAAGACGACCCCCCAAAATCTGAATATTAACTTAGGAAAAAAAGAAAAAGCCTGAAAATAAGACGACCCCAAAGGAAAAAAGTTTTACCAGTAAATGTTAATTCATGTAAACTATTTTTTTTAATAAAAGCTATGATTGAGAAAAATATTGTTTTTGTTTTTATTTCCTTGTATTTTCCAACCTGTCCCCCAGTTACGCACATCTGCCCCCAGGCTTGCCACACCAATATGGCACTGTGGCCCATGATATGCCTTTTAACCCTCTATATGCCACTGTGCCCCATGGTATGCCTTTTGACCCCCTATGTGCCACTCTGCCTCCAGAAATGCCTTATACCCCTATATGCCACTCTGGCATTTAGGGGGTTAAAAGGCATATTATGGGGCAGAGTGGCATATAGGGAGGTATACGGCATTTCAGGAGGCAGAGTGGCATTAAGGGAGTTAAAAGGCATTGCATAGAGCACTCTGCCTCCAGAAATGCCTTATACCCCTATATGCCACTTTAGGGCATTTAGGGGGTTAAAAGGCATATTATGGGGCAGAGTGCCATATAGGGAGGTATAAGGCATTTCAGGAGGCAGAGTGCTCTATTAAATGCCCCCTTAACGCCACTCCAGAAATGCCCTATGCCCCCATTTAACACACACATACACCCTATACCCCCATTTAACTAGCACACACACACACACACACACACACACACACACACACACACACACACACACACACACTCACACACACACACACACACACACACACACACACACACTCTCTCTCTCTCTCTCTCTCTCTCACCCCTCTCTTACCGGTGCTTCCAGCCGGGGCAGCGGGTTGACGTCTCCTTCCGCTGCAGCCGGAAGGAGGTGGAGTTGGCAGCGGGGGTTGTCTGCGTCCGTCGCGTATACTTTCCCCGGCTGTCAGAGATCAGAGTTCCCCGCACCGGTGCGGTACAGGTGCGGGGAGCTCTGATCTCTGACAGTCGGGGAAGCTCTACGCGACGGACGCAGACAACCCCCGCTGCCAACTCCACCTCCTTCCGGCTGCAGCGGACGTTGTCTACGCGGATCGTGTAGACGTCAACCCGCTGCCCCGGCAATACAGCAGGAAGCACCGGTAAGTGTGTATGATGGGGGGGGGGGAGACAGGAGGATCCAGGTCCCCTGCAGCGGTGCGGGGGATCTGGATCTTAGTCTCATAATCAGACCTCTATTTGAGGTCTGATTAGAAGACGACCCCGATTAGAAGACGAGGGGTATTTTTCAGAGCATTTGCTCTGAAAAAAACCTCGTCTTATAATCGAGCAAATACGGTATTGTTTTTTTCAAGGAGAAATAGAGCGTTCTTTTGATACCATAGTTGGATGGTTAGATGAAAATTTAGGATGAGAAATTATTAAAAACTAGGGAAAATTAGGAAAAAACACCTAATTTTTAAATACATTTTCCCTCTGAATCCTCACAAAATTAGGTAAAGTGATAGAAAATCCCCTCCAAGTTTATCAATTCAGGTGTCCTGATTTCAGAAATACCTGATTTATATAGATTTTCCATACTTTCTCCGCACTTATAGAGAACATACTATAAGATGTACATTATTTGTAGAATTTTTATGCTTATGGCTTAACGGGTTTGGGGGCTGTGAACGGGGGCAGGAGGGTTATACTGGGTAGATGTTGTGTTGGGGCAATGGGATGTAAGGGTTTTTTTCTTTATTATCTTTTTTTTAAAAAATTATTTCCTTGTATTTTTTATCTTTTTGTTTTTAGAGGTCCCCTTATGTTATTAATGCCAGTGATGTCACAATTACATCACTTAGCTCACATTATTGTTTTTTTTTATTATTTATTGTATTATTTTAGTGATTATTTTTTTAAATCACTGACCATTTTTTTTGCTCCATTTGAAGGAAGGGGGGGGTACCTGTTCTCATGTAGAGTTGAATTGTTCTGAACATATACAGACCACATTGTTCCATTTGCAACAAAGAATAGTTTTAAAAAGCAAATTAAGTTTATTATTTACAGAATAATCTGCACTTTTATTTCAAGACAGATACTTTTAAATACAGTGCATTTCACGTTCACAGTTTGACAATTTATGAAACTACTCCATTCTATGTAAAGCTTCTATACCATATAACATTATAAGAAAACAATCCCCGATCCTACAGAGTGATGCAGTTCGTTTCTGCACCCAGAGGGTGAGGCACTCCAGTAAAGTGCTGTAAAATGGCAAAACAAATAAAAAACATACATTAACCCCTTAAGGACACTGGGCGGTCCCTAAACCCATTGAAAACAATGCATTTTGAGCCCGTACATATACGGGGTTTGTCATTAAGGGGTTAATGCAAACCGTAAAGGGGGCCGGAAGAAGAGAAATCAGGACTTGATGTGTAATCAGAATAAGCGCTCAGTAACTTCTCGATGACTCTGTTTGCCCCTGAGTAGGAAACCAGTTTATCCTCAAAAGGGACACGTATGAATGATCGTGGTGCCCCCTTCCCTTGCAAATATATGGGGGATCCTACATAATCCCCCCTCCCCAGGCACTTACCCCTCTCCCCACCCTCCAGCGACACGTGCTCGAGCCGAACCTGTATCTCCGTGCGCGTGATGCGCCCATCACGCTCAGCCGCAGGGCTGGCTCGCCAGGCACGGTGAGGAGCACGGTGGGGAAGAGGTTGGCGAGCATGGTGGGGGGAGGTGTCTCAGGAGCCCCCATTGCACTACTATTGCTTTCAATGGGGCCGCTTTCCTGCCCCCGCCACAGCCATTCAGTGGCGAGAATATTCAGAAGTGTTTTAGTTTTATAGAATGCATATGAAGGTAATCCAAAACAAATTTATATGTATTCTTTTTTGGTTACCTTCCCAGTGGAAGCATTAGCAGTCCTTACACATGGTATTGTTATTTGCTGAACGGAGATCTGATTTCCAAAGATTTATCCTGCAAGGGCCTCACAGGACCTCAAAATGTAGCGGGGTCAACCTTTGGGCTCCACTTTGTCTACAGTATTATTATTTGTTGTTGTTTTGTATAGCACCACCATATTCCACAGTGCTGTACAGTGGGTAAACAGGACATAACAAGTCACATATAACATAATTCGACTTACAGAAATAAGAGGTGAGAAGAGCCCTGCGCACAGGACCTTTGTTACAGGGTCACCGTACCCAATGCTGGGTCCCCTATTTGTCACGAACGCACTCTACTCCAAGCGTGCGCGTGACTTGGTTCTGGTGGTAAAAGGGTTAAAATTCACTATCTGTCTGCCCTAGACCGAAAATAGTGATAAAAATACAAATATCCACCCTTAATACCACCCGCAATTAACTATAATGATATAACAAATATCAAAATAACGCTGCCACCACCAAGACAATTTAGAAATGGGGTGCCTTGGTACCCCAAACGAATCAGACTAAAAAAACCCACACAGTATATTTTAACACAATAATTATGTGATTTAAAATTACCAATAAAACGGTCTCTTCAGGTAACGCGAGTCTTTACCAGACAAAGGCAGAACTTAATAAAGGAATATTTATTATGAACAAAAAAATCACAGTGCATACACAAAAAGATGATAAACAGATTATTTACACCAAACAGATAAAATAAAAAGGAGAAAATTACAGAAAACCTAACTACTCACTGAATGGTAAAGTAACAGTTTTTCTGTCCGTAGGGCTCCGGCAAGGAAAGATGGCGACTTACTCAAAATTAGATCTTGGCCCCTAGTAAGCACACCGACCAATCTTCTTTCACTAACTTTATACTCTTTCCCAGTTCATCTCGAGTTTCCAAGCCGGCCCAGAGGTGGTATAAGCGGAGGGAAGGTGTACCATAAGTGACCTCCCCCTTGTGTGGTGGAAACATATCCGTCAAAATAACTTATTTTCATTTTATCGTCCCTCCTGTGCTCGCCACAGCCATAATTCGTGCATTTATGAATTTCCTGTAAATTGTGAAGTCATAGATATGTCACACTTGCTACATATGACTGACCATCATAGACTTCACAATTCCTTCCAAACCGTTTACGTTGCGCTGCCATGTTTGTACTCTTTTTGTAGGCTGCGCTTTCCCCGTTCTAGGTATGCACACAAGGAGGTATGATAATGAATATATGAGTTATTATTGATATGTGTTGGATATGACCTGGATATGAGATGGTTTTCCTGACTGCTAGTGGTCACTTAGCATATCAAAGAATCCAGTATCTATGAGGGGATACAGGCATATGGTCGTCTACATTTGAACCTAGACAAAACGGCAGCTCCACTGCAGGACCTAACACCCTGTAGAAGGCCCCGGTTGGAGTCCGAGCTTCAAAGGACACATTTATCTCACAAGACCTTTTGGCACCACATGACTGTACAATCAAATTAACCCCTCTCATACTGAAATTGGCCATACCATCTCTACCAAGTAGCAAGTCCATGTATGCACTACACAAGTTGGTGTGACACCTCCCCCAAATAAGATGGTGGCCCAGAGATTAAGCCACAAGCTTATCTCTGCGCCTACCTACTCTTTCCCTGGGTAACAGTTTCCGGCTAAGATAAAGTATTTCTTTGGGAAAACCCACCGTACAGAAGGTACTTTTCAAAGCATCGGCTACGTTGTCTGCTCTGTTACAGGATAAGGCCATGGTCTCAGGGTACCCAGGGGCATAGTCCATCCCCTTAGTAACAGATTGGTTCTCCATGCGGCTCGGTATAGCTACAAGCCCCAACAAATCTACTTGATGGGTAGCTAGGGTGTCTCGCCCTGGCTTCCCAAACCATGTAGGCCCTTCGTAAGGGATAACAGAATGGTCACCAGTTTCACCCTCTCCCTTGTGTCCTGACTTCGTAGTCCCACAGAATATGGGCACAGGTGCACAAAAGCCCTCTCTTTGTCCCCTATTCTGCTGCCAGGTTACCACAGCTATGGTTGAAACATCTGTCACTCCACCTGTTCCACACAGTATATTTTAACACAATAATTATGTGATTTAAAATTACCAATAAAACGGTCTCTTCAGGTAACGCAAGTCTTTACCAGACAAAGGCAGAACTTAATAAAGGAATATTTATTATGAATAAAAAAATCACAGTGCATACAAAAAAGATGATAAACAGATTTACACGAACAGATAAAAATAAAAAGGAGAAAATTACAGAAAACCTAACTACTCACTGAATGGTCAAGTAACAGTTTTTCTGTCCGTAGGGCTCCGGCAAGGAAAGATGGCGACTTACTCAAAATTAGATCTTGGCCCCTAGTAAGCACTAGGGCTGAGGAATCACCAGTCAGTCCCTCATACAGATAGAACTCAGCTATCCACGGATCATCCAGACCACCATTCACAGTAAAACAAGAACTCCTCTATTTCAAACACACAGAATTTATATACAATCTCAATTCAATGTGTACCAAACCCAACCCCCAATCCCATCGGTATACAGGGGATGTATCAGGTGAGGGGATTAAGGGATACGATGGGTTCCCCCACCTGTGTTATCCCCCCTGTAGTGCGGGGGCAGGCAGGGCTGTGGTGGCTGATTAAGAGCCCCAGCCGGGTTACCTGATCGTCTCTTTGTAGGCAGGAGCTGCAGCCACATTCAGTCTCTGGGCCGGTTACACAATAATACACAATATAATATATTACGGCTACACTTCACACGAACATATGAGCCGGCTAGCCCGGCCCTGTCACAAGTTTACAATCTAACAGTAGATTTTCTAATAAAGTTAAAAGACATAAAGTAAACATTACCTACAATTAAAGTACTCAATGCTCTGGCATGACACTTAACGTGGCTTAGTTGGGATGACAAGACATCGCGGTTTAGGTTGAAATAGTATATGAAATAGTATAGTATAAAGTATAGTATCCATTAGCCTATTACCGAACACAGTCGTCATATAGCATCAACCCAAATCACCCCCCCTGGTGAATAACAAATACCCCTGGGGTACTCAACAGCTGAACCAATTCGGAGAGATGCTGGACCCACCACATATAGCCACCAACAGCTATACTCCCAGCCACTCAACCGGCAGCCGAACTGCCGCAAGCCTTCTGTCCCAGAAAAGAGTGACTGATGACACATTCCACCCAAAAACATAACTACCTGGCTCTGTTACACGCCTTCTACATATTCACACATTAATACCCACAATTCCTACAATCTGTATAACATAAAATAACATATAATGGAACAAGGCTAATGGGAAAGGGATTAATGGAGTTAAATAGGTTTCTTCGAATATCTACTCTGTACACTTGTGGTATTTCTAAAACTATCTACCTGTTGAGAAGAAGAATTTTGCAACTAATCAATTCTGTTACGGGGTTAATTAAGAATCCATAGAGAGGTTATATGAGATTTTTCAGCTCTATCGCTACTGGTGATTGGTCAGTAGTCTCAGTAAAGTGAAAAAATAAAATAAAAATAAATTAAAAATAAATAAATAAAAGTTATCTAACAGAGCGTTAGATCGCTGGGGACAGTGGCTCCCGGCGCAGGGAACTTGCTCTGTCGCTGCCGTCGGATGTGGCGTTTGGCGTTTCTCCAGCAATGCCGGAGTGGCCGTCCGTTGACACTTCCTGCATTTCTTCATCATCTCTTTTACCTCCAGAACCGACGCTTTTGGCACCGGATTGAATATCTCCTGCACTATTGTCATCGACATCAATATTAGGAGGGTCTCTTTGTGATGTCATCAGAAGCTCTAGATTTCCATTTTCAATATCATCGTCAGAGTTCACAGCTGAAAACTCGACGGCTCCTGAATCCCTTTCCTTTAGTTTTCTTTGACCTACAATGAGAAAATCAATCCCCTGGGATGAGAGCTTTACAGAGAAGGTTAGCATTGACAAAACCCCCTCAACTGATCCAATATTGACATTCCAGAGAATTCTGAGTAAAAATCACTTCTTTCTGTCATTTCCCCAAATATAAGAAAAATATACTCACAGAAAAATGAAATGATGAGCAGCACTATGATGAGTACCAAAGGGATTAAGAGAGAAATACAGAGTTTCCACACTTTGTATGTTCTCGCTGGACATAGGCCAGTGACTGTAAGAAAAGAGGGACGTTATCAGGTACAAAGCAAATCTGAGGAAGCCAGGGCGTAACTAGAAACCACTGGGCCCTGGGGAAATTGGCCTGGGCCTCCAACTTCACCAACATGTCCCAGAACGCCACTTTTGCCTGAAACAGCCTGTGAGTGCCTTTGTCCCAAGCAGCTTATCAGTGCCTTCCTAATCCTCAAACCCCCTGTTTGTGCCATCTTTGCCCCCATGTTGGAGTGGAAGTTGTGTGAAACAGAACAGAAAGCGGTGGGGAGAAAATGAAATGGACAGGGTACCCCGGACGTTGCGTTCATAGAGAAGCCTAAAATATCGAATGGCCGCCTTGCCCTTAACATACAGATAATACAGAAAATGTATGTCTCAAAATATTCACATTTCGTGATAAAGGTGATTATCGCGAACAGACAGAGTCCCAGGATGGAGACGTCTATTATCACAGGAATGCAACCCGGAACCGGGAAAAGGCGACCTAGAACAAAGAACACTTTGTTAGTAAATTAGAGGTGATGATCAGAGCCAGGCCTTAAGTCAGCTCCCAGTGCTTCCCTCTTGTTTGAGCGCAAACCGTCTGGCCGAGCGGCTTCACCCACCTCTGGAGTAACACTTAATACGGTGTATTAGTTACGTACCATTACTGCCGTATTTGCAGACAAATCTCTTGACGAATTCATTTGTTCCACACAGACCAAAAATTATGCCCGTCAGGGCCTCTGTATAGTCATCTGAAATTAGAAGTTGATTAGAAGTTATGATGGAGGCTGTTAATGCTCACATGGTGATAGTTTATTTAAATATGCAGCTTTTATTGGGTATTATGGTATTGCATTGCCCCCCCATGGGGGGTTAAAGCTGATTGCCCCCTCGCCCATTGTGTCCCAACCCCCTGTAATTACTATTAGTACTAATGCACACACATAAAAACATACATACATTAGATACCCCCTCCCGCTGCTCGCACACCGTATGAGCAGTCTCGGTTTCACCGCGGGGTCATGTGACCCCGATACATTCCTGTCTCCCCGTACCAGTTCAAAATAGTTTAGAAAGGGCCCTTCTGACCTGGATCGGTGCACTTCAGGTCAGAAGGGTCCTTTCTAGACAATTCTAACTGGTACAAGGAGGCAGGAACCAGGGGCCGCCCCGGGCCCCCTAGAGGCACAGGCCCTGTCGCAGTTCTGACCGATGCGACCCTTGTAGTTATGCCACTGCAAAAAGCAATGGATCAGGTAAAATCTAAATTATAAATGGGTGGGGAAGGGCAAAATAAAGTGGAGTGGAAGCGTGAAACAGAATAGAAAGCGTTAGAGAGAAAATAAATTGGATGGGGTACCCCGGACCTTACCTTCATACAGAAGCCTAAAATATCTGGTGGCCGCCCTGCCCTAAACATACAGATAATACAGAAAATGTATGTCCCAAAATATTCACATTTTATGATAATGGTGATTATCACAAACAGACAGAGTCCCCGGATGCAGAGGTTTATTATCACAGGAATGGAACCCAGAACCCGGAAATGGCGACCTAGAACAAAGAACACTTGGTTAGTAAATTAGAGGTGATGATCTGAGCCAGACAGATGAATGTATGTTGGGCCTTAAGTCAGCTCCCAGCGCTTCCCTCTTGTTTGAGCGCAAACCGCGTGAGTCTGGCCGAACGGCTTCACCCACCTCTGGAGTAACACTTAATACGGTGTATTAGTTACGTACCATTACATGTTGCGCCGAGTTTGCAGACAAATCTCTTGACGAATTCATTTGTTCCACGCAGACCAAAAATGATGCCCATCCAGGCCTCTGGACAGTCATCTGAAATTAGAAGTTGATTAGAAGTTAAAAAATCAGGAAGCTTTCAGGTTACGATACAGAGTATGAGCGCTCGCTGCAATGCTGTGTAGTATCTTCCAATTATGATGGAGGCGGCTAATGCTCAGTTCCACCCTATGAAGGGTAAGGCAGGGCCTCAGGATTCCAGGCGTTGTAGTGAAGGTAGGCTGCAGGACCCCAAGGGCAAAGGAAGTCTGAGGAAGCCAGGGCGTAACTAGAAACCACTGGGCCCTGGGGAAATTGGCCTGGGCCCCCAACTTCACCAACATGTCCCAGAACGCCACTTTTGCCTGAAACAGCCTGTGAGTGCCTTTGTCCCAAGCAGCTTATCAGTGCCTTCCTAATCCTCAAACCCCCTGTTTGTGCCATCTTTGCCCCCATGTTGGAGTGGAAGTTGTGTGAAACAGAACAGAAAGCGGTGGGGAGAAAATGAAATGGACAGGGTACCCCGGACCTTGCGTTCATACAGAAGCCTAAAATATCGAATGGCCGCCTTGCCCTTAACATACAGATAATACAGAAAATGTATGTCTCAAAATATTCACATTTCGTGATAAAGGTGATTATCGCGAACAGACAGAGTCCCAGGATGGAGACGTCTATTATCACAGGAATGCAACCCGGAACCGGGAAAAGGCGACCTAGAACAAAGAACACTTTGTTAGTAAATTAGAGGTGATGATCAGAGCCAGGCCTTAAGTCAGCTCCCAGTGCTTCCCTCTTGTTTGAGCGCAAACCGTCTGACCGAGCGGCTTCACCCACCTGTGGAGTAACACTTAATACGGTGTATTAGTTACGTACCATTACTGCCGTATTTGCAGACAAATCTCTTGACGAATTCATTTGTTCCACACAGACCAAAAATTATGCCCGTCAGGGCCTCTGTATAGTCATCTGAAATTAGAAGTTGATTAGAAGTTATGATGGAGGCTGTTAATGCTCACATGGTGATAGTTTATTTAAATATGCAGATTTTACTGGGTATTATGGTATTGCATTGCCCCCCCATGGGGGGGTTAAAGCTGATTGCCCCCTCGCCCATTGTGTCCCAACCCCCTGTAATTACTATTAGTACTAATGCACACACATAAAAACATACATACATTAGATACCCCCTCCCGCTGCTCGCACACCGTATGAGCAGTCTCGGTTTCACCGCGGGGTCATGTGACCCCGATACATTCCTGTCTCCCCGTACCAGTTCAAAATAGTTTAGAAAGGGCCCTTCTGACCTGGATCGGTGCACTTCAGGTCGGAAGGGTCCTTTCTAGACAATTCTAACTGGTACAAGGAGGCAGGAACCAGGGGCCGCCCCGGGCCCCCTAGAGGCACAGGCCCTGTCGCAGTTCTGACCGATGCGACCCTTGTAGTTATGCCACTGCAAAAAGCAATGGATCAGGTAAAATCTAAATTATAAATGGGTGGGGAAGGGCAAAATAAAGTGGAGTGGAAGTGTGAAACAGAATAGAAAGCGTTAGAGAGAAAATGAATTGGATGGGGTACCCCGGACCTTACCTTCATACAGAAGCCTAAAATATCTGGTGGCCGCCCTGCCCTAAACATACAGATAATACAGAAAATGTATGTCCCAAAATATTCACATTTTATGATAATGGTGATTATCACAAACAGACAGAGTCCCCGGATGCAGAGGTTTATTATCACAGGAATGGAACCCAGAACCCGGAAATGGCGACCTAGAACAAAGAACACTTGGTTAGTAAATTAGAGGTGATGATCTGAGCCAGACAGATGAATGTATGTTGGGCCTTAAGTCAGCTCCCAGCGCTTCCCTCTTGTTTGAGCGCAAACCACGTGAGTCTGGCCAAACGGCTTCACCCACCTCTGGAGTAACACTTAATACGGTGTATTAGTTACGTACCATTACATGTTGCGCCGAGTTTGCAGACAAATCTCTTGACGAATTCATTTGTTCCACGCAGACCAAAAATGATGCCCATCCAGGCCTCTGGACAGTCATCTGAAATTAGAAGTTGATTAGAAGTAAAAAAATCAGGAAGCTTTCAGGTTACGATACAGAGTATGAGCGCTCGCTGCAATGCTGTGTAGTATCTTCCAATTATGATGGAGGCGGCTAATGCTCAGTTCCACCCTATGAAGGGTAAGGCAGGGCCTCAGGATTCCAGGCGTTGTAGTGAAGGTAGGCTGCAGGACCCCAAGGGCAAAGGAAGTCTGAGGAAGCCAGGGCGTAACTAGAAACCACTGGGCCCTGGGGAAATTGGCCTGGGCCCCCAACTTCACCAACATGTCCCAGAACGCCACTTTTGCCTGAAACAGCCTGTGAGTGCCTTTGTCCCAAGCAGCTTATCAGTGCCTTCCTAATCCTCAAACCCCCTGTTTGTGCCATCTTTGCCCCCATGTTGGAGTGGAAGTTGTGTGAAACAGAACAGAAAGCGGTGGGGAGAAAATGAAATGGACAGGGTACCCCGGACCTTGCGTTCATACAGAAGCCTAAAATATCGAATGGCCGCCTTGCCCTTAACATACAGATAATACAGAAAATGTATGTCTCAAAATATTCACATTTCGTGATAAAGGTGATTATCGCGAACAGACAGAGTCCCAGGATGGAGACGTCTATTATCACAGGAATGCAACCCGGAACCCGGAAAAGGCGACCTAGAACAAAGAACACTTTGTTAGTAAATTAGAGGTGATGATCAGAGCCAGACAGATGAATGTATGTTGGGCCTTAAGTCAGCTCCCAGCACTTCCCTCTTGTTTGAGTGCAAACCACGTGAGTCTGGCCGAACGGCTTCACCCTCTTCTGGAGTAACACTGAATACGGTGCATTAGTTACGTACCATTACATGTTACGCCGAGTTTGCAGACAAATCTCTTGACGAATTCATTTGT
The DNA here is from genome assembly GCA_029215755.1 of Spea hammondii. Taxonomy (NCBI): domain Eukaryota; kingdom Metazoa; phylum Chordata; class Amphibia; order Anura; family Pelobatidae; genus Spea; species Spea hammondii. Next base: position 1,736,880 of record JARDYJ010000001.1, read on the forward strand.
TCCACGCAGACCAAAAATGATGCCCATCCAGGCCTCTGGATAGTCATCTGAAATTAGAAGTTGATTAGAAGTTAATAAATCAGGAAGCTTTCAGGTTACGATACAGAGTATGAGCGCTCGCTGCAATGCTGTGTAGTATCTTCCAATTATGATGGAGGCGAACTAATGCTCAGTTCCACCCTATGAAGGGTAAGGCAGGGCCTCAGGATTCCAGGCGTTGTAGTGAAGGTAGGCTGCAGGGCCCCAAGGGCCGTAGTGAAGGGATCCCAAGCACCATAATAGGGGAAGGCTGAAATAAGTTTAGAACCAATAAAGGCGGAAGATAAGATGGGACCCCAGATGGTGTAGTAGTACATGTATGTAGTATATTAAATGATATACAGTATCCCAAGTAAATGGTAAAAGATACAGAGTAAGATAAGAAGAAAGATAGCAGTAGCTGGGTTATGTGTTGAGATGGAAGTTGCTGGGTTACCTGTTGAGATGGGAGTAGCTGGGTTACCTGTTGAGATGGGAGTAGCTGGGTTACCTGTTGAGATACGAGTAGCTGGGTTACGTGTTGAGATGGGAGTAGCTGGGTTACCTGTTGAGATGGGAGTAGCTGGGTTACCTGTTGAGATGGGAGTAGCTGGGTTACCTGTTGAGATGGGAGTAGCTGGGTTATCTGTTGAGATGGGAGTAGCTGGGATATGTGTTGAGATACGAGTAGCTGGGTTAAGGGTTTGAGATACGAGTAGCTGGGTTATGTGTTGAGATGGGAGTAGCTGGGTTATGTGTTGAGATGGGAGTAGCTGGGTTATGTGTTGAGATGGGAGTAGCTGGGTTATGTGTTGAGATGGGAGTAGCTGGGTTATGTGTTGAGATGGGAGTAGCTGGGTTATGTGTTGAGATACGAGTAGCTGGGTTATGTGTTGAGATGGGAGTAGTTGGGTTACCTGTTGAGATGGGAGTGGCTGGGTTATGTGTTGAGATGGGAGTAGCTGGGTTATCTGTTGAGATGGGGGTAGTTGGGTTACCTGTTGAGATGGGAGTGGCTGGGTTATGTGTTGAGATGGGAGTAGCTGGGTTATCTGTTGAGATGGGAGTAGCTGGGTTATCTGTTGAGATAGGAGTAGCTGGGTTATGTGTTGAGATGGGAGTAGCTGGGTTATGTGTTGAGATACGAGTAGCTGGGTTATGTGTTGAGATGGGAGTAGCTGGGTTACGTGTTGAGATACGAGTAGCTGGGTTATGTGTTGAGATGGGAGTAGCTGGGTTATGTGTTGAGATGGGAGTAGCTGGGTTATGTGTTGAGATGGGAGTAGCTGGGTAATGTGTTGAGATGGGAGTAGCTGGGTTACCTGTTGAGATGGGAGTAGCTGGGTTACCTGTTGAGATGGGAGTAGCTGGGTTACCTGTTGAGATGGGAGTAGCTGGGTTACCTGTTGAGATGGGAGTAGCTGGGTTATGTGTTGAGATGGGAGTAGCTGGGTTATGTGTTGAGATGGGAGTAGCTGGGTAATGTGTTGAGATGGGAGTAGCTGGGTTACCTGTTGAGATGGGAGTAGCTGGGATATCTTTTGAGATGGGAGTAGCTGGGATATCTGGTGAGATGGAAATAGCAGGGTGAGAAAAGTTCTCCAGAACAAAGACCTATGGTCTTTAAAACCTTCATGACAATGTATATTGGGAGGAAAGCCCTCCTCTGCAAGAAACAGAGCTTAACCGTAATTGGTGTTGCTAAAATAACATTCAGCAACACAAACCCCCAGATCACCTGGGGTTTCCTCCAGTGAGCTACCACAAGCCCAAATCAATGAGTAACATGGTGCCACTCACAAGATGGTGGCGCCCATGGGCGTAGGAACCCCTAAAAATCTGGAGGGGACAGCATTTTCCCCCCATCAGATCCCCACTTTCTCACACTATCTACACCCTCTCCCCCCCTCTCACACTTTCTTACTATCTACCCCCCTCCCTACCCTCCCTTCTCACACTATCTATCCCCTCCCTACCCTCCCTTCTCACTAGCTACCCTCTCCCTACCCTCCCTTCTCACTAGCTACCCTCTCCCTACCCCCTTCTCACTAGCTACCCTCTCCCTACCCCCCCTTCTTACAAGCTACCCTCTCCCTACCCCCCCCCTTCTCACTGTCTACCCCAGGGGTGTCCAAGTTTTTTCTGCAGTGGGCCACTTCATCAAAATTGTATACGTGCGCGGGCCGCACTCATTTTTCACTGTGAGAAAATATGGCCTTTAATAAAATATGCAGATTAAAATAAAGTAAATGACACAAAACCTTTACTCTTCCTCTCACTGATTTCTGGGCCTAGAAAGTTTTGTGACTACAAATTCAGGACTCAGGATAATTAAAAATGAAATAGTTCTATTTATTCTAGGGATGCACCAAAATGAAAATTCTGGACCAAAACATTCACGGTTCACTTAGCCAAAACAGAAAATGACCCCCCCACCTTTAAAAAGAATAATAAAAACTCACATTTTTAATAAAAGTCGGTAACACACCACAATTGGACAAAACAAATTAGCAATATGACTTGGCATGATATCATACCCAGGCAGCAAGTACATGCTGGAACAGGGTGGCTGTAAGTGACGTGCAGACCCCATACTGCTGGCAGCATCAATACACAAGGGGGGCAGCTAGCTAGGTTTCAGCATGTACTGGCTGACTTGGCATGATAGGAGTGTGATTGCTAACAGCAATCACAGTCCCATCATGCCTAGGTTCCAGCACTTGCACTTACACATCCAACCAGTAAATGCTGTAACCTAGGCATGATGGGACTGTGATTGCTGTTAGGAATCACACTCCTATCATGCCAAGTCATGCTGGTACAGGGTGGCTGTAAGTGATGTGCAGACCCCATACTGCTGGCAGCATCAATACACAAGGGGGGCAGCTAGCTATGTTTCAGCATGTACTGGCTGACTTGGCATGATAGGAGTGTGATTGCTAACAGCAATCACAGTCCCATCATGCCTAGGTTCCAGCACTTACACATCCATGCTATCACACACACAGTCATTCATTCATATACTCATTCATTCATATACTCATTCATTCACAGATTCATTCCCTCAATCACGCATACTCACTGAAACACCCTCCCCACCCCCTTACCTGCACTGCAGCTCCTCGATGCCGCTCACAGGCTTCAGCAGAGGGCTCGGCCTCCCTCTGCGTTCTCTGGTACTGCACAGAGGATGTGTTGTAATGTCACATGAACTCTGCTGGGTTCCAGTTCCTCTGTGCAGTACAGAAGACCCTCCCACAGGTAAGTAGCAGGGCTTGAGGTGCGGACCACGTAAGATCGGTTGCCCTGGCTGCCGATCTTACGCGGGCCGCACCTCGAGGTCTCGCGGGCCGGATTTGCGGTGTTTCTATTGGGGGGGTTCCTACGGCCCTGGGTTCTTACGCCCATGGTGGCGCCTACTGAAAAGCTAACAAGTTCACAGAGGGTCTTCCCAGGTACTGCAGTCAACCATGTAAGTCAATGAAGCCTAGCTTACTGATCGTTATGTAAATAGTAAAATATATTAAAAAAGGGCAAACATGTAACATGTAAAAATAATTCTCTAGTGATGTCACCATCAGGGAAACCATCCAGTTCCAACAAAATGTAAAAAGAAGTCCAAAACATGTAAAAAATAAATTAATAAATAACATGTTTATTTTATTGAGCAAATCCTAAATTGGTGCTGTATCTTCCTAAAAGTAATAGTGTGGAAAGAGTTAAAATACCAGTATTTGAAATACCCTGGTGTGTCTAGTTTCCAAAAATATATGGTTTGATGGGATAAATTTATTTGGCCAACTTCAAAGATATCCCCCATAGGAATATGGATGCAGAATAACCATGTGCATGTCCCAAATGTGGTCTTTTAGCCCCTAAACAACTAGGCAAACCCCTAACCTATTTGAGCCTGTGAGCGTGGCTAGCCCAACCATCATGCGTAATTAGCCCTGCCTCCCTTGCTAAGCCCCTCCCATGAAAGAGGGAGAGCGCTGTGTTCCCAGATATGTGATCCGCTACCAGCAGGCACACAGTGCAGTAATGGCCCACTACAAACAACTTAGTTACTTTTATTTACTAATAATGATAATCTGTGAGCTGCCTACCTTCTGTGGAGCAGGTTGATTTATATGTGAAACATTTATCTGTCCTGAGGACCTTGATACATGCACTTATTATATACCAGATCAAGATACAAGTCAAAACTGCAACATTGGGAATAACCATATTCCCCGATGCGGTGGCTGCAGAAAAAAAAATTATTGTTATTACAATTTAACTAAATTCACTTGAAGAAAACATTTGTAATGATACTTTCTGGACATGGACCCTTTGTCTAAGATGACGAAGGTAGGTCCCGGAAGGAGAGAGAGCGGTCTGTTATACAGTATAGTAACTTAAGCATGTAACATAATCCACACGCACAATGTCGTGGCACCTTTACGCATATAGGGAGATCCACCAAGACACCTGACATGAACGCCCATATGATGGTTTAATGAGGACATGAGCAGAAAGATGTCAAAGGTGGGCCAGCAAGTGACAAAACCTGATGCGGTCAATGATTCGAAGGACTCAGGTATCCAAAGTAAGTCAACAACATTATATTTATGTGATAATCCTGGTGGGTATAGCTGGTAAACCAGCATTGGTTCAAACTTGTCCTCTCACTTAACATTTTGTTTGGCTTTGTTTATGTTGGTCGGATCCTACCGTGAGACTGTCCGGCTCCCCCATCTCTACTGGGGAGCTACTGGGGATACCACGGATGTTTTTTGGCTGTAATAAGCTCAACCAAAATAGTTGGTTCAGTTTTATCAAGGGTGACCGAATGCCAAGCATTTTATGATATGGTAACCAGAGATGTATTTACTTTCCCAGCTGCCCTAAGCATAACCGGGGTAGTAGCCCCAGCCACCACCTCTGTTGGCATCTTCCCTCCATAAAAATGTGTGCTGTGCTTTAAGACATGGAGCGCTCACATATGACACGATACTCAGTCTATCTTTAGCTGAAGCACCCTCAGTAACGCAAATGGGCTGGTTGCAGCGGCGACTCTAGAAACAATATATAGGGGGGGCACACAAGATACCACAGTCAAACTGGGGGGGCATTAATAATTTCCACCATTAAATCATACCACTGAAAAAACACACACACATATATATATATATATATATATATATTGCCAAAAGTAATGTGCTATGGAATGATACTTTTGTTATTGGACAATACAATACTTGATCATTCAACATGGGAAGCCTGAAGCCACAATTTAGTACGACTAATCCTTGAAATCCTTTAAACAACACAATACCTTAACTTTTCCACTAAATGATTTCAGGGCCTAATATTAGTCCCTGCTGCCGATATATATATAAATATATATATAAATATTAGACCCTGCTGCGGATAGCAAGTATAGATCAACACATTAACACACAAACCCAGCTTTGCATGTATAGATCAATTGAAAGTCACTTGTGATCTCAGCACTGAAGGTATATATCAAATAAACAGAATCAGACATACAAATCCTGTATTTGCAGGTATACAATAATAATATATGAAATGTAGCATTGCAGGTATAGATCAAATCAATAAATGGAAACAGCATTGCAGGTATTAATCAACTGAACAAGACATACAAACCCTGTATTTGCAGGTATACATAAATAATGTATGGAAACATAGCATAGCAGGTATGGATCTACAGAAGAACACACAAACCAAGCTTTGCAGGTACAGATCAATTGGAATTCACATAAAAACACGGCATTAAAGGTATATTTAAAACCCCCTAAATTACAAGCATAGATCACGGGTTGCACACCCCAAAGCAAGCCCTGGCGTCCACACTGTCCACATAGAACCTGGCCAGCACCCAGATTACACACATAAGATTTGCCATCTTTGTCCCATATACACCCTGCCTGTGCCATCTTGGTCCCCAAGGCTCAAACATCCTGCTAGTGCCATCTTTGCACTTCCACAATTATACATCTATGATACACACAATCACATTAACTCATGCTCTCCCTCATTCAGACAAATCATCCACATATTAACTCATGCTCTCCCTCATTCAGACAATTCATCCATTTTAAGAAACTACACCCCTTGGAGCTTCAAATGAGGGGCTACATGTATTTCTAGGACAAAAGTTGAGTGCACAAATAATGATGGAATGTGTCGCTTTGGCTTGAAAATATGTTTTTTCTAACCATAACGACATGTTCATTTGTATCTTGCGCACTCCAGGTTTTTACTAGAAACACATGCAGCCCCTCATTTGATGCGCCAAGGGATGTCGTTTTTGCAAATGTGTACTTTTTGTGCCATAATTTAACTTCCTACGTGAGCAGTAATACCACGTCAAGGCTTCAACCCTAATTACTGACCATTCACACGCCTTTCATATCTCCATTCACTCACAGAAGCACACGCCATTCTTTCCATACATTCACTCACAGAAGCACACACACCATTCTTTCCCCTTACAATCCCAAAGAAATGATGGTAAAGGGAGAAGAAAAAATCACTTTTACAGCAAAAATAAGTTTTGCAGTAAAAATGCAAGGCGCTCCAGGGATGAGATGGTTACTCACGTACCGCACAGGCTAAATGGCTGATTTTAATAATATTTGCAGTTCATCAGGATTTCAAAAATTGCCTCCCTCTACCATTGGCTAAATTTAACCCCATGATCAAAGGGATCATAGGATTAAAAATTAGTATCGGCCATTTTTAAAAAGGGAATGTGACTTTTTATAGCTATATGATCGCTGTGGTAACATTGGCTACCACAGTGATCATTTAGCTAGAATACTTAAACTTTTTTTTTTTTTTTTTAAAGTTAAACTACTTTATGTTTAAATAATTTAATTTCGGGGTCTCTATGCAATTTTGATCTTTTTTTATCTGCCTTTAGAGACCCCCAAATCATTTTTTTTACATTTTTATTTTTTTTAACTTAATATTTTTTCTTTTTTTACAATCTATATACCATTGAAAGGTGAGGCGATTACCTTTCCAATGGTATATGTTGGGGGTATGTAGCTGCTTAGATGCCTGAGATACAGGCATCTAAGCAGCATGCCCCAATACCTCTTTAACTGACAATTGTCAGTTGTTAATAAAGTTGCGCGGTGACGTCATCGCGTCATTGCGCGAGACGTCACCGGGCAGATCGGGTGGCCCCGGTGATGCCCTTCAGTGTGAGGGGCAGATCGCCGGGGTAGGTGGTGATGGAGGTCCACAGACCTCCATCAAGGTAAGATAGTGCTAGTGACGGCATGGTGCCGTCGTTAGCACCTGACTGGGACTGCTAGCGACGGCACCATGCCGTCGTTAGCAGTCAAGGACTGTCCTGGGTGGTTACAAATTCGGCGGGGGGGCAACAGGGGGGGCAAGGAATAACCTAGGGGGGGGCAATTGCCCCCCCTTGCCCCCCCTGTAGCGACGCCACTAGCTGGTTGGTGAGATTCAAGACAAAACATTGGTCTGACAATCAGGACTGTCTCATGAAAACCAAGAGACCTGCCGCTGTGCTAACCCATCAGGAACGCTGTAATCAAATGTAATTGTGATGTCACGTGACTGCATCTCATCATTTACCAAAATCAAACCAGCGGTGAAGAGTCACGGAAATCTGCATTTTACCTTGATGGTGAATTACATGTGGTGTAGAGGTCTTACGGCTGACTTTGTTACTCAGTTCACAGGTGTAATTTCCCCCCGTTCTGGTCTGACTTTCTTCTAGCAACAACACATTATCTGCTTCGCTGGTCTTATTAATCATAAGGTTATCGAGAAAGAAAGACACCTTCTCTCCAGCTCCAACACACTTCAGGAGAACTTGGCCGTCCTGGTGCTCCACATGCAGGACAGGTTGCTCCACCGGATCTGCAGAAAGTAACCAAGAGAAGAAGTCTATGTTTAAAACACCCAAATGTGATTTTACATTCAGTGTTACCTTACATCGCTTACTTATATGTTTTGGTACAAAAATAATAACAAATGTGCATCAATGCAGTTAAATATCACATACTGATGTCCGTGTCCTAGTGTGAACATGGTGTTAATAAATAATTACACAGAGAACAGACTGGTGGAGGAAGGTGACCTAGGGTCACCAGCATAGAACATATGGAGATGGCCTTCTGAGCTGTTTGCCTGCTATACATTTCTTATCCATGACTTAAATATCCTCACATTCACAGATGGCCACGATTCAACATTGATTCTCACTGAAAGCAAACAGAGGATAATACATACCACCCCCACTGCCTCAAGTGGTTTGTTCCATGGGCACTTCCTTTCTGTATTGTAAACAGGGAGTGCTTCCTGTGCCAGGGAGTTTGTCTGTCTCTTAGGCACTAGAGAGGCTTTCTGTGTAGTGTGATGCCACATTTGTGTGTACAAAGCAAGAGAATGAAAGAGGGAAATATTACTATGAGTGGGGACAGATAACCTGATCACCTTATCAATTAACTTTCTACATTTGTTTCAAAATAGTTTAGAAAAGGGCCCTCCCAACCTGGACAACACCGATCCACCCACGTGACCCCGCGGTGAAACCGAAGCTGCCCACACAGTTTCACAAGCAACCAGAGGGAAACCAGAGGAGCGTAAGAGGGAGGTGGGATCTATGTTTTGTGTGTGTGTGTGTGTGATCATGGATGTGTACTTGTGTGTGTTAGCATGGATGTGTACTTGTGTGTGTTAGCATGGATGTGTACTTGTGTGAGGTTTAGGAGGATGAGGAGTACAGTATGCAGATGAGCAATAGCTAGAGAGACGACTAATTGCAGGGAAGCGTATTAACCTTTCTCCAGGAGTAACGAAGGTCATGAAGCATAGCCAGGGTCAGGATCACAGAAGACAGAAAAGTCCAAATAACAATAGCCACAGTCAGCAACAAGATCAATCCAATATAACTACACGCAGAGAGGAGCTCAATCAAGCACAATAACTGAGCAAACATGCTGCTCGTGGAAGCTCCCCCCCGTGCGTGATGTGATCCGGGTGCATTCCCCGTCACCTCCACACAGGAACAAATAAAGTTGGTTGAGGGCGTGCGCGTATAGTACTGTCCGGGAAGCAGCAGAGGAGGAGGCAGAAGGAGTAGCACAGGACCAGGCACCCGCCATTAGTAGGTATTCCGATTAGTGACTCCGTTGGGGTCTTGTTACATTGGGACCTGGATAACACAGATAATGTACTCACTATGCAGAGACGTATTCACAGCACGGAGAGTACAGGGAGAAAGTCCAAGGCAGACGAACAATACAGGGCCAGAGGCAGATAATCGTGCTCAGGAGATTCCGAGGTTGGGGCAGGCAGCACGGTAGCGAGGTCACAACACAATCCGAGGTCTGGTACACAATGTAGGCGAACAGGAGACTTAACGTAGAGAACAATCACCCAGAGTAACAAACAGTGACTCTTTGGACGGGCACTGTTTGTAAATGGAAGTACCTAAAGGACAAGGGCGGGAAAACGGACATTCAACCAATAGGAAACTACGATGTCATCGCGACCTGCGCCAAAGAATGGGACCCAAAGTCTTGCTGGGTTGGCGAAGGGCTAAATTGCGGGTTGACAACCACACGTAATCCCCGACCCGATAACGGGTAGGGGGAGATCGTCGTTTGTTGGCAGTGGACTTGCTGCGGTTCTATGCTTTGGTCAATCTTGCTCGTAGCATATTCCAATGTTGACGCATACTAGAGACGCGTCTGTCCACAGCGGGCAACCCGACACTACGAGACGAGGGTGGCGGCATTACTACAGGGTGGTATCAAAAAAAGGAGAACATTGTAAGGCTGTGTGTAGAGCGTTGTTATATGCCATCTCAGCCAAAGGAAGAAGGGAAACCCAGTTATCCTGTCTGTCATTGACATACAAGCGCAGGTATTGTTTAAGAGTCTGGTTGGCACGTTCTGTTTGTCCGTTGGATGGGATTTCCAGTATCGAGAAACGAATTGTGGGAGGGGTAATCCATGTAGACGAGCAACTTCTCGGATGAACGCATCTGCTAGCCGAGATGCCGTGGGAAGTCGAGGCAGGGCGATAAAATGGGCTTGTTTGGAGAACCACGAGTAGTTGTTGTTCCCCTGAGAGACGGGGAGATCAACGATAAAATCCATGGAAATATGAGTCCAAGGGGTCTTGGGTACAGGAAGAGGTAACAAGAGTCCGGGGGACGGGTGCGTGGTGACTTGTGGCGAGAGCACTGAGGACATGCTGCTATATATGAGTGGATGTCCTGAGATAAAGACGGCCACCAAAACGTTTTGCGGATAAAGAAATCCATTATGCGGGAACCTGGGTGACCGGCGAGATAGGAGTTTTGTCCCCAACGTAAGACTGCTGTGCGAAATTGTTGCGGAACATACAGGGGACCAGAAGGCGGTTTTTGGGACGACGTGACATGGGCTTGATGTAATCGGATTTTTGACATCACCGCGGAAGACAGAAAAGATATGATGCGTGTTGGTGGTATGATAGGGTCTTCGTGAAAGGTATCACGATGGTTATCAAATTGTCGAGACAGGGCATCGGCTTTGGTGTTTTGTGAATCAGGACAATATGTCATCATGTAGTTGAACCGTGTGAAGAATAGAGCCCATCTTGCTTGACGTGGGTTCAGCCGCGCGCCTTCTATGTACTGTAGGTTCTTATGGTCAGTCATGACCACGATGGGTTGTTTGGTACCCTCGAGTAGATGTCGCCACTCCTCGAAGGCGAGTTGACTGCCAGCAGTTCCCAGTTCCCAACATCATAATTGCGTTCTGCAGGCGTGAATCCCTTCGAGAAGAAGGCGCAGGGCAGGCACTTGGATGTGGTCGGGTTGCGTTGCGAGAGGACAGCGTCTGCACCGGTTTCGGATGCATCTACTTCCAGAATATATTGAAGAGCTGGATCAGGACGTTGTAGGATGGGAGCCGAAATGAAGGCATGTTTCATCCAGTTAAACGCTTTGATGGCATCGACAGACCAGATTTTAGGATCGGCACCTTTTTTGGTGAGTGCTATGATAGGTGCCGCGATGCTGGCGTAATTGCGGATAAAGCGCCGGTAGTAGTTTGCGAAGCCAAGAAACCGTTGTACGGCTTTTAAAGTCCGAGGGATCGGCCATGCTGTGATCGCCTTTAGTTTATCGGGGTCCATTTCCAGACCCTTGGCCGAGACGATATACCCTAAGAAAGGCCCGCAAAATGGAACCCGCAGATTTGGCAAGGATGTCCAACCATCAAGAAAGACAAGATCAAGTGTTAACTGCTCATGCGTCTCAGCTCCAATCCTTGGAACGAAAACTGGACGATGTTGCTGACATGCTCAGAACGTTGGCCACAAATCTCTCACCCACAGTCTCACAAGGTGCATCCTCGGACGCCTCACCTCCTGCGCCTGGAATAGGCACTTCAGTTAAAGCACCAAAAATGCCATTGCCTGAAAAATACTCCAGAAACCCACAGTGTAGAGGTTTCCTGAATCAATGCACTCTACACTTTCGTACGCATCCTCACACCTTCGCTTCTCACAACAACAGTTTTTATTATAAATTTATTAAAAGGAGAAGCGTTAGCATGGGCCTCACCTCTTTTGGAAAACTCCTCCATTTTGGATGACGCAGACGCCTTTATTGCATCATTCAGGGCTGTATTTGATGCTCCTGGGAGACGTGAAGCGGCCGAATCCAACTTAATGGAGATACAACAGGGAAGAAGAACGGTGGCCCAGTATACCGTAGAATTTCGCACACTCGCATATGAAACCGACTGGAATATCAGCGCTTTAGCTTCTGCTTTTCGTAGGGGGCTGAATGTGTCCTTGAAAGACGCTCTCACCTACCGTGATTTACCTCATGATCTGGAAAATTTAATTGCTAAAAGCCAGAGGTCAGGAAAGAAGATTTGAACGGGATAGAGAACGAGACAGAAGGCCATGTCAATGTAGGCCTCCGGTTTGTCCAACTGTTCACGCATCTTCAGAACCAGTTACTGCAGCCGCTGAACCTATGGAAATAGGCCCTGTACTTCATCTTCCAGCTGAAGAAAAACAGCGTTGCAGATCCTTGGGCCTATGCTTATACTGTGGGCAGAAGGGACATTTGATTTACGCATGCCCCAGAAAGTCGGGAAAGCCAGAACTTAGTGAAGATCGGAAGTGCTTCACTAAGTGCTACTGTAGCCACACCTCCTCAGCATCAAAGACTGTTTGTCGCTGCTCTCGCCACTCTTCCTTGTTTCTGGAAGTCTGCCAGCCCTCCCTCCATGTCGGCCTGGTTTTGCCAGGTTGAATTTACCTATCAAATGGAGACTCTCACTGGGGCAGCCAGGGGACACGACCACTCGTCGAGCTCTTGTGGTATCCTTGGCGTGCATATGTTTCCTCCATAGCCGATAGTCCTGTCTCTCTCGGGCCTTGAGCTGGTGCTCGCCTCTCCTGACTATGTAGATCTTCCGATGTCAGTCCAATATATCTAGTTTAATTTTATTTTTTTATTTTCGTTTCGTATGTTCTTGCCTATCGTGTTTTGTTAGGTTTATTTGTAGGTTGCTTCCATCTCCGCCTTACCTAGAGCACAGAGACGCATGGGGCCTTGTCTGGGCCTCTGTACTACCCTTCGATTTTCTGTGTACTCTAGGTACTTTCCTTGTTGATATCTCTAACGACAATCCGCATCTACTCACTGTTTCTCGAATGCGACTATACTGTGGCACATATCTCTGCTGACTTTCTATGGCACTTGTTTGTATATGTCGGAGCTATCACGCTTCTGTGAAGGAGGTCTCGTCCCCTCCTATCCCTCGTGTCCAATATAGACTCTGATTGTATAATGCTTTTACTGTGATTTTGTGCTATGTCATGTTTTCCCTGCAATAAACGGTGAATTGAAGAAAAAAAAAAAAAAAAAAAAAGACTGTTTGTTCCCATCATGCTGCAGTGGAAAGGCCACCAAGTGGTCACACAAGCTTTCATTGATTCAGGGGCAGCTGAAAATGTTATAGACAAGACTTGGGCTCTGGACAATAATATTCCCTTAAAGTCTAAGACTCAGAAAACGGCTATTTCTGCATTAGACGGGTCCCCCCTGGGAACGGGGATTGTGTCCTTTCAAACTGAGACTATTGGTGCTGTTGTCGGTGTTCTACATTCCGAAGAAATAAAATTCGATGTCCTGTCCAGTCCACACATACCAATTATCCTGGGAATGTCATGGCTACAATCTCATAACCCCAGCATCGATTGGAGAGAAGGACAGATTTTGGCTTGGAGTAAGGAGTGTTTAAAGAATTGCTGCAACAATCCCACTAAGTTAAGTTTGATTCTTGACATACCGGCTAAAGACCCTCGTCAACTGGTACCCTCTCAGTACTGGGATTTTCTGGATGTTTTTTCTAAGCAAAAAGCAAACACCTTACCTCCTCACCGTGCGTATGATTGCGCGATAAAACTGTTACCCGGTACCAACCCTCTCTGGTTCTGCCTAAAACTTTGCGCATCAATAACGCATTTCATGTTTCCATGCTTAAACCTGTAATTACCAACCAATACTCTTCCTTGGTCTGTGCTCCTGAACCAGTAATGATTCAAGATGAAGAAGAATATGAAGTACAGACTATTTTAGATTCTAGAAAGAAACGGGGGAAATTGCAATATTTTATTAGATGGAAGGGATACGGTCCTGAGGAGAGTTCTTGGATTCCTGCCTCTGATGTTCATGCTCCTGCCAAGATTCGTACATTCCATTCAAGATTTCTGCAGAAACCTGCTCCTGATCGCCAGGATGGCTCTCGTAGAAGGGGGGTACTGTTACCTCCTCCGTGGCGTCTGTACTCCTGCGAGCAGGGACGCCGAGACGCAGCTGGCGCGTCCAACTCCCTGCTCATTCCGTTGCGGTGAGCGGCCACTGGGTCCTTCCTCCTTCGAGACGCGCGTCCCCGCCGAGATCAAGGGACCTTGACGGGGCGCGCGCCTCTACGTCATGAATATTCATGTCACCCTTAAAGTGTCTTTTATCATTTTTCCTCCTCCCCTAATTAGGTGGGTAGGAGGATCTGTATTCATGGAGGGATATTTAAACCCTCATTTGGCACTACACCCTTGCCTGTGATTTTTGCCTTTTTGCCTTCACTAGTGTTTGAACCTGCTTAATCTTTCTGGTATTGACTCCTGCTTGATCCTGACCTTCGTTGTTTTGCTCGTGACCCCGACTACTCTATTGCCTGACCCCTCGGATACTATTATTATTATTTTATTGCGCCCTCTACGTTGCTCTCGGTGGTGAACGGCTCGCATCTCCTTTCCTCTGGTGGCTGAGCGTCCTCACTCCACTAGGAGGCGCCTTTTCTGCAGCGCGGAAACACAGTGTTTCTCGAACTTTCATTTCTTGACCCACGATATACAAAAGAGCACAACGTGTGCTAAACCCGCGAGTGTCGTGGGTAAATTACACACAACTAGTGGCAGAACGTCGCGGACGTGTTGCAGCACCTCGCATATAATTCTGCGAGGGTTGCCGACCCGCCGCGGCAGCTTGACCGAGAATCGTTGTTGCGCCGACGGCGACCCACGGCGGTTCGCATGGAGGCCAGTGTCACACCCCATCCAGGCTGCAAAGCTGCCTATTTCTGATTTTCCCTGTCTCGCTACAGTTCCCCCTTTGCTGCAATCCATTCCTGGATTTCCTTATGCTCTGTCCTGAACTTCTGATTCCTTGATTCCAGTCCTGCCCTCAGCTTCACCTTCTGTTTCATTTATAAGGTGTGCCCCACCCATTATGTTTGTCTCAGTCTGCAGTCTAAAGGTATGTCTTTCGCTCATATGTGTTTAGATTTACTGCTTAGTTTCAGCTTATTAGTGATTCAGTAAGCAGGGTTTAGCACTAGGACCCACCAAATATTGGAGCACTTTGGCGTAGTGGTGGGCTAAGCATACTATGGCCATAAAATGTGACTGAATCTCCAATTGTTATATAGTCCTAGGCTAGTCCTCTATTTATGTGTGTCAGTCGTTTATGTACCTTTGTCCTCTTTCCCTGCATCATCTGAGGATTTCGGTTCCTCTCTCCTCTCCCTATGACCCAGTTTAAGATATCCTATCCTTGCTTAAAGGAGAAGAGTCTGAGGATCACTCCATCCCTTGTGTTCCTTGCCTTGTTCCCTGTCCTTTGTTGTGTCCTTTACCATGTATGTTTTGTCTGGCTATGTTTCTTGCTCAGTCTCCCTCGTCCTTGCTCTGCCCCCCTTTCTCTCTCTCTGTTCCCCATGCTTGCTTTGTTTCTGCTATTACTCTGCTTCACTTCCCTACTCCCAGCCTGCAACATCCTGCACATTCGTCTGTAGAGCTATGTCTCATGCCTGCTCCAGGGTGCCTGCAGTATATCACTTTGTTTTGTTCTGGATATCATCCGCTGCCCTGGTGTGTGATTGCACAAGTGGAGAGTGCAGTCGCCCTGAACCAGGCCCTGTTCAACTCCGCTCTTGCAGAGTGACTCCTGAAATTCCATCATTGGGCGCTGTGGGTCATTACAGTAGTCTGTATAGACCCAGTTCCTGACAACCAGTGCAGAATAGCTTTTAATAACTTTTCCGGGGTCCATCTCGATACTGGTAGGGGAAAGGATATATTCCAGAAATTCAACAGTCTGTACTTCCAAGACATATTTCTTAAATTTGGCGTATAGATCGTTCTGTCTCAATCTGGTAAGGACTTTGCACGCATCTACTCGATATAATTCTAATGTTGCGGAAAACACCAGGATGTCATCCGGGTACGCAATTCGGAAGCGTTACATAGACCAAATGGCATGACTAGATATTCGAAATGGCTGTAACGACACCTGAACACTGTTTTGCATTCATCATCTTTTCAGACTCTCACCAGATTGTAGATGTTCCAGTAACTCTGCAATGAGTAGTAGCGGGTAACAGTTCTTTACCTTAATATTGTTCAATCCCCAATAGTTGATACATGGGCGCAATCCCCCTTCTTTCTTGTGTACAAAAAAGAGCTCTGTGCTGGCTGGGGAGGTGTAAGGTCTGTTGAATCCCTTTCCAAGATTTTCCTCTATGTGCTCCTTTAGTGTTGAGAGTTATGGTTCGGAGAGAGGATAGATTTGTCTAAAAGTGATGGCTGCACCAGGGAGAAGCTCGATGGGGCCGTCATGTTCTTGAGAAGGAGATGGTCTCGCTGACTATGGGGCCGGTCTTGAGAGGACTACCGTCAACCAGTTGGATAGAGATAGGACACTTCTTTGGACTAGTAGGGATGGAAAATGATTGGCTCATACCCACATCCATGAAGTTACCACTGGCTCCTGAATCTACCATGGCTGGGAGAAAGATGGATTCCTTATTCCACTGCAGGGACACAGAAAAGGACAGGTGAGACGAGAAATAAGGGTGCTTCTCAGTATGGGTATGCAGAAGCACAATAGGGTTCTTACCCTTGGTGTAGCGGGCACGGGGCCTACAGTCCTTATACATGTGGCCCAATCTGCCACAGTACATGCCGAGATTCAAGGATCTGTGGTGTTCTCTCTCTGCTGGGGAAAGATCCTCTATTTATGCCTACCTGCATAGGTTCCTCTGGAGTCTGGAGGAGGATGTGACAGGGTTACCGCTATGGGCTATTGCTATGCAGTAGATGATGAGCCCGGAGTTGGGGTTCATCTGAGGGATGAACACGTGTGGAAGGGATATCACGGTGTGAACCTTGACAAAGTCTGAGGCATACATCTGGGGTTTCAGGTTGAACAGGATCTGACATGATGTAATAAAGGTGCAATATTTTTTCTGGCCACCAGTGAAACTTTCGGGCATGGGTGCCGAAGGCTGTGGTACCTTCAGCCGCCATAGGAGGTGGAGGAGCTGCACCTTGTTCAGCAGGTGCATTCTGTTGCGTTTGTAATTGGTGCATCTGTTGCCTTATTTTATTTTGTCTTGTAACCATTGAGGCAAGGTAGCCATCTGTTGGGTCAAATCCGTAATGGTATCAGATAGTCCGGTGGGCTCCATGTCATAGGCTCTGTCAGGGCCGGCCGAAGACTTAACGCCGCCTGGGGCGAAGTTTAAAACGCCGCCCCCCCCCCCCGCCGACGCCGGGGGGGGCGGCATTTTAAATTTCGCCGACGCCATAATCTACGCCCCCCCCCCGGTACTTACCTTTAAACAGTCCTGCGGCGAGTCTCCCTGCTCCGCCACGGTGCCGGCTTGTAATGCTGAGCGCCGGAAATGGACGTCACTTCCGCTCTGCATTACAAGCCGGCACCGGGACCGAACAGGGAGACTCGCCGCAGAGGAGAGAGAGAGAGGGGCGCCGAGCGGGTAAGCGAAAACCACTCGGTGCCCCTCTCTCTCTCCTCCGCTTCAAAAAAAAAAAAAAAAAAAGCGCTTGGGGCGGCAAAGTGCCGCCCCTTCTAAAGTGCCGCCTGGGGCAATTGCCCCAGTCTGCCCCATTATAGGGCCGGCCCTGGGCTCTGTTATTATGTGAGGTTTAGAAGGATGTGGAGTACAGTATACAGGAGAGCAACAGCTAGAGAGAAGACTAATTGCAGGGAAGCATTTTAACTTTTCTCTAGGAGTAACAAAGGTCATGAAGCATAGCCAGGGTCAAGATCAGGATCAATCCAATATAATTACACCCAGAGAGGAGCTCAATCAAGCACAATAACTGATCACTGAGTGATACTCAGTGCTGGGTTTTAATATTTACAAAAATGTGAGGGGTATACTCACTTTTGTGAGATACTGTATATCTCAGATCCTGGAGCAAGATATCATTATGGATCCCTGTGTGGCTATGTCAATAAACCAATACAGGGTCTTGGAAGATTAGAGAACTAAATGTAGGGGAGATTTGGAAACAAAGTAGACTTTCAAATGGGGGAGTTATCAGCTCAGGTTAGGATGCTCAAGAAAACTTTTTGATGGTATGGATATCCTCATACCTTTGGGACAGAGCTCCAGATGGGGCTTCCTTTTCCTACAGACGATGGGGTGGTGAAGCAGGGGTCGGGGTACGGAAGATCTACATCAATGAGGTGTATTTGGGACGTTATAAGTTGGAGCTTTATGTTTATCCACATTTATTGTCATGCTTGGAGGCAGTACCTCGTGGTGTTTAGATATGAAACCCAGTGGCAAGGACCAGATAAAGGTACATGTCACGGAAGCCTCCTTGCCATGGACTCCTGGAGGAGCCTGAGTGCCAGCCTCCTTCCTACAGACTATGGGCCCTAATACGGAGTGCCACGTTTCCCAAAGTACCAGAGACTCTAAAGACTGTGGAGCTCTGACAGATTTGGGGTTTCTTCATTTTGGGCGGGGGTTTATGTATGTGGTGTTTTACTCTCCATCGGGTCAGGACTTACAGGACAGAGACCTCTAAGTATGTGCACTTGGATCTGATATCCAGCAGGTTTCAGCCAGAAGTCAGAGAGCCGCCCGTGTTTCCCATCCTCCCCACACACTACAATGGTGACCCCCTACTGGGCGGAGTGCAAATACTGAGCCATACAAAGGAGAGCCTGATGGAGAACTTTGTGTGGCTTTTTGTGTCTATTGTATGTAAATTACCCCTTGTACTGTTTAAATACCCCCGTGCTTCCAAATAAACCAAGTCCTGTTTTCACCTCAACATGAGTGCTGTCTGATGCTTGGGGTGGGCTGCTGTGATCCTTTATTGTCCTTTTCAGGGCAATATCCACACTGCGTAGCTAAGCTTCCACCACAGTGCCAGGGCAGCTCCTGTGCAGCGACGTCCCCCCTTCTCTGTACAATGTTGGCTCGGTCTGGCGGTGAAGGGGTTAATTGTTGGATGCCCCGGCCGGAGGAAGCAACGTTTGGCGGGAGTACCCAGCCAGGGTACAGGGTGTCCCGTCACAATACAGAAGGCCTGGAACGTCTAAACAGAAGGAGTAGGCAAGCCGTAGTCAGGAACAGATCTGAAGTTAAGGCAGGCAGCAGGTAAAGGAGAGCCGAGGTCTGGTAACTAGGAAGTCTGGTAGAAGCTGATGGGAGCAAGCAGAAACCGGGACTGGGACAATAACAAGACTACGAACGCTGGGATATCTTCTACATAAAGGCTCAGAATAACCTAGCACTGAAGGCATGGTGTCTTGGGTTTTATGTTTCCTGACTTCCCTGGCTTCCGTTGCCAGGGAAGTGAAGGGTGGAGCAGCAGCATATGGAATATCATTGGAGAAAGTGATTCCTCTACACTGTGATGTCAGAGTGATCGTATCTTCCTTAGGTGTTTCTATTCTCTTTGTGTATTTGAGTCCACAATATTGGATGAAGAACACCAATTTTCACTTGTGGAACGCACGCCTCCACAATTGCTGTGGAACGCACGCGTCGACCATCTTGGAAGGCGGATTTCATGCGTCTGCTGTTTCGAGGTTCAGCGTGGAGACTATCCGGCCAGCCGTCAATGAAGAGAGGGTTCCTGCGTGGGACCTGTACGTGCCAGGTAAGTTCTGACCTCGGGTGTAGCGGGCCCAAGGTCCGCTACAGTTATAAGGATCATAAACCAATTTGGTGAGAAGTTCTATGACAGGGTTTGTTTAAACGGTGTGTACATATCTATGGTCCCCGACAAGTGAGGAGGGGCACATTTCTGGCACAGGATCAACATTTAGTGCAACAGCTTCACCTTAGAACAGGGCCGGATTATGAACATCATGGGCCTAGTGCTGAGGATTTTGGTGGGCCTTCTTATGGAAATAAATAAAATAGGCAGGACAGACAGAATCTTAACTCCTCGGCTCCTCAAGTTGAAAGCAGCCGTCGTGCGACTGTAAGACCGCATCCGCAGGCCACCTTATGAAGTTAAAGGGGGCGGTGGAGGCGGTCTTACAGCTGCACGGTGGCTGCTTTGAACTTCGCGACTGGGCGGCATGGGCATAGGAACCCCTAAACATCCGGGGGGGATAGCAAAGAAAAATTGGCCCCTAGGCAAGCATTTCCTGGGCCCTGCTCCACGCTCCCTAGCATGCAATCACTCCCTCCGCTCCAGAATCAAAAAAAAATATTTGCCACACTGACCATAGACTAGGGGAAGACTGTGAGAGACAGTGCAGCCTTCTGACTGTGACATTGAGTGGTCTTCCCCGTAATCATACCCATAGTCCCTTTGTCCCCTCATCCACTAAGCCATACCTCTTTTTTACATACTCCCTGTAGTTCAGGTATAAATCAAATAAACAACACATGGAAACAGCGCTGCAGGTATAGGTCAACTGAATAAGACATAAAAACTCTGTATTTGCAGGTATATATAAATAGTGTATGGAAACATAGCATAGCAGATACAGATCAACAGAATAACACACAAACCCAGCATTGCAAGTATAAATTAACTGAAATTCACATAAAAACTCTGTACCCAAACAGCTCAGTGTAAGCCAACTTTATCCCCAAACAGCCCAGCGTGAGCCAACTTTGTCCCCAAACAGCCCAGCGTGAGCCAACTTCGTCCCATAAACAAGGACAAGTGACATCTTGGTCCCCAAGGCTCAAACATCCTGCTTGAGCCATCTTTGCCTTTCCCTAAATCACATCCATGACACACACATCCATTAATGCATTTTCACAAATAATTCAAGCAATTCATCCACACATTAATTCATTCTCTCACTCATTCACACAATTCATCCACATATGAATTCATTCATTCTCACTCTTTATTTTAATATTCTTACTACCCCCTTTCTTACTTTCTATCCCGCTTCTCACACTATCTATCCCCTCCCCCCTTCTCACACTATTTACCCCTCTCCCCCTTCTCACGCTATTTACCCCTCTCCTCCCTTCTCACACTATCTACCCCTCTCCCCTTCTCACACTATCTACCCCTCTCCCCTTCTCACATTATCTAAACCCCTCCCTCCCTTCTCACACTATCTACCCTCTCATCACCCCCCTTCTCACTATCTACCCTCTCCCTACACCCTTCTCACAAATCTACCCTCTCCCTACCCCCTCTTCTCACAAATCTACCCTTTCCCTACCCCCCGTCTCACTATCTATCCTCTCCCTACCTCCCTTTGTTGGTCACTTACCGTGCTGAAGTCCTGTGGTGGGAGCGCAAGGCCTCTGTCTGGCTGCTTTGCAGCGGAGCGTCATATTCCTGTGCTCAGCGTGAAGCACTGGCATCGAGACAGACGCCTCACGCTCCCACCACTGCAGTCAGGGCAGCGCTGAGGCGGGTGGTGGCAGGGAGCAGAGGAGACAGAAGGGCGTCGAGCGGTTGCTGAAAACGACTGCTCTGAGTCCCTATCTCCTCCTCCTCCTGGGTTCCTACGGCCCTGGGGGATTTCTTCATTATTGGTCCCCCCTGCCGCCGCATGATTTACTGGGTGGATCTGCCCCCCCCGGTTCCTACGCCCATGTCTGCCTGCCCACATCGGCCACGCATAGACCCAGTCTGGGCCTATTTTCAGGTAGGGGCCTGGAGCTGCAGCTCCATCAGCCCTTACGTTAATCCGGCCCTGCCTTAGAATGAGCTACCCTATTAAACAACAGGGTTTTACGTAACCATGTGGATGTGTGTTGTGTGGCCAAATACAAAAAATATGTATTTGGGGCCAAACAACGGGGTTTTTTGGATTTACCTAGCCAAAGTTAAGATGATGGAAACAAAAAAGGTATACATCAAAACAAAGTATTATGTGAAATAATGGTGAGATCATTACCGATGACGGTGAGGTTGGTTATAACCTGTCTTTCAACCCCGGTGTGAGTATGCATGACATGTACATAAACCCCGCTGTCGGACTGTGTCAAGTTTTTCAGCAGGAAGGATCCATTCTTAAAGAAGTGACCACGTGTTTCAGAGTGCGTGCGCGGCAGGTCTCCAGCATGGTATATCGCCACAGGGTTAGAAGGTCCTCCCACTTTCTTCAGCTCATGGATCGTCGTGTTAGTGAGCTCAAATCCAGGAATTAACACTGACTCGCCTGTTGCTCTGTATTGCTCGTGGTGGGAAGAAAGTACGTGAGTTGTCCCAGCTGAAACAGAGACAGGGCATTGGTTAACAGATTCTTACATGGCAGGAACTTCTGAAGATCCCAAATTAAGATCAGATTCACTAGTTACTTGCAAATGCATTTGGGCGTACTCTGCTAACCACACTTGTTACCCCAAGTAGCAAGACTTTACAGTTGTGTGTCTACCATGTTTCTTCTGTTAAAGGAAACCCCCACGAGGGACATAACCAGAAACCATAGAGCCTCCAACATCACCAATCAACATTTCCCACAGTGTCACCTTTACCATCAAAGACCTTATCAGTGCCAGGCAGGTTGTCCGGGTCATCTTTGTGCCCAAACACCATGTCTGTGCTATCTTTTATCTTTGCCTCCAGTGAGGCGTGTCTGTCTTCCTCCATGCTGTATGCATAACACAGTGTGCAGGGAAAGCGCGTGGGGTGGGCTGGCATCTTTTGGCATGGGGGGCAAAGCCAAATGCCCCCATCCACCCCTTGCAGCTCCCCCTTGGTAACATACATGCTGGCACATATGTTTACACATAAAGGCTCAAGCTAACACATACACATCTATGCTAACAGACTCATGCCACACACTCATGCTAACACACAGACTTACATATATACACTAATACTAATACACTGAATTGTACACGTACAGACACAAACTAACACACACTCATACTAATATACACGCAGACACTCATGCAAACACAAGCACATTCACCGTTACATGCATGCATGGACTCTCTCTCTAACTCTTTTATCAACGCTCTCATTCTCTCCTTCGCTCCCTTACTCACATACTAACTCCCTGTAATGGCAACAGGTGCCGGATCAAGTTGGAGTTGTGATGCAGAGGCAGCATCAGGCCCAGAGCATGGCTGAAAGCAGGCAGATGTGTCTGATTCAGGGCCCGCTATAGCCTGTGTATCCTGCATGTTTCTGTATTTCCTAAAGATGGCTCCTAAATGGAAGACAAACTATAGCCAGGGCTGGACTGGCGGGGGTCCGCTCTCCATGACAGGACTGTTGGGGCCCTGCCCTCAGCAAACAAGCAAGTATCAGTTCAAGCAGGGTGAACCAAGGTGAATAACTCTCAGGCAGTATGCTGGACGCATGGCAGGAATGCCCTCAGGCCGGGCACTTGGACACGCAGCATCAGAGGCTGGCAGACAGCAGCAGACCACCAGCCCCTTCTCTCTGTGTCTCTTCTCAACTAGCTTCAATTATTACCCACACCTAGTGGCTTAAAGGGGCAGACAAGAGAGTCTATATCGACCACAATGTGAATAGTAAAATAGAAAATAAAAATAGAAAAAAAAGTTTAAAAATAAATAAAAAATCGGGGTAACAATGCATTCCAATGCATTCCAACAAAAAAATACCAAAAATATATATAAAAAAAACTTCCCTAATAATCTGATAAGAGGCTCTGTACTCTCTGGACCATAAAGGGATGCCTCGCCATCTATCTATAACAAACTCTGCCCCTATGGAAGTTCTCTTGACTGTTTTCCCTGCAAAGCCCTGGTGACACATTTATTCCCTCCCTTCCTTAAATAACTTTGTTGCATTATGTTTTTCCTGTGTGGTCTTTGCTGTTCACTGGGAGGGGAGGGGCTTTTAATTGTTTGAGTTCTACCCTATCTCAGGTACTGAGGAGGAGTCTATCTTTAATGTCACCTGTGATCAGCAGAGAAAATAATATTTTGGTAAGTAGAACTTACTGTTTCATGGAGGTAAATTGAATTGGCCGGCTTCAAAGATGTCCCAAATAGGACATGGGGGCTGAAGGACCTGATGTGAAAAGTCCACTTTGAAAAACTGAATTATGCATGTCACAAATGTGGCCTTTTAGACCCCATATAACCTGACAAACCCATATATTCGGGGTATCACTGTACTCAAGGGATGTTACTGAATATATATTGGGGTGACACATACCTGGAGCTTTAAAGTACAATTTGTGTGAAACCCCCCCAGAAAATAAATGACTACCATGAAAGTGTAGTCATTTACCAGCATTTGAAAAACCCTGGGAGGTCTTGTTTTCAAAAATATATGGTGTGATGGGGTAAATTGCATTGGCCGGCTTTAAAGATGTCACATGAGCACATGAGTGCAGAATGACCAGATTTGGGGGGAAAAATTCTAAGCTCAGGACAAATAGAATTTACTTAGCAGGTTTTTTCACTGGTTTTGGTAGATGGGTGAAATATTTTTCAAAAAAAAGTTTTTTTTGTATAGGAAATTAGATGATATGATCAAAAGTAGTTGCTTCTGTTATATAATCCCCCACTTCCTGTGTGTTTCAGTTACTTGCTCCCAAGGAAGCCGAACAGCACTTGTTAACTATTAACTTTCATTACTTTCATTCAGATACTAACCCTTTGGTTAGTGATTTATTTGCTGGTATCTATTTATTACAGAGACTACAGTGAATATACAGATTGTAATTTTTAAAGAAATTAAACTTTCTAGCGGGATGTAACATGCATGAAAATCCTGCACAGCATTAAAGGGCAGAAATTGAACAATATGGCAGAAATCAGAGACAAAGAATCTGGAATCTGCTGGGGCTATATAAATAAATATAACGTAAGAGACCGTTATCGGGCCAAAAGTCAACATTTTACTCATATTTTAATATATAATTTATACTAAATCCCCTTTCTGTATACGGCAGGTTTAACCCTTGTGAGCCCTGGCATGTTTGCAGTTTAATGCACCCGTAGCCGGGCCCTTTCTCGAAGGCCGCGTGGCGTGACTCAGCAAGCACATTTACTAATGGACACCGAAACAGAGGCCCAGGGACAAGCATAGCCTCCGGTCGCGAATTATTATTAACTTTAAAGGGCGACCCCCACCATTTCCTATTCCTAGTTTCAGGTTAAAAATAACATAACAGGAAATCTTGCGCATTTTTCAGTTTTAAAGCAGGTGCAGTTTTCGCAACACCCCCCCTCCATGGAGCATCGCTCTTTAGGGTGCGATCCGGAAAGTGCGCGTCGTGATTAGTAAAGAGATTTTAAATCAGATACTCGCATTTTCTGGCAAAGTAAACGCATGGGAGCTCGAGGTGCACGACCTTTTATTTAGATTATAAACCCGTAAAACCAGCGGACATATCCCGCCGTAATATCCAGGTCGTCAGTTGTTTAGAAAAAAGGGGTCAACAAACTCCAAAGTTTGTCTTTTACTGGTCGCCCCCTCCCCTCCGACTCACCCACGACATGAAGAATAATCAGCGCCAAAGCCCATTGTGGAAGAGCCGCCATTGTCGCCGTGGTAGGGTGAGGTTGTGGGGCAAGGAGCTTCTGTGTCCTAAGTTGGAAACAACACTTTAAGCCCCCCCCCCTTAACCCTTAATGGTCAGAGATTTTACAAGAAAACGGAAGTTACGTAGCTTATGACCCTCAGCCAAAGCCTCGGAGAGGACGCTGATGTAGCCCACGTTCCAGCAGAGCTTTATGTTAATACAGTGTGTGTCAGCTCTTGGGGCTACGTGCAGCGATTAGCCATAACCCGTCATTCACATATGTTTGGATATCACATAAACAACAACTCACAAAAAAAAATGAAAAAGAAAGGAAGCTTCTAGAGCATTAAAGAGCCGTAGAAAACCAACTCCCATCTCTTTTTTGTATAGGAGGACCCCCCCAGCGCATTTTTGTAATTTTACTTAGGATTTCTTCCAAGATATAAGTGCCGCTGTTGAAAGAGACCCTGATTTGTGTTCAGCTCCACTCCTCGACAGGGATTAATACCCTGCTGACATCACTGGTCGTTCCCTCTGACATCACTGGGCGTTCCCGTTGACGTCAGTGGAAAACAAAGGAAAAATGGGCAGGGAGTGGGGTGTGTCAGGATCTCACTCCCGCTCACATTTATATTTCTAGAGTGCGGGGTACGAGGTGTTTGGGCACCCATTTGTTTTTAATTTTTGACATTTAAACCTTTTTTTAATATATATATATATTTTAATATTTTAGTCTATTTACATGTTTTACCCTGCAGAACCATTTGACGTCTTTTAAGCCTTTGAAGAACCAGATGGTTCCCTCTTATGAAATCATGGTGACATCATCAGGGTCCATTTAACTATACATTATACAGGGGGCTGGCTTGCTGATTTATCTATACATTATACAGGGGCCGGCTCACTGATTTAACTATACATTATACCGGGAGCGGTCACTGATTTAACTATACATTATACAGGGGCCGGCTCACTGATTTATCTATACATTATACAGGGGGCCGGCTCACTGATTTATCTATACATTATAGAGGGGCCAGTCACTGATTTAACTATACATTATAGAGGGGGCCGGCTCACTGATTTAACTATACATTATACAGGGGGCCGGTCACTGATTTAACTATACATTATACAGGGGGCCAGCTCACTGATTTATCTATACATTATACAGGGGCCAGTCACTGATTTAACTATACATTATAGAGGGGGCCGGCTCACTGATTTAACTATACATTATACAGGGGGCCGGTCACTGATTTAACTATACATTATACAGGGGGCCAGCTCACTGATTTATCTATACATTATACAGGGGCCAGTCACTGATTTAACTATACATTATAGAGGGGGCCGCTCACTGATTTAACTATACATTATACAGGGGGCTGGTCACTGATTTAACTATACATTATACAGGGGGCCGGCTCACTGATTTAACTATACATTATACAGAGTATATCATCTATTGAACTATATATTATACAGGGGCTGTTCACTGATTTAACTATACATTATACAGGGGCCGGCTCATCAGTGGCATCTCCTGCTTTCATATTTAGGGGGGGCACATGGAGGGACAGGGACCAAAGTAGGGGGCAATTATAAAACGATACATATACAGTATATATAGATATATATATATGTGTGTGTGTGTATATATATATATATATATATATATATATATATATATATACTGTATATGCGTTAGACATGCATTTTAGGTACATGATATGTACTTATCTCTTTGAAGTAAAGACTGTGATTGAAATATGATTTCAAAATAACAGCTGAACTGCTCTGTGAGTTCTGCTTGGCTTTTGCAGTTGCATTTAGCTTGGACACACAAGCGAATCCTGAGCTGGGGCGAATCTCCTAAGTGACATCTCTAAGTGAGGAGTTAAAAGCAAAGAAGGAGTTAAAAAGCAAGAAGGAGGGTAAAGTATAAATCCTTGTGATCCCATATATTTATATATATATATATATATATATTGCACCTTACTGTCTGTTTTTGCCAGTTATTTGAGCTATCCCCATTGCCAAGATGTCCTCCATGTTTGACAATGCGGTCAGGTGTACATCTTGCTCAATGTATGCAATCCTTGAGCAGCGCTTCGAGGGTGCATATTGCTGTGCGAGATGTGTGCGGGTTGCTCATTTGGAAGCACAAATCCTGAGTCTAGAGGAGCAACTGGCAACACTGAGATCTATTGACAACTTGGAGAGGAGTCTGCTGCTCACTGAGCAAGCTCTCTCGCAGGTAGAGGTGGGGGAGGATAGTGGGATGGAGGTACAGGACAGTCAGGCAGCTAGCTGGGTTACAGTTAGAAGGCGGGGTAGGGGGAAAAGCGCCAGGGAGGCTAGTCCTGATCTAGTACACCCCAACAAGTTTGCCCGGTTGGCAGATGAGGGGGATGTTAGTTCAGAGTTAGCAGTACTGCAGCAAGTCACTGCCTCTGACCACCAGAGGGGTGTCTGCTCCAGTAAGGAGGGAAGGAGGAGCGCAGGGCAGGCCAGACAGGTGCTGGTAGTGGGGGACTCAATTATTAGGGGGACAGACAGGGCGATCTGTCACAAAGACAGGGATCGCCGAACAGTGTGTTGTCTGCCTGGCGCTCGAGTTCGGCACATCGCGGATCGGGTTGACAGATTACTGGGGGGGGCTGGAGAAGACCCAGCAGTCATGGTGCACATTGGCACCAATGACAAAGTGAGAGGTAGGCGGAGTGTCCTTAAAAATGATTTCAGGGACTTAGGTAGCAAGCTTAAGGCAAGGACCTCCAAGGTAGTATTTTCTGAAATATTACCTGTACCACGTGCCACACCAGAGAGGCAGCGGGAGATTAGGGAGCTAAACAAGTGGCTCAGAAGCTGGTGTAGGAACGAGGGGTTTGGGTTCATGGAGAACTGGGCCGACATCTCTGTCGGATAGGTAGGGACGGGCTGCACCTCAATGGGGAGGGTGCAGCTGTGCTCGGGGAGAAGATGGCCAGAAGGGTGGAGGAGTGTTTAAACTAGGTAAAGGGGGGAGGGAAACTACAATATAGAAGGGGAAGATAGTGTAGATAGAGAGCTGGGGCTTATAAATGTACCTGGGGGTGGAGCGGAGGGAGGGGTTAGAATAGTCAATAGGGATAGGCTTCATAGGGAAAAAAACCATACACCTCTAAATTGTATGCTTACTAATGCCAGAAGTCTGACCAATAAAACTGACGAACTGGAGTTAATAATGTCTGAAGAAAACTATGACATAGTGGGTATAACAGAGACATGGTTGGATGATAGCTATGACTGGGCGGTTAACATACAGGAGTATAGTCTATTCAGGAAGGATCGGAAAAAACGAAAAGGGGGAGGAGTTTGCCTTTATGTAAAGTCCAGCCTAAAGGCCACACTGCGGGAGAATATATGTGAGGGAAATGATAATGTGGAGTCATTATGGGTAGAAATATATGGAAAGAAAAATAATAAAATACTGATCGGGGTTTGCTATAAGCCACCAAATACAATGGAAGCAGCAGAAGATCAATTATTAAAGTAAATAAACAAGGCAGCAAATCACAATGAGGTGGTTATTATGGGGGACTTTAACTATCCCGACATAAACTGGGAAACAGAGACCTGTGAATCTCATAAAGGAAACCGGTTTCTGACTATAAGTAAGGATAATTATCTGTCCCAAATGG
Source organism: Spea hammondii (assembly GCA_029215755.1). NCBI lineage: Eukaryota > Metazoa > Chordata > Amphibia > Anura > Pelobatidae > Spea > Spea hammondii. Next base: position 1,765,848 of record JARDYJ010000001.1, read on the forward strand.
TACAGGACCCGACCAGAGGGGGCGCCCTACTGGACTTAATATTAACCAACAGACCTGACAGAGTAACTAATGTGCAGGTCAGGGGGCACCAAGGAAATAGTGATCACAATATGATACATTATAACTTGTCCTTCAATAAGGGAACTCTTAGAGGAGCCACAAGAACTATGAATTTTAGGAAGGCAAAGTTTGATCAACTAAGAGAAGCCCTTAACACTGTAAATTGGGAAAATGTCCTCAAAAACAAGAGTACAGACACTCAATGGGAGATTTTTAAGGATATCTTAAATTCTCACTGTGAAAAGTACATACCGTATGGGAATAAAAGAGTCAGGAACAAGAGAAAAGCAATGTGGATAAATAAAAATGTAAAGGGGGTAATAAATGGCAAAAAAAAGGCATTTAAGCTACTAAAACAGGAAGGCAGTGAGGAAGCACTAAAAAGCTATCGGGAAAAAAATAAAATATGTAAAAATCAGATAAAAGCAGCAAAAGTGGAGACAGAAAGACTCATTGCCAAAGAGAGTAAAACGAACCCCAAAATGTTCTTTAACTATATAAATAGTAAAAAGGTTAACAATGAAAGCGTTGGCCCCTTAAAAAGTAATGAGGGAGAAGTTATAGACGGGGATCAGGAAAAAGCTAATCTATTAAATATATTCTTCTCTGCTGTATTCACAGAGGAAAATGAAATGCCAGGTAATATACAGCAGGATGAGATAACTGCCCCAGTACATGTCGCCTGTCTAACCCAGGAAGAAGTGCAGTGCCGCCTAAAAAAAATCAAAATAGACAAATCACCAGGTCCAGATGGCATTCACCCCCGCGTTCTAAGGGAGTTAAGTAATGTAATAGACAGACCCCTATTTCTAATATTCAAGGACTCTATAGTGACAGGGTCTGTTCCCCAGGACTGGCGCATAGCAAATGTTGTGCCAATATTCAAAAAGGGGACAAAAAGTGACCCGGGGAATTATAGGCCTGTTAGTTTAACCTCTGTTGTGTGTAAACTGTTTGAGGGTTTCCTAAGAGATGATATTTTGGAGAATCTCAATGAAAATAAGTGTATGACTCCATATCAGCATTGGGTTTACAAGGGATCGGTCAAACTAACCTGATCAGCTTTTATGAGGAGGTGAGCTCAGGACTGGATCGCGGTGAATCGCTGGATGTCGTATATCTTGATTTTTCCAAAGCATTTGATACAGTGCCACATAAAAGGCTGGTACATAAAATGAGAATGCTTGGGCTGGGGGAGAATGTGTGTATGTGGGTAAGTAACTGGCTCAGTGATAGGAAACAGAGGGTGGTTATTAATGGTACATACTCTGAGTGGGTGACTGTTGCTAGTGGGGTACCACAGGGGTCAGTTTTGGGTCCTATTCTTTTTAATATATTTATTAATGACCTTGTAGAGGGATTGTATAGTAAAGTATCAATCTTTGCAGACGATACTAAGCTCTGTAACGTGGTTAACACAATAGAGGACAGCGCACGATTACAAATGGATCTGCATAGGTTGGAGGCTTGGGCTGGGATGTGGCAGATGAGGTTCAACCAGTGGCGTCGCTACAGGGGGGCAAGGGGGGGCAAGGGGGGGCAATTGCCCCCCCTAGGTTATTCCTTGCCCCCCCTGTTGCCCCCCCCCGCCGAATTTGAAACCAAAGCATGGTGCCGTCGCTAGCAGTCCCAGTCAGGTGCTAACGACGGCACCATGCCGTCACTAGCACTATCTTACCTTGATGGAGGTCTGTGGACCTCCATCACCACCTACCCCGGCGATCTGCCCCTCACACTGAAGGGCATCACCGGGGCCACCCGATCTGCCCGGTGACGTCTCGCGCAATGACGCGATGACGTCACCGCGCAACTTTATTAACAACTGACAATTGTCAGTTAAAGAGGTGTGGGGGCATGCTGCTTAGATGCCTGTATCTCAGGCATCTAAGCAGCTACATACCCCCAACATATACCATTGGAAAGGTAATCGCCTCACCTTTCCAACGGTATATAGATTGTAAAAAAAGAATAAAAAATATTAAGTTAAAAAAAATAAAAATGTAAAAAAAATTATTTGGGGGTCTCTAAAGGCAGATAAAAAAAGATCAAAATTGCCTAGAGACCCCCAAATTAAATTTTAAGTATTCTAGCTAAATGATCACTGTGGTAGCCAATGTTACCACAGCGATCATATAGCTATAAAAAGTCACATTCCCTTTTTAAAAATGGCCGATACTCATTTTTAATCCTATGATCCCTTTGATCATGGGGTTAAATTTAGCCAACGGTAGAGGGAGGCAATTTTTGAAATCCTGATGAACTGCAAATATTATTAAAATCAGCCATTTAGCCTGTGCGGTACGTGAGTAACCATCTCATCCCTGGAGCGCCTTGCATTTTTACGGCAAAACTTATTTTTGCTGTAAAAGTGGTTTTTTTTCTCCCTTTACCATCATTTCTTTGGGATTGTAAGGGGAAAGAATGGTGTGTGCTTCTGTGAGTAAATGTATGGAAAGAATGGCGTGTGCTTCTGTGAGTGAATGGAGATATGAAAGGCGTGTGAATGATCAGTAATTAGGGTTGGAGCCTTGACGTGGTATTACTGCTCACGTAGGAAGTTAAATTATGGCACAAAAAGTACACATTTGCAAAAAAGACATCCCTTGGCGCATCAAATGAGGGGCTGCATGTGTTTCTAGTACAAACCTGGAGTGCGCAAGACACAAATGAACATGTCGTTATGGTTAGAAAAAACATTTTCAAGCCAAAGCGACATATTCCATCATTATTTGTGCACTCAACTTTTGTCCTAGAAATACATGTAGCCCCTCATTTGAAGCTCCAAGGGGTGTAGTTTCTTAAAATGGATGAATTGTCTGAATGAGGGAGAGCATGAGTTAATATGTGGATGATTTGTCTGAATGAGGGAGAGCATGAGTTAATATGTGGATGATTTGTCTGAATGAGGGAGAGCATGAGTTAATGTGATTGTGTGTATCATAGATGTATAATTGTGGAAGGGCAAAGATGGCACTAGCAGGATGTTTGAGCCTTGGGGAACAGGATGGCACAGGCAGGGTGTATATGGGACAAAGATGGCAAATCTTATGTGTGTTATCTGGGTGCTGGCCAGGTTCTATGTGGGCAGCGTGGTTGGGGCATGCAACCTGTGATCTATGCCTGTAATTTAGGGGTTTTAAATATACCTTTAATGCCGTGTTTTTATGTGAATTCCAATTGATCTGTACCTGCAAAGCTTGGTTTGTGTGTTCTTCTGTAGATCCATATCTGGTATGCTATGTTTCCATACATTATTTATGTATACCTGCAAATACAGGGTTTATATGTCTTGCTCAGTTGATTAATACCTGCAATGCTGTTTCCATGTATTTATTTGATCTATACCTGCAATGCTACGTTTCATATATTATTATTGTATACCTGCAAATACAGGGTTTGTATGTCTGATTCTGTTTATTTGATATATACCTTCAGTGCTGAGATGACAAGTGACTTTCAATTGATCTATACATGCAAAGCTGGGTTTGTGTGTTAATGTGTTGATCTATTCTTGCTATCGGCAGCAGGGTCTAATATTTATATATATTTATATATATATATAGGCAGCAGGGACTAATATTAGGCCCTGAAATCATTTAGTGGAAAAGTTAAGGTATTGTGTTGTTTAAAGGATTTCAAGGATTAGTCGTACTAAATTGTGGCTTCAGGCTTCCCATGTTGAATGATCAAGTATTGTATTGTCCAATAACAAAAGTATCATTCCATAGCACATTACTTTTGGCAATATATATATATATATATGTGTGTGTGTTTTTTCAGTGGTATGATTTAATGGTGGAAATTATTAATGCCCCCCCCAGTTTGACTGTGGTATTTTGTGTGCCCCCCCTATATATTGTTTCTAGAGTCGCCACCGGTTTGGGGACAAAGATGGCAAGTCCTATGTGTGTTATCTGGGTGCTGATCAGGTTCTATGTGGGGAGTGTGGACGCCAGGGCTGGCTTCGTGGTGTACAACTTGTGATCTATGCCTGTATTTTAGGGGGGTTTATCTATATCTTTAATGCTGAGTTCTGTAGTGCTGTTTCCGTGAGTTTATGTGATCTATACCCTCAGTGCTGAGTTTACATGTGATTTCCAGTTGATCTATACCTGCAATGCTGGGCTTGTGTGTTCTGTTGATCTATACCTGCAATGCTCTGTTTCCATACATTATTATTGTATACCTGCAAATACAGGATTTGTATGTCTGATTCTGTTTATTTGATCTATACCTTCAGTTCTGAGTTCACATGTGACTTTTAATTGATCTATACAGGCAAAGCTGGGTTTGTGTGTTAATGTGTTGATCTAGCTCGGCTATGCAATGTTTCCATACATTATTTATGTATGTAGTTATGTAGGTTTGTATGTCTTATTCAGTTGATCTATACATGCAAGCACTGTTTTACGTGTTTATTTGATCTATACCTATTTTGTACAACCTGTGCCTTTTTTCTCTTCTTCTCTCTCCTACACGCTTACCCCTGCCCCCCCCTAGCCTTATCTGTGCAGTATATGCCACTATTTACGACCCTCTTAGTTTTTTGTCTGCAAATTCTCTACCTTGTTGTTTTAACCCTGTATCAGAACATGTACTGGTCAGCTTTAAACTGTGTTTTTCACTTGCTTGGTCAGAAATGCTTTTGAATCGATAAAGGGAGGACTCCCGAAAGCTCGTCTATTATTTTAAATACTGTTAGTCCAATAAAAAAGGTATTACAAGATTCGGTTTTTTGCATACTTCAGAGAGATAAATATATATTATGTAGATAAAAATGCACGATATATACGGGAGAGCCGCAGCCATTAAACGGAAGGGAGGGACTGCTTAGAGTTTCAGATTTCACAAAATTATTTCCTCCAAAAACTTTTATTTAAACACAAAAATAAACGTCCTTCATAACAAAACGTCTCCATATTAGTGAAAAACGATGAAAAATGTATATATAAAATGACAAAGAAAGATTTTTACAAAAAAAACATTCACATTCGTTTAGAAAATACAAATATATATATATATAATTATTATTATTTTTTTTAACATTTTCTGAAAGTGGTAAGATCAGGTCTGTCGCCACGACGGGCCGAACGTGAAAAAAAAAACAACGGAGTGAAAGTGTTTTCTGGCTCAGCGGAGGCCTCAACAATCCCATCCTCGCTACAGAAACGAAGTGGGGGCGGAAGCTGAACCCCCAAATTAGGTGGGAGGGATAACCGACTGAAGAAGGTTCTACTCCCTCACGCACGCTCTATGCAGGGCCAGCCTCTATGACAAGGGCTTACAGGGCCCTGTATCATGTATAGTTGAATCAGCAACATCAGAAAATGTCCCCAAACTATACCGGGGGCCCAGCCTGTCCTGCAGAAGAAGCCCCCCAGAGGCGGCCAATTATAGAGCGGCGCGAGGTGGCGGAGACATTAATATATTATTCACAAAAACCACTGAAATTTTAACAAAAACATACAAAAAAAACTTTTTTACGTCAGAAGCGGCCGCCCAGTGCTGAGCAGCGAATACTTTGTCTTAATACTTCTTATTGGTGGGGAAAAGTGTCACTCAAACAGAAGCGACCAATCAAAAAGTGCCTCGGAGAAAAACAACGAACAAGCAGTTGCCTAGCAACCATCTTCAGGCGTAAAACAAGCCCGGTTACGGTTACCGGGATCTCACTAAACATCACATTGCAGGGGAGTCGCGATCAGTGCTTGGAAGGTGCCGGAAACCCCAATGGCTGGTGGGGGGGGGGGGGGGTCGAGGTAGAACTTGGAGAAACAACTTAACGAGACGTCCCGGGGGGAGGGCTGGTGGTCCGGCCGAGTGCAGCACTCCCAGGGGGTCTTCAGTATATCCACGCTGGGGGGAGGGGAGGCCGGTGATAGGGATTGAACCAGCCGCTGTCTGGCCTGACTTGGCGCTTCATGGTGAACCGGTGGGGTCTGAAGCCGAGCGGCGCGTGCGGCAGGTGGGGGGGGAAGCTGCCGAAGCTCGTGTTTTGGAAGTTGGGGTTGGGAACGACATTCATGGCCATGTTCATGGCGCTGAAAGGGTGGCTGCCCCCGTGACGAGCTGTTTGAGACACAAAAGGAGGAGTTATATGAAATGGATGATGTCATAACTTATCTTCCAGCAACTTCCTGCAGAGTACAACCCATTACCGTCTCTACTACCCTTTGTGTAACTTTATACGATGCCCTTTGAGTCCGCGTCACGCATGACCTCCACTTAAAAAGGTGCCGTTCCACAAATGAAATTAAAAAGGACATCCCCAGCCCGAGTCCAGTTCCCAGGGATTTTCCTGCATGCAAACAGGTGCACGGATACTTTGCTAGGATCCGCCCCCTGCTGCCTCTGCAGTAAACAAGCAGCATTCCTTGGTACACTTCCTGCACATGCTCAGTAGGGCTCTCGTGCCAGCCAATGGGAGCCGTCTGATAACTCCGTGAAAGTACTAGAAGTTCCTTCAACACCAATTCTAGCGCAGAAATTCTGAGTTACGGTTTTTAAGTTTCACTATTTTTAAATATATTTCTAATTGGCTGCCGGAACCAACATCAAGAACCTATCACTGAAAGGCGTGGCCAAATAGCTTCTCTCTCCCTCTCTCCTCCTGTTTTTCTCCCTCTCCCTCCTCTCATTTGTCTGTAGAAATAACCTGCGCTCTCCTTCCCCTTTCATCCCATCTTTTGCCCTCCCCTGACTCGCTCACCCTCACCCTTCCTCATCTACCTTCACCAGGGGCGAGACCTGGGTGCAGTGTTTCTTCAGAGACCCCTTGTTAATAAAACACACACGTACATACTAACACGGGCGCACACATACTAACCCACACGTACATACTAACCCACACGTACATACTAACCCACACGTATACATACTAACCCACGTGTACATACTACATGCGCACACATACCAACACGGGCACACATACATACCAACACGTGCACACATACTAACCCACACGTACATACTAACACGTGCACACATACTAACCCAGGCAGACATACATACTAACACAGGCACACATACATACTAACACACGCACACATACCAACACGCGCACACATACCAAACCACACGTACATACTAACATGGGCACAAAAAATAACACGCGCACACACACATACTAACACGGTCACACATACTAACCCACACGTACATACTAACACGCACACACATACTAACCTACACACATACATACTAACATGCGCACACATACTAACATGGGCACACATACATACTAACACGCGCACACATACTAACCCACACGTACATACTAACACGCGCACACATATTAACCCACACGTACATACTAACACGGGCACACATACTAATACGGGCACACATACTAACCCACACGTACATACTAACACGGGCACACATACTAACCCACACGTACATACCAACACGTGCACACATACATACTAACACGGGCACACATATTAACCCACACGTACATACCAACACGGGCACACATACTAACCCACACGTACATACTAACACGGGCACACATACTAACACGGGCACACATACATACCAACACGGGCACACATACCAACCCACACGTACATACCAACACGGGCACACATACTAACCCACACGTACATACTAACACGTGCACACACACACATCCTAACACACGCGCACATACTAACACTCACGCACATGCTAACACGCTAACATATAGAGCTACGTGCGGATGGCAGAACGTGTTCTGGTCTGAAGTCACAAACCTTTGTTAATAGGGCGGCTTTCATCAAAGCTTAGGTAGCCCGGCATGATTCCAGCTACCAGCAGAGGACTGTCAGAAACAAAGGAGTCATCTGCAGCAAAACACGGAGAAAATAATAATAAACTGAATGAAAGCACAGAGTCTCCTCACCGCGCTCCCCCTACCAGGAGCCCAGGTAACAGGGGCCCCTCGTAATGCAGGGCGAGGGTGGGGAGGGCAAATGGTTCTGTTTAGGCATAGATAAGTACAGCGATAAATGCCCCCTCTGCCCAATCTTTCCAGGGGGCTGCTGCAGAGGGACTGGATCATATTTATATACCACCATGCATCAGCGGCCCCTAGTGGTGGAGGGGGCATTGCATGCGCTGCTGACTAGAGATGGAGATCAGTTACTTAAAGGGAGCGGGCTAGGACCCCAAAAATGTGTAATGTACGTTGGGGTCCGTACTGCATGTAAATCGGTGCAGCTATTTAGAAAATGAAAAAACTTTTGGGTCAATTAACTCCTCCCTCGGCCGCCTCTACTAAAACCAGGAAGTATTCATAAGTACACTAAGTCTTGCACATGCTCAGTAGAGCTCCCATCTAAGTAGCAGCCAATCACAGGTATAATAGCATTAGCAATCAGACAGATGATTGGCTGCTGCTGCTGCTACTCCCATTGGTTTGAACTGGAGTTCTACTGAGCACGTGTAAGAGGCATATTGACAGGTAGGAGAGAAGTTCAACCACTAAAAGAACCAATCAGTACGCAGGAAATCTACGGCTATATGTTTAATACGAAAACAGAGCTGGAGTGCCGCCTTTGAGTGTTAATGCGGTGTGTCATGCGTGTGCGGTGTGTCATGCGTGTGCGCCACGGTCCTACTCACCAAGTCTGCCTCCGTGCTTTTCCTCAAAGCCCGTGTACCCCTGGCAGTAGACCCCCGGCTGGGGTGGGATAGCTAAACGGAAAAAAAAAATCTATATGTAAATATATCATTTATTTGCCCCAAGTTAAAAGGCTGAGGTTGCGCAATAAAGACGCAAAATAATTACCCCCCGAGTAACCGCATTAAACCATATAATTCCACCGCTCCGGGGTCTCTGTCTTTAACAACAGGCTCGGTTCAGCCAGCTGGGCCGGATCGTAGATATTGCCCCAAGTAATTGCCACTCACCCTGGAAGGTGTTGTGGTTCACGTCGAAGCTGGTGTATCCCGGGGCGGGTAACACAAAGCGCGGCGGCTCGTCTGCAGAGAGACCGAGAACATTTTCGCAACCAAACATTGGTGTTCTTACGTTAGAGACGTTTGTAAGAGGAACGCGTCTCCTGTGACCACAAAAAACGTGCCGTACGCACCCGCTGCACACGAGGGAAGCCCGAAGCCGCTGGGATCCGGCCCCCAGACGGCCCTCTCCTGGAATCTGTGCTGTAGGTCAGGACAGCCACCGTTTTCTTGCCATCTGACCACGCGGGTCGGGACCATCTGGTCGTTATAGCCTAGGACGAGAGGGCAGGTGAAACGCGTTGGTTGAAATCTACTCCAGACGTATTCTGTAGGACTGGGCATGCTGGGCACTGGAGGTGGCCTCACTTCTACTTCTCGTTGCTCGCCTTGGTCATGGGGCGCGTGTGGCGACCCGGCCATTATTTGGTCATCATTTAGAAGCGGACACCTCAGTGAGGAGCATGGCATACGATACACTATAGCTGACCCCCAACATTTCAGGTGTCCATATAGCCCACCTATATAGGGCCAGATGCGAGTGGCCCCCTGATGAGCGTGAGTGGCCACCGGCCTACCTCACCTAAGGAGCCTCCTCACAGCATCACAAGGTGAGCACACGGCAGGCTGAAGCTCAGAACCGCCCCCCAAAACCCAGGACGGTTGGGGGTATGCTACAGTCATGCGGGTTACGTAGGTGAGAGTATCGGTTTACCATTAACCGCGGCCCTCTTCCTCTGAGGAGGCTGCACCCCCCACGCCTGCGCGACGTGGGCCAGCAGGATCTGGGTGTACTTGCGATGGGCTAGCTGGTCCCAGTGGATGGCGTCCCTGCAGCGGCGTTGCAGGTCACGGCGGAAGTGGTAGTGCATGTCCAGCACGTCCATCTTGTACGCATCGGCCAGAGTGGCGCTGTAGTAGTTACCCTCCACGATGTTCCACCGCAGGTTATGTTTCAGATACTGCGACAAACAGGAATGGGGAGGACTAAAAACGGGGTATATACAGCTTATATCATACAAAAATAACTAAAAAAAAAAAAAAAGGTATCTCCCACTGATAGATACATTATTACAAGTTATTTGTCTTGGGGGTAAAAAAAAAAAAAAAGAATAAATAAATAATAATAAAATAAAGAAAAAAATATATATATAAAATTGGCTTCTACGACCCAAACAAACCCCATTTATTAAACGGTCGCACAGCAGGATAGGTTAAGCGTGGTTCTCGTGTTCCGGTCCACGCACCTGCGGGAACTCGCTGTCTCTGTAGCCCACCGGCATGGTCATGTTCCACAGGACCAGACACTCGGCGCTCAGCACTTCATTCAGCCGGCTGAACAGCGTCTGCAGGTTGTTGATATAATCGTCCATCTGCGAAAAGCTGTACCTGCAGGAAGCAGAACAAAAAAAATTGGGATGTGGAGGCGGGGCGTTAGAAACCAAGATGGCCGCCCCCAGCAACTTTACTTTGGCCACAGAGAGCCGGTTTTTGGATCCTCACCTGGTGAGGTCCCAGAAGCAGGAGTTGATGATGAGCACGTCCGGCGCAGGTCCGGCCTGAAAGTCCGACAGGACGCTCTCCAGGTAGGCGGAATAGACCCGCGTTAAGAAGTAGAAACGCACGAGGTGGTGGCCGCTGCGGTACTGGCGCACTTCGCGGTAATCCACACCGTTGTGCATCTCTTTCAAAACCCCACCTTCTACCAGAGCGTCGTTTTCAAAAGTCTTCTCGCCCTGCGGACAGACGAGACACGTGTCATACATACATGTTGGGCTACGTCACAGGAGGACCACACGGAGTCCCACCAGGCCGGCCCCGTCTGTGGTTCTTCCAGACGCTACGTTCTATTTTACATATCTTAATTTCTTGCACCTTTTGAACACGGAATATAATCCGGTGGCCGGAGGACCGGGAGAGGCTCCAGAGGCGGACATTTTTCTCACCTTCCGTTTCAGTTGCCCCTCTGTCAGGTATTTGTCGTTTTGAAGGAGTTTCACCAGGTCCTTGTAAACGGACCTCTGGACTAAGAGGAGAAAAAAAAAAGTTAATAGAAGACATTTTGGCGAAGCGGTGAAACGCGATTATTGAGTTATGAATCTCAGATGCCCCGTTGCCCCCCAGGGCGGGGCAGAAAAGACATCGCCTCATATTCTTAATGCTGCCTACGGAAAAGTTACTCAATTTCAAATCGCGGGCGGATTCATTTTGTGAGTTTCGGGGAAGGTCATGCGACCTCTATGACACCTCGCATGCCCTCGTCTGAAACATTAAAAAAATTATAATAAATAATAAAAAAAAAAAAAGGCAAATACAAGTTAGACAAAATCTACGTAATCTAAAGTAACGATTTATTCCATAGAAATACCGGTCCGTTGGATGCAGAGTAACCAAAAAGCATCTCGAATGGAAAAAAAGCCTGACGGGCAAAGTAAAACGCGCTGAATCTCACAGACCGCAGAGACCGCGGGGCGAGAGTCATTTGGGCAGCCATGAGCCAAGGGCCGGTTGTGGCCGATGCCGGCGTCGGGGCGTTTACTCGTCAGGCCCAACCGGCGCGTTTTACTTTGCTGGTCAGAAAAGCTTTTAACCCGACGAAGGGAAGACTCCCGAGAGCTTCTTTTGTGTACGAGATTCTGCAGCATTTTGTTACTTTGTATCCAGCTACTCCTCACTACATTAATCCGTCGGGGGGGGGGGGGGGGCGCAGAGTCCTCAGCTGGGCGGCAGCTTCAAGTCAATTTTCTGCAGAAAAACTTATTTTCTACCGACTCGCACACAAATTGAGAAGAGTCGACGCGCAGCGTGTGCCACGCAACGTGTCCTGGAGACCATGACATATGCGACTTACAACCCACGGAACAAACTACATGCTACACGCTACACGCTAACCATGTCCCGTTAGCAAATGCTGCAGCTAAAGCAGGAGAACAAGAGGCCCTAACCTCAAACTAGAGGCTCAGATGGAATGGAAGGAAGGCGTCGATAAGTGGAACAGCCTCCCAGCAGAGGTGGTAGAGGGTAATACAGCGAGGGTCTTTACAGACTAGACGGGGGCCAATCTGCCGGCGGGTTCTAGGTCAGGACTGTTTCTTTAACACGACATGGAGTTTTAATACTAGGTTTCTTTGCTGCCGTCTCCCTCGCGCTCCTGCTCACTGATACGAAGCCCCCGTTGGCGCCGGCTTCCTCCTCACTCCTCCGTGTTCTCCGTCTCAAGGCTCAGGCCTGACCTTGAAGCCGTGTACTAAAAACTCCCTGAATAACCCGACTCCCGGGGAGGAAGAACAGGCGTGAAAAGGGAACAAGCATCTTAATCCCAGCGCTGCACACAATAACCATCCTTCCTAATCCAACCGTAAGAGGCCATAAACTTAAACTACAGGGTGCGAGGCTACAATGCAAGGACGTTTTACTTTACTGAGAGGGTAGTAGATAAGTGGAACAGCCTCCCAGCATAAGCGGTAGAGGGTAATACAGTGAAGGTATTAAACATGCATGGGATAGACATACGGCTCCTGAAGACGAGACCAACGACTGATTAAGGTTTGAGTCGTTACAGACAGGGGCCGGATGGGGCCGATCTGCCGGCGGGGTCGGCTGTAGTTGGAGACACTTACTGGAGTCCCCCATGACCACCACGAACTTGTTGTGGAGCAGCTGCTGGGCCTCCTCAGCGCAGAAGTCGTTCATGGCTCCCGGAATCTGTACCTGCGAGGAGACAAAACACAGCTTATCCGGAGACTCTGTGCCGAGACTCACGCGACATCACCGGGGGGGGCGCCGCCGCGACATCACCGGGGGGGGGGGGGGGGGATTGGCCGCCGCCGCGACATCACCGGGGGGGGGGCGCCGCCGCGACATCACCGGGGGGGGGGGGCGCCGCCGCGACATCACCGGGGGGGGGGGCGCCGCCGCGACATCACCGGGGGGGGGGGCCACATGTTCATAATGTTCCTTCAGACTACCAAATAGCCGGGGGCGCCCGTTGGGATTGGTGGAATGAGTAGCGCATGCTGTTGGAAGCAATCGCCGGTGGTCCGGTTTCCTGAAGGCAGCCTATGGCTGCATTTACCCCACCTGCCTCCCGGGGGTATTCAGTCCGTTTACGCCGACGGGTTACACTTCTGTGCGAGCGTATACTGATAGAGTGTAACACTCACCTACCTCCCAGGGAAGCAGGGTCCAGGGGGGTTCTTCACATCGGTTGCTCCACGAAATAAAAGACTCCGGAGAGTCCTAGAGACGAAGGGTCACCGGGGCGAGCGACATCCACAACTTCAACGTCTGCGGGGAGGAAAAATAAAAAGTGCTGGTGACACTCGCACTTGATACATATACCGTACACTCTGAGTGTGAGTGCCTCCTGCCGGGGACGTTGGTGACGCATCTCCCACCCGACACGCCATGCTCATGGAATAAATGGTTCGGCTGGGAGTGCTGAGCGTGTGGTCTGAGTCGTGAAGATACCGCTGACTGGATGACATAGGAGAGAACGAAGACAAGCGGAACCCCACGTGCGACAGAATTACCCAAACACAGCGCTTCTGCACCCAAAATTCACTGCTGCCCCAAGATTCTGGGGGTCACACACTCTGACTCCTTCCTACCCCCCCGAGGATCGTATCTAAGACCCCCAGTCGGTGCTTTCGCTTCCAGTATGTTATGATTGACACCTCTGCTTGAACGCTGGTGACGAGTCAAGGTTTCCATGACTACCGGCACCCGAAATCCGCACAGAATACCAAACCCCCATTGGTAACTTACCCTGACACCGAGGGAGAGCGCTGCAGCTCTGACGGGGTTAATCAGAATATGTAAATGACGTATAAATATATAGGCAATAAAGGAGGAAGCGAAACCGGAAAGCTCAGGGGGCCGACAGACTTCATGCCCCTTCTCGGGCCCTCCGGCGGTCTGCTACCCCTTTACCCCCAAACATGGGCAACTGCCCCTACACCCCAAAACCCGCTCACCCACCGACCCCCGAACTTAATGCACCACCAAGTTCTGTATGAGGAGGATTCAGTAATCCCCGCGCTGCCAAAATTACAGAAAAATAGAATTTGGTCAAAAAAACATAAAAACCTCTCAAATCGGAAAAACGGTGCCGCGATTTACCCCAAAAAGCTAAAAATCAGAGCAAAAGACAAATAATTACACAGAATCCGAGCGTAACAAAAATAACGATAAAAAACATAAAAACGAGAGAAAACACAGAAAAACTTACAAAAAACAAACAGAGAGTAACGCTCGGGAGTCTCCACGCTTCTGCCTCTCGCCGGGGATGTTCAGTAATGAGGACTCCGTCTCTGGTGTCACCCAGGGAGGGAGCGACGGCAATAACCCCCCCCCCCCCCTGCGATCCTCCCCATCCTCACACTCTGCCTCACCTTTCCCAAATCATAACTCTGAAGATGCTCGGTGCTGCCCCCCCCACGTGACCCCAGTGCCCCCCCTGTAGGATTTTATGGCACCCATCTGCTATCCTTTGAAGATGCCCCCTTGGATGCTCTGCCCGCCCCAGTGACTTTATGGTGGGTGTGGGGGGGGTCTGGCCAGGGGTTCCAGATAACATTTATGGCAGGACGCCTTGTTAACCCTTAAACAGGGGCATTTGCATGACACCGCCCTTTAAGACGGTGGCAAAGGGGTTAAGCCACAAGTTGTCGGCGTCCGCCCCATGTGAACAGCCTGCCGAGCTTCCCATCTACCCCACCGCCCGGAGCCCGCGCCGCGCAGACACTCAGGCCAGTAGTGAACAGCCTGCCGAGCTTCCCATCTACCCCACCGCCCGGATCCCGCGCCGCGCAGACACTCAGGCCAGGTGACAGCAGGGATCCCGCGCCGCCCCCCCAACCTCTCCCCGCGCTGGGAGAGACAGAGGGCAGCTGGAGCTGCAGCTTCTCCCTAATAATGAAAATTAAAAGGCCTCGCAGAGGGATGGGGGCTCACTGCTGGGGGGCGAGCGGCGGAAGAAAGCAGAGAGATTCTCCTTACGTTCCCTCCTGCGAGACGGGCAGCGATCCAGGAGACCCTCAGAGCCCTGCTTCACAGGGCGAGACATTCACCATACACGGATCCAGGAGACCCTCAGAGCCACGCGCTGCTTCATGGGGCGAGACTGACTGCCGGGGGGCAAAGAGACCCTCAGAGCCGTGCACAGCTTCACGGGGCGAGACGGCCACCATACACCGATCCAGGAGACCCTCCGAGCCGTGCACAGCTTCACGGGGCGAGACGGGCTGCGGCTCCGAGTGCCAGGCGCCGCGCTCTGATAGGCGGCAGAGACTCCCCCATTGCTGGAAGACCCCGCTGCGTGGCTTCAGTAATACTTGGTAGCACTCTATGTGACGGCGCGCGTTAATCGCAATCCCCAAGGGCTCCCTCTCTCTGGGACAACGCTCTGCGGCCCCGGGGAGGAATTACATTTATAGTTCCTGTTTATACGGCATATTTACTCATTAACCCTTTCTTTAACCATTAACCCCTTCCTGCCGCAGTTCTCTTCCTCGCACCGGAATAACAGAATCCTCCATACACGGTAAACACGGAGATACTCGCTACCCATCCCTCCGCGTCACCCCCGCAGCCCCCGACGCAACTCCGTGCCACGGAAGACTACTACAAGAAAAGAATAGAACCAGAGGCGAACCCACCGCAGCCCCCTACACCGCCGCGCAGCCCCCCCAACGCACCGATACACCGGCACGCAGCCCCCCAACGCACCGATACACCGCCGCCCACCCCCCGACGCACCGATACACCGCCGCGCACCCCCCCAACGCACCGATACACCGCCGCACCGATACACCGCCGCGCACACCCCCCAACGCACCGATACACCGCCGCCCACCCCCCCAACGCACCGATACACCGCCGCGCACCCCCCCAACGCACCGATACACCGCCGCGCAGCCCCCCAACGCACCGATACACCGCCGCGCACCCCCCCAACGCACCGATACACCGCCGCGCACCCCCCCAACGCACCGATACACCGCCGCGCACCCCCCCCAACGCACCGATACACCGCCGCGCACCCCCCCCCAACGCACCGATACACCGCCGCGCACCCCCCACACGCACACGATACACCGCCGCGCACCCCCCACCAACGCACCGATACACCGCCGCGCGCCGCGCACACCCCAACGCACCGATACACCGCCGCGCACACCCCCCAACGCACCGATACACCGCCGCGCACACCCCCCAACGCACCGATACACCGCCGCGCACCCCCCCAACGCACCGATACACCGCCGCGCACCCCCCCAACGCTCCGATACACCGCCGCGCACCCCCCCAACGCTCCGATACACCGCCGCGCACCCCCCCAACGCACCGATACACCGCCGCGCACCCCCCCAACGCACCGATACACCGCCGCGCACCCCCCCAACGCACCGATTCACCGCCGCGCACCCCCCCAACGCACCGATTCACCGCCGCGCACCCCCCCAACGCACCGATACACCGCCGCGCACACCCCCAACGCACCGATACACCGCCGCGCACACCCCCAACGCACCGATACACCGCCGCGCACACCCCAACGCACCGCCGCGCACACCCCAACGCACCGATACACCGCCGCGCACACCCCCCAACGCACCGATACACCGCCGCGCACCCCCCCAACGCACCGATACACCGCCGCGCACCCCCCCAACGCTCCGATACACCGCCGCGCACCCCCCCAACGCTCCGATACACCGCCGCGCACCCCCCCAACGCACCGATACACCGCCGCGCACCCCCCCAACGCACCGATACACCGCCGCGCACCCCCCCAACGCACCGATTCACCGCCGCGCACCCCCCCAACGCACCGATTCACCGCCGCGCACCCCCCCAACGCACCGATACACCGCCGCGCACACCCCCAACGCACCGATACACCGCCGCGCACACCCCCAACGCACCGATACACCGCCGCGCACACCCCAACGCACCGCCGCGCACACCCCAACGCACCGATACACCGCCGCGCACACCCCAACGCACCGATACACCGCCGCGCACCCCCCCAACGCACCGATACACCGCCGCGCACCCCCCCAACGCACCGATACACCGCCGCGCAGCCCCCCAACGCACCGACACACCGCCGCGCACCCCCCCAACGCACCGATACACCGCCGCGCACCCCCCCCAACGCACCGATACACCGCCGCGCACCCCCCCAACGCACCGATACACCGCCGCGCACCCCCCCCAACGCACCGATACACCGCCGCGCAGCCCCCCAACGCACCGATACACCGCCGCGCACCCCCCCCAACGCACCGATACACCGCCGCGCACCCCCCCCAACGCACCGATACACCGCCGCGCACCCCCCACACGCACACGATACACCGCCGCGCACCCCCCCCAACGCACCGATACACCGCCGCGCACCCCCCCAACGCACCGATACACCGCCGCGCACCCCCCCAACGCACCGATACACCGCCGCGCACACCCCCAACGCACCGATACACCGCCGCGCACCCCCCCCAACGCACCGATTCACCGCCGCGCACCCCCCCAACGCACCGATACACCGCCGCGCACACCCCCAACGCACCGATACACCGCCGCGCACACCCCCAACGCACCGATACACCGCCGCGCACACCCCCAACGCACCGATACACCGCCGCGCACCCCCCCAACGCACCGATACACCGCCGCGCACCCCCCCAACGCACCGATACACCGCCGCGCACACCCCCAACGCACCGATACACCGCCGCGCACACCCCAACGCACCGATACACCGCCGCGCACACCCCCAATGCACCGATACACCGCCGCGCACACCCCCACCGCACCGATACACCGCCGCGCACCCCCCCAACGCACCGATACACCGCCGCGCACCCCCCAACGCACCGATACACCGCCGCGCACCCCCCAACGCACCGATACACCGCCGCGCACCCCCCAACGCACCGATACACCGCCGCGCACACCCCCAACGCACCGATACACCGCCGCGCACACCCCAACGCACCGATACACCGCCGCGCACACCCCCAATGCACCGATACACCGCCGCGCACCCCCCACCGCACCGATACACCGCCGCGCACCCCCCCAACGCACCGATACACCGCCGCGCACCCCCCAACGCACCGATACACCGCCGCGCACCCCCCAACGCACCGATACACCGCCGCGCACCCCCCAACGCACCGATACACCGCCGCGCACACCCCCAACGCACCGATACACCGCCGCGCACACCCCAACGCACCGATACACCGCCGCGCACCCCCCACCGCACCGATACACCGCCGCGCACCCCCCCAATGCACCGATACACCGCCGCGCACCCCCCCAATGCACCGATACACCGCCGCGCACCCCCCAACGCACCAATACACCGCCGCGCACCCCCCCAACGCACCCCCCACCAACGCACCGATACACCGCCGCGCACCCCCCACCAACGCACCGATACACCGCCGCGCACACCCCCCAACGCACCGATTCATCGCCGCGCACCCCCCCAACGCACCGATTCACCGCCGCGCACCCCCCCAACGCACCGATTCACCGCCGCGCACCCCCCCCCAACGCACCGATTCACCGCCACGCACCCCCCCCAGCGCACTGATGTGACAGGGCCAGGCTAGCCGGCTCATACATTGGTGTGAAGTGTAGCCGGGTCATGGAGCGCTTTTGTGTCCGGTTCCGTATCCCGTGACCCGGTAATATATTATATTGTGTTTATTGTGTAACCGGCCCAGAGACTGATGTGGATTCAGCCCCAGCCTTCAAAGAGACGATCAGGTAACCCGGCTGGGGCTCTTAATCAGCCAGCACAGCCCTGTCTGCCCAGACGGCCCCCGCACTACAGGGGGGATAACACAGGTGGGGGAACCCATTGTATTCTGTAATCCCCTCACCTGATACATCCCCTGTATACTGATGGGATTTGTGATGGGATGTGGCTGATGGGATTGGGGGTTGGGTTCGGTGCGCAGTGAATTGAGGTTATATATAAAGTTCTGTGTGTTTGTAAATAAAGTTCTTGTTTTACTGTGAATGGGGGTCTGACTGATCCGTGGATAGCAGGAGCTCCGTATGAGGGACTGACCGGTGATTCCTCAGCCGTCAAACAGGGGGACCCAGCCTTGGGTACGGTGACCCCTGTAACACCCGATACACCCCCGCACAGCTCCAACGCACCGATACACCGCAGCCCTCCCCACGCTCAGATACACCCCAGCCCCCCCAACGCACCGATACACCGCAGCCCTCCCCACGCTCAGATACACCCCAGCCCCCCCAACGCACCGATACACCGCAGCCCCCCAACGCACTGATACACCGCCGCACAGCCCCAGCGCACCGCGGGCCCCAACGCACCGCCAGACAGCACCAAGCGCACCAATACACTGCAGCCCTACCGCTCCGCAGCCCCAACGCACCGCCGCACAGGAGCCCCAACACGATATATAAATTCCATGCTTTACCGTCTTCGGGTAATCCAGATTGTTGCCGCCACTTTGGTTCCATCCAGGAAAATACTTTTTTTCCCTCCCCGATTATTGTAAAGTGGTTGCGAATGAGACTGTGTGGCTCCCGTCGCGCACGCTAACACCCTCCTACGGAGATAATGGCCTTATCTGAATTGGGCGGGTTATATCGTTACGGCATTTTGATTGGCCCGGCACATACCAGCACCTCAACGGTTAACTTTTAATAGCAATCAATCGCTGAAAAGCAGCCCACCGAGGGAGAGTCCGCATTAACCCATTAAATCCTTCATGGCGTTCTTTACCGGTATGAAATAGGTGGCCCAAAAACCCATTGGGACGGCACGCAGGTCTCAGTGAACGAGAGGGAGCTGCTGATCGGTCGGAGACCGCTGTGTGCCCCCCCCCGGTGTGTGTATATATAAAAACTGCCAGGGGTTCCCCTGACAACGGAACGTTCCGGCTGCCTTGGCCAACGATCGACAACCAACTGTTTAAATAAAATAATAATAATAATCCGATCGCTCCTAGTGAGAACCTGCGCGGGGGGGGTATTTACACGTTTCTTGGGGGTATTTTGAATGAGGGGGGGGGGGGGGTGATGCCATAACTTCCAAGAAAGAAAAAAACAAACAAAAAAAAAAAAACACATGCGGCATTTCGGGTTTTTCCTAATTCCAGACATATTCACCCATTTTCGGGGTATTTTGATCATCAAACTGGTTCCCGGTCAGTTTTCAAAGTACATTTTTTCTCCAAAATGTTTTATTTTATTATTCATCGCGGGTAAAAATCCTGAAAATGTAAGATATTTAGGGGGGGGGGTTAAAAACGTACAAACTGCAGCTTCTTAACCCCGCCCTGATAACCTTCTGCTCATATACATTAACCCCCTAACACCCTTGCTGTAATATTTATATATCGCCGTCTTACTCCGCAGCGCTGTACAATGTTTGTTATATTTTACAGGGGCCAGAATCACTAATTTATCTATACATTATACAGGGGGCCGGTCACTGATTTATCTATACATTATACAGGGGCCGGCTCACTGATTTATCTATACATTATACAGGGGCCGCTTGCTGATAGCCATACATCTATCCCACGTATGTTTAAATTTAAATCCCTCACTGTATTAGCCACATCTGCTGGGTGGTAGTTCCACTTCTTTACCACCCTGTCGGTCGCCCCGTTAGGTGATAGATTATTACGGGTGTAACATCCACCTGTTTAGTGGTCTCAGGTGCAAATTAACCCATTCCTGCCCTGGTTTCCCACCATTTCAGAGTGCTGCACCCCCCAGCAGACTGTGCCCTGCAAACACCACTGACATTATTTTACCCCACAGACCCCCAGCCGGATCATAAAGCCCCCTGGGGCAGCAGTGCCGGTTGGTGCGTTGCAGGTGCCGGTCCAGGGCCGCAGAACATAAATGCATCTTATTTAATTTACAATAACTCCTTACCCGGGCCCGGTGCCGGTGGTGGTGGTGGCGGTGGCGGTGGTGGTAGTGGTAGTAGTAGTAGCAGTAGCAGTAGTGGTAGTAGTAGTAGTAAACTGTGGTAGTGGCTCTGGTGAATTGTAATCCAGAGGCTCCGCTGGGGCCGCTCTGCCAGATACCCTCCTGCAGGGCAGCTCTGGGCTTTAACACACCTGCAACAGCTCAAACTGTCACTGGGGGAGTGGCCAGGGGCGGGTATGGAGGCGGGGCTTCCCACTGACTTTTCATGTGACTTTGTGCCCCATTGCTCAGTATTTGTACCACTGAGAGGACATTTTAGGCGTGTCTGTGGGCGGGGTTATTTGTGTGACTGAGGGGGCATTTAGAAGAAGAATAATGGGGTTTATTTACCCCGTTTAATTTATAAAGCCGTTTCCTGCTGTTTCGATACACATTATCGGGGCTTTTAGGGCTGTAGAACCCTGCGATCCCCTCATACCCAGCAAACATTCTGACCTCCTAGAGAAGAGGGGCATCGGGGGAGAGAGGGGCATCAGGGGGGAGAGAGGGGTATCAGGGGAGAGATGGATAATTATATATTATTTAGATATCGCCATCATACAGTAATATAACTCCCAGCGCTGTATACAGTAATATAACCCCCAGCGCTGTATACAGTAATATAACCCCCAGCGCTGTATACAGTAATATAACCCCCAGCACTGTATACAGTAATATAACCCCCAGCGCTGTATACAGTAATATAACCCCCAGCGCTGTATACAGTAATATAACCCCCAGCGCTGTATACAGTAATATAACCCCCAGCGCTGTATACAGTAATATAACCCCCCAGCGCTGTATACAGTAATATAACCCCCAGCGCTGTATACAGTAATATAACCCCCAGCGCTGTATACAGTAATATAACCCCCTAGCGCTGTATACAGTAATATAACCCCCCAGAGCTGTATACAGTAATATAACCCCCAGCGCTGTATACAGTAATATAACCCCCAGCGCTGTATACAGTAATATAACCCCCACCGCTCTATACAGTAATATAACCCCCCAGCGCTGTATACAGTAATATAACCCCCAGCACTGTATACAGTAATATAACCCCCCAGTGCTGTATACAGTAATATAACCCCCAGCACTGTATACAGTAATATAACCCCCCAGCGCTGTATACAGTAATATAACCCCCAGCACTGTATACAGTAATATATCCCCAGCACTGTATACAGTAATATAACCCCCCAGCGCTGTATACAGTAATATAACCCCCAGCACTGTATACGGTAATATAACCCCCCAGCGCTGTATACAGTAATATAACCCCCCAGCGCTGTATACAGTAATAACCCCCAGCGCTATATACAGTAATATAACCCCCCAGCGCTGTATACAGTAATATAACCCCCAGCGCTGTATACAGTAATAACCCCCAGCACTGTATACTGTAATATATCCCCCCAGCGCTGTATACAGTAATATAACCCCCCCAGCGCTGTATACAGTAATATAACCCCCAGCGCTGTATACAGTAATATAACCCCCCAGCACTGTATACAGTAATATAACCCCAGCGCTGTATACAGTAATATAACTCCCCGCGCTGTATACAATAATATAACCCCCAGCGCTGTATACAGTAATATAACCCCCCAGCACTGTATACAGTAATATAACCCTCAGTGCTGTATACGGTAATATAACTGCCCGCGCTGTATACAGTAATATAACCCCCCAGCACTGTATACAGTAATATAACCCTCAGTGCTGTATACGGTAATATAACTCCCCGCGCTGTATACAATAATAACCCCCCCTAGCGCTGTTTAATCGAATTTTTTTCCCAATAAACTCCCTTTATTTGCAGACCTGGAGCCGCCGCCGCTGTCAGTCATGTGATATTTTGGGTGACTTTACCGGCTCAAAGCCCACACTGAGCTGATGCTTTATGGCGATGCTAATGAAGTCCGTTCCTCCATAGACTTTCATTAGTCCAAGTGTCCACCTGAGTGATTAAGACTGAGCCATTCTATTGTTCCCCACAGGCAGTATGATAAGGAGTCGGGGTGTTTAGTAGATCTGGGATCAGATAACAGAGCGAGAATCATACAAATTCTTCCTACAGACAGCAGTTATTATTTAATTCCTGTCTGCGGATAGAAATGCAACACCAATAGTAGAGCCAATCACAGGCCTCCGCAGCTTAACCCCGGCCAGTGACTCGGCTCCGTTTCATGGGAGTTGCAGTCCGCTAGCAGCAGTACGGCTGTTCATTAATCACCCGACAGTCGATAATAAAAAATGTTTATTTCAAGTATAAAAAAAAGTAAGTTTTATTAACGTTTTGATATTTTTCCGTACCACAGATGAAATATTACGCAGTATATAAAAGGCCTGTAAACATCCTGCAGAGTAACGGTACCTGGAGTCGCTGACGCCGTGACACAGGGGCTTTCCTTATACATTATACAGGGGCCAGCAGGGTCAGCCATGCCCCAATTAACTACCCCCTTCTCAATGTATCCGGGGGGTTCTCAATTATTTTCCTTTATAAATATTTATTAAAATATTTTTGAATATTATAGGGAATAATGGATAGGGAATTTTTAAAATACAAAAAAAATAATCTTAACATTGTCTGGTTGCCCCTCGTGTTACTGTGAAGCGTCTGGTCATGTGACAGGTTTGGTCACACGGGAAGATTTTTTTTACATTTTTTCTTTTCTCTCTCGGATATTAGAAGATTAAGCGGCCTTAATCTAAATCTTCGTCGAGATTCACATGAAGTAGAATATAATTGTTACGTGTTCAAATTGGGTTAGATTTAACCCTCTGGAAAATGTGTTGGCTTCAAAGGGTTAAAGCGCTAACATAGACCCGGCTAGGCATGAAAGCAACTTGGCCTGGGCAGAAATGGCGATAATACTGGCGGCCGGAGAGCAGGAGAGGTAGCATGTATCGGATCAGTGCAGCCTGCAGGTCATAGCACCAGGGCCGGCCCTACAATGGAGCCGACTGGGGCAATTGCCCCAGGCGGCACTTCAGAAGGGGCGGCACTTTGCCGCCCCAAGCGTTTTTTTTTTGTTTTTTTTGAAGCGGAGGAGAGAGAGAGGGGCACCGAGTGGTTTTCGCTTACCCGCCCGGCGCCCCTCTCTCTCTCCTCTGCGGCGAGTTTCCCTGTTCGGTCTCGGTGCCGGCTTGTAATGCAGAGCGCCGGAAGTGACGTCAATTTCCGGCGCTCAGCATTACAAGCCGGCACCGTGGCAGCACAGGGAGACTCGCCGCAGGACTGTTTAAGGGTAAGTACCGGTGGGGGTAGATAATGCTGCCCCCCCTGGCGTCGGCGGGGGGGGCGGCATTTTAAACTTCGTCCCAGGCGGCGTTAAGTCTTCGGCCGGCCCTGCATAGCACCATGTGGAATAGACTATATATATATATATATATTGCACAGCACCTGGTCACATTAACCCCTTGTAACCGGCATGGCATGCGTCCGGCGTCACACCCCCCACCCCCCCCTGGACTAAATGTGCGTTTTTATATGTATGGTTCTGCTGACGTCCTTTAAGGGTTCTTGGTTCTCCGGGATCTTGGAGAACCCTCTTCAGAAGCCGGAAGCTCAAAGACAAGGCCACGGAACGGAGGGTCTGGATGGCCCGGCAGATTGTTACGTCACCCATAGCTCGGAACGGGAGATCATCATGGGGTTTCGTAAAGCGTCTTGGCGGGCAGATAAATATGGAGGATTGTCATTCCCGGATGATTGTCATCTTCGCTGCTGTGTGTCTAGGTCTTTTTATTGTTCACAGACCAGTTGTTTGTGGTTTGGATTACCGGTTACCATTGTGGTTGGTTCCTTTGGTTTTATTCTCCTGAGAACCTGGCCATCCCTCTAATAAAACTCCTGGACATATAGTAATGGCTCTGATAGTAGAAGTGCTCCCAGTGATAGTCACCATTTGTCGGATCGAGGTTTGTTCACCAAGAAGGTCATGTCTTCCAGCAGAAGAATCGGGTAATGAGATGGCTCTTTGCTGGACAAACCCAACCACGACATGTCCCGGCCAGTGCCATCTTTGTTGGACTATCCCAACCATGATCTTGACCTATAACTATCATCTTTGTTGGATGAACCCAACCACGACACGTTCTGGTCAGTGTCATCTTTGTTGTAATGTCCCAACCATAATTTGGACGTATAAGTATCATCTTTGTTGGATTCTCCCAGTCATGACCTAGACCTATAGCTATAGCTATCATCACAGGGCGTTCAACTGAATCATCTTTTCAATGAACCACCGCCCCCCCCGGTTTGCAGGCTTTTGCGCAATCAAGACCAAAGCAGACAACAGCAAGCATGCCCGCCGCTCGGGGCTCGTTTGGTGATAACTCCACGTGGTCCAGCAGATATGCCAGATCCTTCGCCATGGAGTCAGCGTCGTAGCTCCAGCAGCAGAGAAGCAGGTGGACAGTGACGAGCCAGTTGACTCATCTAGAACCATATCAAGTGTAGCTTATCTTAAACAACGAGGCAGCTCGGTGGGGCTTCAGGCTGTATTATGGACTTTGAGGCGCAATCGTAGCATCCGCACCACGACCATTGAAAGGTAAACCAAAGAATACGGCCCTTTCCAGCAGCCATGGTGGTTTCTCCTCGGTTCCCGATGCCAGTTGAGAAGACTTTCAATGGGAACCTCAGCGTACAACACGCAGAGTAGGCGTTGTGTCCGCGCGGAGTGGATGCCGTCCGTCGTACACGACAAGCGCTAACCCACAACGACTATTTTATTCCTAATAGTGCAATTCAGTTTCTTAAGGCTCCGGGTTCCTCTCGGCTCCGGGTCCCTCTCGGCTCCGGGGTTCATCTCGGCTCCGGGGTTCATCTCGGCTCCGGGTTCCTCACTTCTTTTGGAGGAAGGCGGCTGCTGCAGCTTGAACTTTGCCTCCCGGTTTGGGCCTGGAATGTAAGTGATAAATGTTAAAAAAAACAGGTATTTGGGGTCAACCGAAAGACGTGTTAATAGATCAACAAAACGCTCCCACACTCACAGGCCCATCATTTCCAGAAACAATGCTTTCATAGTGTCAGACTTTTACTCCTTTGTCGTATTAGCCGGGAACTCTTAATTGTCATGTGACAATTCTACGTTTTAATGTGAATGAGGCGGAAATAATGAAATGATAAATAATTTAAGGTTTATTTCTTTAGCATGACTTTTTGCCAGGGGCATTTCATTGTCAAGTGACACAAGAAACACTTTTTATGTTTCTGGGGTTTTTTGTGAATAAACATTCAGCGGAATGACCAAAATGACAGATTTATTAAGGTCTATTTGCTTAACATACTAAAGATACCGGCTAGTCACCTATTGTACAGCGCCGCGGAATATGGAGGCGCCATATAAAACAAATAAATATTTTATTGTATTATCCATATGAAGGTCCTAACCCAGGAAGTACTTCCTACAATAAAACGCGAGTAAAGCTTTTAAAGCGGATTTCCTACAATTTATTTTTTAGATTAAATTAATGTTTTCAAAAATATTAATTTCGATTTTCTTTTTTTACCCCAGTTGTAGTTTTTGCCCCAAAATATAATGTTTTCAGGCAGCTGCATATCAGGCATTTGTATCTCGCTCTGTTATGAATGTAGGGATCGAGTAGGAGAGTATCTGCTCATGAGGGTAGAAATATATGGAGGGGGGCAGTGTTATGGAGGGGGGCAGTGTTATGGAGGGGGGCAGTGTTATGGAGGGGGGCAGTGTTATGGAGGGGGGCAGTGTTATGGACGGGGGCAGTGTTATGGACGGGGGCAGTGTTATGGAGGGGGGCAGTGGTATGGAGGGGGGCAGTGGTATGGAGGGGGGCAGTGTTATGGAGGGGGCAGTGTTATGGAAGGGAGCAGTGTTATGGAGGGGGCAGTGTTATGGGGGGGAGCAGTGTTATGGAGGGGCACAGTGTTATGGAGGGGAGCAGTGTTATGGAAGGGGCAGTGGTATGGAGGGGGGCAGTGGTATGGAGGGGGCAGTGTTATGGAGGGGGCAGTGTTATGGAGGGGGGCAGTGGTATGGAGGGGGGCAGTGTTATGGAGGGGAGCAGTGTTATGGAGGGGGGCAGTGTTATGGAAGGGAGCAGTGTTATGGAAGGGAGCAGTGTTATGGAAGGGAGCAGTGTTATGGAAGGGGCAGTGGTATGGAGGGGGGCAGTGTTATGGAAGGGGGCAGTGTTATGGAGGGGGGCAGTGTTATGGAGGGGGGCAGTGTTATGGAGGGGGGCAGTGTTATGGAGGGGGCAGTGTTATGGAGGGGGGCAGTGTTATGGAGGGGGGCAGTGTTATGGAGGGGGGCAGTGTTATGGGGGGGCAGTGTTATGGAGGGGGCAGTGTTATGGAGGGGGCAGTGTTATGGGGGGTAGAAATGATAAGTGAATGAAGCAGAGTTTTTGTGGATTCTTGGGTGAGGAATGGGCGGATACGATTTTTAGGTGCAAGCAGCCAATGGGGTCTCTCACCGGTGCGGGGGCTTCAGCTGGACGGCAGCATTGGTGAGCGCAGGCTTGTGGTTCGCAGGCGGAGTCATTACCAGAAACGTCTCTTTCTGCGCAGGGTTTCCGGGTAATGGTTTACGTGGAGGGTTCAGCTTTAGGGGCAAAATGATGAAACGAGAGAGAAAATCAGAAAAAAAGCCAAATCCTTTTCTGCGCTTCTTCTATGTAATGATTATAGAGGAGGGCAGTAATATATACATCCCCCCCCGACCCATCACTCGGGGGCATCCACTGGAGATCTGTGCTTCAACTCATCAACCGGCCCATGCAGACCCACCGCCCGCAAAAGCTCAATGGGACAGTACATGGAAAAAGGGACTGTCTTGCAAGAACCGGGACTGTTGGGTGGTATGCACATTTAGTTATCTGTCTGAGTGATATAGTGTACAGGATTTGTCATAAATTACAAATTTCCATACCGTTTCGATGCCAGTTTTTTGGCTAATAAATTTGTATGAAGTGACCTAATTCGATGAAATTAAATGAGATTAAATAATAAAATGAGAATTTCCAGGAGATTTTGCACCGTGTGCTGCGCATGTTCTTTGTAACATCTTCTGACCTGGGAAGTGATGCCAGCATTATAGAGCTTATCCGTATACATTATACATGCTAAGGGCTGGGCATTGGGTCGTGGATTTTGATGATTACATATTCCGTTTCTGAAACTTGGTATATAGTATATATATTATACCACGGAGAGGCCAAGACCTGGGCTTTTTTTTTCTTTAATTAGGAATTATACTAGTACCTGAATCCTTATTTATTTATACTATATAATATAATAATATATCTATTTAATACTAACAATAATATCTGTAATAATGATATATATATCTATACGATCATATAATATCTATCTCTATAATATAATATCTATATAATAATATCTGTAATAATGATATATATCTATACGATCATATAATATCTATCTCTATAATATATCTATATAATTCTAACAATAATATCTGTAATAATGATATATATCTATACGATCATATAATATCTATCTCTATAATATAATATCTATATAATACTAATAATAATATCTGTAATAATGATATATATCTATACGATCATATAATATCTATCTCTATAATATAATATCTATATAATACTAATAATAATATCTGTAATAATGATATATATCTATACGATCATATAATATCCATCTCTATAATATAATATCTATATAATTCTAACAATAATATCTGTAATAATGATATATAGCTATACGATCATATAATATCGATCTCTATAATATAATATCTAACATATAATAATACTACAACTAACATCTATATCATAATGTAATATCTATATTACTAATATCTATATAATACTACTAATATCTGTATAATAATATATAGCTATATGATATATTATTATTAGTAATAATCTATATAATACGATTAATAATATCTGTAATAATAATATCTACAGTAGATATCTATACGATCATATAATATCGTTATAATATAATATCTATATAATACTAACGATATCAGTAATAATGATATATATCTATACGATCATATAATACCTATCTCTATAATGTAATATCTATATAATACTGCTACTATCTGTATGATAATACATAGCTATATGATATATTATTATTATTAATAATCTATATAATATTTATCTATATAATACTACTAATATCTGCAATAATGTCTACATATCTATATGATCATATAACATCTATCTCTATAATATAATATCTATATAATACTAACAATAATATCTGTAATAATATCTGTATATCTATACGATCATATAATATCTCTCTCTATAATATATCTATATAATAATACTACTGCCACTATTATCTGTATGCTAATGTAATATCTATATAATATTACTACTACTATCTGTATGATAATATATAGCTATATGATATATTATTAATAATAATCTATATATCTATCTATATAATACTAACAATATCTGTAATAATATCTATATATCTATATGATAATATAATATCTATATAAATAATATATATATAATACAACAACTACTATCTGTATGATAATATATCGCTATATGATATATTATTATTAATAATAATCTATATACGGTTATATATCTATAATACTACTACTAATATATATATGATCATATAATATTTATATAATAATAAATATCTCTATAATATAGTATACGTAATACTACTACATTTCAATGACGTCACAGTTCAGCTCCGTGAGAGACCTCGATCTCCACTCTGCGAGACTGAACTGCTACGCGATATCAGTCCAGATGGCCCGGCCATGGCTGCTACGAGTGGCTTTCATCGGGGGCCTTCTGTGTCCTGCTGTGACACCGACATAACGTCTCTTGGGAGAAGATACTGGGAGACCCTGCTACGGCTGGAAATACCTGAGGGGTCTTGACGGGGCACGTGGGGAGAGGCTTCTTGGGTGGGAGCAGCTTGCCGTGCGCTGTGCCTTCCTTATGGTGGATGACGGGTGACACGGGAGGAGGTCTCGCTGGTTGATGGTTGGGTGGAGGAGGTCTCAGTGGTTTTGACTCTGTAGAGGGCTTGGTAACCGGGCCGGGGGCAGGACGGAGAGGGCGCACAATATTCACCGGCTGGGAAGCCGCAGCCTTTCCTTGGAATGCCCCCCAGGCACCCTGAGAGGAGGCAAATCGGGAAGAAGGAGCATTTTATAAGGGGTAAATAAGACCTACAGCACAAGTGAACGGTGCTTCGGCTTGGATCTGTTTCATGCCACTCTACAGCCATTCTTACGACCTCTACAAAGAGGGTGGTAGATATGTAGAACAGCCTCCCAGCAGAGGGTTATACAGTGAGGGGATACCGCAGTGAAGCCACGAAATACTTACGTTCTGGGATCTGCCGGGAGTCGGGAAACTGCACAAGGTGGAGACGGTGCCTGCGTCACCTCGATGCCTCTTCTGCTGGGTGGCTCTTCCCAAACTGTGTGAAAAGCAGGGAGATCAGAAAGGAGGATAAGACGCTGCAGAATAAGACGGCTCCATATACATCATGTTAGTAGTAATTATCCCTCACATATGATCTACTGGATACAACTGGCCATCTTTGGATACCCGGCACCTATGGACGGTGACATATGAAGAGGGGCTGCCGACACCCCGTAATAACAGTTAGCCAGGCATCTTATTGGATAATCAGACTTCCTGTGGTGCCGCTGCTCACAGATCCCCCTCCCCCAACCATACCATTAACTGGAGGACAGGACGGGCCTTAAAAGGAGGAGCTTTGTGATATGAGGTCATATCCTGGCGCTCAGGCGTAAAGATGGCGGCACCACTGCTTCAGACATGGACCTCGGCGAAAGGTCCATTTATTGGATATTTTTTCTGGTGGAGGTCTCCGCTTACATATGGCCGCCTCATGAGGAGCATGACCACAAGACTGGTTCTTCCTTCCTGGTTCTGGTCGTGCCCCCCCATGGGGCGTACGCTGAGAGATATCTCACCCGCATTTGGCTTTGCTCTTATTCAGACACTTCTTCAAGCTGGAGCCCGGCTGCCGATACCAGTAGAAGACCCCGAAAGCCACCAGAGGCAGGAAGACGAGAAACAGGAGAAGCAGGAAGACCACGAGACCTTCATGAACTGGAAAGAAGAGAGTGAACTGGAATCCATATCATGAAGACGTAAAAGGGCAACAATCACTGGTCATGCTGGGAAAATGCCACGTTCTGCCACTAAACAGGATAACGTGCATTCCCTTAAAGACTCGCCGCGTATTATTTCCTATAAACCGGCAAAATATAGGAAAACCCACAAAATGGTCTATTTCCAGCCCCTGTAGCTTCCTTGTCCATTATTTCCCATGATGCTGCTGCAGGTCTCACTTTATGACAGCATGGTGACCACCAAAGAAGAAGACTCACAGCTCTCGGTGACGGGCCCGCTGTCCACGCTGCCCCCCTGGCCCGGCTTGTCGCAGTACGGGGGTCCCCAGCCGGAGTTGCAGTGACAGTTTCTGTTGCTGTTGCAGACCTGGAGACGGAGAGAACGATGGTTTTCAGACACTGGTGGACGATGGACTCTGACTGCTGGTGGGAATTATCGGGGCCTCCTCGTGAAATCGCCGTCACGTCACCAGAAGACACGTGTGGGTTTATGCCCCGGCACACAGCGCTCCCCGCGTTTAGAGTGCTCACTCACCCCGTTCCCGTTGCACTGCGACATGCACTTGTCGTACTCAAAGAAGGAGGCGTTTTGACATCTTCCATCCCGGCAAACCTGGAATCAGAGAAAAAGAATCACTGCAGAGCGGGCGACAAACGACCCGCCGGCCGCGCCACGTCAGTCCTCTCC
Source organism: Spea hammondii (assembly GCA_029215755.1). NCBI lineage: Eukaryota > Metazoa > Chordata > Amphibia > Anura > Pelobatidae > Spea > Spea hammondii. The sequence goes on from JARDYJ010000001.1 coordinate 1,797,651, forward strand.
TCAACACGTCTCCACCTTCGGTCCTGTGCATACTGTACATGGACTGAGCACCGGCTGCTCGGCTCACCATACCACCTCCGACCTTGGGTCTAGGAGGTCACTGACCACGCATGCCACCTCTGCCCTCCGTAATACCGTATGGCCCCGAATATAGGCCACACCCCTAAAGCTTGGTGCTAATTTAAAGAAAATGTAATAAAAAAAACACACATTACTAGAAGACTAAAACAGCACTCACGCTCTCACTCACGCTCTCACTCACGCTCTCACTCACGCTCTCACTCTCACTCATGCTCTCGCTCTCTCTCAATGTCTCCATTCCTTCTCTGCCAACCGCCTCCTTTCCCGCTGCTCCTTCTTCTCTCCCATCCTCTTGTTCTTCTGTCTTCATCCTCTTATCCCCATGTCTTCTGTCAGGCCTCCCGCACTTCCACAAAAATGAGGCGCTTCCGTGGAGACCCTCGCTCCCTAGGAGTAACTGGCTAGAGACTGCCCTACGTGGACAGCTTCTCCCTCGGACCTCCAATTTGTGGAAGTGCGCAGCAGGGCCAGACAGAAGACACTGGGATAAGAGGACGAAGACAGAAGAACAAGAGGATGGGAGAGACGAAGCTGTGTGAAAGAATATTTTGGAGAATATCCCTCCACCACAGCCAGGACACAGACCCTCCATGCCGCGTCCCCCCTCGGCCCTCAGGGGTGCGGAACACCCAAGCAAAGAATTATGTTTTCCAGGGCCACCTAGACCGGACTCCATCGCTGCGTTCGTTCCCCAGCGGCTGGAGGCTCACCCTGCCGTCTCCGCACTTGGTCCCGGTCATCACTAGTCCTGGGTCCGAAGAGTCGCCGTCGTCTTCCTGGACGGAGTAAGAATGCGTCCCCCGACATTTCACTTCGTAGCCGTTGTGCCGGATCGTGGTGTCCATCGGGACCATCCCCCGGTCCCTAGGCTTCTGGGCGCTGCTCTGGCACTGGATCTTCCCACACTTGGCGTCCCTGAAAAACACGTGACATGGACTTCTTCAGACACGTCGTCTTCTCCCCCATCAGTCACCCTGTGAGGCTCGCTCCATGCAGTCCCTCTATCTCACGCCCTGACGCGGCTCAGGAGGACCATCGACCGAAGCATAGACTTCCCTCCGGTTGTGTGACCATCATGACCGGTCTTTGGCCCCCCTGTCTCCTGGAAGAGAAACCCCCCGGGGATGGAGGAGTAAAGCCTCAGTACTCACTCAGTCCTACACGACACGTATTGGTCCTGCCCTCTTTTGCCGCAGTTCCCGTACTTGTCACCGGCTTTATTGACGGCTATGAAGCAGCTGTCGGGGGCCGGAAGTGCACCTGCGGGGGGGGGGGGTAACATCGGGTTTAAAGCGGGCAGCACAAGCTGAGGGGCTCGGGTTAACGTTTGATCTATACATCACACACTATACGGTAAGGGCTCCCTTTCTGGTATCACATGCAGCGCCATATGCAAATGAGATCATATATTTGCATATAGGTCTGCCCGGTATTTAATAATCATATGTAATAATGGAGGGCGAGGAGGGTACCTGGGCCCCAGAGGTCCACGCACTGCTGGTGGTGAGTCAGGCACATGCCGTTGTAACAGTACGCTTCGTCGTAGGCGCAGGGCGAGCCGTCCAGCATATAGACGTTAGGGGGGCAATAAGGCGCATCTCCCTTGCAGTATTCGGGCAGGTCGCATGCCCCGGACATCTCGCGGCACAGAGTCCCCGCCGCCTTCAGCTGCCACGTGAGAGAGCAAGTCAATACATGGGTAAAAAAGTCACAAAAATACAGAAGCTGCCGGCAGATCGGCCCCATCCGGCCCCCGTCTACTCGTCTATCCCGTGCATGTTTAACACCCTCACTGTATTACGCTCTACCACTTCTGCTGGGAGGCTGTTCCACTTAATTACCACCCCCACGCAACAGAGCTACTGGCCAGGTTGATGCTGCTGTAGTCTATGGTTTGGCGCCCCCTAATGGATCATTAGAGAATGCATGGAGAGCTTTGTATGATTAATAAAGCTGCTACAAAAAGTGATATTTTAGATAAAGATTTTCTTGATTCTTTTGAGTTTATTGTTTATCTTTCTGGGGTTTATTTGCGTAGAACAGACACCCCCCCCACACTTCCCAGCATGCCCCGTAGCTTAGTGGCACCGACCTGGCAGCCCTGGCAGCAGTCCCCGTGGGCGCACTGAGCCCCTGCCTTCAGAGTGCAGTTATTGGCGTTACAGCACGGGTTGGTGCATTCCTGCGGGGAGGAAAAACACTGTCAGATACACAAATTCCCAGCGTTTTAACATCATGTATCCCAAAACAAACATTATTTGGTGCAAATCAAAGGGCAAAAGCAACCGGTTCACATTAAAATGAATGCAGCGCCCCCTGTGGCCAATCATTGAATCACAGCATGGTCACTGCAACCTGTCTAACTCTATATCGTCCCCCACAGGGACCAATTACCTTCTAAAGAATATCTCACCTAGAGTGTCAGCTCCAAGGGCAAGTATCCACAACATCTGGCCCCGCTGACTCCCCGAACCCTTCCCACAAAGAGTTAATCATCGAGCATTTCGATGGGAACCCTTAATTGTCATGTGACACGAAAACAAGCACTGATAGGCTGTTGCCTTAGAAATAGAAAGATGAAAAAAAAAGCTTCTTGAAAATGCCATTAAAGCAGCCGACTAGCCCCGGTTCTTAAAGGGCCGGTTAGGGAGGCCATGGATTGGCTGAGTTGTACTTTGCAGGCCTGGGGCCCAAAAACCCATTGCACCTACCCCCCCCAATTCCTAATGCCCCCTGGAGGGTTAAACTGACCCTGTGTACTGCCCCATACGTCAGGAAGGGTTACAGTAAGCAGTGAGGGAGAGGGTAGGGGCGCAGGGAGTAAGAGGGGGCAGATATCTGGGGGGGTCTCACCTCCGGCTCCCCACAGTCACACTCCTCCCCGTCCTCCAGGAAGCCGTTCCCGCACTTCCTGCCGGCCACCAGGTCCTTGGTGTTGGGCATGTTGAAGAGGCACATGCCTCCACCTTTCTGGAAGTAGCTCCGCAGCTGCCTCTGACTGCACGAGCTGAACTTGCGCGGAAATGGATGTCTGAGTGGGGAGGAAGACCGTTATTACTCAGTAACCATAAGAGTCCCTCTCCCAGTCATACTCACTCTCCACTCACAACCGCTCCTCACTGACACACCCTGTCCCACTCATACTCGTTCTCCACTCACACCCGCTCTTCACTGACACACCCTCTCCACCTCCTACTCGATCGCCACTCACACCCGCTCCTCACTGAAACACCCTCTCCCACTCATACTCGATCTCCACTCACACCCGCTCCTGACACACCCTCTCTCACTCATACTCGATTTCCACTCACACCCGCTCCTCACTGACACACCCTCTCCCACTCATACTCGATCTCCACTCACACCTGCTCCTCACTGACACACCCTCCCATACTCGCTCTCCACTCACCCCCGCTCTCCCACTCACATCCCCTCTCCCACTCACACCCGCTCTTCCAGTCATACCTGCTCCTCACTGACACCCCCTCTCCCACTCATACTCGCTCCCCACTCACATACCCTCTCCCACTCATACTCAGTTCCCACTCACACCCCCTCTCCCAGTCATACCTGCTCCCCACTCACATCCCCTCTCCCAGTCACACCTGCTCCCCACTCACACCTCCTCTCCCAGTCATACCTGCTCCCCACTCACACCCCCTCTCCCACTAACGCCCACTCACCCAGTAGCAGCCGCCATAATGCAGCCTCCTTGCTCTGGTGTGGCCTCCACACAGCAGCCATCATTGTCGTGGCTCATGCCAAAATTGTGGCCGATTTCGTGAGCCATGGTGGCCGCGGCTCCGATCGCGATGTCCGCGTGGTCCTGGAAGACAGAGATACGGCTCTATGACACGGGTTCCTTCCAGCCGGTCCTGTCCACGAGGGCCGCGCTCTCCGAGTCATTAGTATCGGGTCACAAGCGCTTTACTACGCGTGTCTGTGGCCCCTAAATACAGCCCCTGACCCCCTCCCGCTGTAGAGGTATAAACCCCAATTTCTATTTACGGAGTATAGAGTATGGAGTATAGAGTATGGAGTATGGAGTATAGAGTATAGAGTATGGAGTATGGAGTACGGAGTATAGAGTACGGAGTATAGCGTACGGAGTATAGCGTACGGAGTATGGAGTATAGAGTACGGAGTACGGAGTACAGAGTACGGAGTACAGAGTACGGAGTATAGAGTACGGAGTATAGAGTACGGAGAGTATGGAGTGTATAGAGAGTATGGAGAGTATAGAGTATGGAGAGTATAGAGTGTATGGAGAGTATAGAGAGTATGGAGAGTATGGAGAGTATAGAGAGTATGGAGAGTATGGAGAGTATAGAGTGTATGGAGAGTATAGAGTGTATGGAGAGTATGGAGAGTATAGAGTATAGAGTATGGAGCCTTGGGTACGGTGACCCTGTAACAAGTATAGAGTATGGAGAGTATGGAGAGTATGGAGAGTATGGAGAGTATGGAGAGTATAGAGTATGGAGAGTATAGAGTATGGAGAGTATAGAGTATGGAGAGTATGGAGAGTATGGAGAGTATAGAGAGTATAGAGAGTATGGAAAGTATAGAGTATGGAGAGTATGGAGAGTATAGAGTATGGAGAGTATAGAGTATGGAGAGTATGGAGAGTATAGAGTACGGAGTATAGAGTATGGAGAGTATAGAGAGTATGGAGAGTATAGAGTATGGAGAGTATAGAGTATGGAGAGTATGGAGAGTATAGAGTACGGAGTATAGAGTATGGAGAGTATAGAGAGTATGGAGAGTATAGAGTATGGAGAGTATAGAGTATGGAGAGTATGGAGAGTATAGAGTACGGAGTATAGAGTATGGAGAGTATAGAGAGTATGGAGAGTATAGTTAGTATCGAAATCAGGGGTCAGTCAGGCATTAATATCAAACTTTATTACAGGAAAATAATCTTCAGTTTATTCTCACTTATTTGTAGCCGACTGACAATCAAAAAAAGATTAAAATAAAATAATAATAATATTAATTGTATTCATTGATCTTAAACACGGGTGGTCATTTTGTTATTGGGAATATCGCAGTTTGGATCTCCATCCCAGTTCTAACAAAGTGCCCCCCCCCCCTGCATAGAGGTGACTCTGTATCGCAGGGGAGTCCAACCTGCGGCCCTCCAGCTGCTGCAGGACTACATCTCCCATCCTCCCCCCTTAGCTGAAAGAGCATTATGGGAGATGTAGTCCCGCAGCAGCCGGAGAGCCGCTGGTTGGACGCCCCTGCTGTATTGTCTCTTATTGCCGCTTAAAGAGAACCTTAATAGCAGATTCTGTGAGGTCGGTGTCCCTGGGATTCCCTTGATGGTTTATATGATTGGGCACTAAATTGTGCCTGGTAGGAGGGTATAGACGTATAATTACGTTCTAATAATTACGTTCTAATAATTACGTTCTAATAATTACGTTCTAATAATTAAAGTTCTAATAAGAGATTGTAAAATATAGAGATGCCACCTCTGACATTTTGGGGTTAATGAGTCTGCGCCCAATCGCTCTGAAATTGTCTTTTCTGAATCCGTCTTTTTGCGCTGGCGTCTGAAAGGAACGGGTTAATCGTAGATAATGAAATACTCGACCTGGGTGTTTCTAACGATAAGACCGCGTCATTCTCAAAAACCCGGTGTAGGTGAACGAATTCCCATGTTTTAGGATTAAAATCCGTCACCCGGTCCTGCGAGCTGCGTATTGCTGCTGCCCCAGATTTTTTTCTTTATCGTACGATTCCAATAACCAAGGAAAGCTTTGGTAGAGGAGTAAGCATTTTTGTGAATAATTACTTTTTGCTTAGCCCACGCTATATCTTGGACCCTGTGCGGGGGATATAGCATTATTATATTATATTAAATTACATACCGTATTGGCTCGAATATAGGTCGCACTTCCCCCCCCCCACTTTAAGTCTTTAAAGTGGGGGTGCGGCCTATATTCGGGGTCTAGCGCCCGACGCCCGGGACATGCAGTCCGGTTAGGATACAGATCCCCCGCAGCGGTGCAGGGAACCTGCATCCTACTCCCCGATACGCTCAGACAGCCTCCCCTGCCAGCACTTCCCACGGGGGGGGGGGTGCCGACACTTTCTCTCGGGGGGGGACAGAGTGGCAGCATATCTCGGGGGGGGAGACAGAGTGGCAGCATATCTCGGGGAGGAGGAGGACAGTGGCAGCATATCTCGGGGGGGGGACAGAGTGGCAGCATATCTCGGGGGGGGAGGCAGAGTGGCAGCATATCTCGGGGAGGAGGAGGACAGTGGCAGCATATCTCGGGGGGGGGGACAGAGTGGCAGCATATCTCGGGGGGGGGAGGCAGAGTGGCAGCATATCTCGGGGGGGGGAGGCAGAGTGGCAGCATATCTCGAGGGGGGAGGAGGAAAGTGGCAGCATATCTCAGGGGGGAGGAGGAGGAGGACAGTGGCAGCATATCTTGGGGGGGAGGAGGAGGACAGTGGCAGCATATCTCGGGGGGGCAGTGGCCGCATATCTCGGGGGGGAGGACAGTGGCAGCATATCTCGGGGGGGGAGACAGAGTGGCAGCATATCTGGGGGGGGGGAGACAGAGTGGCAGCATATCTGGGGGGGGAGACAGAGTGGCAGCATATCTCGGGGGGGGGAGACAGAGTGGCAGCATATCTGGGGGGGGAGACAGAGTGGCAGCATATCTCGGGGGGGGGAGACAGAGTGGCAGCATATCTCGGGGGGGGGGAGAGGACAGAGTGGCAGCATATCTCGGGGGGGGGAGAGGACAGAGTGGCAGCATATCTCGGGGGGGGAGAGGACAGAGTGGCAGCATATCTCGGGGGGGGGGAGAGGACAGAGTGGCAGCATATCTCGGGCAGGGAGGACAGTGGCAGCATGTTTTTTTTGGTGCTTTTTTTAAAGAAAAAAAACTTTTTCTTTAAAAAAGCACCAAACTTTTAGGGTGCGGCCTATATCCGAGACATGGGAATGCCCATGCCACCTTTTGGTTTAAGTCGATACCGTATTGTTTCTGGGATTATAGAATGCCTACAGCTTACTGATCCAAGCAGAAATCTGACAGCCATTTTGGGGTCAAGAAGGAATTTTTTCCCTGGTTAGTGCAAAATTAGAAAGAGCCAAACTGGGGGGGGGGGCGGGGGGTTTGCCTTCAACAGCAACAAATTAACAGATATAGGAAAGGCTGAACTTGATGGACGCAGGTCTTTTTTCAGCCTATATAACTACGTAACTATATACCACCTCTGTATATACCACCTCTGTATATACCACCTCTGTATATACCACCTCTGTATATACCACCTCTGTATATACCACATCATTCTAACGGCTGCAATCCTCCCAAGCCAGGAAATATTGCAAGTACTCCAGCCCTTGAACTTAGGTTTTTATCCCATTCCATACTCTTTTTAGGTTTTGCTATCTCTGTCAATTTACTATAAATGTCGATCCCCAAATATTTGATAGAATTTTTTTTTCTTTTTCGATCCAATTTAAACGGTTGTTTTAGTGTCTCTGTATCTTCTTTTTCTACATTCACTGGCAGGGCTTGAGATTTGTTCACATTGACCTTGTGATATGACAAGTCACCGTATTCTCTGAATTCTTCATGGAAATTTACTAGTGATCTTCGAGGATTTGGAAACATCAGGAGGACATCGTCTGCAAACATGGATCATTTGCCATGGATCCCATCTGCAACGATGCCAGTAATAGATTCAGATTCTCTGACCTCATATGCCAGAGGATCTAAGGAAAGAATATATAAAAGCGGGGGAAAGTGGGCGCCCCTGTCTAGCGCCATTTGTTATAGGAAAGGGGACTGAGTGGCACCCCGGGGTAAGCACCTTGGCTCTTGGGGCATTGTATAGACCCAAGGCTGCTCTAATGAAACTCTCCGGAAACGCCATCTTCCGGATCGTCTGTCGAATTCCCGGCTGAGCATCTCTCTACAATGTTCATCACACGCCGTGTTGCGTCCGAGCCCCGTCGGCCCGCTGTGAAGCCCGCTTGGTCCTGGTTTATCATTTTTGGTAAAGATCCAAGATCTTTGCGTAGACTTTCTAGTCGGTATTAAGTAGCGAGATGGGACGGAGGTTGGCACAGCTTGTGGGTTCCTTTGCCGGTTTGGGCAGAGTTGCAGTAATAATTCGCCTGGTACTTTACCTGATCTATAGATATAAACCCATTTCTAGACACAATGTATGGGTTCCGAGACTCGAGTGACAGCAGGGGAGTCCTTGCTCAAGGATTGGGTGCCTCTCGGATCTCCCTGTGTCAGAAGGTTGGTGGTTAGTAGTGTTAGTATGTCTGCGTACACGCCGTATAATTACCATGCTGACACCCCCAGAATTCTCGGGGGTACACATGCCTTCTAACGGCGCCATGCCGATGGTGGTCCCTCTGAATTTAACGCCTCTAAAAAAACAAAATATGAGAAAATAAAATTGGCAGTTTGTGGCAATCCTGCCGAGACTCCCATCACACCCAGCAACGCTTATTGTCCCAACGATTCCACGAACCCCTTCGATATCCGATCGGTACCAGGAGCCATAGGCCCGTCACACGCATGTTTACATTTCTTCACAGTATTAGCCTCTGCCACTTCTGCTGGGAGGCTGTTCCACTTATCTGCCACCCTTCTAGCAGATTTAGCAGCGGCCGAGCAGCCACTCACGTGAGGAGCTGGGCATTATCGTGCTTCTTCTTGGTCTTCTGCTTCCACAGTAAGAAGTTCCACAGGGTCTGGTTGGCGTCGTCCGTCACGTCACATTGGTCCCTTTCCGTCCAGACCTCCAGGCCTATGAGGGCCACCTTGATATTCACGGACATGTAGAACTGCGGAGACAGCGGAGCCGCCGTTACAGATCCGTCGAGATGCACGGGGGGCTGATGGCGAGACGCGCGCGGGGAGGGGGCTGATGGCGAGACGCGCGCGGGGAGGGGGCTGATGGCGAGACGCGCGCGGTGAGGGGGCTGATGGCGAGACGCGCGCGGTGAGGGGGCTGATGGCGAGACGCGCGCGGTGAGGGGGCTGATGGCGAGACGCGCGCGGGGAGGGGGCTGATGGCGAGACGCGCGCGGGGAGGGGGCCGATGGCGAGACGCGCGCGGGGAGGGGGCCGATGGCGAGACGCGCGCGGTGAGGGGGCTGATGGCGAGACGCGCGCGGGGAGGGGGCTGATGGCGAGACGCGCGCGGGGAGGGGGCTGATGGCGAGACGCGCGCGGTGAGGGGGCTGATGGCGAGACGCGCGCGGTGAGGGGGCTGATGGCGAGACGCGCGCGGTGAGGGGGCTGATGGCGAGACGCGCGCGGTGAGGGGGCTGATGGCGAGACGCGCGCGGGGAGGGGGCTGATGGCGAGACGCGCGCGGTGAGGGGGCCGATGGCGAGACGCGCGCGGTGAGGGGGCCGATGGCGAGACGCGCGCGGTGAGGGGGCCGATGGCGAGACGCGCGCGGTGAGGGGGCCGAAGGCGAGACGCGCGCGGGGAGGGGGCCGATGGCGAGACGCGCGCGGGGAGGGGGCCGATGGCGAGACGCACCTTGTCCACGTAGTTTGCGATCTCCAGGATGCGCTGTTTGGTGAGACCCAGGTTCCTGCTCTGCCGGAGATACTGTCGCCATGGAAACGGTTTACAGACGGATACAAAGTAACGACTGAAACTACTTTTATTTTTTAATAACGTTTCTCAGCGCTTAAGAGGTTAAAAAATCCATAAACATTTCAATGAGTGGGTCGTACTCTTACTCGGAGAGACTCCTCTTACAATTAACTCTTTAGCATTCTCATCACCACTGCCGTTCCGGACATCCTTGCATGTCCCCGGGCACTGGTGGGGGTGGTAGTAAGGATGAAGGGGACAACAAGCTCTAACACGCCTACAGCAGCCCCCTATTGTGGCTCTAAACGTACTTTGGGGCTTAACATGTGGCCTCTAACATGCACTCCAATTCCCATCATCCATGTACCCCTACTACAGTTCATTGGCTATCCTCCCGTGACGAGACATAAAGGGTTAATCCCGTGTGCACACGCGTGCCGCCCGTATGTGACATGTGATACTCACCAGGCTGTGATCAGCAACGATAAAGAGCTCCATGTATTTCTGGGCTCCCCAGACATTCCTCTTCATCTGCCAAAAAGGCACAAAATAAATAGGATGAGAGGGTAGTGGGGACAGGTATGGGGCAGGCGGAGGGGGTATTTAAAGAGGGATTTTAGCAAATAAATTGCTTCGCTTCGTATGTAAGTATAGAAAATAAAACCTTTCCTCCACGTCCTGCCAATTGCAGAACAGCCACTGGGTGGCCCCAGAACACCCATGTAATTCATCCCCAGGAGCCTATGCTCTGCTCCTGGGCCCTGGGTATGTGGCCCACCGGACACTGACCGTGTAACAAGGTGAGTGGGAATCCAAAGCACAGCCCAGCTAACGAATGCCTCGTTTCATTTCCCAATTTACTGTGTTTTTATTTGAATTTGCTCCTAGCCCTCCCCTGCCGGGTCACTGTTCCAGGCACCCACTAAGACGTTTTTCCTGTCAATTCTCCAATCTCTAACAGGGTAAATATTCGTGTTTTTTTCCTTTTATAGGGGGTCTTACCCTGTGATGGCCGGACCCAGGCAGGAAGCTGCCTAGTGGGTCTGTGGCTCCTTTCCCGTGGCTCTCGTGTCCACAGGTGTCCCCTGAGATGGGCAGGTGGTCCGCGCGGTGCAGCGCGTGGGTTGGGTGTCCTGACGCGTTCACTGGTTTCAGGTAGTAGCTGTCATTACTGTTCAGTACGATCAGGCCGCTAGTGGGAGGGAAGCAAAAAGAGCGGCCATAACTCCGGGCCCTAAACAGCGTGGATACCCCCGCCATCTTGGGTAACATAATGGAATTGCCCCTACTGGGGTCTACCAATAGGGCAGATTATGACCCGAGTGTGAGATGGCCAGAAACATCTACATCTGCTGAGAGGCTGTTCCATTTATCTAACACCCTCTCAGTAAAGTAAAAGGATGTGATGTGTGCTATTTCTATGAGTTTTTCTCTATGCTTCGTTCTTTAATACCATAAAATGTGACTGTTTGGGGGAGAATTATTTTCGGGGAGCCCACCTTTCTCCATTAGAGGGACACAGGCCTGATTGCAGACCCCCCCTCCCGTATGGAAGCTTTATTGAGGGATTCATACATTTAAAGTGCCGCCCCCTGCAGTATGCGGGGCGTATAACCTCCCAGCTGGCACTTACTTGGTAATACCTCCCGCATACTACAGGGGGCAGCAGCATGAGAAACATATCACTGGGAAAAAAGATGGCCGCCGCCGCCGCCACCTCCCCCCAGCTTATCACGCTGTGCGCCCCACCCCAGAGAAGGAATGGAATACATTACCTGATCCCCGCGCAGGTGCTGAGAGCGACCGAGGAGTCTCGCTGGCCCCGCACCCGGCCGTGATAATAACAATGAGCCTTCAAACAAAAATTATAACAATGATAATAATAATGATAATAATATTAATAGTGATAATAATAATGATAATAATATTAATAATGATAATAATAATGATAATAATATTAATAATGATAATAATAATATTAATAATAAATGATATAACACAGCACTGATTAATAATTATATTTACTTTATTATTCATTTATTAAGTCTGTAAAAGATCTCCGAGGGCAAACATGGGTCAATAAATTAAAAAAATAAATATTTTTTTTAATCTCTGGAGAAATTCCCCCCCGTATCAAAAAATGAGATACTCCAAGCAAGTTAGTGAGGGAGGCTGCCTCGCCTGAGCACTGCCACTCAACAAAATGGCTGCCTCCGTGCGCGCTCGAATAGTTTTCAGATGGGGTATTTGCAGGTTATTGCCCCCTCTTTTATTATACCGTAGCCGGGGTAATACTCACCGTGAGGTTTGGGGTCACTGTCACCCTCTGTCCATCAGCTGTGTAATGGGTCTCCGTGTAGCGGGGGGACAGCAGGAGGCTGGGGGGGGGGGGCAGAGTATGGATTGGTTACGAAAATGAAAATACATGAATATCCGAAACATCAATAACACAAAATATTTACCGGAAGTGATCAGAATGTAGGAACAGCAGTGGGCGGGGCATAGACTGGGTAAGAGGTAGAAAGTGGGTGGTGGTTCGAAGAATCAGCTTAAAAGACAGGAAGTGGGTGGGGCATATATGGGTCAGAGCAAAGGACAGGAAGTGGGTGGTTAGAAGGATGAAAATGTAGAAAAATCAGCGAGCTGGGCATAGATGGGCGGGATATAGAACAGGAAGTGGGTGGAGGTTAGAAGGGTCAGGGTGACGGACAGGAAGTGGGCAGAGCATAATTGGGTCATATGATTAGAAGCTGGTATTATGAACACCGGCTGCGTTACACGTAATGCCTTCCCCCGGGGATAATAATAGGACTTCCTTTAACTACACGCTGGCCGGGGGCAAGTCCCTCTCTGCGGGAATTATTGCCCCGGCATGCCCCTCTGCGTAGGATTAAGTTGCCGCTCGGCTCCGGTTACCTCAATCTGTCCTCTGGAAAAACAAAACTGAGAAAGCCAACTTTTTCTCACTAGTCCCAGGAGGCCGCGGGACACATGGTAACTATTACAGTTACTGGCAGGGCGGAAAACTGGGTCATTCCCAGAGATTTTCTGGGAGACACTAATACCCCTCGGCACGCTAATTATGTCAGGAAGACGATGGTGAATAGTGCGGCAGCTGTTGTCATGGAAACCCATCAATTTTCTCTTTAAAAGAATATTATTTAAACAAACTATGCCTGTCCCTTCAAGCTTTAACGTCTTAGTGATTTGGTAAAACTGCATCGCGGCCCCCGCCGCGCAGATTAACGCCCCCATTTTACTAGTTTCATCATTTTTATCTATTTGCTTATTTATTAAGAATAAATTCATTAAAACGAATGAGACCGCTAATCGCACGTTCCAGGACGGGAAAAAATAATGCAAGAGCCCATAAGAAAAGTGCTAAAGAACCTATAGTGGATACACGCTACCACTTCTGCCGGGAGGCTGTTCCCTTTATCTACTACCCTCTCAGTGAAGTAAAACTCCCCTCCGTTCCCTCTCAGCCTCTCACCCTCTAGTGTCAGATTCCCGTCTCTTGTAAATTTTATCTGCTTTCCTGTATCTGAGATCCGCGCTCGAGAACCTGGCATAGAACCCGCTGGGATCTTCGGTCTGATTGGTTCATCCAAGACGTGACCTCACCCTCCAAGCATCCGGGGTGGGAGACTTTAACCCTTTCTCTCCCGGGCCCCTGCGACTTTTGCCTTAATGACCGTCATGGACGCCTGCGTGACCCCGCTCCGGCGCATGTCGCCCTCCCAGAGACGCCCGCTGCCAAGGAACCGTTAGCTAAACCTCTGCCGCTGGCTCTTTGCGAGTTAAACAGCTGGTTTTGGTTACTGTGGAATCGGATTCCGCAGAATTCACAGAAAAAGAGAGAGCGAGGAGAGAGAAAAGAGAGAGAGGAGGGAGAGAGAAAAGGGAAAGAGGGGGAGTGAGAGAGGAGGGAGAGAGAAAAGAGAAAGGAGGGAGAGAGAAAAGGGAAAGAGGAGGGAGAGAAGAGTGAGAGAGAGGAGGGAGAGAGAAAAGGGAAAGAGGAGGGAGAGAAGAGAGAAAAGGGAAAGAGGGGGAGTGAGAGAGGAGGGAGAGAGAAAAGAGAAAGGAGGGAGAGAGAAAAGGGAAAGAGGAGGGAGAGAAGAGTGAGAGAGAGGAGGGAGAGAGAAAAGGGACGTTACGAAGTTATTTCGCGGCCGTTCCTCGGTGCTTCACTTTTCCCGTCTCTAAAGCAAAAACAATGAAATATTCATGTTTGGCCTTTTTTTTCTTTTTGGCGAATGCTAATCACTCCCAGGCAGCCGACAGATGAGACGCTCTGCCCGTCCCTCTCCCAGCAGCCGACAGATGAGACGCTCTGCCCGTCCCTCTCCCAGCAGCCGACAGATGAGACGCTCTGCCCGTCCCTCTCCCAGCAGCCGACAGATGAGACGCTCTGCCCGTCCCTCTCCCAGCAGCCGTTCTGTTTTTCCTCCTCCAAACATGTCCTGTCTAGGCTGCTGTCCAAGAGACGGAGCTGATCCGGGCTCCGGGGAAGTATCTGTTACAGAAAGTCGACTCAGGACAAGCGTATTTTAACTCCATCGCAGCCGGAGAGAGGCGACCAGATGCACGAAGACGCGCATGTGGAGCTGCGATGGCGCCTCTGCCCTGAGACGGGGTGAACGTGGAGCCAACGGTGTCCCCGACGCAAAGTGTCACGGAGAGATCATCAGACAGCGAGAGAAGGAGCCGAGAGCGCAGGCCGACATCCAATACACGGAGGTCTTCTTCACGTTCGATGACCAATCGAGAGATGTGAGGGCCACCAGTGCGAAGGTCTAAGCTCCAATCACGGGCCCCATGGAGAGACCAACCTGAGGCTCAGAGAAAACATGGATCTGAGGGTCACCTACATGGAGGACCTTGAAGACATGGAGTAGGACACTGAGTGTTCTCCCAGTGATAACGCCGGTTCCTTCGTCAGACACTCCGTCACAGTTTATTGGGACGGTTGGCAGCTCAGCCCAAATCTGAACAGGTGGCGTGTCCATCATAACACGGATTAGGCATGACATCATAACATGACCTGTGGGGGGGGGGCAGAGACTTGCATGACATCATCCATGCCCCACTGTCCCGACACTGAACGTTGTTCTTTGGCGAGTATGAACTCGAAGGACATCACGGCCTAATCCCTGAGTGAACGAGACACCAGTGACATCACGCAACTCGCCTCGAAAGGAAAATGAGCCGGTCGGTCCTCAGAAATCAGACTTATTATTATTATGATTGGATTTCCGCAGCGCCGTGCGTCCCGGGGAATGTTTATGTCTGGCCCGCAGCCCGCATCACGATGTTTGGCAGGCGTAAGGAATAATATAAACGCAGGCTTAATGTCTCCCGGTGGAGAGGGTACAAAGAGGACAAAAGTATGAAGACGCCCCCCCCCCCCCGCTGCCGTCACGCTCCCCACCACCTCCTCGCACGCAGATCTTCCACTAACGCACAAGGTGCCCACCTCATGACTTCCTTGGATGTTCCAGGGGTTTTGTCATCAGTGTGGCCTCTTCGAGATCTCCCAGTGGGCAGAAGGAATGAAACCACAAGAGCAGGACTGGAAACCCCGGCGTCTGTCAACAGGTGGGAATGGAGGAGATGGTGGAGAACCTCGCGTGGTCCGGAGACGCCCCAATGTTTTTGTATTCATTTTTTCTAATGTTCTGGTTCGCTTTTGGAAGGGTAGTTGGGGGAGGGGTGGAAATGTCAGATTTTACCCTAGGACGGTGAATGCACTCTACTAGTAATTATTTGGGGTCTTATCACTAGAGGAAGCAAATCACGCAGGTGGTCCTCCCAAACCCAACAGACACCCCAGCAGCCACATCTATTCCGAGGGGTTTCGCCCCGTTAATGGGCTGTTAACTGGGGCCGCGTTTTGTTAAGAGACCAGCCATATTCTACTAATTGTCCTCTTCTGCCCACATGCCACCCAACCCAGGCCGCCATCGGTATTTCAGAAGCTTGGAGCCACCACAGTTCACTATGCTGGGAACCACCCCCTCAACGTCCTTCATACCCAAGGTGCCCCTAGCTGGTGTAGTTTGGGGGGGGGGCTTGTTCCGTATGTCCCGTAGTAATTATGTCATTAGACTTACTGGTTTTTTTCCACCTCCAGGACGAGTCGTCTTTTTTGGCCGGTCACCAGGATCTCCCCTCGGGGAGGCGCCATCTGTTTAAGATAAAATGAAGTGAACCTTTGTAAATAACGCAGACTTTTATCGCCACTTTTACGGGGGGGGGGGGGATAAAATGGTAAGGGCAATGTGTGGGGGAGGGGAACGAACAAGGAAAAACCCGTCAGCTTGTAGCCTCGGCGACTGCCCCAAAACCCCCGCGCTCTCCGTTATCTCTCTGTTATTTATACCGAGAAGTGTGAATGAAGAGCAAGAACGGCCGCTTCCCGCTAAGGGGAGGAATAAATAAACTCCGTGTTCATTAGGAAGCACCTGAAACTAACCAGAGCGCCTGGCACAGCGCGGGGCAACAAGAGACCGCCTGGCTGCAACAAGAGACCGTCACGTCCTTCATTATTAGACATCAGGCAGAGTCACTTAGTGAATAAAGTCCCTGGAAAAGTCTGTCCATGGGGTCGCCTCCTTCCCCCTTCTGCACAGAGGGGTGAAGGGGCAGAGTCTCAGGGTTTTACCCCAGTCTCGGGGTGAAGGGGCAGAGTCTCAGGGTCACACAGTCATTGTCTCTTCTGATTTAATGATTTCTGAGCGTCCTGATTGGTGCTTTACTCCCTGCTTTATCACAGCTGTAATCCCTGCTTGAATACAGGTGACAATTCAGAATATCTTTACCTCCTGACAAGTCACGGTTTCCATGACGACCGTTATTAAGTAAGCCACGTGTCTCTCGTCTAGAGGAGCCAGACCATAATGATGTGTTCTGTAGTATTATTTCCTCTTAACCCAGAAAAACAGGATGAGGTCAGACGGTATCCCGGCTAATAAACTACAATTCCCATCATCCTCACGCGCCTCACATCCTATAAGATGCATTTAAAGGGAAAGTATCCTCAGTTGACAAACAGAACCTGCCGGGAGATCGGCCCCCGTTCGGCCCGCCTAGTCTGTTCATTTCTCCTTAATCAGTCGTTGGTCTCGTCTTAGATTCAGGGGCTAAATGCCATGCGTGTTTAAATCCCCTCACTCTATTACCCTCTACCACTTCTGCTGGGAGGCTGCGCCACTTATCCACCACAACAAATTGGAGAGAGTTTTAGACAGGAGGACTTTTGTGCGTTCATTTTGGGAGTCCGGGAACAAGAAGAAGATAGGAAGATGATGCAAGACAAGAGAAGAGGTGAACGACCACCCCGAAAGTCCACGCTGGCAAATGCCGAGCCGCGGAAGGCAAACCCGTCATTTGCGGGGGTTTGGGGTATTATTATAGCTCAGTAACGGTCCGCTTTGGGCCGCTCTAATGATTGGTTGGGCTTCCTCTCACCTCCAGCAGAACACAAGAGTCAGGGAAAGTATCCTCCGCCTAGAGAAACCCAGAACCCGCCGGCAGATCGGCCCCCACCGGCCCCCGGCTAGACGACTGTTTCTCCTTAAATCAGCCGTATGTCTATCCCATGCATGTTTAATTCCCTCACTGTATTACCCTCTGTGCCACTTATTTACATCATTTATTTCTGCTGCTATGGCAACAGAGCCTTGCTACCTACCCCTGCCCTCATCTTGTCTCCCACGGCCCCGGGCCGGCAGGCGTTTAGCAGTTATGGGGTAATAGTTTCTGCTGCGTTTACTGATAAAATGTTTTACTCAGCAGAGTTTTGGGAGTCGAGGTGTCAAAAAATGAACCGTTATCTAGACTGCAGGGTGCAACCACATCCGCCTCCCAGCAAGGGCGTTTGCCAAACATAACGATGAAACCTAAAACACGGAATCCGGCTGCACCCAGTTATTACAGGAACTGCCCCCCCCACCCCGCTGACACTTTAATGTCATCACAAAGACTCTATCAGCAATAATTTTCTTCACTTAGTTTTAAAGACTAAACAGACGGGCGGTGAGGTCACAGAGGGACTGACGAGCAGTGAGGTCACAGAAGGACCCCCGGACGGTGAGGTCACAGAGGGACCAACGAGCAGTGAGGTCACAGAGGGACCGTCGGGTCACAAATGGATCTCCTTTGCTTGCAGTTCTACTGATGTCCACAGGTGGCACCAGAGATGTCATGAATAGTCTTCAGATGTCTGTCTCACCATAACTGGATCTTATCAAGCTCCTTCTAGGGGGTTCTATACCATTAGTGCTGGCGTCTGTATTATGAGAGTAGCAGAGAGTCTCCCGCGAGGGCTGAAGGCTGCCCCAGAAGCATTATTGTGGCAGCTGCCAGGAGTCTCCCTTCCGTTAGATGATGCATTTCACACCCTGCGGGGGGGGGGGGGGGCCAAACGTGGTCACACCATCTCCAGCGCGTTGGGTAACGAGGCCCCATCCGGCAGCTGCTGGGCTTCTGCTCCTTCCGGTGTGAGGAGTCGCGGTCCAAACATCTGGAGTCTTTGGAGAAGTAACGAGAGAGGGGCCGACCTGGACAGAGAGTGTCCTCCCAGCCTCCACGGATGGCCGGGGTCTCAACCGCGTCATAAACATGCAGAGCAAGAGACGGAATCTAAGTGTATATATATATATCTGCCAGCGTGCCGCTAGTTACAAGAGGTCACCTGTATTCAAGCAGGGATTTGGCTTCAATTGCAGAGAGACTCGCGACCTGAAATATAGCAAGTGTACATGCGCAGACCTGGGTCCGCCCCAGCGGCTCCGAGTATCAAAGCTGTGGGGAAGCACTCTACACCCCGACCATTTTGTAATAAGGGTAACCATTCCCAGATAACCAGCTCGCCCTGACTCTCCCTGCCATATGGAGCAGGAGGAGAGCTGCAGATGGAGACCCCGGGTCCGCGCATGCACACCAAGCGCTGAGAAGTCTCCTAGTTTTGCACCTTATGCTTTATAAAGGAGATGGAGGATCCGGCTTTCCCCCCATTGTCTTTGGGCTCCCTGTCGGCGGGAGGGGGGGCTTTTGACACCGCGGGCCGAGGACGCGACCAAATCGCTCAATTACAATGTTGACTTAACTCCAGACTTTTTTTTACTCATTTCATCGGGAGGCAGAGAGCATTTTTTAGCTCTTTTGGCTCTCCCCGCCGCCGTCCATTCATTTGCCCAAATAAGGGCAGCAGACGTTTGGAGATAACTCCGGCCCGTTCCGGAGATAAACGTTCTCAGCATCAGATGCCAGGACTGTGACATCACTGACACGGGTCACCCCCCCCCCGCCACAGACTCTCCGATATACATTCAGAACTTATGCCGTATTAATATGTTATGTTCTAGAATGAAAATGTTATGTTTGGGAATTAGAATGTAATGTTCAAGAATTATAATGTTATTTTCTAAAATTATAATGTTATTTTTTTGAATTAGAATGTTATGTGTCAGGTACCCCTAAATAACACGTACGATATGACGATATATAACACGTACGATATATAACACGTACGATATGACAATATATAACACGTACGATATATAACACGTACGATATGACGATATATAACACGTACGATATGACGATATATAACGCATACGATATAACAATATATAACACGTACGATATGACGATATATAACACGTACGATATATAACACGTACGATATGACAATATATAACACGTACGATATATAACACGTACGATATGACGATATATAACACGTACGATATGACGATATATAACGCATACGATATAACAATATATAACACGTACGATATGACGATATATAACACGTACGATATAAGGATATATAACACGTACGATATGACGATATATAATGCATACGATATAACAATATATAACACGTACGATATGACGATATATAACACGTACGATATAAGGATATATAACACGTACGATATGACGATATATAACGCATACGATATAACAATATATAACACGTACGATATGACGATATATAACGCATACGATATAACAATATATAACACGTACGATATGACGATATATAACACGTACGATATAAGGATGTATAACACGTACGATATGACGATATATAACGCATACGATATAACAATATATAACACGTACGATATGACGATATATAACACGTACGATATGATGATATATAACGCGTACGATATGACGATATATAACGCGTACGACATAAGGATATATAAGACGTACGAAATGATGATATATAACACGTACGGTATAACGATATGTAACGCGTACGATATGACGATATAACGATATATAACACGTACGATATGATGATATATAACGCGTACGATATAATGATAACGCGAACGATATAATGATATATAACGCGTACGATATGACGATATATAAGACGTACGATATGACGATATATAACGCGTACGATATAACGATATATAACACGTACGATATAACGATATATAACGCATACGATATAACAATATATAACACGTACGATATGACGATATATAACACGTACGATATGACGATATATAACACGTACGATATAAGGATATATAACACGTACGATATGACGATATATAACACGTACGATATAAGGATATATAACACGTACGATATAAGGATATATAACACGTACGATATTACGATATATAACACGTACGATATAAGGATATATAACACGTACGATATAACAATATAGAACACGTACGATATGACGATATATAACACGTACGATATGATGATATATAACGCGTACGATATGACGATATATAACACGTACGATATAAGGATATATAACACGTACGATATGACGATATATAACACGTACGATATAGAAACTAGACGTTTGGAGAAAAGCTAAATTCTCCTTAAGATTCCGGCCGGGATTCTGCCCCCGCTGCTCGATTTAATGCAGTCCCGACAAAATAGACAAATAAGTAGCACCAGATGAGGTTCTATATATAGCCGTCCCCCCACCCCCATTCATACAGTAAATCTGCAGCTTGCATGCTGGTTCTGCTACCCGCCGGGGGGGTTCATTTCAGCCGTTATTGGAACTAAATATGGAACCGAACGACTTAAAATAAAAGTCGGAAATTTCATTGGTTTTGAGGGTTTTTTTTAGAACAGGAGTTTCTGCGATTCGTCCTCCTCGCATGACAGCGACTTTTATTGTTATTGAAACCACGTAAAGCCCGGCCTTCGATTCCACCGCATTCACACTTTATATTCACTCCTCCCAACATTCAGAAAGAGGGGCACTTTTTTCTTCTGAAATCTCGCGGAACCAATACAAGCAATCGCACTTTAAAATGCCGCGCTCGCATCGCCACGTAAAACGCGCTTCATTTTTTGTCAGCAGAGTCATGCGTATTAAACCAACACATTGAATTCAATTCCCATGAGGCTCAGCCAGACAGGAAGTGCAGCAACAGTAAAGCTGCAGATGCTAGCTGTGAACTAAAATTCCTATGATTCTCAGCCAGCCAGGTGTCCACCATAATGCTTTTTTACCCTCCCTCCCAGGACCCCTACACACTGCCCTTACACACACACCTACACATACACTGCCCTTACACACACATATAGATATATACATACACCGCCCATAAACGGCTGTGGCAGAGATTATTATCTGATTTCCTGTCCTGAACGTCGCTTCTTTTTATCAGCCACACTCTTGAAAAGGCTGCCTGAACCAACCAGCAATTTAACAATAGGGGAGAGATAACATTACGGGGAGGAATAATCCTGAGAACAGGAGGTTAAGAGTGCTGCTCCCACGGTATACACATAAGGGGGGGGGTTCTTAAATATATATATGTTGCATGTAAGCAGCTTTACGTGAGTTTATTCAGCGTGTAGAAGTCTGGTAAACTTAAACCGTTGTTTTTCATTAATCAGAGCAGGTGATGTTTTTGCACCGTCAGCCCGGCAGCTTGTGGCATCGCTGCAGATGGAGCAGGAAGGGTGTATATACTGAGGAGCCGCCGCCGCCGGGGGGGGGGGGGTGAAAAGCAACAACACAGACCAAAGAAAATAATAACCCCCAGCGCTGTATACAGTAATATACCCCCAGCGCTGTATACAGTAATATAACCCCCAGCACTGTATACAGTAATATAACCCCCAGCGCTGTATACAGTAATATACCCCCAGCGCTGTATACAGTAATATAACCCCCCAGCGCTGTATACAGTAATATAACCCCCCAGCACTGTATACAGTAATATAACCCCCAGTGCTGTATACAGTAATATAACCCCCCCAGAGCTGTATACAGTAATATAACCCCCCAGCGCTGTATACAGTAATATAACCCCAGCGCTGTATACAATAATATAACCCCCCAGCGCTGTATACAGTAATATAACCCCCCAGCGCTGTATACAGTAATATACCCCCCAGCGCTGTATACAGTAATATAACCCCCCAGCGCTGTATACAGTAATATAACCCCCCAGCGCTGTATACAGTAATATAACCCCCAGCGCTGTATACAGTAATATAACCCCAGCGCTGTATACAGTAATATAACCCCCCAGCACTGTATACAGTAATATAACCCCCCAGTGCTGTATACAGTAATATAACCCCCCAGCGCTGTATACAGTAATATAACCCCCAGCGCTGTATACAGTAATATAACCCCCAGTGCTGTATACAGTAATATAACCCCCACGCTGTATACAGTAATATAACCCCCAGCACTGTATACAGTAATATAACCCCCAGCGCTGTATACAGTAATATAACCCCAGCGCTGTATACAGTAATATAACCCCCCAGCACTGTATACAGTAATATAACCCCCCAGTGCTGTATACAGTAATATAACCCCCCAGCGCTGTATACAGTAATATAACCCCCCAGCGCTGTATACAGTAATATAACCCCCAGCGCTGTATACAGTAATATAACCCCCAGTGCTGTATACAGTAATATAACCCCCAGCGCTGTATACAGTAATATAACCCCCTAGCGCTGTATAGTCTGTAGTCAGAGAGTCCACGTGTGTGATTAAGACTGATCCATTCTATTGTTTCCCCTGGGTAAGGGGTTGGGGGGCTCGCAGAGTTTATCCTCTACCTTTCTCTCCGTCATTATCCCTCAAATCAATCATTGATTGAATTTACACGCGTGATGCCGCTGGGTTTTCGGCAGGAGGCCTGTTTATTATAAAGCCGTTGCTCTCACAGCGCGGCCTCAGGAAAGTTCCCGCGCGTGTTGCTGGGTTTTCGGCAGGAGGCCTGTTTATAATAAAGCTGCCTCAGCACCAGATCCCAGCAAAATAACAACTCTCTCAGCCAGCAGAGCGGGTCGCGTATGGTCAGAGAGTGGCCGGGGGGGGAAATAATCCGGAAAGCCAGAGGGGGAAGAGCGGACGGTGATGATTTCCATACGTCTTCCCAGCACAGAACACGTACGGGGCCCATCGCCCCAAACGGGTCAGCGTAACCCGGGACCTACCCTGTGCTGGTTTTGGGGTGTTGTTGGGTTGCTTAGAAACAGCCATGGACGCTCATACCCCCCCACATAAATATAGCAACACATGTGACATCACAGGATTCTCCACCCCCAAAATGCAAGGTGTGATGTCACCTCCACGTTATGTTGTGATGTCACAGAATGCCCTGTCTCCTCCCCCTTTTCTGCACGTGCGGAATCCAGGCTGCCGCGCTTCTCAGGACATTTGCCCCATTACCGGGACTGTCCCGGCAAAAGGAGGCCTTTTGGTAGCTATATACCCCCTCTGGGCCGGCTTGGAAACTCGAGAGGAACTGGGAAAGGTATAAAGTTAATGCGAGGAAATCGGTCGGGGGGCTTACTAGGGGCCAAGATCTAATTTTGAGTAAGTCGCCATCTTTCCTCGCCGGAGCCCTACGGACAGAAAAACTGTTACTTGACCATTCAGTGAGTAGTTAGGTTTTCTGTAATTTTCTCCTTTTTATTTTTATCTGTTTGGTGTAAATAATCTGTTTATCATCTTTTTTGTATGCACTGTGATTTTTTTTGCTCATAATAAATATTCCTTTATTAAGTTCTGCCTTTGTCTGGTAAAGACTCGCGTTACCTGATGAGACCGTTTTATCGGTAATTTGGAATTATAATATATTGTGTGGTTTTTATAGTATAATTCGCTGGGGGGGCCGAGGACCCCATTTATAAATTGCCTTGGGGTGGCAGCGTTATTTTGATATTTGTTATATCATTATAGTTAATTGCGGGGGTATTAAGGGTGGATATTTTTGTTTTTATCACTATTTCCGGTCTAGGGCAGACAGATGCTACCATGGGTTAAACATAAGGGGGGGGGGGGGAGGGTCTGCCCGTTAAATAACTTCCGAGGGAAAAGTCTGGCGTTTCCGTGGTAGGTAAAGCCTTGAGATCTGCCCTGCCAGGGTTCTACTGCCCGGGGTAATCAAACTTCCTATACATAACTTACAGAAGGGTTAATGATACTCTGGTTGCTCCACCTGCCCCCCCCCCATTCTAATTGCCCCCAGCAGGGCCTCTGTTTATGTAACATCTGTCTCGTGTTATCTCTGTTTATATCATTCCTCTCCTCCAGGATAAAGAATGAAGTCTCATTCCACTCATAAAACATTCATTACGCTCTCTATCGCATGCCTCCCAACTCTCCCGCTTTGCACAGAACAGTCCTGATTTTGTCCCGGGAGAGATGCACAAAACGGTGACGCACCACTTGCCAGGTTCCGCCCCACGCGCTCCGATCCGCCGCCGGTAGAAGGAGGTAGCCATGCTTCTCTACCAATATATCTCAGCGGAATCTTATAAGAAGCTTCTTTTTTCAGTTTCCATGGCGAGGACTTATCGTAACTTTTCCGGGAACTCTTAATAATCAATGACGCAAACGCGGGCCCGGATAGGTTGTCGCCATAGAAACAATAAAAAAAACAAAAAACTTCTTATTGTTGAAGAATGTTCTTCTAATTGGAACAGAAGCTTTAATTCTGCTCAAAAAGGGAAAGTTTGGTTTCCCGCCCGGAATGTTGGTGGCTTTACGGGGTAAACAATCTGTTTTCTGTTACTTTGTTGCTCATTAATTAACCCCTCGATGGTTCGTTGGCGAGCTCTCTGCGTGTTGCAGGGTCTCGGGGGGAGCGAGCGGACCCCGTGTTGGATCCGTGTTCTCCTCGCAGCTGCTGTTGTCCTGAAGCTCCGGAATCTCGTTGTTTGAGTGTCTCTCGCAGGGAGAGCACTCTCCAGATGTCAGGAACCCCCCCCCCGAAAAAAAATACGTTCATGTGCAACCACTTCTTTTATTATGGATATGTTGCCATAGCTCCCAACTGTCCCGCTTGTGGTAGGACAGCCCCAGTTTTGGCCAAACACCCCCAACTGCCACGCTTTTTCATTGGCCGGTTGGGAAGAACCTCCCGAGCGGCCCAGCGAGGTCTGATAGAGGTCTGTGTTTTTGCTGCTCCTCAATTAACAAAGCATTAAAGGGGTCCATAGGTTCCACCCGCCCTCCACTCGCCCAAAGAGCCCCCTTGTGGCACCCAGCTGCAGAAGATCAGGAGGTGGCCACGTGGGGCATCTGGGCTGGTCATAGGAGGTCAGAAGATCTAAAACCAGCCCATGATCCCAACTTCTTGCCTACACAGGACAGTGGGGCAACTACGCGAGACGGTGGAAAAAAACCAGGACTGTTGGGAGGTATGAGTTTAGAACTTTGCCCCAGAGATGCTCTGGACACGATGGTTTGGTTGCGGCTCCGGCCTGCGCAGTAAGTTCCGTATTTTAGGTCTAACCCTCGACCACGAGGACCAGAAGTTTAAAACGAGGACCACAAGTACTTCATTGTTCACGTGAGGCACGAGCTGTCGCCACCATCAGCCTCAACTTCTCTTTTGTTACCAAAACATCTCAGAATTTGCAAATAAATCATGAAATGCGGCCAAAACCACGAGGTGCGAGTACACTCGTCTCATTGTTAAAGCCGCAGAGTCCTCCCACGGTGAAAACACGAGCCCTGAAACACAGAGAGCGCAGGAGAGGAGCGAGACCGTGACTGACGGCCATTACACGCGCAGACGTCACATGAAAGCGCTGCCTGGACCAATCAGCAAAAGCGAGCAACAGAGGACAGATAACGGGGAGGAAAAAGCATGCGGATCTGGAGAACACGGCAGCATGCCTACCTCATCCGTGGAGTCCACCGACCTCCTGACCCGTCCATTCTCCAGCCACGTAGCGGTGACGGCCTCTCCGCGCGCCGAACCTGGCAAAGAAAACAGACAGCCGTTAACAACAGCGTCCAACGTGACCTCGGCATCAACCCGCAAGAAGAGAAGAGAAACAGAGCTGCCCCGAGTCCGGACAGACTGCCCCGGCCCAGGAATCCAGAAAATGTCGGAAGCCAGCAGTTTGGGATACTTTCTGCTGACCTCCGAGGAAGTCCCCTTCACAGAACCTAAACATAATGAACTTGGAATTCTGCTCAGCTTAGAGAACCCCCGGTGAAAGCTACCCCAACGGTGTTCACGGGATTCTAATGCCCCATACTGCGGGCACGTGATTATATCTATAGGACAAGGTGAAGAATGGTATGACCCATCGGCCTATCTATGTGTATCCGAGGGCCTCCTGGATGAATGCGTTGAAATGTGGTGGCTTTAGCGCGTAGACCGCGTCACACTGAGGCTTTAGATGCAGCTCCATTGGTAAGTCCTCCCCTTTAACTCTCTTTCGCCACCCCATGGATTATTTCCGATAGAAGACGCCGTGAAGGATTGGATGAACATGAAGTATAACGGTGGAGATGCCATCTACTCAGCGAAACCATCAAGTGGACATCATGGTGGGAAGATCCGCAGACCAACCATTCCTCCGGGCACACAGCGGCTTGGTGTTTGACCCAAAGATATTTTCATGGACGACGTCCTGCAGCTTATTGGCCACACAAGCGTTCAAGGAGACAAATCGCTGCCCGGAGATTAAAGCATCAGAGGGGCAAAAGGAGTCTGACATCATCATGCAAATGGCCTCCAACGTCCCATATGGGAGCCGCTTTACACAAGGAGCGTCTGACATCATCGACCAAAAAATGGCCTCCGACATCCCATACAAGAACTGCTTTACACAAGGAGCGTCTGACATCATCGACCAAAAAATGGCAGCCAACGTCCCATACGAGAGCCGCTTCATGCGAGGGGAGTCTGACATCATCGGAGGTCTCCGACTTTCCAAAAAATCATAGATTTAAAAAAAAAAAAAAAAAAAAAAAAAGTTGAATATTTTATTGTTTTGATAAAATGCCCCATCCGCAGCCACCCCTCCCCCGACACCACGTCCCGTGAGACACCGCAACATGTTTCTGGCAGAAAAATAACTATTTTTACTTCTCAATTTCCTGTTTTTTTTAATCCAGCACCACCTCCCTTCAACACAGCGCATGCACCAAAAACACACATATATTATATACATAAAAATATACAAAAATCACATATAATATTATTTATAGGAAAAACAATGTTTGCCTCTACAACCCAAAAAAATATATTCAGTATAATAATTATTATAATATAAAAAAAAAATATTAACCTTCTACATGCCAGCGCACTGGGCAATGACCTCTGACCCTGAGATTAAATACTTAATGTATGAATATTTGAATTAAATATTATTTTCAATATTTTTATTATTTTATCATTAAATCTGTTGGCAGTTACTGTATTATTTTTTTTATATAAAACGTGATTTCTTCCCCAAAAATGCAGAAAATAAAGAAAACGTGTGTGTGTGTATATATATATATATATATATATATATATATATATATATATATATATATATATATATATATGGCCAGGCGCCATAGGCGACGGCGTTGGCTCCAGCAGGCAGTCCCGGTGTTTGTAAACGCATTTTATTGGTCTCTGGGAGACGTAAATCCTGATTGGTGGAGACCGGCAAAGCGGGAAGACCCCATACCCCCAACTTCTACCCCAGGCCCGAGGCTCGGGAGGGAGAGTGTCACTCAAACTCATTCTTTGGTGCCCCAGACCGCGGCATGGCGCTCCTGAATCCCCCCGAAAAGCAGATCAGGGACAGAGCGGTCAAATAGGGACTGTCGCGCACAAAGCAGGAGAGTTGGGAGGCATGAGACTCGTAACTTTCACCCGCAGAAAAGCGGAACATCAACCACGGGGCGGAATAAACGGCAGAAGCAAAAGCAGAAGAGGAGACGTTATCCTCGGGTGACACAACACACAGGATGCAGCCGCAATCAGTAGAACAGGTTGTGGCCCCCGGCTCGTGGCCCTCGGATCCGGGAACTGATCAGAAATAGGTTCCTGCTCTGGCCCTGAGGTGGGACGCGGCGGACGGACCACCCCAAAGAGCTTTCACCAAACACTAGGAGCCACGGGCCCCCGAAATAAGAGAAAAGACCACGGGCCCTACAGAGCCCGATCCTCTAACCCCAGCCCATGCGGATCTGAGACACGAGGGCCGGCCGTATACACAGCGCTGTCCTAAAAAACACATCGCAACACAGGGAACGCCTGGCCACGGGGGCCAATCGGTCCTTTATACTGGATTCTGATGTGAGCGTAGCGAGGTGGATGTGGCGAAGTCAGTGGCCGGAGATCTCGAAGGTGGGGAGGAAGGATGGCTCGTGCAGGGTGCCGGCTGAGGGTGTTAGCGGGATAGATTGTAAGCTCCTCTGAACAGGTTGGTTTTAGTGAGTGTTCACAGGTAGAACAAGCAGGGCAGAGAGTGACAGAGCCGGGGATCCCAGAGAATAGGAGCAGCGCAGGTGCTTTACTCTATCTAAAGGGTAGTAGATACATGGAAGAGCTTCCCAGCGGAAACGGTAAAGGCTAATATGATGCGCTGTATCGGCCTTCACCACACAGAAACCCAGACAGCGCCAGCTGACCAACTGAACAAAAACGTGGCCGGGAACGGGATCTTCAAAGAGTAGCCGAGGAATCTGGAAATGTAGCCTTCGTGGTACTTTAGGGGCTTCACGGGGCGGTGCGGGGGGTTTTGGGGAGGCACGAGGGGTTTTTGGGGCCGAAAACGAGGTCTGTGGGAAGCGAAACGAGGCGAGACTCTGCGGTCCGCATTCTGACGGAGACGCTCTCTCGGGGCGTGACAGCCACGGCATCTGTCAGCCATTACCTTCTGTTATTAGACCCTACTACTTGTGTAACTAATAGACCCTTCCAAAGCAGGGGTGGGGGAGGGGGGTAGAATCTTATTTTCAAAGGGACTTCCCAGCATTATTTTTATTACTAAATTTTTTTTTCCAAAAATCATACTGCTTATGGGAAACAATGGAATGGCTCGGTCTTAATCACCAAGCAGGACTCTCTGACTAATGAGAGTCTATGGGGGAACAGACTTAAGACGCAGGACGTTATTCTGATCTATAAAGACACGGGACACCGTTCAGTATCCCCCGCCTGCCACCAATCAGCATCTCCGTTTATCGGGGGGCATTTGACACATAGAGTTATTTGACGCTGTCGGGCTTCGGGGGTCTCGTCGTGACAGAGCGAGACAGCTGCGTTTGTCCAGCGGCCGCTCTCGGGAGGAATGGACACCTGCGCGGCTTTGATACGAACGTCTCTGCTGTACGGCGGATCTCGCTTGTACCGCAGCTGCTTCGGGCGATCAGTAAATCATCTGAGACGAGTGACCTCTGACCCTCAGCGAGCCGGCTGTTCCAGAATAACAACTTCAATAACGGCGGCCATAACATCTGCAGCGCTCGAGTCCTGCACCGGTGAGTCCGAAACAAAACCAGCAGCCAATAGAGAGAGCTGGGGGTGGGGGGTTCAACTCCCTAACCCCTACAGAAACACCCCCCCCCCTATATGTTCTGATATCCGCCGGTCACTTTAACCCCTTCCTGGCAGAGAAGCTGAAGAATGCCGTATATAGAGAAACCCGGCGTCTCCGCACCGATAAGAGATAAACCCGCGCCTGCGCGTACCAGCGGCCCCCGGAGCTGTAAGGGGGCCGTATCCCCCTCATCAGTCAGATACAACACATTTTACAGCGCTGCGGAGTATAATGACAAGCGGAACAACCTCCCGGCAGAGGTGGTAGAGGGTAATACAGCGAGGCGATTAAACATG
Organism: Spea hammondii; assembly: GCA_029215755.1. Taxonomy (NCBI): domain Eukaryota; kingdom Metazoa; phylum Chordata; class Amphibia; order Anura; family Pelobatidae; genus Spea; species Spea hammondii. Next base: position 1,827,451 of record JARDYJ010000001.1, read on the forward strand.
CATGGGATAGACATACGGCTCCTGAATCTAAGACGAGACTAACGACTGATTAAGGTTTGAGTCGTTACAGCAGGAGAAACGGGCGACTAGACAGGGGCCGCCGGGGGCCGATCTGCAGGCAGGTTCTATCTGTCAGTAAGACCGAGGAACACGCAGACAGCGTGTAACCAGCAGGAATCTCCGCGCCGGGGACCTCCTGCCTGGGAAGCTGCATCCGCTACTAGAATAATGATGAGGATAATCTGTGTGTCGGAGCCTCACAAGTCTTAGGTTCAGACCTCGATGTATTACCCTCTACCACCTCTGCTGGGAGGCTGTTCCACTTATCTACCGCCCTCTGAGTAAAGTAAAACTCCCTTGTGTTCCATCTCAGCCGGTGCCCCCCTCATGTCCGCCAGCCGTGTGATTTCAGTCATGTGCCGGCAACAGCTCACCCCCTCCCGGGGCAACAGCTCACCCCCCTCCCGGGGCAACAGCTCACCCCCCTCCCGGGGCAGCAGCTCACCCTTCCCGGCGCGCGCCCTTACGAAAAATTACTGCAGTTTGTATAAAATGCAGTTTTTTGGACATGAAAAAACTCCAATCCTGCACTTTTACTGCATTTGTACTTCTTTTCAAAAAATTACTGCAGTAAAACTCCAGTTCAGTGAAGTAAAAGTGCAGGAGTGGAGTTTTTTCATGTCCAAAAAAACTGCAGTAATTTTTCGTAAGTATCCCCTCCCGGGGCAGCAGCTCATCCCCTCCCGGGGCAGCAGCTCACCCCCTCCCGGGGCAGCAGCTCACCCCCCTCCGGGGGCAATTTAAAGCAGAGGGTTAAATCATAAACTCACCCAGTTCCTGCCCTGGGGTGGGATGGGGGGGCAGAAGAAGTAAAATCCATATCCAGGGCCACTTAGAGCCCCTGTGTGTGAGAGAACTGCCACCTCCCCCCATCCCAGGACCTCTCCTCCACTACTCACCCGGTACCCTCCTTCCATCCCTCTATATACAGCCCCCCCCCCGGGCCTCCCCTCCACCAGCCTCCTCCCCATTTCTCCCTGTGAAGCACTCAGTAGTGATGGGAAGTTCGGATCATTAAAGTGAATCGGATCATTTCGACTCGTTCATTGAAATGATCCGATTCATGATCCGAATCTTCGGATCACTCAGTGTGACTTAGTGATGTCCGGATCATGAACGAATCGTTCTCTTGATCCGATTCTTTTCAGTGATCCGGATGAATCGGTTCAGTAGAATGAACGATTCATTTGTAGCAGTTCGGTCTGTGAATCATGATCCTAGAGTGAGTCATCTGCAGACTCTGGGGTCAGGTTACAGCTCATCCATTCACAGAGGAACGATGACTCATAGAGCTTAATGGGGTGTTCAGGGTTAATTTAGGTGCAGTTATGATTAATGGGGTGTTAAGGGTTAATTTTAGGGGCAGTCATGGTTGATGGGGTGTTATGGGTTAATTTAATAAAGTTAACTTAAGGTGCAGTTGCAGGTAAAGGGGAATGTAAATCCTGGAGGCAGTGATTATTAATGTATTTATTTATAAAAGAATGGTGATATTATCTGAACGATTCGAATCCCTGTAAGATTTGAATCATATGAATCATTTGAACGACTCTCTGACTCTATGAGTCATCGTTCCTGTGTGAATTAATGAGCTGTAACCTGATCCCAGAGTCTGTGTCTGAGTGCTCTGCAGATGACTCACAGCTCTAGGATCATGATTCACAGACTGAACTGCTACAAATGAATCGTTCAGTCTACTGAACCGATTCATCCGGATCACTAAAAAGATTCCGATCAAATGAACGATTCGTTCATGATCCGGACATCACTAGCCGTTATGGTTGATGGGGTGTTCAGGGTTAATTTAATGCTGATGACTGAGGGTTAATTTAATTAATTTAAGGTGCAGTTAGAGGTAAAGGGGGGCAAACTAAGGGGAATCTAAATCCTGGGGGCAGTGAATATTATTAATGTATTTATTTATAACAGTATAGTGCAGGGGCGTCCAAGTTTTTTCTGCAGTGGGCCACTTCATCAGAATTGTATACGTGCGCGGGCCGCACTCATTTTTCACTGTGAGAAAATATGGCCTTTAATAAAATATGCAGATTAAAATAAAGTAAATGACACAAAACCTTTACTTTTCCTCTCACTGATTTCTGGGCCTAGAAAGTTTTGTGACTACAAATTCAGGACTCAGGATAAGTAAAAATGAAATAGTTTATTTATTTTAGGGATGCACCGAAATGAAAATCTGGACCAAAACCGAAAACTCAGGGTTCACTTAGCCAAAACCGAAAATGACCCCCCCCTCACCTTTAAAAATAATAAAAAAATCCCACACTTTTAATAAAAGTAAATTACACAACAAAATTGTACAAAAAAAATATATATTACGATTGTTAACAGCAATCTCAGGCATACCCAGATTCCAGCATGTACTGGTTGGCTGGGCATGACAGGATTGTGATTGCTGTCAGCAATCATATATAAATTAATAGTTATTGTATTTTTTGTCCAATTTTAGTGCGTTAACACACCACAATTGGACAAAAAAAAATCAACAATATGACTTGGCATGATAGGAGTGGGATTGCTAACAGCAAACACACTCTTTTTATACCCAGGCAACCGGTAAATGCTGGAACCTAGGCATGATGGGACTGTGATTGTTGTTAGCAGATTGCTGTTAGCTGTTAGCAATCACACTCCTATCATCCCAAATCAGCCAGTACATGCTGGTACGGGGTGGCTGTAAGTGTAGACCCCATACTGCTGGCAGCATCAATACACAAGGGGGCAGCTAGCCAGGTTTCAGCATGTACTGGCTGACTTGGCATGATAGGAGTGTGATTGCTAACAGCAATTACAGTCCCATCATGCCTAGGTTCCAGCACTTACACAGCCATGCTATCACACACACAAATGCTACCTTTAAAAGCTTCCGACCAATGGCTCTCTTTGATTCAAAGTAGTTTCTCAAACTTCATTTGGAGGGGAAAAAGACCGAGATTAAAACAAAGTATATTAATCCAAAAACCCCAATTAGGAGTTATTTCTTTTCCGAGCATAAGAAATCTCTATTTAGCTAATATGATTGTCCATATAGATAGAATGCGATTAACCCAAGCTAAAGAAGAAGGCTGGTCTGTGTCAGACACCACTAGCTGTCTGTGTTCCGTTAAGAGAAGGAGCCCAGTATGCAGGAGGAACGGAGAAGCAAAACAGGTAAAGTTCAGACTCACTTTACTAGGTAACGGTCCAGGGTCAGAATCAAGCACAGGTACAGGTACAGGTACAGGTACAGGTACAGGTACAGGTACAGGTACAGGTACAGGTACAGGTACAGGTACAGGTATAGGTATAGGTATAGGTATAGGTATAGGTATAGGTGCAGGCGCAGAGCATCTCAGAATATCTGAGCACTGCTGAGAGGGAGCTTGGAGCTTTTATAGGGATCATAGGTATGACGTCACACCTGTAGATCCAGCCCTCGTACCGCCCCTCACACAGTCTCTAGAGGGAGACGGCGTTGGAAGTGCCGCCCCTCTAGCAACAGCCTCCTCTGCGGCACCTCCCAACCTCTCCTGCACACGGATGGCAGAAGAAGGAGGTGCCGGAGCGGCGTGCAGAAGCTCCGCCCCTCTCTGGGAACCCGCAGCTGCTCCGTCGCCATCTTCCCCAACTGAAGAAGCAGCCGACCGAGACGACGTCGGGACCTGGGATCCGGGAGCAAGCCGGCTCCGACCCTGCGTACCGGAGAAGAGAATATTAGAGGGAGTCTAATTTTAGACCAATTGATCCCCATTTGGGAGAATAAAAAAAACCATTGGAAAATAGATAAAAACACTGATTAACTTCGAGCGCCTAGACGTCCTGGCATTCAATATGGAGGATCTTCATATAAAAAGATGGAAGCAACGAGGATTAAACTCCATCGACCGATTGCTTTTAGACGGTGAAATAAAAACCTCCTCAAACCTACAAGACGAATATCAACTCAACAGAGATAAATATTTCAGAATAAAGAACGCCCTCGGTAATTCATTCATGAAAAGCACCCCGCAGACAGATAATCTTAGTGAAATCTTCCATTCAAATAAAGAGAATGCGATTTAACACCAGACCCCCCCTGTATAAAAATCTGGGAAAAGGAATAGAATTATAAGATCGGTCGATCTGAATGGATCCAAGCGCAGCGAAATACGAACAAAGTCATTATAATGGAGACTCGTTATAAAGTCATTAATAGATGGTCCCTAAAAAACAGAGATAAATTATTACTAACAATGAAGACGGTGATTGCTAGAAATTGGAAATCTTCCTCTCTGTCACGGTGTCGGTAGACGCGGTGGATCCGACCATGCAGACAGGGAGACGCAATACCGCTAAGAGACGGTTCAAAAACACAGTCCCTGGTCGGGGCCAATAGCAGGCAGCGAGGTCAAACAAATCCGGGGTCAGGGCAGGCAGCACAGGAGCAAAACGGTTAAACGGTCCGGGTAGTAGGCAGGCAGAGAAGATTCGTAGTCAATAAACAGACCAAAGGTCGCTACACAAAGATCAGATATATTGTAATGCACAAGAACATCACAGCAGTCTAACGCTTGGAACGGGCAAAGGACGCAGCAAGACTGAGGAAGTTATAGGAAACAGGTACTCGGGCCTCGCCGATGCGTGTGTCGCGTGTGTCGCGTGCCGTCGGGAGCAGCTCGGGCCGTCGTGCCTTCGTCACCGGGTCCGGGAGCCATGGAGAGGTTGAACAGCGACGCAGACGTGTGGAGGAGGAGCCCGAGGCGCACGTGCAGAGCCGGCCTTAAGTGTTCCGGTGCCCTGTGCGGACTACTCCTGTGGCGCCCCCCATCCCAAAAAAGGAAAAAAATCTTGTCACAAAACTCCCCTTTCTCACTCCCCTATCTACCACCTCTGCCCCTTCTCACTGCCTTCCCCCCCTCTGCCCCATCTCACTGCCCCCCCCGCCCCTTCTAACTGCCTCCCCCTGCCCCTTCTCACTCCCCCCCTCTGCCCTTCTCACTGCCTTCCCCTCACCCCTCTCCCTACTTCTCATTATCCTTACTTACCTTGCTGAGTCCTGCGGTGGGAGCGGGAGGCGTCCGTCTTCCCCCTCTGCCGCTCTGGATGTTAAATAAAGTTAAAACAACAACAAAAAAACGATGCTTTAAGTTAAGTCCCCGGCAGGGGAGCAGAGCGGTCGCTTGTGAAGTTTTCAGCAACCGCTCAGCGCCCCTCACTCTCCGTGACTCTTTTGCGGTGCCGGCATTTACAGCTGAGCGCCGGAATATGACATCATATTTCGATGCTCTGCATGAAACGCCGGCACCTTGACGGAGTCACGGAGAGTGAGGGGCGCTGAGCGGTTGCTGAAAACTTCACGAGCGACCGCTCTGCGCCCATGCCCGGGACTTAACTTAAAGCATCGTTTTTTTGTTGTTGTTTTAACTTTATTTAACATCCTCCATGTTAAATAAAGTAAAAAAAAACTTTTTATTTAAGTCCCGGGCAGGTGCCCCTGTTGCCATGGCGCCCTGTGTGGCCGCACAGGTCGCACGCCCCTAAGGCCGGCCCTGCGCACGCGACACGCTCCTTTTAGTTGGAAATATTTTTATAAACAACATGTTTTTAAAGTTAGAATGGATCAGCCGGCCCTCTCTAAACTCTTAGGGATCGCCAAGGGTGACCTCGTAAGAGAAACTCCCGACTCTTAAACAGTTTGCATGACTTTCTTTGCTTTTGTGTTGGTTTTAATATTTTACTAAAATTGTGTTTTTACCAAATAGGTGTGATTTCCGCTATTTAAACAGCTTATAGATAAACTCACTGCTCTCCCTCCCCCCGCGCCGTGAATGTCTTCTTTATACAGTAGGGGGGTTCCCTCTATAGAGTTTAAATATACGCAGATATAAAATGACTCTCATATACAGCTTGGAGTCTTAGCCACACCTCCAACATTTGAAATAGCCAATGAAAGGCATTTTAGACACGTCTGTGGGCGGGGTTATACGTATACCTGAGGGGGGCATTTAAAAGAAGAATAATGGGGTTTATTTACCCCGTTTAGTTTATAAGGCCGTTTCCTGCTGTTTCTATACACATTATCGGGGCTTTTAGGGCCGTAGAACCCTGCGATCCCCTCATACCCAGCAAACACTCTGACCTTGGGGGGTTATTAGGGGAAGAGAGGGGGCGCTTCGGCTCCATACCCTGTGGCTGCTCCAAGAGCCCCCAGTTTTGTCTGTTTTGCCTCACCGGGGCAAATCCTACACTTACCCCTGTGCTAGCAGGTGGCAGGATGTGGGAGTGTATCCCGGTTGCCATGGAGACGTACCCCGGGTGTGGTAAAGATGCCGGTTATGAGATAATAAGCGGGGTAATGATCAGTAATCATCACACGGGGCAGATCTGGGGAGGCAGCTTGTTGCACAGAACGCGCGGTGCCCTCTCCATACACCCAGTCACGGTACAGGCGTGTTTACGGCGTGTGGCATGTGGGTGGCGTGTGCGCGGTGTGTCGGGCGGTGGGCGGGTAGGCAGCGGGTCAGGCAGTGGGACGGCAGCGTGGGGGGGGCAGCGGGTTGGCCGGCGGGGCAGTTGGATCGGCCGGTGGGAGTCCGTCCCGAGTCATGGAGTCAGAGACAGATGAGACAGACAGACACACAGCCCCAGGGCAGAGATAACGAGTACGCCAGAGAGAGCACTCCGGGGAGTGAGGCCTGCGAGTGAGACACTTGGCTGGAACGTCCAGATATAATCACAGAACGGAGGAGACGAGGAATGGAGCCAGAACAGCCATATGTCCATCCCTCACTGTATTACCCTCTACCGCCTCTGCTTGGAGGCTGCTCCACTTATCTACTACCCTCTCAGTAAAACCTCCTTCCGTTGCATCTCAGTCTCTGTAGTGTTAGAGTCCGCTCTCTTGTTGTGGAATAATTTCCCTCTCGTCCTTTATGAACCCCTTTATGGATTTAAATGTCCCCCCCCCACGCGGGACACATTGAGACGTTATCATCCGACCCCCGGCCGAGATGTTCTTGCTGATAGGTTGCTCTCTGGGTCGTCCCCGGCGCCGCCCGAAGTGACGCCATGACGTGTCGTATCACCCGCAGGGGACGTCCCCACGCCTACATCACACGCCCGACACCACGCGGGTGTCCTGTATGCGCTCATACGCGGGGATACTCGGTGCTGCGTAGCACAGGGGCTGCTCGGGTGTCCGTTATTTAGTGCTGCTGGGAGTGCTGGGAGTTGGCGGCCGTGACTTCCGCTGTCTGTGAAACATCACATGTTTAGGAGCTGCGGATGGGACGCGGATCACGCCAAGAAAAGCCATTTGTATGCCGGGGAACACGTGACAGGAGAAGCCCGCGCCACCGCTCAGTCATGCGTGCAGTGGGACCACCGCCCTCCGTGCTGCCCTTCTCCGCTGCGGACATAAACTCTCTTTAGATTAGCCTCTACCACTTCTGCTGGGAGGCTGTTCCACTTATCTAAGTAATCATGTCACGCGCACCACAAGGGTGCTAGTTAGACCAGGGGTGTCTTAATTGACCTCCAGGGGTAAATTAAGGAAGCTCTCCCGCCGTCAGGTGCCCCTGGTTCGAGCCTACTTGGCTCCGGCCCACCCTGGACTCATCACCTGTCCAGGGGGCATCTGCTCACCCTGTCCAAAGGGGCCACTTTAGGATCCGCCCCCTCAGAAAGGCGAGAGGGGAAGAGACCGCGGCGGGTTTAGGAGAGAAGAGCCGCCATGGAAACGGGGCGGGTTTGTGAAGTTTAATGTTTTTGCGTAATATGCTGATTAATAACAATTTTCACCCAAAACCCCCGATATCGGGGCCCAGAGACGGGGGGGGGGGGGGTGTCTGGGACCCCCTGAGGCCGGCCGACATCACCGCCACATCTCGTAATCCGCAGTACAGGTAACCCCAGACACATATATTCATGACAGTATATAGCGCTCCGGAGGGCCGGCACGAGGGCCACAGATACACTTTATGTGAAACAATAACTTGGCCCTCGCCCTGAAAGCAGATATTTGGGAGCTCTGAGTCCAACGAGAAGCCGGATAGAACAAGCTGGGTAATAAGCGTTCTGGGAGTGCGGCCCCCGGGGGCCGGGGAACCTTTTTCGGATGTGTTTTAGCAGATGAGCCGTTCGTGCAGCTCGAACAGCTGATCCGGGGTCAGCACGAGGCGGTGGATCTGCCCGTCGCCCGGCTCACACGCGAGGGTCACTTTGCCGACGTAAACGGTGTCTCCCTTCTTCTCTTCTTTGGCCTGTGATGGGGAGGAAAAAAAGGAAGGTTTGAGTCAGAAGCACACGTGTCCTCACATTACGCATGCGCACAGTGTCCTCACATTACACACACAGTGTCCTCACATTACACACACACACACACACAGTGTCCTCACATTACACACACACACACACATCCCCACATTACACACACACACGCGTGTCCCCACATTACACGTCAGGACGTCTCACCTTTATAAAGTCAGAGGATGGGAAGGTTGCGAAGTGCGACGGGACGTTGGCGCCGGGGCACCGGGACACGGTCTCTTTTAGGACTTCATCCTGTAGGGGGACAGAATCACACGATTAAAGCGTGTTACACAAAGTGGCGTGATCTCCGGTACAAACCAGCAACTACATGTGGTCCCATCCCCGCGTCGCGGTCACAAGTCCCTTAAACAGAGGCGGGTTTGCCGCACACAGTTTGACGTAGAATGTTCAGGAAACAGCCGGACGGTGTGACCCCCCCCCATACCTTCAGCTTGTCGATGGTGTCACTGAGTGACTTCAGCCGGGCCGTCTGCTCCAGGAGCTGGGCCGCCGGGCTCCCTGCAAGACAGAGCGTGGGTGAGAGGGACCCCAAAGCCTCTGCCGGTGCCCCCCCGGCGGCTCCACATACCCGTCTTCTTGTGTGTGATGTCCACCACCTTGGTGCTGGCGCTCATCTGTTGCAGGGTGTCCAGCAGCTGGCTGGTCTTGCGGTAGAGGGTCCCGGACATGGCGTCCTCGCGCTGGCGGTCTTTAGGTGGGAGTAGTTTGGGGACGCGAAGCGCCGGCAGCGCCGACAGCTCCTCCTTCATCTGATCAGCCTGGGGACGGAGACGAGGAGGGCAGAGGTTACGCTATTCCCGGGGCCACCCCAGAAACGGTTAAAGATAACGGACGGGTGAAGCCCTCGCCGTAGAACATTAACGACCTTCTGATGGGCGGGGGGGGGGGGGGTTGGGGGTACGAGGAGCAGCGCTAATTGCCCCGCGCGGCGCCGCTCACCTTCAGCCGGTTGTTCTCGTGCTTCAGGTGCTTCATGGAGAGCCGCAGGGCATCGATCTGCTGGAGGAGCAGCGGCGAGTCCTTCACCTGCACCGAGCCGTTCAGCACCGCCTGGCCGGACGGTACCCCTGGACACGCGGGACACAAAGCGGTCAGCACAGGGTCACGCGTTACCCACAACATGCATGTTCCCATCACACATGCAGGATCCATGAGAGCCCATGAGACGGCGATGAGTTACACGCAGAGACCAACGAGGCCGACCCCGTCACCCACCGCAGCCGACATGTTTTGGCAGCTAAAGATTGGCCCTTATACTCCCTAATGAGAAGACTGCGTATCCCAGCATGCATCTGACCCGCAGCCCCATTCCCTGATTGGCTGAGCTATAGCTTTTTAAATCTACATGTTTTATAATTGGTGCAGGAGGGGCATCGGACAGCGGCCGTCACTTATAGGCGCCGTACGGAGCGGCAGATGGGGCGAGCTGTCGGCCGACGACCCCCCAGGGATTTGCCCCACGTGCCGCACGGCCGGTCGCTGCCTGGACATGGGGAATGATTTCTCAAACGCTGCCTTACGCCAGAATTTTATTGGATGGGTTTGATGGATGGGGGGGAGCGGCGTGGTACCGTACCTGTCTGCTCCTCCTCTGACGGGTGAAGAGCACCAAGAAGACAGACAGAAGGAAGAGGATTAGAGAGACGGAGCGAAGAGCCCAGGAAAGAAACAAGCGTTGGTTACAGCAGAGAACGCGTCCGTCCCTTTAAACCCCCCCCCCCCCGGCACAGCGGTGATCTATCGCATGTAAGGCCGTCTGCAGGTGTACTCCTCACACTACCTTTACGTATCGGCCGTCTGCAGGTGTACTCCTCACACTACCTTTACGTATCGGCCGTCTGCAGGTGTACTCCTCACACTACCTTTACGTATCGGCCGTCTGCAGGTGTACTCCTCACACTACCCCTCGGTCTCACCTCCTGCGATGCCGGAGACGATGGAGGCGACCCCGGAAGCGGGGGCTCCGCGCAGCCCTTCGATGGTCCGCTTGGACTGGTTGTTCAGTCTCTGCCGCAGCTCGGCCTTTTCAGACTCCAGCTGGTCGATGTCCGCTTGGAGGGCGTCCATGGTCTCTTCGAACTCCCTAAAGACGGGGGGAACGCAGCGACAGCGTGACGCACGGATAACGGGGGGCTCTGACGGAGAGGCCGGGGCACGCGGACCACTCACTTCTCTTTCTTCTTCAGCACGGTCTGCGTCTCCTCCAGCTTGCTCTGGATCTTCTCCACCCGCTCGTCGGCCTCTCTGGACGCGCTGTCCAGCTTCTTCTCCAGGAGACTGAGGCGGACGTTGGCCTCGCTCAGTTCTTCGCCCTACAGAAGTGAAGGAAAGCATCGAGTACCTCATCCCACGACACGGAGGTCTCCGCTTCGGCAAATCACCCCCCGTGCCGGCTCCTCTACCTCTACTCCCCGCACAGAACCCGGACTCACCTTTATCTTCAGGGACTTCTTCAGCTCCTTGATGGCCGTCTCCCTGTCTTCCAGCTTCAGGCCCAGGCCCTCGGCGTCCGTGATCTCGGCCCGCAGGGTGGCAGCTCTCTGGTCCACAGGAGGAGGCGACTACGGGGGCAGAAAGCACGGGGTTAACGAAGGAACGAGGAGGAACCGGAGGCGCTCGGCCGCCGTCTCCCGACTCCTCGATTACCCACCCTGTTCTGCGGCTTCTCGGCGTCGTACTCGCCTTCCTGCATGGCGGTGGCCATCTTGTTCATGGCGGCTATCAGGAGGTTGCAGGACTGGCGCAGGCACTCGTGTGGGTTACTGCCCTGCACGCCGTAAACCTGCGCGGACAGAGATGTCAGAGGATGAGAGCGTCGGCTCGAGGAACATTCTAGAACGCGTTCGCGGAGAAGCGCCGGGGCCCCGAGCCCTAAAGCCTTACCTGCTCGGCGGCTTTGAAAGCCACGTCTTCCAATCTCAGAGCCTGCAGGCCCTCGTTCTCCCCCAAGGGAGCGATCATCTGCGCCCCGGCGGCCGCCACTTCTTGGAAGACGGCCACGACGCACTTCAGGTGCTTCCGGCACTCGAGCAGCGACTCCGACACCTGAGGACGGATTTCAGTTCACCGGCCGGAAGGCACAGAGGGGCGAGACGCTCTGCTCCCCGAGCCCGCAGCCCGTCTCACCTGCTGCCCGAAGCTGAGCGCCGAGGGGATCCCGGTGGCCTCGGTGCCCGGCATCCTGCGGCGGATCTTCTTGCAGAACTGGCGGACGTCGCTGCACGAGGTCTCCAGATCCTTCAGGAGGACGGCCAGATCGGAAGCCTCCTGCCCGGCCTGGAACGAGACGGCCGCGTCACGCAGCGTACAGCAGGGGCCGAGCGAGCGGAGGGGCTCCAATGACTCACCTGCAGGAAGGCGCGCAGCCGACTCACTTCCACCCCGACGCAGTCCAGGGCGCTCTGCGTAAACTGGGGAGAAATAACGTAGGAGGAGCGTGAAGCTTTACAGGAACCGCGTTAATCCATGACCCCCGGTGGAGATCCCGCCACGCCCCCCCCCCGATATCTAAAGGAGGCGATGGAAGGGTTAACGTACCTTGATGTGGTCGAAGAGCTGCATGGTGCAGTCCTCGGTCTGATCGGCCAGGTGGATGCTGTACAGGTGCTGAGGGAACAAGAAGAGGGGGTCACGCTCGCGTCTTTCAGGGGTCCTACAACCCTCCAGCGAGGAGGGGGCTCTGTAGACGCGGCAGAGAGCGCCCCCCTCCGGACGCGGCACTCTTAGGGGGGGTTAGAAGGCGCGCTGGCCAGTTGTTTGGGGGGTCCGGGCGCACCTGGTAGTATTTGATGGCCTTGGTGAGGGGCTCCACGTTGACCGTCTCGTCCAGCTGGTCCTTGTGCAGGAGCTCGATGAGGAAGTCCAGGGAGCGCTCGTGGACACTCATCTCCGGGTACAGCGAGCCCACCTTCTTATACACGTCCACGCCGCACTGACCCAGGGCCCTGCGGGACAACACGTCAGCCGGGGGCCCCCACGCCATGACAGTGTACCCCCCCCAGACTCCTGACCGGCAAACTTCATGCAGCCAATGAGGGGCGCAGCCTCTGTGCCGCTTACTCTTTTCCTTTTAGAGCGTAAGCTCTGGGGGAGCAGGGCAGCCCAGCGGCTCTTTATACAGAGGAAGTCTACCTATTAGTACATTTCACACGGAGCCACGCTGCGCACGGACGGAGAACCGGGGGCCCCTGCCGTGGGATTCCTGCTGCACCTGCCGGCAGAACCTAAATCCCACAGGAAGGAGGGAAGCTGGACTTCCTGCAGCTGCCGGAGTAAACCCCGCCCCCCCCCGGTTATATGGGAAGGAGATGACATAAAGCATCATTCCCTGCCGTCTGCTACCCACCGAGGGCTGAAATAGCTACATAATACACGGCCCCCCGCTACCGAGGCTGGGGTGGAATAACACGGCTGAAGATCTGACCCCCATGGTGACTTTTTTATGGGGCCGGGATGGAGAAGAGGCGACCCGGATCCGCGGTATTCCAGGTCAGGGAGCGCAGGATGAGAAGGGGCCCCTGCTAATAACCCCTCGGTGTCAGGGATTTTACACCAGGGGGGGGAATAAAAATATTTCACACAAATTAAATATTCTGCAGAAATTTCCACAACAGATTATTGAAGTCTGCAGTCAGTTCAGGTGAAAGTCATACGTCCAGCGTACGCTTATCACTAAGCGCATATACCCCGCGCCTACCCCCACTGTGCACCCCACCCCCGCCTCTACCCCCACATACTGTATATCTCATTTTATCCCAATAAACTCCCTTTATCTGCAGACCTGGAGCCGCCGTTGCTGTCAGTCATGTGATATTTTGGGCGACTTTCCTGACTCAAACACCGCACTGAGCTGATGCTTTATGGCGATGCTAATGAAGTCCGTTCCTCCATAGACTTTCATTAGAGTGTCCAGCTGGGTGATTAAGACTGAGCCATTCTATTGTTCCCCACAGGCAGTATGATAAGGAGTCGGGGAGTTTAGTAGATCGGGGATCAGGTCACAGAGAAAGAACCTCTATATATATGAGATGTATTTAGTATTTGACTAAATGTCGCCACCCGGTGGCCGTAACATGTTTCTCTTAAAGGGTTTAGTCGGTTAACGCAGGTGTCGGGGGGGGGTATTGGGGCGCGCCGGCGTATTAACCCAGGTGTCGGGTATTGGGGCGCGCCGGCGTATTAACGCAGGTGTCGGGGGGGGGGGTATTGGGGCGCGCCGGCGTATTAACCCAGGTGTCGGGTATTGGGGCGCGCCAGCGTATTAACGCAGGTGTCGGGGGGGGTATTGGGGCGCACCGGCGTATTAACGCAGGTGTCGGGGGGGTATTGGGGCGCGCCGGCGTATTAACGCAGGTGTCGGGGGGGGGTATTGGGGCGCGCCGGCGTATTAACCCAGGTGTCGGGTATTGGGGCGCGCCGGCGTATTAACGCAGGTGTCGGGGGGGGGGGGTATTGGGGCGCGCCGGCGTATTAACGCAGGTGTCGGGGGGGGTATTGGGGCGCGCCGGCGTATTAACGCAGGTGTCGGGGGGGGGGTATTGGGGCGCGCCGGCGTATTAACGCAGGTATCGGGGGCCGCCACTTACTGTTCGTATTTGTGCAGCGTGGCCTCCAGGAGGCTCAGGGAGTACACCAGCCCGGCGGCGAAGCTCATCTGCTCTCCCACCGCTCCTCTCATGCCGGCCCGCTCCTCCTTGGCCTCCGACAGCTCAAACTTCTCCTGCGCCTGCCTGCTGATGAGCTCGGCCTGCGGGCGACACGCGCCAGTGCGGAATGAAGCGTAAGCTCCGTGGGGCGGTTCACAGAGTCCGCGCGGGGTGTCTGATCAGCACTCACCTTGCAGATGAGTCGGGGGATCAGCAGCAGCACCAGGATGCAGTCGTGGTCCCCGCCGTGCCGCAGGAAGCTGTCCGGCATGAAGGTGGTGAGCAGCGACACGTGCCGATTGGCCTGATTAACCTCCATCTTCCGTAGCTCCATCTCGATGGCCTGAGGACAAAGCATGAGACAGGACTAGACTCACGCGCCACGTGGGCCACCTCCGCCGGTGCGCCGGCCCGTGTATCTGGGCTAGGTACCTTCGCGTGGGCTTTGGTCTCTGCAAACTTAATCTTGAAGTCGAAGGTCTCCGGCGACGGCTGCTGCTCCTTCTCCGCCGTGGCCTCCTGCTGGCTCCGGAGCTCGCGGTTTACGTCCTGCAACAACAAACAGCGTGAAAAACATTTTGGGGTGTGCGAGGGCCACGCGGGGGCCACATCACGCCCGCCAACAGCGGTGATCATCATCATGACTGTATATACGGCTAGAAATCCTACGGACACCCCCCGCGCCGGGGACTCGCCCCACAGCTTCACCCTAAAAACGGGTGGAAGCTTTTGAGATGGAGTTACCCCCCCCCCTTCATGGAGGGATTTTCACACACACTACACACACACCACACACACACTACACACACACTGCCACTCCCCACACTACACACACTGCCACTCCCCACCACACACATTGCCACTCCACACACTACACACACACATTCATACACACTACACACGCTGCCACTCCACACACACGCTGCCACTCCACACACTACACACACTGCCTCTCCAACACCACACACTACACACACACATTCATACACACACACAGCCACTCCACACACACTTCTAACCCCCAGCAGTTCCTCACCTGTAGATGGGCGGTCAGGTCCCGGTATTTCTTGATCGTCTGCTGGTAATCGGCCACCGTCTCCTGGGCCGCTTCCACGCGTTTCTCTGCCTCCCGCACGCGGGCGCCCGCCATGTCCAGCTGCTCCCGAAGCTCCAGCTCGGTCTCGCGGGCGTTCTCCTGCAGCTCGTCGTTCATTTCATTGATGGCTTCCTGTAAAGGCCCGTTGGGGCGAGAAGGTTTTCAAAAATGCTTTTACATTCCGGAGGCGTCAATAACTAAACCGGCAACAAAAGAGTTCATCGACCAAATAACTACAATAAATGGAACCTACTGGGGAGGAATAATAAAACAGAAGTTAAGATATTTGCAAGGACATGCGGCACCGGTATCTTACAGCAGGGGGCGCTCATACCAAGTCGGTGACGGTCTCGCGCAGCTCGCGGACTCTCTCCTCCAGGTCCAGGTTTCTCTCGGTCAGGGTCTCCACCATCTCCTCGGCTCCCAGAGCAGCATCCACCTGGGAAGACGAACGGCATGGGGGTTAAAGGTCACCGGGGTCACTGCGCCGCTGCATCCCGAGATCCGCATCCAGCCGCAAACCGCTCTGTAGCAACCCCCCCCCCCCCACCGCTTTGGGGCGAAATCCGGCTATTAATTACACCCTGCGGGGGGAACGCTAGAAGACGGAGATCCCCCTGCTCCACGGCGTCACCGCTCTCTCTAGAGACCCCGTCGCTCGGCCGCGAGACTCACCTGCTCCTTCAGCTCGTCGATGGTCTTCTCCATCTGTGAAGCTTCTTCCTGCAGCTTCTCCTTCTGCTGGCGCAGCGAGTCCAGCTCCGCGTTCTTCTTCTCCAGCTGCTTCTGCACCCTGACGTGCTCCTGCTTCTCCGAGGCCGACAGATCCCGCATCCTGGGAGAGAGAGCCCCACGCTTCATAACGCGTACACCCTGTAACCCGGGGCATCAAGCCTCCCGGACGTCCCCCTACCTAAATACCCCCAGCACCCCCGCCCGGCGTAAACCTGGGCATTTACCTGACGAGCGCCTCCTTCAGCCGGGCGTTCTGCTCCTCCAGCTGCTTGACCTGGTAACTGGATGCCGCTCCGTCCGAACCTGCACCGGGAGGGACAAAGGACCTTAGAGCACCAACACCTGACAGAAGGCTAAGCAATGAACCCACTACCACTTCACAGCAATACCCCTCTCGCCAGCGTGAACTTTGGGTTCCTGACTTTAACCCGGAGGCTGAATTAACTTGGCGCTCCCCACAAGTATCTCCGCTGCTGCGCGCGGGTTCCGGGTGTTGGGTGGCCCGGACACGCACCCTTCTCTTCTATCTCATGCTTCAGGATCTCCAGGTCCATGGTGAGCTCCTCCACTTTCTCCTTGAACGTCTCCACCTCCTGCTGCAGGGACTCGGCTCGCTCCTCGGCCATCTCCTTATCCAGCGTGGCCATCTCGATGGCGTCGGCCGTGTCGGCCATCTCCTCCATGTAACGTTCCTGGGCTTCTAGAGCGTCTTTGGCTTCCTACCAAAACAAACCAAGCCTGAATCCCGCGAGCTTATTACCCCCCTCCCTTTACTGCCCCCGGTTATAACTGCAGCTTCCCTGCGTACTCGAAGCACAGCCTCCTACCTTCTTGGCCTCCTTGAGCTGGCGCTGGAGGTCGGCCTGCTGCTCCTGCATCTTGCTCTTCCATTCCTGCAGCTGCTCCAGCTGCAGCTTCGATTTCTCCATCTCCTTCAGCTTCACCTTGTCTTCCGCCCGCTTCATCTTCAGCGTCTCCAGCTTCTCCTCCAAGTCCTTGACCTGGGCGCGCAGGTTCTCCTCCTCCTGCAAGGCCAGCGATAGGATGAGAGCCACCCGTACGTCCGAGCCCAGCCTAGAACCTCCCACAGAGACAGACACGGAACATCTAATGCGGAGCTGGTCTTACCTTGCTGGATCCTGGGGCCGGAATCGGGGCCACAGGCGAGGTCAGAGCGGAGGAAGGTGAGGGGATGATGGGGGCCGCCAGCGGAGTCTGGGCCGGAGTACTGGGCTCGCTGCTGCTGATCTCGCCACATGACGCGGACGCGGAGCCCGAGGCCCCCGCGGTTCCGCTGGAGGCTGCCGAGCTGGAGGGCCGGGCGGGCTGCCGAGCAAACGTTACCCAGAGAGATGGTCATTGCCTGTTCTCCACACTGACCTAACCACGGGGGCCACGCTCTAAACACCCTCAAAGGGGGCGGGGCCACCTGAGGACCACCGACAACGGAAAGGGACCCCGCGAGGAACCCGATTGCGGATTAGACAGCCTCACACCTGGCGTCTTACGTTAAGAACAAGTAAAGGTACAGAACACGTACAGCGCTAAATTCTAGATTACCACCACAGAGAAAACACAGTGTTCTAGATCACAGCTACTGGTACCCATGTTCTAGATTATAAGAGTGCGGGGTACTCCCCGAAACCCATGTTCTAGATTACAGATACTGGTGCCCATGTTCTAGATTCTAACCACGGACAGATACAGAGTGTGGGGTAATCCCCGAGACCCATGTTCTAGATCAGTGCTAAAGACAAGAGCAGAAAACAACAGTGGCCGCAGAACGCACACACGCGCAGCGGTCAGTGTTCTAGATTACAGAACATATCACTTTACACGCGATGCGATTTCACGGCCTGTCCCGACGAGGAGCCGAGCGCACGGCCCCCTGGGCATCAAAGAAGAATTTAATGGTGAGGGTAGGGGCAGCGCTGGAGAGATGAATGACATCAGCCTGTCTCATAATTTACTGCATGAAAGCAGAGCCCATTTAACCCTAAAAGCATAGAACCCGGCTGCGGATAAGAAACATGCGGCTCATCGAGTCGACGATCGGGCTTCACGATGGTAAGGAGTGATGGGAGTTGGTGGGCACGGCCGCAGAGACCTCCTGCCCTGGACGGGGTAATAGGGTAGCTGCTCTCACCTTGGTGCGGCGCGCGGTGATCTGCGGACGTGAGTCGGAGGCAGCAGCAGGCACACACACAGCAGGAGAGTCAGCAGCAGGCACAGGGGAGATAAGACAGCAGGAGACAGTTAGTGACACAAAGAGAGAGAGAGAGACGGCCCCGGCGAGGAAGAGCAGAGCGTCACGGGGCCAGAACATACAAACATACATGCGACAGACTCGGAACACGGGACAGCAAAGTCACTTTTGTTTTTTGTGGTTTCTTAATCTTTGACATATTGGTCTCTCCCCGGAGCCGACTCCCAGCAGGGCTGGGACAGGAAAACTCTTGGCCAGAACAGAAGCTCATTAGCCTGGACTTCCCTGCGTGTCTCGAAGGGTACCTAATAGAAGGCCCCGTGGGGGGGGGGGGGGCACGGTAGGGGCTGGGGGGAGAGCCGGCCTGGCATGCGAAGCAGGAGCCGGCACACAGGGCTCATCGACAAACACTTCACTCGTCCCCGGGGGCCGGCAGGGAGCCACGGGAGAAGAGAACGGCAGCCAGAAACCTCCCAGCAACCCAACGAAAGCCTCAGTAAGAGGGGTAATTAGAGCTGCCCCCCGGGGGTTGTAGCACAATTGCCCCTCTACGGGCTCTTTATTAAAGGGACAGCGTAAGAGAGGATAACGGGTTAAAGCCCCCGGCCGGTGGGAGCGGGGCATCTGCCTCGATGGTCAAATATCTGCCCCACTTTAACCCTTAGCATCCCAGAGCGCATTCATAGCACGGCAATTGTTTTCTCTGGGTGGGGGTTATATAAAGATGGGGTGTTTAATATGCCCCCCAAACACACACCCCGGGGGCAAAATTACTAATTAGAGCCCGGATACGCGTGGCAGCTACAGTTCACGAGGCTGAAGTCATTTAGACCCAGGTTCTCCCCGGTAGACGGGGTGGCAGCGCGGGGCAGAATAACAAACATCGCTACCCGGCTACACGTTAATCGCTCGCCCCCAATCCCCGGTAACGAGTCCGGACCCTCGGGGGGGGGGGGGGGGGAAGGGTACAGGGTATCACGGATCTATGGGGCAGGTGGATGATCTACAATCCGAGGGTGATATCCGCTAAGTGGCTCTATAAGACAACTCCCAGCACCCCCAGACACCTGGACATGGATGGGGGGGGGTGATGGGGGGTGAATGATTACACGGAGTATTGATTTTAGAGTTGGTGCATAAATTTATACAGGTCTATAAAAATCCGCAGAGTCTGGAGACCCCCCTGCCAGGAGCACCGGAGTAATGATACTCGGACTGGGGCCTCTGCGACGATTAACAGATGAGATGGAAACGGCTCGGGTCACGGGGCATGCGACACACTACCGACGGGCACGGAACCGATGGGGGGGGGGGTGAATGAGGAGAGGGGTGATGAATAAAAAAAGGTGGGGATGAATGAGGATGGGGGATAAATAGGGGGGGGGTACCTTCCGGGTGGTCGGCGCCTGCCTCATTTTCACACAAGGGCCAAACGAGAGAAACAGAAGAGAGAAGGAGAGAAAGGGTTAACGCATGAAATCACGGCACTGCGGCCGGAGCTTCCCCCAATCCCAGGCAAATGTCCGCAGTGTGCGCGTCGCCTGTCACGGCCGCCGGTCACGGCCCCCGCCGCGCGTCTCCATCCCCGGGATGCGGCAGGATACTGGAGGACGGGATGACGGAGTCCTTCCTCCCACCGCAACCTGGTCTGCCGCTCCCCGCCGACTCCGCTAACCACCGCCCCGTTCGCCGATTACATCATCAGTCATCTAACGGAGTAGGACACGAAGGGGGCGGAGCCGCAGGTTACCCGGCAACGCAACCAGCCTGTCAGGGACTCAGGAGCAGCGGGAAGAATCGCCGCACCCTTTCAGCGCCAAAGCCCAGGGAGCCGAAAGGGTTAAGCATCATGGGAACAGCGGCACATCCCAGCACAGAGATCCGACTCCCGGCGGCGGCCCCAGGGAGCGCTGTGCACAGACCCCGTGACTGAGACCCCCGGGGTAACAAACACAGGCAGCATTAACCTTACACATATGTATACAGCACAGTGTGTGTGTGTGTGTGTGTATAGTACAGTATATATATGTGTGTATATGTGTATATATATATATATATATATATAGCACAGTGTATATGTATATAGCACAGTATGTATATAGTACAGTATATATATATATATATATATATAGAGCACAGTGTATGTGTATATAGCACAGTATGTATATAGCACAGTGTATATATATGTATGTATACAGCACAGTGTATATGTATACAGCACAGTATGTATATAGCACAGTGTATATATATATATATAGAGCACAGTGTATGTGTATATAGTACAGTATACAGCACAGTATATATATGTATGTATACAGCACAGTGTATATGTATACAGCACAGTATGTATATATGTGTGTGTGTATATAGTACAGTATATATATACATATAGAGCACAGTGTATATGTATACAGCACAGTATGTATATAGTACAGTGTATATATATATGTGTGTGTGTGTATATAGTACAGTATATATATACATATAGAGCACAGTGTATATGTATATATATATAGCACAGTATATATGTATACAGCACAGTATGTATATAGTACAGTGTATATATATATATGTGTGTGTGTGTATATAGTACAGTGTATATATATGTGTGTGTGTATATAGTACAGTATATATATATATATATATAGAGCACAGTGTGTATGTATGTATGTATGTATGTGTATATATATATATATATATATATATATATATATATATATATACACACATTGAAATAATTTAACCCTTCCTGGTAAGGTTTATCCAGTAATCCATAAACCATTTTAGTCGCCCTTCTCTGCACTTTCTCCAACATCTCTATATCCTTGTGGAGATACGGTCTCCAGTGCTGTACACAACACTCCAGGTGAGGTCTCAGCGGTCCTCTGCACAACGGCACAAGCTCTTCCCTCTCTCTACTGCTAATACCTCTCGCTATACAACCAGCATTCTGCTCGCATTACCTGCTGCTCTACTGCATTGTCTGCCTACCTTTACATCCTCAGAAATAATTACCCCGAAACCCCTCTCCTCGCACGTTGGGGTTAGGACCGGATCACATATTCTATACTCTGCTGATTAAGGAAACAACGTGGGCATGGTGTGTGCGGGGGTAACGCGGGGGTAACGCGGGGGTAACGGAGTGTATTTATATATATTTTTTTTTATGTATCATTACAGGGTAAAGGCCGCCCGGCTGGGAGGGACAGTCCCGGCTGCAATTGCCCCTCTGAGGGTATTAATGAGCTTGGAAGAGTCTCCATTACAGATAATCCGCCGGCCGGCAGATGGCTTCAGGCTGCTTTAAAGGTCAATCAGCCGTTCACCTCGCTGCCGCCATCTGCCACCACGAGAGCCCCAAAGAGGGGGAGCAGCAGGGCCGGGGGGGCAATGACATCATCATGAGAGAAAGAGGACATGAGAGGTGAGCACTGGGGGCTGATGACATCATCGCGGTAGGAGGAGGAAGAGGACACGAGGGGTGAGAACGGTCCCTGAGTTCACACAGACCAGGACTGCTGAGGACGCATGGAACATCCTGCCGTGATTCAAAACACATGGGGGTTAATACCAGGGGAGGAATCACAGGACGGAGCACTAACCGGGGGGGGGGGGCATAGACAGGTCGGAGCACTAACTGGGGGCAGACAGGCCTCGACTCCTCAAGAGGACAATAATACAAGGACTCTACGTGGTTTTCCAGCAGCAGAACCGTGCCAGCGGCCACAGGTAGGGGTGAAAAGGCTTTAGATGGGTAATTGATTATTATTCCTGGCAGGTATAAGAGTGAAAAGGCTTTAGATGGGTAATTGATTATTATTCCTGGCAGGTATAAGAGTGAAAAGGCTTTAGATGGGTAATTGATTATTATTCCTGGCAGGTATAAGAGTGAAAAGGCTTTAGATGGGTAATTGATTATTATTCCTGGCAGGTATAAGAGTGAAAAGGCTTTAGATGGGTAATTGATTATTATTATTCCTGGCAGGCACAGGTAGAGTGAAAAGGCACCAGATGATAAAACGCCGGGAACACTTAATTGTCATATGACCACTGATACACTGTTGCCATAGAAACAGAACAAATCTCTTCAGTTCTGTGGTTTTTATAGGATTAACCCTTCGGGTGACAGATCTGCCACCGGGTGCAGCACCTTTTATAAACATGTATCGTACCGCCAACATTTCAGGGGTGAGGGTGGGGCTAGAGGTGGGCAGGAGTGGGCGGGGCTGGAGGTGTGGCCACCCACCTGCTGGAACAGCACAGACCTCCATTCATTTTACTAATCACGACAGCCGCCGCCACTGACCGGTACTCATCACCCCCGGCAGCTGCCGTCACTGCAGCCAATCAGCAGCCAGAACGCGATCCCTGTTGCAATCAGCGGGATGCATGCGCAGCGGCGGCAAATCACCGAGGGGGGGTTTCTGCAGAATCCCCCCCCCCATGCAAGGGGCACAGACCACGCAGCTATTGGACGCATGGCTGGTATGTCCCTTTAACCACTTCTACTGGGAGTCCGTTCCACGTATCCACCACCCTGACAGTAGCTGCGCTGGCCGCGGAGGGGTAATCCAGGGGTAATCCGAGAAACGAGCGCTGCATGAACACGGATCCGAGCGAGTAACATGCGTGTAGTTCATAAGCGGTTATCCAATAGCATGTGTCATTTAGGAAAGATGGATGCCCCCCGCTCGCCAAGCCTGGGGGGTGGGGCTCCCCATAATATGATTCAACTAATTACCCCCTCGCCCCAGCATGCAACGGGGGGCCATGCGGTGCTGGAATGATGGCTGCACAGTACAGAGGGTACACAGGAATGGGGGGTCTCATGCGCATGGTGATGAGTCTGCAAGCACCGGGGAGAAATAAAGAAACAGGCAGCACCTTCTTAGGCTTCACTCCGCGCTGCATGGAAAGGGTTAAAGGTTAGACAGGTTAGAGACCCCATCGCTGGGTATCATTCGGGGTTAAAGGAAGGAAGACGGGGAGGAATAACGCAGCAGACGCTCTGTCTGGAAGAAGCTGGCCGTTCCCAGTGACCTCCCATTAATTACCAGTTTATAATCGGTGATGCTATACACAGGTATAAGGGCTTTCTATACAGAGCCCAGCCGCACGGAGCAGGTGGCCCCAGATATCCAGCCTGTGCCCCCCATTACCATCAGATGTAAGGGGGAGAGAAACATGCAGAAAGACTCAAATCATGAGCCGTGTCCCCCCCTCACTGTATTACCCCTTACGACCTCTGCTGGGAGGCTGTTCCATTATTAACCCCTTTCTGTGTTTAGATGCCTCTCCCCCAACCCCGGTCTCGGCCCCCAGGCCGTGAGATTTACCCCAGTAAGTGGCATATATTTACCCCAGAGCCCCAACCCCCCTCCCCCCGTGAATCATTAGCCTTCGGCTCCCCCTAGTGGCTACTTCGCCCCAAACACTTCTGTGAGGGTATTGGTACTCGATTGAGGTGATTCCTCCCCGAATCTCGATTCAGGAGCCGTACGTCGATCCCAATGCGTGTTTAATCTCCTCACTGTATTTCCCTCTACCGCTTCTGCTGGGAGGCTGCTCCACTTATCTTAAACCCTCTCAGTAAAGTAAGTCACTTTCGCAAGATTCATAAAAGCATCACATAATCCTATTATCACATGTGGGGACCCCCCCTCTGCCGATACATGCAATAAACACACGTGGACTCACCAGTTTGCTGGCCTTGGGGGTCTCTGGGGCATCTGTGAAAATATAACATACATGACATATACATGCAACGAATGGGATACACACGGGTGTGCGGGATACACACGATGTATACAGAAGGGGGTTCTCCACGTGGCGCTATACGCAGTAGAGCGTACACAGACATTATATACCGCGGTGGATTAAGGTGCCGGCGGTCATTATATATACATCACAGGGCCGCGCTGCATGTATTATATATATATATATATATATATATATATATCACAGGGCCGCGCTGCATGTATTATATATATATATACATCACAGGGCCGCGCTGCATGTATTATATATATATATATATCACAGGGCCGCGCTGCATGTATTATATATATATATATCACAGGGCCGCGCTGCATGTATTATATATATATATATATATATCACAGGGCCGCGCTGCATGTATTATATATATATATATATCACAGGCCCGCGCTGCATGTATTATATATATATATATCACAGGGCCGCGCTGCATGTATTATATGTATATATATCACAGGGCCGCGCTGCATGTATTATATGTATATATATCACAGGGCCGCGCTGCATGTATTCTATATATATATATCACAGGGCCGCGCTGCATGTATTATATATATATATCACAGGGCCGCGCTGCATGTATTCTATATATATATCACAGGGCCGCGCTGCATGTATTATATATATATATATATATCACAGGGCCGCGCTGCATGTATTATAAATATATATATATATATATATATCACAGGGCCGCGCTGCATGTATTATATATATATATATATCAAAGGGCCGCGCTGCATGTATTATATATATATATATATCAAAGGGCCGCGCTGCATGTATTATATATATATATATATATATATCAAAGGGCCGCGCTGCATGTATTATATATATATATATATATCACAGGGCTGCGCTGCATGTATTATATATATATATATCACAGGCCCGCGCTGCATGTATTATATATATATATATATATATCACAGGGCTGCGCTGCATGTATTATATATATATATATATCACAGGCCCGCGCTGCATGTATTATATATATATATATCACAGGGCCGCGCTGCATGTATTATATATATATCACAGGGCCGCGCTGCATGTATTCTATATATATATATCACAGGGCCGCGCTGCATGTATTCTATATATATATATATCACAGGGCCGCGCTGCATGTATTCTATATATATATATATATCACAGGGCCGCGCTGCATGTATTATAAATATATATATATATATATCACAGGGCCGCGCTGCATGTATTATATATATATATATATCAAAGGGCCGCGCTGCATGTATTATATATATATATATATATCAAAGGGCCGCGCTGCATGTATTATATATATATATATATATCACAGGGCCGCGCTGCATGTATTATATATATATATATATCACAGGGCCGCGCTGCATGTATTATATATATATATATATATATATATATATATATATCACAGGGCCGCGCTGCATGTATTATATATATATATATATATATATATATATATCACAGGGCCGCGCTGCATGTATTATATATATATATATATATCACAGGGCCGCGCTGCATGTATTATATATATATATATATCACAGGGCCGCGCTGCATGTATTATATATATATATATATATCACAGGGCCGCGCTGCATGTATTATATATATATATATATATCACAGGGCCGCGCTGCATGTATTATATATATATATATATCACAGGGCCGCGCTGCATGTATTATATATATATATATATATATATATATATATATATATATATCACAGGGCCGCGCTGCATGTATTATATATATATATATATATATATATATCACAGGGCCGCGCTGCATGTATTATATATATATATATATATCACAGGGCCGCGCTGCATGTATTATATATATATATATATCACAGGGCCGCGCTGCATGTATTATATATATATATATATATCACAGGGCCGCGCTGCATGTATTATATATATATCACAGGGCCGCGCTGCATGTATTATATATATATATATATCACAGGGCCGCGCTGCATGTATTCTATATATATATATATATATATATCACAGGGCCGCGCTGCATGTATTCTATATATATATATATATATATATATCACAGGGCCGCGCTGCATGTATTATATATATATACCGTATTTTTCGCTCCATAAGACGCAGTTTTTTTCCTCCCAAAGTAGGATGAAAAATCAGCCGCGTCTTATGGAGCGAAGATGCAGGCAGGCAGGCAGGGAGGGGGGGGGCAACGATATACCGTATTTATCGGCGTATAACACGCACTTTTTTAACTAAAATCCGGAGCTTAAACCCTACCTGCGTGTTATACGCCGATAAATCCGGGGTCGCAACTGAGGCAGGCGGCGGCGGCCGCCGCCAGCAGAGGAGTCCTGGATTTCTGCCAGTCAGGGGGGCCCAAGGGGTGCCGAGCGGTTGCTGAAGACAACCGCTCGGCAACTCTCGGGCCCCCCTGCCTGACAGATATACAGGAATCCTTTGCTGGCGGCGGCCGCCACCGCCGCCTGCCTCAGCGCTTCAACTCCTGTGTTGGAAGCGTTTGTCTCGGGTGCCGGCGCTTTACGCTGGGCGCCGGCATATGACGTCAGACGCCGGCGCTCAGCAGTGAAGCGCCGGCACCCGAGACAAACGCCTCACGCTTCCAACACAGGAGTTTAAGGTAAGTGACCGGGGCGGGGGGGGGAGATCCTGAGAAGGGGGGGTTAGGGAGTTAGAGGGGAGATCCTGAGAAGGGGGGGTTAGGGAGTTAGAGGGGAGATCCTGAGAAGGGGGGGTTAGGGAGTTAGAGGGGAGATACTGAGAAGGGGGGTTAGGGAGGGAGGTCTTACTGTGTGTGTGTCTTACTGTCTCACTGTGTCTGTGTGTGTCTTACTGTGTCTGTGTGTGTCTCACTGTCTCACTGTGTCTGTGTGTGTCTTACTGTGTCTGTGTGTGTCTCACTGTCTCACTGTGTCTGTGTGTGTCTCACTGTGTCTGTGTGTGTCTCACTGTGTCTGTGTGTGTCTTACTGTGTCTGTGTGTGTCTTACTGCGTGTGTCTTACTGTGTTCATAGCTTATTCAGTTATTGTAATAAATATTTTAGCCCATTTTTTAGCTCAAAATATTTTTTCCTTTTTTTTCTCCTCTAAAATCTAGGTGCGTCTTATCAGCAGGTGCGTCTTATAGAGCGAAAAATACGGTATATCACAGGGCCGCGCTGCATGTATTATAAATATATATCACAGGGCCGCGCTGCATGTATTATATATATATATATATCACAGGGCCGCGCTGCATGTATTATATATATATATATATCACAGGGCCGCGCTGCATGTATTATATATATATATATATATATATATCACAGGGCCGCGCTGCATGTATTATATATATATATATCACAGGGCCGCGCTGCATGTATTATAAATATATATACACGCAGAGAAATACCCCGCAGCGACTATCGCACCTCTCTTGGGGAGCTTGGAGGAGGCCGGTTCCGGGGTTTCCGGGGACGTCGTGTCGGCTCCGTCTTCCACAACTTGGATCTAGAAACAAAGAACGAGTAATAAGTAAAGTTAGGAACGGGGATGGCAGCATCTCTACGGGGAGGTTGGTTTCTATTAAAATCTTCGTTACCTGCGACTGGCGCACGAAGATGCCGTGGTTCTCCTCGCAGCTGAAGTACCTCCTGCCCTGCACCGTGCCGTCGTTCTTCCCTTTCGATTCGTCCAGGATCACTCCCACCCATTTCCCCGAGGCGAACAGCGTGGCCCCTACATAGGCCACGGTCCCTCGGTGGCCCTTCCCGATCACCTCCACTCTGGAGCCCACTTTCAGGGGCTTTCCCGAGGCCTCCACGCTCATCCTGGCGCTCGAGCTGGGGGTCTGGAACACAGGAGACAAAACACGGCTCATGGTAGGCGGCTGGAAGAATACAGGCGGTTTCCATGGTGACGGGCGCGCGACACGGGACCCGCGACAATATCCGAATAAAAACGCAAAAACACATTTCCAGCACCGATATCTACACGGTTACCGGTGTGCATGCGCAGCGCAATAACCGGCCAGGCGGGACGTGATTGGTTATTCAATAAAATGACGTGCCTGGCACGTCATTGGTCGTCATCTGATGTTTTTGTGCGATATGCCTGACCCGTCAATGGACGTTAAGGGGTTAAACCTAGATTGAAATGTATTTATCACCGTATTTGTTTGTGTTTTTTCTGTCTTTCTTCAACAGTGAATTCTCTCTTCTCGGTTGGAGGAAACGCCTCATGCGCCTGCTATTTTCATTTATTTTGGCACTTACAGGGTTGAATATGAATGACGCGCATGCTGGGAGTTGCGCCCCAACAGCGGCCAGAAAAAAAAAAAAAAAAAAAAAAAGTCCAACAAAAGTATATATTTTTTTGGAGGATGACATCACTTTTGATTTAACCATTTCAGTGCCGGTCCGTCCTAAACATCGCAGTAACTTTTCATTTTTTTCGAACCCATTCTATCCAAACCCGGTATTTGTGGAATTGTTTTCCAGGAATCCCCCCGTATACGGGGGGGGGGGGCACGTCTCTGTGGCACTGCGGGTTTGGAACATGCGCATGTCAGTTTTCACACATGGAATTCTGACGGACCAGTTTGCTGGGTCCGGGTAAGTAGAGGTCCCATATTTCATTTTAACCCCCTAAAACTATACATTTCCCCAAACTAGACGGCTCAGGGAATCTAGTTAGGGGCGTATTGGCCCGTCCCACGCATCTTATTCCACCCCGGCACCTTCCAAAATGACGCTAAAAAAAGAAAACATTTTCACATCCCCTTTGCGGTCTCGTGATTATTTTTCGGAGCAGATCGGTCTGGATTTGTGTTCAGTGACCCCCCCGAGTACAGCGATCCCCCACATGCATCACAAGTCATGATCCTCAGATATTGCGGAGTTAAACTGGAACGAGCGCACTTCAGTTTTTTTTTAAAATATTTTTTTTATCAGATTACTTGAAAGCGACGAGTTTAGGCCGCTGACCTCGATCAGGGAGGCCGATCAATAATCACGTGATCAGGTAATAATTATGCATTTTTTTTAATTAATAATTTGTGTTTTTTCACAATGACCCCAGATGACCCCTCTCTCTTTCTAAGGGTCATCCAGGGGCCGCCATAACGATCAGATCACTCCTATTGGCCAGGAGGGATCTGATCATCATCCGCCCACTTTGATTGGTTCTGCAGCAGTTATTAAACTCACAGCGTTTCACCCGGAAGCCCCCCGGATTTTCATTTAAAAAAATGCATTTTTCTCAATCATAGTTTTTATTAAATATGAAAAAATTGTTACCATGAATTATTATTTACATATAGGGTCGTCTTATACTCACATTTTGGGGGTCGTCTTATAATCGTTTATCTATACAGATTAAATGCCCCTTTAACGCTCTATGAAAAATCTCAAAACAATTATCTTTCCTCCAAAAGCTTTCTCGTTTTCTGAAAAATTAAAAAAATGCGCATTTTTACATTTTCTAAAAAAAATTAGATTTTTTTTTTTTTTTTTAACAACATTTTTTTCAAAATGGGATTTTTTCCCCCCCACGACGTAGAAACTTGCGGGAGTTTTAGATTTCGAGGTGAGATTTATTGGCTTTGATGCCCGTTAAAGGGAATCTGCGGCGCCCCCGGGTGTGATATAAATCAGTAACGCGCGCTATTATTATTACCCCCACGTATTATCTTAGTCATCGGCCCCCTTTGCTCCGGGACAGGAAGTTATCAGACAGGCTGGTTCTGCCACAAATGTCTCCATGGCGACGATACTGGGCGGACGGCAAAGCGCGGAATCCGTTTCATTTGTAGCGGCTTTATGATGAAACGCATCATTTCATGACATCATGCAAAGTAACCAGAAGTCCCCGGGGATCCACTTCATACACGACGGGTTACGGGGCCCCGTGTCCCCCGACTACATGATCTCTCCCGGCCCCCGGTTTATAATAGACAGGTTACGGGGCCCCGTGTCCCCCGACTACATGATCTCTCCCGGCCCCCGGTTTATAATAGACAGGTTACGGGGCCCCGTGTCCCCCGACTACATGATCTCTCCCGGCCCCCGGTTTAAAATAGACAGGTTACGGGGCCCCGTGTCCCCCGACTACATGATCTCTCCCGGCCCCCGGTTTATAATAGACAGGTTACGGGGCCCCGTGTCCCCCGACTACATGATCTCTCCCGGCCCCCGGTTTATAATAGACAGGTTACGGGGCCCCGTGTCCCCCGACTACATGATCTCTCCCGGCCCCCGGTTTATAATAGACAGGTTACGGGGCCCCGTGTCTGTGTCCCCCGACTACATGATCTCTCCCGGCCCCCGGTTTAAAATAGACAGGTTACGGGGCCCCGTGTCCCCCGACTACATGATCTCTCCCGGCCCCCGGTTTATAATAGACAGGTTACGGGGCCCCGTGTCCCCCGACTACATGATCTCTCCCGGCCCCCGGTTTATAATAGACAGGTTACGGGGCCCCGTGTCCCCCGACTACATGATCTCTCCCGGCCCCCGGTTTATAATAGACAGGTTACGGGGCCCCGTGTCTGTGTCCCCCGACTACATGATCTCTCCCGGCCCCCGGTTTATAATAGACAGGTTGCGGGGCCCCGTGTCCCCCGACTACATGATCTCTCCCGGCCCCCGGTTTATAATAGACAGGTTGCGGGGCCCCGTGTCTGTATAACTGGGTTAGACCCAATCACCCTGACGTCGTCAGCGATCACGCCGGCCGGGGGCAGAGACTCTTATTATTTATAGCAGCGCAGCTCCCAGCACACTCCAGTACCTGCCAAACCTTACTCAGTCGTTGGTCTCGTCTTAGATTCCGGAGCCGTATGTCTATCCCGCGCATGCTAAATACCCTCACTGTATTACCCTCTACCACCTCTGCTGGGAGGCTGTTCCACTTATCTACCACCCTCTCAGTAAAAGTACCCTGACCGCAGATGGATAGCAGCAGGGAACTACGCAGCACTGAAGTAAACGGTAGATCGCTCAGCGACGTCGGCCCGGCTTCCATTCTCTGTATACATGGAGGCACCGCTGCCAACCGCCGGCGACGTCCCTGCTTTACGCTTAAAGCAGCGTCTGGCATCCCAACATACAGATCTCAGCAGGACTGGAGCTTCAGACACAGGGGAAGAGGTACCGCTGCCCCGATAATTAACCAACGTAAGATTGTAGCAACTGCAACAACACTCCTAGCACCAGATCACAAATCCATATTAATAGATATTTTGTTTTACCCCAGTTGTAGTTTTTGCCCCGTAATATAAAGTTTTCAGGCAGCTGCATATCAGCCATTTGTATGATTCTCGCTCTGTTACCTGACCCCCGATCTACTAAACCCCCCGACTCCTTATCATACTGCCTGTGGGGAACAATAGAACGGCTCAGTCTTAATCACCCAATGGGACTCTGCGATTAATGAAAGTCTATGGGGAAGGGACTTCATTAGCATCGCCATAAAGCATCAGCTCAGTGTGGTGTTGGAGCCGGGAAAGACACCCAAAATATCACATGACTGACAGCGATGGCGGGCGTAATGAATAAATAAAGGGGGGTTTCTCTGTACGCAGAATTCACATCCGCCACACATTTAAGACGTACAGAGCGCAGACACCGGCCCACCCGCTGATACCGGTCCATATAACGGGAAGACGGATTATTTTAATGCGTACCGGGGAACCTGTTATGGTTTCATAGCACTCCCAAAACACCTGGGGAGGAATAATACAAGTGCACCAGTGAGGATATATGTATAAAGTATAGAAATGTATTGATCGGTCACTGGGCACGCCCCTTAATGCTGCGATGAGGATGATAGGGGTTGCAGTGCCGCTTCGGCTCCTGTATTAAGCGGCGGAGAACCCGATCACTCCCAGCCTATTCATTAATGGGCGGAATGGTGTGACGGCAGCTGATACTAACCCCGCAACACTGGATTTATTGCCTCCCGTGCGGCCAATAGATGCTCCCCTCACACCCCGCGTACAGCCCCCGCAGCGGTCGCTTACTGCCTCTCACCGCTGCAGGCCTCGGGCCGGTTGTCGCAGGAGTGTGCGGTTCCCGCTGTCTGCCTGTCCGTCCGTCCTCGGTCGGTTCCGGTGTCGGGCTGTGGCCACTCGCACACAGAAACGCCGGTGACAGAAAGCGCTGCCCAAGCCTCGCTCTGAGCGCAGGTAGCAGACCAATCAACGCGCGAGTACGTTAGGGAGGCTTGGAACGCATAATCATTGACGCGCATGCGTGCTGGGGATATGTTTGTGCTTGGTGAAGAGAGCAGGTTCAGCATACCTGCAGGGGGCAGGGGGCAGGGGGCGCCGCTGATCGGTGAATGTATAACGTATATCAGTAAAATGTATACTATATTGTATTTAATATATTGTATTTACATGAAAGCAGGTGCAACAGAAGAACGCAATAGATTCGCCTAAACCGTGCTTGTTTAGTATATTATGCCAGTTAACCCTTTATTCGCTGCGGTGAGAGGAGCGCGGTACACGATGCACGGTGACGTTCCGGGCATTTCCGCAAATATTACATTCGCACTGAACGTTATTTATCCACAGAAAGGCCCGCCCCCCCCCCGCCTGCCGCGGAATAAACGGAACAAGGGAGAAATCCGCTAAACATCCGAAAAAAGCTCTAGGTCTGAAAAATACCCGCAGTAACGAAGGGGTTAAAGAGGCACACGAGGAGGTCACGTTAATCTCGCGCACGGTCTCACCGGATTCCTGCCCATTTCTACCCACCTTGGTGCGCTGCGCATGTACAGTGCTGTGCGCATTTGCTACGGTTCCCGGGTCAGTGCATACCCCCCTAACATTTCAGGGGTCCAAGTCAGCATAGGTTTGACAGGATGGGGGTATGGGCAGGGGTGGCACTAGGGCAGGACCAGAGGTATGCCCATACCCACCATACCCAAACAGCCACCTCATGGGGATCAACAGCAAAGTGCGACAACAAAAGCTTGACAGCTACCGGGACCAGCATCTGAAAATCAGGACTGTCCCGCAAAAATGGGACTCTTAGTGGGTATGCATTGCTGTAGTATGGGCCGGTTCCCTGTATCTAGTAAGGAGGTTTCACACGCGCCTCACTGCTAGGAACCTATCCTCCGCTGGGCCGTCGCTGAGTTGTGACATCACTCTCCCTCGAGTTACATCGCAGTGAAGTGACGCCCCGCCCTTACTGCATGATGGAGTAGTGAAGTCACGATCTGCCCACGTTATACCCCGTTCCTGCAAGCTCACTGGTTCTCACCAAATGGCCGACGTGCACACAAGAACCCTAACTCATTACAAGCTCTTCTGTCAGGACTGTCCAAATCCAGACAGTTGGCAGCTATGAGCAGCAGTAATAACCGTGGTAATGCAGAGTAGATATGTTGTATAGCAGCCCAGCAGAGGGGAGAGGCCGTTAGTTTAATTTATTAGACCCTTGTAGTGTACAGCATGGCACAGCCCCGGGGCATCCCAGCTGCTGGGGTAAATACTCTCTGGGCCGGCTCCTCTGGATCTGATGACCCGGAGTCAGCTGATAATATCCACAGAGCCTTATTCAGTTCTATTTCTATTCACTCTTTAGTTACCACGGCAACCATGGTGTTCCCCATGTAGAAAACAGCACAATGCACACAGAACCTGATTGTAGTGATAAGTCCCTACGTCACCCCAGCCGAGGAACCATTCGACCTCTATGACCTGTGCCCGCCACCCACTGTTCATATAACCCATATAAAAACCCAGCCGCGTCATGGGCACGGAACATGCGCCATCCGTCACATCAACAGCGGACACATCCCTCAGGGGCCACAAACCCTCTACCCCCAAACAGTCCCGCTGCCTTCACCCTTGCATGGGGTAACATCTCGCTCTAAAACGATGTTGCTCTGGAGCACAAGTAACAGAATCTTTATCAATCTCAATTCTGCGGAGAAAGCCTCTGACGTCTTAAAAACTCGGACGACCCTGCAGCCTCTCGGCCCAAGAGAAGGTATTATGGAGGTCTACAGACTCCTCTTCTCTTTGACCAATATGGCCGTATGCGTTCCCCGTAAGGGATCATCAGCCTCCCGCACTCTAACGTAGTGCTGTACTGGGCCGGGAGGCTTTCGGTTGTGGTGCCAATGAGTTTGATGGACGTCAAGGCATAGGTGGAGAGGACCGGCGGAGAGGAACGGCGGAGAGGAGCTTGCTACTGTTTCTACTTTGTAACACTGTGTTTATGATCGAGACGGCGAATAGAATTTGGTTCCCAACTGGAAAGAGTTCTTTGTGCGGGTAAAATGTCCAAACCAGGAGGGGGTGGAGGACCCTTGGCATGGGGTCTGCCCGCCTTTATGTAAATACGCCCAGGGTTAATTCTGATTGAGGTTTCACAATGTAGAAGGGTCTCACCCAATGTTCCCTCTGATTATTCTTAGGCGGTGTGCTTGCTCCTCTAGCGGCGGACATTACTGTCTGCTCTGGAGGGGTGCCGTGCGCACAACCAGTAGCCCCCCCCCCCTCGGTACGCTATTGGTTGTGGGCTCCCCCTGAAAGCTATGTGCGCACGCACAAGCGCACAGCTTAGAGGGAACACTGGTCTCACGTCCGGCTGGGGTAACCAGACCCCAAGTTACCCCGTTTACCCGCCGTGTTTCCCATTCATAGCCTCTGCTTTCTGTATTGTAAGCATTTGGCTTCAGGAGACAATATGCGTTTTTGTTCTTTTTGTAAACAATCAATACCACCTATTCCACGCCACGCTGATTGTTAACAGGGGGCGCTCGTTATGAGGGTAGGAAGGCCGTATGAGAGCGGCGAGGGCAGTAACACAATAAGCGTGCGCTGGACACACTCCAAGTGAAGCACAATGGTCTCGCCTTCGGGTCGTTCTGCTTCGTTTCCTTCTTTGTGTCCAGATCTCATTTTCTCTTTAACCGGCTCTGAATCAGAAGAAAGGTCAAGATTCTGCCAGAGTACCACCCGTGGCCGGTTAGTTTCCACGACAACCGTCATCGATTTACAGCTTTCGTGATGTCCTCTGGGTGAAGACCACCAACCGTTCTCCGCACTCGTGTCATTCTTCGGGACGTCGTTTGCATCTTGGCAGGAGTGCGGCCGTCCGCTGCCCACCTTAGGGGTCCTCTAAGAAACGATAAAGTGCTCGTTCGTCCCCAACCAACATGGCGGCCACTAAGTGACAGCCAAGCATCCCTGTGATGGAGAAAGAGCGGGATGAAGACCAACGGAGAGACGGTTCCCAAAAAATAAATACGGCATCGATAGCCGTACCGAGGAACCGGCGGACTTAATGCTCAAAGAGGCAGAAACGTTCCGTGATTCTGGAAGATCCTCCTGCCTGCAAAGCGCACGGGACAGACGGGAGGCTATCTCACAGGGACAGTTTAATGTCTCCGGCACCTCCTTACAGCGGAATGCATATTAAAGTACTCCGTGAGTAACCCCAACGCTCTAACGTTCATTCTTCAACAATGTCTGGTGCAGAAGAGGCCGGCCTGTAGCAACAGCAGCCCTCCTGCTCCTGCTCCCTGCTGCGCAAGCAACCGATCGGCGGCAGGAAATCCATGGCAGCGCTTTCCACGCAGTCCCAGAGAAAGCGTGTATACACTGTATATATTATATTATGTATATTATATATATTATTCTAGCTTTACACACACAGTAATAGCTACTTCAGGACAAACCACGCATCATATGATATTGAGCTAAAAAAACAATTATTTCTCCAAATATTACAAACTATAATAGTAAAAGTGAGTAAAACGAGACGCCTGCTCCGCGTAAACCGCTCTGCGGCTGAAATGGAGACCCCTTCCCCGCGGCCGGCAACAAAGGCCTCGTCTGCGAGGTGAGGACGGATCCCTCTCCGAACAACGAGGCCCATTCAGCATTTATACAGCTGCTGGAGAATGCCTCTCAGCTCCCATCACCCTCAGCTAACCCCTACAGAAAAAGCCTATGAGCCTACAACTCCCATCATCTGCTGCCAGCCATAACATGGTGTATTATTCTGCCTCTGTGTCTGACACTGGGTCCGACCACAACTCCCGTCATCCACAGCCAGCCATAACACAGTGTATTCTGCCTCTGTGTCTGACACGGGGTTGGACCACAACTCCCATCATCCGCAGCCAGCCATAACACAGTATATTATTCTGTCTCTATGTCTGACACGGGGTTGGACCACAACTCCCATCATCCACAGCCAGCCATAACACAATGTATTATTCTGCCGCTGTGTCTGCCAACTCTCATCAGCCTCAGCTTTACACCTCACCTTACTGAATGGGTTAAGTTTCCATCAGTTTTGGTTACCCATTCCTACTAATAATTCCTATGAAGGTTTCTATGGCAACAACCTATCAGTGCCTGCTTTTGTGTCACGTGATAATTACCCCCCCCACATAAAAATATTAGGGCGGCAACACATTACATGATTAAAGCATTATTTTGGGGAGGGATTAGGCATTTTGGTAAGGAAAGTGTTAAATTCAACAGAGTAAGTGGAACGGCAGCTTTAACCTTGCGGGGAAATTAACACTTTCAGTATCCACAATGCTATGGGGGGGGGCTTCATTAACCCCCCGATGAGCCAATCTGTGGCTGTGTTCCCCAACATTAACCCTTCCAATGACGCAGGCGTTTCATTAACAATTCATTAACCTCTTGCCTGCCGCTTATTTTACGCAGAGGATAAAACCCTGGTTCGGGCTACGGAGAGAAGCGGAATCCCGCAGACCCTTTTCGACCCAAAACTTCATAAAATGTTATAGAAATAAACCCGAGCCCCGCAGAACGCCCTGAACGGGGATTCATCAATGAACCTGCATTGCCAGCATCTAACAGGTTAATCGCACAGCGAGTCCTGCGGATAAACGGCTGATCTGGCACACGGTTCTAAATGTGTAGCAATCAGCAGGAACATTCTATTGTTTCCATGGTAACTGCTCCACATTTTAGCACGTTAGACACAGCCGCCCATTGTCTTTTTGCCTCTCGGATACAATCACCTGCCACTAACGTTACCCCGTGTGTCACCCTGCCACATGCACCTGTCACCATGGGAACAGCACTCACCCGGCTGTACGTGTGCCTCTTGCTTTGGGCCATCCCGGTGCCGTGTTCCTCTCCGTGCTCCTCTATTCCAGCTCACGCGATGGCCCCTGCATGGCGCACGGAGAGCCTCAGGCTGTAGAACGAGCTCCGCCGCGGCCGGTTAAGCCATGCTTTGTGTTGGGGGGCAGATAGGTGCCCCCCGGGTTCTCCGCTGATTCACACGGGTGATGCTCCGAGAAGCTGCAGCGCACAGACACACAGGCAGCTGAGCGATAGGAGCGCTGCCGGCTCTGCCCGGTCCTAGTGCTAACCGGATTCACCTCCGGAGCCGAGGAACGCGTTCCGACTGATCCGCAAGCTGTTACATACATAGCGCACCTGGGAACTCTCAGGGGTGTTTGCCCCAGTCTCGGGGTGACGGGGCAGATTCTCGGGGTCACACTGTCTGACTCCTTCCTATTCTCCCCCCGCTGGGATCATATATAAGGCTCCCAGTTGGTGCTTTTGCTCCCAGTATGTTATGATTAATATCCCTGCTTGAACGCAGGTGACTTATTTAAGTGCATCTTTAGATAAAAAGAAGTTACGGTTTCCATGGCGACCAGTATAAGATTCATGTGGGTAACACAGTAGGTCAGCGGCTATGTAGAATCTTCATGATGGGCTATTAAAGGGTTAATATTTAAATTGTCTCCGGGGCAGCGCGTTTAGACAGTTCTCAGGTACCGTAGGTAGTAACGGCAGAGAAGAACCAATCGGTGCGTCTAGTCTGCCCTTTTTCAGCCTCCTCGTTTCTGTATCTAAAAATCTGATTGGCCAGACCTTTATAAATTGATATTTAATCGGCTGTGGCTCAGGTGCTGACATTCCATCCAACTTTCTGGTGTCCAGATCAGCGCCTTCATCGGGGTGGAACTGGGGCTGACGAGGGAGCGGGGAAGGACCGCCTACCGTCTACCGCCTACCGCCTAACGCACCTGTCCGGCCACCTAGTGGTGTGTTTAGCTTCAGGGGGTCACAAGGTAGCCACGTGGGACCCGCGAGTCCTCAGACCCGTGTACATGTAACACAGACAGGGTTGGTGAAGCTGTGGGCCGTGGATGGATTAAGTGATGGGGGGTCTGTTCGCTGATGTAATACATTGTAATTCTGGGGTCTTTTGATTTTTTTTCACGACCCTCCTGAGCTGATTTTCCGCCTGTCAGACTTCACAGCCTAAACATTCTGGGACGTA
Organism: Spea hammondii; assembly: GCA_029215755.1. Taxonomy (NCBI): domain Eukaryota; kingdom Metazoa; phylum Chordata; class Amphibia; order Anura; family Pelobatidae; genus Spea; species Spea hammondii. The sequence goes on from JARDYJ010000001.1 coordinate 1,865,591, forward strand.
GGCTTTGATATTCTACCCTTTGTCCACTAGAGGGCGCCAGCATTCTACACCTTCATTTGCATCGCAAACATCGTGTTTTAGCGCCTACATTGCTTTGGCTGTTACATTTCCGTCATGTATCATACCTACCAAGAGTCTCAGGCTTTTGATTTTCAGGCGCTGTCTCCAGTAGAAGCTCCGCTGAACCTCTTCTGCTGACAGTGAGGATCATGGGAAAACTCCTCCCCAGTCCTTCATGCTCGGTATTCTCCACACCGATCCCTCCGCGGTCTTCTTTGTAACTTGTACAATCCTACATTTTAGTTAAATTAGCTTATATAATGGTATTAATTTGTTAAAATAAGCTATATACTGTACATATGGATTAAAAACTTACTATAACCTGATGTTTTCATGAAATGCATGATTATTCCTCCCCATTAAGTTATCTCTCTTACTGTTAAGTTGGTTCAGGCAGCCTTTGTAAGGCGATGGGCTTTACAACAGGAACTTGATCGGTGCTGAGATGACGTGATTGGCTGCTGCTTGTCCCTCTGATTTCAATGGGAAAGCAATGGGAGGGCTACTGAGCATGTGCAAAAAGTGTACTTATAACCACTTCCTGGTTTCAGTAGAGGCAGTGGGGGGAGGAGTTAAATTTACAGAAGTCTCTTAAATGCAAAATGGACTCCAACATGCAGTAAACATATAAATACGACTCTGGGTACCAGACTTCCTTTAACGTGGGGGGGGTGCTCCTCCTTTAACCAATAATCTGGCACGATTTTGTCACAATCTCCATTATTGGGTAGAAGTGATAACTGTTATTGGTATGATCCGGAGCTGCCGCCATCACTGTTGGGAAATTATGGGCATACCTAGGAACTTTCTGCAATCTATTCTCCTCTTCTGGGGGAGTGGCTTTGGGTGGAGGCAGGGCTATCCACCCAAAGGGCATGGCTAAGCTTATGAGGGTGGAGTTAGCAATGCATATGGGTGGAGCTAGCCCTTAGCTCCTATGAGAGTAGGAGGGGGAAGTGTGCAGGGCGCACTAAATGCAGTGTCAGAGACCCCGGGAAGAAGCTCCTCACCTGGAGACTCCAAGTCAAACCTGGAGAATTCCAATCAAAAGCTTAGAAACATTCCAATAACCAGGGGCGGGCTGGGCCGGGGGGCAGGGGGGCGATTGCCCCCCAGGCCGCCCTAACTCTGGACCGGACGGACGAGCATTCAATGCAGCCGCAAAGTTAAAAACTAAGCGGCCGCGAGCAAGATTGAATGCGGCCGTCATGCCAGTAGCGTACCTGGCGGGGGGGGGGGAGGGGGGCGGTCCGCCCCGCCCCGGCTGCCGCTCATCTGAGGGGTGCCACCATGCCGGCACGCCTTCAGAAACGATGTGCGCGGCAACTGTGGCTGTGCGCCGGGACTTGATGTCAAATCCCGGCGCACAACACTGAAGCCACGCCCACCGTCTTCCGCGCTCAGTACACCGGAAGGACAGGAAGAAGAAGAAGAAGAAGTAGAAGAAAAAGAGGAGGAGGAGGAGGAGGAAAAGTGAGAGTGAAAGAAGAAAAGGTAGGACAAGATTCAGGGAGAGTGGATTAGTAAGTGTGTGAGAGTGATGGGTGTTATACTGAATGTAAGTGTGTGAGAGTGATGGGTGTTATGCTGAATGTAAGTGTGTGAGAGTGATGGGTGTTATGCTGAATGTTTCTGAATGAGGGTTTCAGATAGCATGGATGTGTAAGTGTTGGGGGATAGCTTGGCATAGGGAGTCCATAATCACATTCCTTTCATGCCCAGATTCCAGCATGTAGTGGCTACCTAGGCATGATAGGAGTGTGATTGCTGTTATAAATTATTTTTTGGTCCAACTTTGGTGTGTTAACACTTTTATTGGACAGAATAATTCAATGACAGTATTAATATATATATATATATATATATATATATAATTGCAATCACACTCCTATCATGCTAAGTCAGCCAGCACATGCTAGAACCTGGGCATGATAGGATCGTGATTGTTGTTATATATATGTGTGTGTGTGTGTGTGTGTGTGTGTATATATATATATATATATATAATGTTAATATTGTTATTGATTTTTTTGTCTAATTTTGGTGTTACTTTTAATAAAGTATTTTAAAGTTTTTTTTTTTTTGGGTTTTGGCCAAGTGAATGCTGAATTTTCAGTTTCAGTCCAGAATTTTCATTTCGGTGCATCCCTACTATATACTATGCCAGTCACTAAAGCGGTAGGCCTACACCACATCAATGTTTGGCTTAGTATATAGTGATAGGGGTTGTCAGTGTCTGGCTCAATGTATAGGCACACATTGACGGTGGTACCGCATAATCCCTAAGTATATAATGATAATTTTGCTGTACCCCTGTCAATGTTTCCTAACCATAGAAACTATGCAGTTTTAAAGTGTGTGTGTGTGTGGGGGGTGCCACATACAGGGTCTGCCACAGGTGCCAAATACTCTCGGTACGCCCCTGCATCATGCGGCAGTCAGACCCAACGGCCATGCCTCAGCTCCTCTTCCCACGTCTTAAAAGTGGTGGGATGAAGAGCTGAGGCATGCGGTCAGGGCCGGCCGAAGACTTAACGCCGCCTGGGGCGAAGTTTAAAACGCCGCCCCCCCCACCGACGCCGGGGGGGGGGGCGGCATTTTAAACTTCGCCGACGCCATAATCTACGATCCCCCCCCGGTACTTACCTTTAAACAGTCCTGCGGCGAGTCTCCCTGCTCTGCCACGGTGCCGGCTTGTAATGCTGAGCGCCGGAAATTGACGTCACTTCCGGCGCTCTGCATTACAAGCCGGCACCGGGACCGAACAGGGAGACTCGCCGCAGAGGAGAGAGAGAGAGAGGGGCGCCGAGAGGGTAAGCGAAAACCACTCGGTGCCCCTCTCTCTCTCCTCCGCTTCAAAAAAAAAAAAAAAAAGCGCATTGGCCGGCAAAGTGCCGCCCCTTCTAAAGTGCCGCCTGGGGCAATTGCCCCAGTCTGCCCCATTATAGGGCCGGCCCTGCATGCGGTGCGCGCACGCCGGCCACTTTAATTTCATTAGGCGCTGGTGGAGTGACTGCCGCACGACGGCAGCTTTCAATGTCGCTCGCAGCCGCTTTGATGGTGCAATGGGCCAGTTGACTAGACTTGCCCCCCAGGCCTTAGGATGCCAGCCCTCCCCTGCCAATAACAATTTGGTCGGCCAAAACGACTTAATGGGGGCAATTCCAGTGCACCAACGGGGCAAGTAAGAAAGGACGCACTTTCCGACAGGAGAGGAGTGTCAGGATCTAGTCATAAAGAGCCTTTCTGGACCTGCAGGGAACTCCAGTCCTATGGGGACCGGTGGACTATAGAGTCCTCTGAGGAGTTCTGTATACCTTATGATGGTCATCTCCATGACAACTCAATCAGCATCTGTTCCAAGTATAATGAGTAATATTAAACACCGTTTTAACAAAGCCCCCTCCAACTGTTAAAGGGTTAAAGGGCGAGAAATCGAGCGGCGCTGTTTAACTAAGTAAAGATCATGCTCCGTATAATTGTGTTTGGTAAAGAACTAGAAGGGAGCGAATGCCAGATAATTACTGAAGAGCAAACATACGGTGGACATTTTTACATTTTATGTGAAAATAAATATTTAGTATTTTAATGCCGGAGTTAACCCTCCAGCACCCGCTCAATACAAGAATCTAGAGCTGTTTTAAACAAATAGTCTGGAATCTGATAAGTTTGCACCCCCCTTTCTCATGTATGGACCCCTCAGGAACTAGAAATGCCAGGGGGTATTTGGTGGTCCTTGGAAAGGTTCAAATTAAAGTTTAGTTCATAATCATAAACCAAAGGAAGAGGAAAAAATAGACAAGATTATTAACATACCCCCAAGTGTCCTGACTTTTGTGGGGCAGTCCCAATGTTTGGGGATTTGTGGGCAGTGCGGATTACTGGCCGGGTGGGAAATTCCTTTTAATCTAGGATGCTGTAAATTCGATGGAGGGCTGTGCCTTTTCAGCAGACCTCCATTTTGGGCACCCCCTCATGCTCTCCTGCCTTCTGCACCCAATCCCACCCATTCCACCGGTTGCCACATCCCCAACACAGGTGGGGAACACCCCGGGACGACACGGGCACCTGAAATATTGGGGGCTGTGCATTAATTGTATATTATTGTATATTTTGAAAAAGAAATACAGGGACACTGTAGCACAGCTATCAATTCCTTGAAATGCCACCACACCCATTGCCCCAAAGCTCCGCCCACTCTGCACAACCCACACAATTAGCATAATTTAGCTCCGCCTGTGGTGCGGATTATATCACCATGTTCACTACGCACAGTTGTCCCACTCCTCATGGGTGATCATTTACTCCATAACAACAGTATCAGGATCCACCCTACTTCCCTTACAGCAAAGCAAGAGGCCTGCAGAGGATTACAAACGGAACAAACCAATTCCGCCATAGACGAACTGGCACGTCTGGGCATAGCGGCATCCATGAAAGAACTCATTTCTAGACGTCTAGAACATCTAGAACCTTCTCCATTACCTAGATGCTACATATCACCTGCCTCCTAGTACCCCGCCAGTTTCGCCTTCAACGGAAGAATCAATGCTAAGCCTAACAACCCTGATGTATGCCTGAGTTTGTCTCCTACGTGTGGCTCTCTTCGCTTATCAGTATCCTTGTTCATGCGCCTACCCAGAATCCCTTGTGGTTGTGGCAGCACCATGAGATTTCTGAGGGCAAAACAAGCCTTCTGGTGTCTGTAGATGAGTAATAATGCTTCTACTACCCCTTGTTCTTACTGTGGACCAGTAACATACCTCCCAACATTTCAAAACGTGAAAGAGAGATGTGACGGGAACGACCCGTACCCCAGCTGGGTTCACCCGCCAGACGTTGCTTCCTTCTCTCCATGGCCTCCGGGAACACGAAACTTCAACCGTCAAGCCAGACTGACTTCAAAGACAGCAGGACACTTGGCTCTTTGGGAACCTCGGCGGCGCTGTAGTATACAGAAGCAGAGTAATGCAGTGCTTTACTGCCATGACAAGGGCAGCACCAAGGATTACCCCCATTTTTTTTATTATTGAAGCCCCGAGGTCAGTGCTTCGCTGTGAAGAAAAATAAAAAAGTGGACACCAGTTCCCCTTCATCATTTTCTTCGGGGGTCGCACTCATGACGCTGCTCCACCATGGCTTTCCAGAAAAGACCAGGGCGAGAGTATGGAGCAGGAGGGGCCCATGACTGAGGGCAGGGCAGGCAGCCACCCCCCCTTCTTCCTGTTTTTCTAAAGAATTTTTGCATAGTCATGTTGAGGGGTGTCAGTCAGGAAATGATTGACAGCCCAAGCTAGTGGGTGATAGGCAGGTGTCAGCTCTGTGGGCTTAAGGGGTGGAGGTCCCTATATATATATAAATATATGTGAACCCACCCCGCTTAGGTCATTCACTATACCGACATGGGAAGGCTTCCTTGTTCATGCGCCTACCCAGAATCCCTTGTGGTTGTGGCAGCACCATGAGATTTCTGAGGGCAAAACAAGCCTTCTGGTGTCTGTAGATGAGTAATAATGCTTCTACTACCCCTTGTTCTTACTGTGGACCAGTAACATACCTCCCAACATTTCAAAACGTGAAAGAGAGATGTGACGGGAACGACCCGTACCCCAGCTGGGTTCACCCGCCAGACGTTGCTTCCTTCTCTCCATGGCCTCCGGGAACACGAAACTTCAACCGTCAAGCCAGACTGACTTCAAAGACAGGAGGACACTTGGCTCTTTGGGAACCTCGGCGGCGCTGTAGTATACAGAAGCAGAGTAATGCAGTGCTTTACTGCCATGACAAGGGCAGCACCAAGGATTACCCCCATTTTTTTTATTATTGAAGCCCCGAGGTCAGTGCTTCGCTGTGAAGAAAAATAAAAAAGTGGACACCAGTTCCCCTTCATCATTTTCTTCGGGGGTCGCACTCATGACGCTGCTCCACCATGGCTTTCCAGAAAAGACCAGGGCGAGAGTATGGAGCAGGAGGGGCCCATGACTGAGGGCAGGGCAGGCAGCCACCCCCCCTTCTTCCTGTTTTTCTAAAGAATTTTTGCATAGTCATGTTGAGGGGTGTCAGTCAGGAAATGATTGACAGCCCAAGCTAGTGGGTGATAGGCAGGTGTCAGCTCTGTGGGCTTAAGGGGTGGAGGTCCCTATATATATATAAATATATGTGAACCCACCCCGCTTAGGTCATTCACTATACCGACATGGGAAGGCTTCCCCCGCCCCTTATTTCTGGTACTTTTTGGTTGGTTCTTGGGCTGGCATAGAGCAGGGGTTTAACTCGTGATGCGCAAAACCCTGGCCTAAGTGCAGGACGCTCCTTGGGCTTGTGCCTTGGTGAATCCAGTCGTGACAAGGGCTGCCGTGCATGGGACACTGGTGGTCTCTACAGTGTTACGGTTTTACACCTGTCCCAGTTGGTTATTAAGTGGTTGGTTTAACAATGAACACTTTATAGTTATATTTCAGGGCTTGCACGTGTTTACCAGTGGGTCATGTGGTGCGGCACGTGCATTGCCATATTATCATGTTTTTCATGTGTTTTCAAATATTGTATGTTTCTACTATAATAAAGTTATTTGATAGCCGTGTCACGGTGTGCAAAGCGATAAGCGGGCTGCACCGTGGCCAAAATGATCCATAGTTGACTTTATAATAAAGCATTGTTAAAATGACTATGGTGTTTTGTGTCTTTTTTTGGGGGGGACAAAAGAGTGCACCACATTGACGCTACCTCGGTCCAGTGATTCAAAGGACGTGTCTTATTCTAATTGCATCAAATAAACTTAAATATCACAAGTGAAAAATACACGTGCTCTGTGCAAAAAACAGTGCAAATCATGTGTGAAAAAACCATACACAAAGTGGTCTCCATAGAAACCCCGGCCTTTCGGCTGGTGCGCCGGAATTTTTTTTTCTTGTATTGCACCGTACACCGAGCCATAAGGCTGATGTAAATGCGGCTAATGCATACAAAATAAAAAGTGCATTGAAGGGTCGGAGGTTGAAAAGGTGCTTACCGGTATGTGACAAATAATGAAGTGCGCTCAACCTCACACTGTCACCCTGTGCACAGCACCCAGTCCTGGACTAGGAACCAGCCCTGGACTAGGAAGCTCTAAGGCTACACCACCAGACTTTCTCCCTCTCACAGGTAACCACTTAATCTGAGCAAAAAGAAAAAAAATGCTCGGAGGCTTTTTCTTTTTGGAAGCCCGAGGTTCTGTGCTTTTCAGGTGCGTGAATTCTGTGCATAAGAGCAGCACAAGCCTTATACTTTCTCGTGTCTTCGTCTGGCATTCCCCGTGAGGATATATCAGACACAATTCCTTCCCTCCCCGGCCATAAGACCTGAAAGGACCACTGTACAGAAGAGGTAGGGAGCCACAAGGCATCTCACTACCTCTACCCACCAGGACAACAAAGTCCAGATCCACTGCTGGGGTGCAGCGCGCCGTGATTCAGAAACACAATTGATTGGCACAGGTGCACATAGTGAGAATAAATAAAGTGCTCAGCCATCCTTTCTTGGCCACAATAAACATTTTTCCACTTTCAAGCCCATAAAAGTCAAGGAAAGGGCCCCAGCAGCGAGGCCATCAGTGCTTCTTGTGCAAATCATATCCACAGCAGTAGGTGCAGACTGTGGAAAGTGACCCAGGTAACTGCAAGCTGGGGCTCCATGCTACCTCGGCCCCACGGCGCTAGGGTACCACACCTGATCTTAGCAAAAAAAAAAATGAGAAGCTCGGAAGCTTTTTTTTGGAGCCCGAGGTGCGTGCTCCTTTGGAGCTGTTTCGTGCCATGGGGGAGCTGGATCACCCCAAAGGGTGAGACCCCTTTAGCCTTCAGGGCACCCCCGCAAGGGAGTAACCCCCTTTAGGCTTCACTGCCTCAAAAGAAAAACAGTGATCCAAAAAACATGGTACAGAATCATAAATCAAAAACGTGAACGTGGCCTCGCATGTGGGTCAAAGAAACCGTGAAATCCAAAAACAAATTAATAGGCACACGTGGAAAACCATAGTGAATGTATAAATTAAATTAAAATAAATAAGGGCAGGCCATTTCTGGCCTAGCCAGGTTTTTTTGGAGCCCGAGGTGCGTGCTCCTGTTACAGGGTCACCGTACCCAAGGCTGGGTACCCCTGTTTGAGGGCTGAGGAATCACCAGTCAGTCCCTCATACGGATAGCACTCAGCTATCCACGGATCATCCAGACCACCATTCGTAGCAAACCAAGAAGAACTCTCTTTATTACAAACACACAGAACTTATATACAATCTCAATGCAATGTGTACCGAACCCAACCCCCACTCCCATCAGCCACATCCCATCACAAATCCCATCAGTATACAGGGGATGTATCAGGTGAGGGGATTACAGAATACAATGGGTTCCCCCACCTGTGTTATCCCCCCTGTAGTGCGGGTGCCGTCTGGGCAGACAGGGCTGTGCTGGCTGATTAAGAGCCCCAGCCAGATTATAGGATCGTCTCTTTGAAGGCTGGGGCTGAATCCACATCAGTCTCTGGGCCGGTTACACAATAAACACAATATAATATATTACCGGGTCACAGTATACAGAATCGGACACAAAAGTGCTCCATGACCCGGCTAAACTTCATATGACACATGAGCCAGCTAGCCTGGCCCTGTAACAGATCTCCCCCTTGACCAACGGTCCGGCAGACCAGGCAGATCCACACGGGTCTGCTGCAGGCTGTCCAAGTGGACAAAGTTCAAAGGTGCAGGCCTTAGTTCATGGCCCCCTTTGTCAGAATCATCCATTGAAGGTGGGCCAGGGCCCTGGTTGCCCAAAAGGATAGTCAGTAGTCCTCTGTGAATTGGAGGACGGTCCCAGCTCAGCCGGGGGCACATGGCTATCCCCCTCACCGGGGTAACAGGGGCACGTGGGGACTCTTGCTCGCTAGTCTTGGGAACTGAGTCTGGGGCAGCTGCCAGGCCAGGGTGGTTGCATGGAAGGAAAACCCTGCTGATCGGGCCGGGGGCACTCGGGGAACCAGGGAAACACGAAGAGGTAGTAAGCGAGGCCTCTACCGGGACACTGGAGTGACCTAGGGGACACTCTGGGACAGGAACAGGTGCCCTTACAGGGTTATTGGGCGAGCTAAGCAGCTCTGCGGGGTACTCAGGGGACCCAGGGGAATACTCCGGGGCAGGGACAGGTGCCAATACTGGACCACCGGGAGGGTTAAGCAGACCCTCGATCTTCCTCTCTGGGACAGGTGCCTCTGCCTGGGCACGGAGAGAGTCAGAGGAACACTCTGGGACAGTGACCTGGGCTTCTAGGAGGACACTTGGGGAACCAGGGATCACTTCGGAGAACACAGGGACAGGAACCAGGGCCTGCGCCAGGCTACTGAGAGGACCCAGGGAACTCGGCAGCCCCTCTGGCGTCCTCGCTAGGTTAGGGAACGGTGCCTCTACTGGGTCACCGGGGACTTCATAGGGAACCTCTGGGGCAGTGACCCGGGCTTCTTCCAGGACACTCAGGAAATCAGGGGGACAATCTGGGGCACTGGCTTCTACGGGCGTAGCTAGGGGTTTGGTGAGGGGGATTGTGCCACTTACTCGGGAGGTGGGGACAGTCATCTCTTCTGCCGGGGTAGAGCAGCCAGGGTTGTTGGTGAGGACTTGGGTCGGAGCTTTTGGCTTCCTCCTCCGCTTCTTCTTGCTGGCGAGGACCTCGGTTCTTCTCGCCAGGGCAGGGGCCGCGGAGTAGGTGAAGAGGACCTCGATCCCACTCCTGCAAGTTGTAGTACCATGCTCCCAGTCTCCTTGTAACTCCTGAAGCTCCACTCTCTGCAGCAATTCTTTATAGTCCCTCTCGAGCTGCCATTCCTCTTGGACCAGGCAATCCATAACAGCCTCCAGCTCGGGGGGAATAGCATAAACCAGGACTTCTGCACGGTTGTCCCAGATTGTATCCCTGCGGTACTGGCAGGGGCTTCCGAAGGACGAGTCAAATTGGAAGGCATCATATATCAGTCCTGGGTCGACGGGGCTATACAGCATCAGAGGGTCGCTGTGGTCTTCACCTGCTAACTGCTGGGAGAATCCCTGGTAGCGGCTCTGGAGGTCGAGCTCTGCATATATGAGATCCCTCAATTCGTCTTCCCACTCCGGCAACGGGTTCTCCCCCAGGAGTGGAACTCGTATATCCCACATTGTCCAGTACTGTGCCCAGTATGATTCGAAGTGGGGATGGGAGAAATCATCCCTCCAGTCTGCAGGCGCAGACTCTAACTGCCATTGCTGGTGTTCCAGCTCACACACCTCGGCTGTAACCCGGTCTGTCTCATCCTCTGGTTCTCGGAAGGGTTGGATATCCTGGTACGATATTTTGGTGGTCTGTTCCCCTAGTCTGGGAGATACAGACCCACTCTGGCTCAGTTCCTGGTGACACATTTTAATCACCGTCATCACTTGCTCCGATGTAGCCCCTCCTGGGTACAGGGATAGGTGCCATAGAATGTTCTTTTGTAGAGCACTCAGTCCAAGGCTCTCCTCTGGGGCATCCTGGTGCCGGTCCATCTCTCTGCAGTCCACAATCAGAGTAGCCTTTCCTTTGCTAAAAACCTCCAGGAGCTCTCTTGGTGTCTCTCGTCTGCAATCCCAGTTGGTGGTTTGGATTTCACCCAAGTCGTGGGATTCTTCCCACCGCTGCCAACCAATGTTACAGGGTCACCGTACCCAAGGCTGGGTACCCCTGTTTGAGGGCTGAGGAATCACCAGTCAGTCCCTCATACGGATCGCACTCAGCTATCCACGGATCATCCAGACCACCATTCGTAGCAAACCAAGAAGAACTCTTTATTGCACAACAAACCAAACTTATATAGATCCTTAATTCAATGAACACAAAACCCAGCCCCCAATCCCATCAGCCACATCCCATCACAAATCCCATCAGTATACAGGGGATGTATCAGGTGAGGGGATTACAGAATACAATGGGTTCCCCCACCTGTGTTATCCCCCCTGTAGTGCGGGTGCCGTCTGGGCAGACAGGGCTGTGCTGGCTGATTAAGAGCCCCAGCCAGATTATAGGATCGTCTCTTTGAAGGCTGGGGCTGAATCCACATCAGTCTCTGGGCCGGTTACACAATAAACACAATATAATATATTACCGGGTCACAGTATACAGAACCGGACACAAAAGTGCTCCATGACCCGGCTAAACTTCATATGACACATGAGCCAGCTAGCCTGGCCCTGTCACAGCTCCTTGGGTGCTGTTCTGTGCCCAAAGAGGTGACAGAAGCCCAGCATGCGATACTGGGTTCCCTCAAGGGGAACCCAGACAAATTCCTCTGCCCCCCCCATTTGGGGACCAGATCTTCCAGTCTCGCCCTGAAGGATGAGACCCATTTTGCCTTCAGGGCACTCCCGCAAGTAGCCCCCTTTAGGCTTTACTGCCCAAAAAAACAGTGATCCAAAAACGTGGTACTAAAACGAAAATCAAAAGGGTGGCCGTGGCCCCGCAAGTGAGTCAAAAAACGTGAGAATCCAAAAACCAAATTAACGGGCACACGTGCTTCACACATAGTAATTGCATAAATTAAATAAATAAATAAGGGCAGACCATTTCTGGCCTAGGCGTATTAAAAAATAAATTCAACTCCAAGCCGGTATGGTGCAAGGAGAAGAGTGCAAGAAGGCCACCAGTGCGAAACGTGCACTCACCATGTGCAGCAGCGTGCAATAATGCGCACGGTGACTCCGGCATCTCTGCCAGGGCAATTAAGCTCTTTTATTATCATAATGCAACCTTACAATTAAACACAGTGGGTTACATTAAAAGAACACACATAAAACAAACACAATGGACAAAAAACCTAAAATACTGATAAATACATAACATAAAAGCATTAAAGACTAGCTACAGAACCAGTTAAAATGCATAAAATGTTAATAAGACAACATAAAATTCCACATTTTTAAATTCCAGACTGTCATAGCTCTTGGACTTCCTATCTGTTAACAATCATATAAAAAATAAATGTGCATAAAACTAATGGCAAGTTTAAGACAGTCCACAATCGAAATCTCATTTTGTTTGTAAAGTAAAATGTTTCTCGCTTTCCACAGCGCTTCCTTAATACAGTTGATTTTCTGCCACAAAATCCGGGATTTTTCCCCACTTGGGCAGGAAAAAAGGCCATAAAAAATACCCTCAAGTGTCAGATCTTTAAGGCCACAAATCCAACATAAGATAGGCCGAGCCTTGTCCCAAACGCCTCGGGCAAAGGCGCAGGCCCCAAAAATATGCTGCACCGTCCGTGACTTCTCGCCACTGAAATTACTCACTCGCTCTATAACTTCACCCTGTAAAATGGCAGTCGTTATTTTCTTTGCGTCGTTTAACCCCTTCGTGACAAAGGCTGATTTTACTTTTTGTACCTTTCGTGACAATGGCCGTTTTAACATTTCTGCACTGCTCGTGTTTAGCTGTAATTTTCTTCTTTCCCGTTTACTGAACCCACACACATTATATATTGTTTCTTTCAGGACAAGAAGGGCTTTCTTAGATGACATTGTTTTGATTGTATCGTATTATTTACTATTAAAAAAAGTATAAAATATGGTGAAACATTTAGAAAAAAATGACTGTTTCTAACTTTTAGTTGAAAAATCTTTTACTCATCTATAAAAGGTAATGAAAAAACCTGCTAAATAGATTCTACTATTTGTCCTGAGTTTAGAAATACCCAATGTTTTTATGTTTTTTTGCTTTTTTCTACACATTATGGGGCAATAAGTACAGGTAGCGTTTTGCTATTTCAAAGCCATTTTTTCCAAATCTGGTAATTCTTCCCCCCATGTGCCATTTCGGGTATCTTTGAAGCAGGCCAATGCAATTTACCCCATCAAGTCATATATTTTTGAAAACTAGACAGCCCAGGGTATTCCAAATGCTAGTATTTTAACCCTTTCCAAGCACTTATTCTACCATCAGGCTTTGTCAAACTTTATGGTAGTAATTGTTTTGCATTTGTTTTTTCACACACATTTTACTTCAGGTATGAATAAACAGGTTCTGGTATATGTCACTATCATAAAACACCCCAATATGTGTTCAGCAACATCTCCTGAGTACAGCGATACCTCACATGAAGGATTTTGCCTGGCTGTTTGGGGGCAAAAGGGCCACATTTGGGGCATGCATATTTTTTAATGTTGAACTTTGGCATTTGGGGATCCACTGCCCATGCCCTATTTGGCACATCTTTGAGCCGGGCCATTTCAGTGTGCCCAATAAACCCATATATTTTTGAAAACTAGACACCCCAGGGTATTTCAAATGCTAGTATTTTAACTCTTTCCATGCACCATATCTACCACCAGTCTTTGTCAAACTTTATGGTAGTCATTTTTTGCATTTGTTTTGTCACACACATTTTACTTCAGGTATGAATTAAAAAGTTCTCGTATATGTCACTATCACAAAACACCCCAATATGTGTTCAGCAACATCTCCTGAGCGCAGTGATACCCCACATGAATGATTTTGCCTGGCTGTTTGGGGGCAAAAGGGCCACATTTGGGGCATGCACATTTTTCAATGTTGAACTTTGGCATTTGGGGATCCACTGCCCATGCCCTATTTGGTACATCTTTGAGCCAGGCCATTTCAGTGTGCCCAACAAAACCATATATTTTTGAAAACTACACACCACAGGGTATTTTAAATGCTGGTATTTTAACTCTTTGCATGCACACATTTTACCACCAGCATTGTTTCAAAGTTTGCAGTAGTATTTTTGTGTGTGTATTTTTCCCCCACACACCTATGTTATGTATGAATTTACAGCTCCTGGTATATGCCGCTGTCACACGACACCCCAATATGTGTTCAGCAACATCTCCTGAGTACAGTGATACCCCACATGCATGGGTTTGTCATTTTTTGGGGGAACTAAAAGGCCACATTTGGTACGTGTGCATTTTTCTAATTGGAAATTAGATGTGTGGCCATCCTTCCCCCCGTGTTAATTGGGACCTTGTTGAACCCGGCCAATTCAATTAACCCCATCAAATCATACATTTTTTAAAAGTAGACACCCCATGGGCATTTAATATGCCAGTGTTTTAACTCTTTCCATGCGAGAATTGTTTTAAGCTAATATGCTAATTTTAGGACTTGCTCACAAAAATATATTTTTTATATATATATATTTTTTTTTTTGCCTTTTTTTACATTTTTTTTTAACTTGAAGGTTCCCCTGATAGTGACATCAGTGGGAAATTATTTTTACATTTTACTGTTTTTTTACTATTTTTTTCTAATTATTATTAATTTTATTTTATTTTTAATTTATTTTTACTAATCACACTGTGATTAGAAAGCTGAGCTCCATTGACTTGCATGGTTGAATGCAGTACCTGTATTCAACCTGCAAGTGGAGCCAGAGTTCTCTAGAGGGTCTGGAGACCGTCTAGCGAACTTTTTAGTCTTTATTGTTTTTTTTACAGGGCGGCCGCCATCTTGCTTGATGGCGAAGATCACCTGCAGCGGCGGCTGTGACCGCTCTCCGGAGCGGTCACAGTCCATCTCAAGGTAAGTGTTTGGTGTCGCTGGATGCCTCCTGATCGAGGCATTCCAGCGACACCATTTAAGTTTAGGAGGCGATCGTTGATCGCCTCCTAAACGCTTTTAAAACGGGCGTCCGCCGCCATACAAAGTATGGTGGATGTTGACGCCCCGGGGAGGGGCCAAGGATGGCCCCTTTGTGCCGATCATGGCGTTGCTGAATGCCTCGAGGTCGAGGCATTACAGCAACGCCGTTTCGGTGCAGAAAGCGAAAATAGTTCGCTTTCTGCACCCGTTTAAAGACGTGCCGGTCCTGGCACGTCAATTGTCGTTATCGACTTGATTTTCGGTGACGTGCCCGGACCGGCAATTGTCATCAAGGGGTTAAAATCACGGAAGGGAGGGTGTGAAGACGAAATAACTGAATAATCTTATCTAAAAACTCATACTGCCATGGGGGGAATAAAAGCACAGGCCTAGTCAAGGGTAAGAAATAAAAAGCGTGCTTGCTAAAAACATATCCAGCTGCGTACCTTAAAAAACAGGCAAACGTTGTGGAATCATAAAAGTGCTTAAAACATAATACAAAATACTTGATATATAAAAAGAGTTTAAGATCCGGCATCCCTTTTCCGCCGTTACAAGGCAACTTACAAACGACATCCCTTTTTAACCTTTCCATGCGGGAATTCCATAAAAACATAAAACATATCCGTATTAGTTTTTTAGCATAAAATTCCGTAGGGGGGTAAATCAAAGCCACATACAACATAATGGGTAATAAAATTGCTTTAATAATTAAAATCTTACCCTCCATTGTAAGTTGCCGGGATGCCCATAGTGCCACTTTTTGATTAAGTTTATTTATGACGGGCTCCAATGATTTGTGTCCATCGTTCTTTTTATCAAAAATGATTCCTAAAATGTTAACACTGTCCCTTTGTGTCGGGACCGCAGTTATTTGGCTGCAGTCCCAATCACCCAAGATAAAATAGTCACATTTCCGTAAATTAAGTTTAAAACCAGACACACGGCAAAAAACTTCTGTGACTTTCATGGCTCTCCTAACGGACTCCGGGGTTGTGCAATACACACTCACGTCGTCCATATACCCCAGAGTCTTAACTTGAGCTCCCGCTCCACCTGGGATAGGGACACCCCGTAAAAACGTATCTGCTCGTAAGGAGGCTAAAAGAGGCTCGATGGCACAGATAAAAAGGAGTGGGGACAAAGGACATCCCTGCTTAACTCCTGAACATAGTTCCACCTTTTTAGTTAAAAAGCCATTGATTGAAACCTGACTAAAAGAGCCATGATATAAAACCTGTATGTTTCGAATAAAAGTATCTGGGAACCCCATCACCTTTAAAACAGTAAAAAGGAAGTCATGGGACACTCGGTCAAAAGCTTTCATAAAATCCAGTGATAAAATTGCCAAGCTCTGCTTCCTCTCCTGCTGGTACCAGATCAGATCTCTAATAACTCCCAGGTGCTCCCAGATTGCCCTCCCGGGAACACCGCAAACCTGATCAGGATGCACAATTTTATCAATAACGCTTTTCATTCTATTTGCTAAAATCTTTGCTAAAATTTTATAATCGACATTAAGGAGGGTGATCGGCCTCCAATTCTCCAAATTGTCCTTCTCACCCTTCTTAAAAAGCAGAGAAATCACACACGCCCCTCCATGAAGGAGGGAGTTCAGAAACCTGCAAAGCTTCGGTAAAAACATTAAAAAGATCGCCCCGTAAAATACTCCAAAAACAATTATAAAACTCAATAGGGAGCCCATCAGCGCCTGGAGACTTGCCTCTGGAAAGACTCTTAGCAGCCTGATCCACCTCCATGAGAGTGACTCCCATACTCAGACCAGCCCTGTCCACCTCTTCCAATACAGAAGACAAATTCCCCAAGACAACAGGTAAAACGGAGCGATCTATATGTTTCTCATTAAAAAGCTTCTGATAAAAATCGTGGGTGACTGATAAAATCTCGTGCCTATCTACTTTGCCGTCCACAGACGGAACGAGCTCTTTCTTTCGTGCCAGCTGACGGAAGAAGTACCGAGTGCACTTCTCTCCTTCCTCCACATACCGGACACGAGAATTAAAAATAATACTTTTACCTTTGGCCATTAAAAAACTTCTTGATATTCGTCTTTAATGCACTAATTAATGGCTCAATATCAGCCACCCCTGCTTCCTGTAGCTTATGAAAGGTTTGAAGCTGCGTATTACCAGCTCTGATAAAAAAAGACTCAATTTTACCTTTAATACCTTCCTACCATGTTAAAAAGGGCTGAGCAGGATCCTTTTGCACGCGCCAAAGATTATAACAATTTAGAAATTGCAATCTTATGGCCTCGTCTTCTAATAAAAGCGTGTTCAATTTCCAGAAAGTCCTGCGCGATCTAGCTTCAACCGGAGCCCTCATAAAAACTTGCAACATACAGTGATCAGAAAAAATATTAGCCTCTAAAACTGCATTTTGCAAATTAAAACAGGGGGAAGAGAAGATAAAATCAATACGCGAGCTCACTTGGAAGCTCGACCACGTAAAACCAGGCTCTGTAGCGTGTATTTTCCTCCAAGCGTCGCGTAAATTAAAATCAGTAATAAAATGGTTCAGCTGATAAGAGGTTTTGTCGTGCTTCCTATTAGTGTCAGGATTGGACTGGGAGCGTAAGAGCAGAGGATTGTCCAAAGCGGTGTCAGTAAACAAGCAATAGGTCAAGGGCAGGCGGCGAGCAGAATAAACGGTAGTCCAGGCAAGGGTCAGGTAACAGGCAAACGGGGTAGTCCAATAGGCAAGCCGAAGGTCAGGTAACGAAGAATCCAATAGAGTGTCTGTAGCAGAGCGAGCAGAGGAAAACAGGAAGCTGACGTCCACGGACATACAGGAACCAAAGTTCTGGAACACTGGAGTAAAGTGTTCACAATTGGAGGGGTTTTTATAATGCTGCAGGTATCTACTCCTCCCCTGTGCTGAACAAGCTCCTTACTGGATTGGTTGCTAGGCAGGGTTAAATCCATAGCACCTGATTCATTAGTGTTGTATGTGGCCTTCATTGGTGGATGCTTAATGGGGATTGCTGGTGTTACCACCCTGCTACAGGTGTACTGCATTGTGTTGATGCTTGGACAACACCTGGGAGTCATTCCTGGGGTTTGCTGAAACTTTAGGCCGCGGTTTCGGCCTACCGCGCTACCGCGATCGCGATCGTGGGAAGACGCCGCTACTACAGTCCGCGGCTTTGGCCTACTCCACGATCGCAGAGCTTGTGGATGGCATGCTGTAACGGAGGACAGCAGGGGAGAGCAGGTAAGGGTGAGAGGGGCATGACAATTAGCCTCCCCACCACGCCTAGCTTCTCCCAACAGAATGCAATTAAAATCACCTCCCATAATCAGTGGGGGCGCACCTGTGGCAAAGAGAGAGACCGTATCAAAAAGGGCACTGCGTTCATTTTTATCTGGCGGAGCATAAACATTCATAAAACGGACGTTAAAACCTTTAAAATCCACATCCGTTAAAAGCACTCTGCCAGGAGCCACTTCAGTAATAGAATTTAAAAGAACATTGTGAGTCTTAAAAAGGATCCCAACTCCAGCATTCTTATTCTCATTGGACCCAGACCAATAAGAGGGACCCGCGGTCCAGTCCCTCTTAATATGGCCATAAGATAGTCCATGAGATAGTCCACATTCTTGTAAGAGAAACACATCGATGTTCAAAGTCAATAAATACGTAAATAACGCGACTCTTCTTACTGGGTTTTTCAAACTCCTCACATTTAGCGAGGCAACAGAAATATTTGCCATAGTAAAAGCAGTCAACAACTCTTCTTATGCAGCCCTCCGCCGTCTGAGTCCGTGGTATCCGATATAGATGGTAAAAAGGATAATTCCTCCTCTGAACTTGAGATGTCCATAATCAGCTGGGAACCAAGAATAGGCAAATCCCCTGCCTCAGCAGTCACAGACCAGGTTCCTTCCACAGCCCCTCCAGGAGCTGGATCAGATTCCATCCTCCGCTCAGACATTAATTCCGCAGATGCAAGAAATCCACCGTCGCGGCCCGATTCAGACTGCATTCCGGATCTCCCCTTTGTGCCTTCACCCCAGGCCACACGGAAAAGGTCGGATACGGATACCTCGGCAGATTCCCCAACCGGCAGGACCTCACCGACCACATCTTTTCCATCCTGAGCAGAGTCTGTCTTTTCTGGAACCGGAACTGCAGCCGCCATGGACGATAGAACAATCTCTGCTGGAGAGGAGGATCGGACTTCCTGAGACTCAGACGCCACGCTTTCAGGAACAGCAGTCTCCAGAGACGGACCTAAAGCGGGACTTAAAGAAACATTAAGATCTGCGGGACCCTCCACCAGGGAGGGATCCGTTGGACCCAAAGCAGCAACCTTCCGCCTCTTAGCCCCTCGCTGTTCCAGACCCACAATTTTTTTAGCTGGTGAGTCTTCTGAGGGCCGCATAGCACAAGTCGAGGTAGGTAGGATACCCGCAGGAGCTTCAGCCGGCGCCCTTGCCACAGGCCCGCCTGCAACCAAGGCAGCCCACGACTGCTGAGGCTTTGTGGGGCAGTCACGGTACATGTGACCAGCCTGACCACACCCATTGCATATTGTAGGTTTATCACAGTCTGGTGTTAAATGACCCCTCTGACCACAATTCCTACATAAAGGGCGGGGGTCGGCTGTACATTTCGCCTGGGTGTGGCCGTAACCTCCACATCTCCTACATACAAAGGGCATCCCTGGATAAAAGCAATAACCCCGATGGCTTCCTATAGAAAAACTGGAAGGAAGATGCATAATCCCTCCAATTCCCTCTGGGTGTTCTTTGACTTTGACAAAAAATCTACGTTTGCCAGTCCAGATTCCAAAATCATTAGTGACTCTTTTAGCCGTAATAGGAATTTCCTCGCCTCCGTATAAAATAATAAAAATGAGGCCGTCTAATCGTGGATCGTTGATATGATCTTTCAAGGTCTTGAAGAACCGATGACATTTTCCAACAGAGTCCAGCGTGACTGTAAAAATCCCCTTCACCGGATCTTGCAGTCAAAAGATGTCTGCATACTGGACTCCAAGAACTGTCTTCAACACGACCTCCACAAACGAATTTTAAGTTTTTCTCCTCCCGGTCTGCATCATGAACTTCAATACGAAACAAATTTCAAAGACTTCCCTCCTTCACGGAAGGAAACTTGATGGTCACTGGCATTCTACCTTACCTTGGTACCAAGACCCAATCTCCACAACAGGTTCTATTGGCACCCCCTATAGTAGCATCTTGCTTAAGACATCCTAGGATGCCGATGCAAGAAGGCCAAAGGCCAAATTCCACCTGAATCAGAGACCTACAGGTCTCAGTTTAGCTCCTCCACAAACCAAACACACCACACCACACCACACCACACCACACCACACCACACCACACCACACCACACCACACCACACCACACCACACCACACCACACCACAAGGTTTATTCAGCCTGACGAGACACCAGAGCATACACTAAATACCGCAGGGCAACGTCCCGGCCACAGGCAGCGCTCCTCCAGGTTAAGGTGTGTTTCATGAATCCCACCCAGCTCTTGCCTGATCATTGGAACCTTTCACACATGCAAGCACAATTGCACAGGAATTGGAACTATTTAATATTGGGCTGTTTTAAAGTCTTATTAAACTAACAATACGGTGATGCCTATGAAAGCATGAAATGTTTGCCATGCATTTTGGGACTGGACTGCCTTGATGGGTGGAATCTGTCTGATTTTTTTTGTATTTAAGTTTATTATACAAAACTGATTATGATAAAACAGACATCAACCTGTTTTAGCAGGAATACATAGATCGGTAATATTGGTACAGATAGACGATAAGCAGTACTGCGACGCAGCGCAGGGCAATACACGTTACAGTACGACTTCAGTTACGGAAAGCTCAGTAGAAGCAGTGTACAATTACATTCCTAGACATGGCACATATGGTTAGCACTTTAGTGGAACATAACCTGGGGAAATGGGGGGGAAAGGGGGCCGAGGAGAACGGGGCTAGTCTTCAGCCTCTAGACTGTCCTTGAGAGAGTAGTCTCTCAGCAGGCTGTGGATAAGCCTGCGGCAGTCACGGACTGTGACCTGCTCCCTCCTCAACACCAGGCGGTTCCTGGCAAACCATAGAGCGTCCTTTACACAGCACATGAGACGCCAAGCATCCTCAATGGCGCTCTCCGTGTGTGTTCCTGGAAAAAGTCCGTAAAGTACCGAATGGTAGGACTGGTACTTTCTCTCGATAGAGTCCTTGAGATCCAGCTCCAGGGCTCTGAACAAAGCCTGTGCAAACGGGCACTGCCAGAACAAGTGAAGGGAAGTCTCCTCCTCCACAATGCACTGTGGGCAGTGTCTATATCTGCACAGCCCCCTGGCATGCATAAATGTCCTTAGGGGGAGGCCTCCCTGAATGGCCATCCATGCAATGTCTTTATGCCTGTTAGTTAGCCTGCTCGACGACACGTTAGCCCAGACAGTCTTGGCTGTGGCGTCGGGGAGCCCTGGGATGTTCTCGATAGTGTCTTTGGCTCTGATGAGCTTGTGGATCACACGGGGTAACCACAAGTCTGGTTTAACTCCCTCCAGTTGGTGCTCCCTTACAAATTTGCCCACGTCCAATTGTAATGGACGGAGCTGTCCCACTTTTCCCACTTGAGCTACCTCCACAGGGCAGCAGGAAGAAGCGAGACATGGAGTTTCCAGCAGTATCTGAGAGTCCTGCGCATGCAGTTGCACACAAAGAAGCCATATGTGGTAGTGTGTTCATTTTCATTTATTGATTATTTAAATAAAATATATTCCCATGATCCGCTGGTCTCCCCGCTGCAACAGTTAAATGTCCGCACTCTGTCGAACTTGCAAACTCTTTTTCTATTTATTTTGTTTTTTTTTGTATTAAACTGTTAGACGAAAGGATCATGGGAATATATTTTATTTGAATAAATGCAAATGAGCACACTGCCACATATGGCTAATATATCTTCGGACAGAATGCTGCCCTCTGTTGGTTTTACATTAAGTAGCATTGTTCCATATGCTTGAAATCCAAAGTTATAATGCTACTCAATGTAAAACCAACAGAGGGCAACATTCTGTCCAATGATATATTAGCCATATGTGGTAGTGTGTTCATTTTCATTTATTAATTATTTAAATAAAATATATTCCCATGATCCGGTGGTCTCCTCGCTGCAACAGATAAATGTCCGCACTCTGTCGAACTTGCAAACTCTTTCTTTCTATTTATTCTGTTTTTTTTTTATTGCATTAAACTGTTAGACAAGAGGATCATGGGTATATTTTATTTGAATAAACACAAAAGAGGACACCGCAACTTCTGGTTAATATATCTTCAGATAGAATGCTACCCTCTGTTGGCTTCACATTAAGTAGCATTGTTCCAATGCTTGAAATTCAAAGCTATAATGCTACTCAATGTAAAACCAACAGAGCGCAATAAAGCAACTGACTAGAGCTCACATTCAGACAACACAAACATTCACTTTATTGAGGAAACAATCACCACCAGCCTCCAAGAGCTTTTCCAAAAGCTTGTGGTGAGTTACGACCAGCATGGATCACACCATATGTAAAATGCAATATGCAGATCTTATGCACATCAGTTATACCAGAAACCCACACCAACTTACACGAGCCTCCTATCAGAACCAATAATATTGGTCAGGCAGGTAGAAGGGAAACTGGGATTTAGAGGGCTTTGTTGTTTGGATTGCTGCCTCGAACAAGATGGTGGTTTCTGGCTTTATTTTGAACCTGAGCTTCTATGAGGGGTGGAACCAGTCTGATATGCAAATTTACTGCTGTTTAAAATGGTCTGAGGTGAGGCTCCCATGTTATTTTTCTCACCTTAGGTTATTAAGGATATGAAGGATATGATCTGGCCCCACTGGCCCCAAAATTCACACTGTTGATGTATTATTCTGTCCCTGAACCTTCTGTCCCTGAACCTTCTGTCCCTGAACCCTGTATTATTCTGTCCCTGAACTCACTGGCCCACTGGCCCACAAAGCCACACTGTTGATGTATTTTTCTGTCCCTGAACCTTCTGTCCCTGAACCCTGTATTATTCTGTCCCTGAACCCACTGGCCCACTGGCCCCAAAATTCACACTGTTGATGTATTATTCTGTCCCTGAACCTTCTGTCCCTGAACCCTGTATTATTCTGTCCCTGAACCCACTGGCCCACTTGCCCACTGCCCTCCAAAAGCCACACTGTTGATCTATTATTCTGTCCCTGAACCTTATGTCCCTGAACCCTGTATTATTCTGTCCCTGAACCCACTGGCCCACTGGCCCACTGGCCCACTGGCCACAAAAAGCCACACTGTTGATGTATTTTTCTGTCCCTGAACCCTGTATTATTCTGTCCCTGAACCCACTAGCCCACTGGCCCACTGGCCCCAAAATTCACACTGTTATTCTGTCCCTGAACCTTCTGTCCCTGAACCCTGTATTATTCTGTCCCTGAACCCTGTATTATTCTGTCCCTGAACCCACTGGCCTACTCGCCCCAAAAAGCCACACTGTTGATGTATTATTCTGTCCCTGAACCCTGTATTATTCTGTCCCTGAACCCACTAGCCCACTGGCCCACTGGCCCACAAAGCCACACTGTTGATGTATTATTCTGTCCCTGAACCTTCTGTCCCTGAACCCTGTATTATTCTGTCCCTGAACCCACTGGCCTACTCGCCCCAAAAAGCCACACTGTTGATGTATTATTCTGTCCCTAAACCTTCTGGCCCACTGGCCCCAAAAAGCCACACTGTTGATGTATTATTCTGTCCCTGAACCCTGTATTATTCTGTCCCTGAACCCACTGGCCCACTGGCCCACTGGCCCCAAAATTCACACTGTTGATGTATTATTCTGTCCCTAAACCTTCTGGCCCACTGGCCCCAAAAAGCCACACTGTTGATGTATTATTCTGTCCCTGAACCCTGTATTATTCTGTCCCTGAACCCACTGGCCCACTGGCCCACTGGCCCCAAAATTCACACTGTTGATGTATTATTCTGTCCCTGAACCTTCTGTCCCTGAACCCTGTATTTTTCTTTCCCTGAACCCACTGGCCCACTTGCCCACTGCCCCCCAAAAGCCACACTGTTGATGTATTATTCTGTCCCTGAACCTTCTGTCCCTGAACCCTGTATTATTCTGTCCCTGAACCCACTGGCCCACTGGCCCACTGGCCCACTGGCCCCAAAATTCACACTGTTGATGTATTATTCTGTCTCTGAACCTTCTGTCCCTGAACCCTGTATTATTCTGTCCCTGAACCCACTGGCCTACTCGCCCCAAAAAGCCACACTGTTGATGTATTATTCTGTCCCTGAACCTTCTGTCCCTGAACCCTGTATTATTCTGTCCCTGAACCCACTGGCCCACTGGCCCCAAAAAGCCACACTGTTGATGTATTATTCTGTCCCTAAACCTTCTGGCCCACTGGCCCCAAAAAGCCACACTGTTGATGTATTATTCTGTCCCTGAACCCTGTATTATTCTGTCCCTGAACCCACTGCAACTTAAAACTGCACAAGAAAAAGTCTTCTAAGAAACCTGTGTTCTTATTTAGTGCTGTTTAAAATGGTCTGAGATGAGGCTCCCATGTTATTTTTCTCACCTTAGGTTATTAAGGATATGAAGGATATGATCTGGCCCACTGGCCCCAAAAAGCCACACTGTTGATGTATTATTCTGTCCCTGAACCTTCTGTCCCTGAACTGGCCCCAAAAAGCCACACTGTTGATGTATTATTCTGTCCCTGAACCTTCTGTCCCTTCTGTCCCTGAACCCTGTATTATTCTGTCCCTGAACCCACTGGCCTACTCGCCCGAAAAAGCCACACTGTTGATGTATTATTCTGTTCCTAAACCTTCTGGCCCACTGGCCCCAAAAAGCCACACTGTTGATGTATTTTTCTGTCCCTGAACCTTCTGTCCCTGAACCCTGTATTATTCTGTCCCTGAACCCACTGGCCCACTTGCCCACTGGCCCACTGGCCCCAAAAAGCCACACTGTTGATGTATTATTCTGTCCCTGAACCTTCTGTCCCTGAACTGGCCCCAAAAAGCCACACTGTTGATGTATTATTCTGTCCCTGAACCTTCTGTCCCTTCTGTCCCTGAACCCTGTATTATTCTGTCCCTGAACCCACTGGCCTACTCGCCCGAAAAAGCCACACTGTTGATGTATTATTCTGTTCCTAAACCTTCTGGCCCACTGGCCCCAAAAAGCCACACTGTTGATGTATTTTTCTGTCCCTGAACCCTGTATTATTCTGTCCCTGAACCCACTAGCCCACTGGCCCACTGGCCCCAAAATTCACACTGTTATTCTGTCCCTGAACCTTCTGTCCCTGAACCCTGTATTATTCTGTCCCTGAACCCTGTATTATTCTGTCCCTGAACCCACTAGCCCACTGGCCCACTGGCCCACTGGCCCACAAAGCCACACTGTTGATGTATTATTCTGTCCCTGAACCTTCTGTCCCTGAACCCTGTATTATTCTGTCCCTGAACCCACTGGCCTACTCGCCCCAAAAAGCCACACTGTTGATGTATTATTCTGTCCCTTAACCTTCTGGCCCACTGGCCCCAAAAGCCACACTGTTGATGTATTATTCTGTCCCTGAACCTTCTGTCCCTGAACCCTGTATTATTCTGTCCCTGAACCCACTGGCCCACTGGCCCACTGGCCCACTGGCCCCAAAATTCACACTGTTGATGTATTATTCTGTCTCTGAACCTTCTGGCCCTGAACCCTGTATTATTCTGTCCCTGAACCCACTGGCCCACTTGCCCACTGCCCCCCAAAAGCCACACTGTTGATGTATTATTCTGTCCCTGAACCTTCTGTCCCTGAACTGGCCCCAAAAAGCCACACTGTTGATGTATTATTCTGTCCCTGAACCTTCTGTCCCTTCTGTCCCTTCTGTCCCTGAACCCTGTATTATTCTGTCCCTGAACCCACTGGCCTACTCGCCCCAAAAAGCCACACTGTTGATGTATTATTCTGTCCCTGAACCCTGTATTATTCTGTCCCTGAACCCACTGGCCTACTCGCCCCAAAAAGCCACACTGTTGATGTATTATTCTGTCCCTGAACCTTCTGTCCCTGAACCCTGTATTATTCTGTCCCTGAACCCACTGGCCCACTGGCCCCAAAAAGCCACACTGTTGATGTATTATTCTGTCCCTAAACCTTCTGGCCCACTGGCCCCAAAAAGCCACACTGTTGATGTATTATTCTGTCCCTGAACCCTGTATTATTCTGTCCCTGAACCCACTGCAACTTAAAACTGCACAAGAAAAAGTCTTCTAAGAAACCTGTGTTCTTATTTAGTGCTGTTTAAAATGGTCTGAGATGAGGCTCCCATGTTATTTTTCTCACCTTAGGTTATTAAGGATATGAAGGATATGAACTGGCCCACTGGCCCACTGGCCCCAAAATTCACACTGTTGATGTATTATTCTGTCCCTGAACCTTCTGTCCCTGAACCCTGTATTATTCTGTCCCTGAACCCACTGGCCCACTTGCCCACTGGCCCACTGGCCCCACAAAGCCACACTGTTGATGTATTATTCTGTCCCTGAACCTTCTGTCCCTGAACTGGCCCCAAAAAGCCACATTGTTGATGTATTATTCTGTCCCTGAACCTTCTGTCCCTGAACTGGCCCCAAAAAGCCACACTGTTGATGTATTATTCTGTCCCTGAACCTTCTGTCCCTGAACCCTGTATTATTCTGTCCCTGAACCCACTGGCCCACTGGCCCACTGGCCCACTGGCCCCAAAATTCACACTGTTGACGTATTATTCTGTCTCTGAACCTTCTGTCCCTGAACCCTGTATTATTCTGTCCCTGAACCCACTGGCCCACTTGCCCACTGCCCCCCAAAAGCCACACTGTTGATGTATTATTCTGTCCCTGAACCTTCTGTCCCTGAACTGGCCCCAAAAAGCCACACTGTTGATGTATTATTCTGTCCCTGAACCTTCTGTCCCTTCTGTCCCTTCTGTCCCTGAACCCTGTATTATTCTGTCCCTGAACCCACTGGCCTACTCGCCCCAAAAAGCCACACTGTTGATGTATTATTCTGTCCCTGAACCCTGTATTATTCTGTCCCTGAACCCACTGGCCTACTCGCCCCAAAAAGCCACACTGTTGATGTATTATTCTGTCCCTGAACCTTCTGTCCCTGAACCCTGTATTATTCTGTCCCTGAACCCACTGGCCCACTGGCCCCAAAAAGCCACACTGTTGATGTATTATTCTGTCCCTAAACCTTCTGGCCCACTGGCCCCAAAAAGCCACACTGTTGATGTATTATTCTGTCCCTGAACCCTGTATTATTCTGTCCCTGAACCCACTGCAACTTAAAACTGCACAAGAAAAAGTCTTCTAAGAAACCTGTGTTCTTATTTAGTGCAGTTTAAAATGGTCTGAGATGAGGCTCCCATGTTATTTTTCTCACCTTAGGTTATTAAGGATATGAAGGATATGAACTGGCCCGCTGGCCCACTGGCCCACTGGCCCCAAAAATCACACTGTTGATGTATTATTCTGTCCCTGAACCTTCTGTCCCTGAACCCTGTATTATTCTGTCCCTGAACCCACTTGCCCACTGGCCCACTGGCCCCACAAAGCCACACTGTTGATGTATTATTCTGTCCCTGAACCTTCTGTCCCTGAACTGGCCCCAAAAAGCCACACTGTTGATGTATTATTCTGTCCCTGAACCTTCTGTCCCTTCTGTCCCTTCTGTCCCTGAACCCTGTATTATTCTGTCCCTGAACCCACTGGCCCACTGGCCCCAAAAAGCCACACTGTTGATGTATTATTCTGTCCCTGAACCTTCTGTCCCTGAACCCTGTATTATTCTGTCCCTGAACCCACTGGCTCCCATGTTATTTTTCTCACCTTAGGTTATTAAGGATATGAATGATATGATCTGACCCACTGGCCCACTGGCCCCAAAATTCACACTGTTGATGTATTATTCTGTCCCTGAACCTTCTGTCCCTGAACCCTGTATTATTCTGTCCCTGAACCCACTGGCCTACTCGCCCCAAAAAGCCACACTGTTGATGTATTATTCTGTCCCTGAACCCTGTATTATTCTGTCCCTGAACCCACTAGCCCACTGGCCCACAAAGCCACACTGTTGATGTATTATTCTGTCCCTGAACCCTGTATTATTCTGTCCCTGAACCCACTGGCCCACTGGCCCCAAAATTCACACTGTTGATGTATTATTCTGTCCCTGAACCTTCTGTCCCTGAACCCTATATTATTCTGTCCCTGAACCCACTGGCCCACTTGCCCACTGCCCCCCAAAAGCCACACTGTTGATGTATTATTCTGTCCCTGAACCTTCTGTCCCTGAACCCTGTATTATTCTGTCCCTGAACCCACTGGCCCACTGGCCCACTGGCCCCAAAAAGCCACAGTGTTGATGTATTCTTCTGTCCCTGAACCTTTCAGACAGATGAAGCAAGCCCACTGGCCCCAGCAACTCTATCATCGACAACTGTGTTAGAGGACCATTGAAGACTAACTTGAATGTAATGAGGCCCACTGGCCATAGAGTGGCTGTGCCTGAGGGTCTTAGTAAATTTGCCCACTGGCCCACTTTAAGACCCCTACAATTGTGGCAGACCAATGAGCAGACTACCATATATAGCTAATATATTCTCAGGCAGAATATTATGCTACCCAATGTAAAACCGACAGAGGGCAGTATTCTGTCCGATGATATATTAGCCATATGTGGTAGTGTGTTCATTTTCATTTATTGATTATTTAAATAAAATATATTCCCATGATCCGCTGGTCTCCCCGCTGCAACAGTTAAATGTCCGCACTCTGTCGAACTTGCAAACTCTTTTTTTCTATTTATTTTGGTTTTTTTTGTATTAAACTGTTAGACGAAAGGATCATGGGAATATATTTTATTTGAATAAATGCAAATGAGCACACTGCCACATATGGCTAATATATCTTCAGACAGAATGCTGCCCTCTGTTGGTTTTACATTAAGTAGCATTGTTCCATATGCTTGAAATCCAGTTATAATGCTACTCAATGTAAAACCAACAGAGGGCAGCATTCTGTCCAACGATATATTAGCCATATGTTGTAGTGTGTTCATTTTCATTTATTAATTATTTAAATAAAATATATTCCCATGATCCGCTGGTCTCCCCGCTGCAACAGTTAAATGTCCGCAGTCTGTCGAACTTGCAAACTCCTTTTTTCTATTAATTTAGCTTTTTCTTTATTGTATTAAACTGTTAGACAAGAGGATCATGGGTACATTTTATGTGAATAAACACAAATGAGCACACTGCCGCATATGGCTAATATATCTTCAGATGGAATGCTGCACTCTGTTGGTTTTACATTAAGTAGTATTATTCCAATGCTTGCAATCCAAAACTACTATGCTACTCAATGTAACACCAACAGATGCACCTCACTAAAGCTCACATTAAGACAACACAAGCATTCACTTTATTGAGGAAACAATCACCACCAGCCTCCAAGAGCGTTTCCAAAAGTTTGTGGTGAGTTACGACCAGCATGGATCACACCATATGTAAAATGCAATATGCAGATCATATGCAAAGTAGTTATAACAGAAACCCACACCAACTTACACGAGCCTGCCATCAGAACCAATAATATTGGTCATGCAGGTAGAAGGGAAACTGGGATTTAGAGAGCTTTGTTGCTTGGATTGTTGCTTGGATTGTTGCTTGGATTGTTGCTTGGATTGTTGCTTGGATTGTTGCTTGGATTGTTGCTTGGATTGTTGCTTGGATTGTTGCTTGGATATGTTTAAATCATCCTTTATCTGATTAGGGGTACAGGATGACAAAAGTGAGAAAGCCAGAGCTCTCTAGATCCCGGTTTTCTTTCTTGTCTACCTGACCAATATTATTGGCTCTGATGGCCGGATTGTGTAAATTGGCGTGGTTTTCTGTTATGACTAATTTGCATATGATCTGCATTTGGTGTATTATATATGGTGTGGTGCATGCTGGTTGCAACTCTGGGATTGATTGATTGAAATTCTGGGCCTGATTGATTTCTGGGCCTTTTGGCTAAGGTCTACGTGATAGAGACATGCTGCCTCTAACAAGATGGGGGCTCCCTTTAAAATAAGGGAATTCACAGGGAGTATTTCCAGACCCTCCTGAGAACGTTAAGCTTCCTCTGCAGGTTGACTGCAGGTACTATAGGCAACCATGCAGGTCAATGAAGCCCAGCTCACTAATCACAAGGTGATTAGTGAGATACATTTTTAAAAAAAATAGAAAATCTAAAAATTGTTACAAAATTAATAAAAATGTAATAAAATGTAAAACAATTAAAAAAAAAGACGCCATTGATGTCACCATTACATCATAAAGGGAATCATCTAGTTCAAAGCAAATAGGTCAAGAAATTGGCATTTATAACCACGTGGCTTTTGGAAATGGCTATAACCTGTATAAATGCCTCGGCTTCACAAAAGATAAAACAATCCAGAAAATGGTGAGCTTTGAGTTCCTGCCTGATTTAGGAACCACAATATCGGAAAGCCTTGAAGTGGTTAAGAAAGAAAAACATGACAACAAAAACAGCTCAGTTCCTTTAAATCACACCTTCACGTGAGTATTTTGGCGAATGTTTGTGGTGATCTTAGTAGGTTTTAAGGGTCTTAAATGGAGTTCCTTAATTGTAGCTAATGAAATAAAGTCATTTTTACCCATGCTGTATGATCCTTGATCGCAAAAGCCTTTTGTTGACTGAAGTGGCAGAAGTTATATTCGTGCCTAGGGTTAAGCTTAAGTAATAAGGTCCGTAGAGCTGAGCTCATATGGTCATCTGCATAAGAGGAAAGTTAGTATGTTACAAATCATTTTTGAATTACGTACAAACCATATACAAAGTAAAATGCTCTCTCATTTCCCACAGAGTTAAGGTTGGACCTGTCTACACAATTTCTCTATTTGTCTGTTTATGTTGGTTGTCAATTCCTAATTTAGATTGTTACCCCCAAATTAGTATGAGACGGACTGTGGGCTCCTGTTTAACATTGTGTTTAGACTCATCCTCTGGTCCTTCACTGGTCAGGATAATCTATACCAAGGTCCAGTGAGCACCCAAGCCTAAGGACCCAACCTCTAGAGGAGATCGGCCTTTGGAGTCCCACCACATGTCTTTAGTTGACCCAGTCTCTTGTCTGCAGTATTTATCTGTTGCTTCTGCCAATGCAGATGGAATAATTATCCCCTATGCAGGCATTCTAAGGATTCTTCTTCAGCTCTTGTGCCCTGGGCGTAACAATCACGGTCACAACCATGTAGAGTGGTGGCCCGGGGGACGCCTGTGACCACATGTCCACCCCTTTAAAGCCGTTAGATCTGGGTAGTACCCGGTAGGTGAGTAAATGCCATGCTCCATGTCTATTGTGAAGCTCAGAGGTTAAGGTTAGTGGACCTCTCTGGAGACAAGTTAAGGCATCAGAACCCTGTGTGGGGCAGCCAGGTATAGATGCACCTGGTTGCAGACAGTCTTCTTCCTAGGAACCATCTACAGCAGCAGGAGTGGGAGCTGACAGAACATGACAGGGGCATGGGATCCCAGCGAGCACATATCCTCCTGGTGTCCCGTGGTTCTTGACAGCTGCTTACCGGGTGATGGACTTTAGCTGCAAGGAGGATCTAGGGCTGTGTCCACAAGGACAGTATGGAGACAATAAAATTGTAGTAGCTACTAAGTGAAGGTGAGAATGACGTGAAACTGAACAAAGAAGCCCAGTGATAAAATTTCAAAATAGCACTCAGTATGTCAACACGTCGTATTCGTCCTCGGTATTGTAGCCAAAACGCCATTCCGCATTGTTAGAAATGTAACCAAAAGTTGTTTCTTTTTTAAATTGTTTTAAAAAAAATGTCGGCAATCATTTTCTGGTTCCTCGGATGAAGCTGGTGCCTTACCCGTGAAATGTGCATTAAGTTTCATCTATCAGACAGTTTCATATCAGCGGAGAAGCTATCAGAGGCTTTTTGTTTCTGATTAGCATTAGGTGCATAAGACCTGCAAACGTGATAATAAAGATGTAATGATACAATTATGACTGGATTAGGCAGACCTCCCACATATATATCTCCTTACAAAATTATATAATTTTAACAAATTAAAGGAAAATAGCCCATTGCCAGCAAATGACATTTTCTAACATTTCAGCATATATTACAAAAATCCCACATTGGAGCAATATATTAAAAGAACAGTAATGTCCCATATACCCCCCTCTATAATATCTTACAATATGGTGTGATTTTAATGTGGATATAGCACCCTAAATATCAGACCCGTAGTTAACAACTGGTATTTTTGAACCAATATATTTACACTGCACATATCTCACACCCCCCTCTATAATATTTTACAGTATGGTGGGATTTTACTGTGGAAATTGAACAATATAGCGCCCCAAATATCAGCCCAGTAGGTTGCAACTGCCATTTTCAACATGAGGTTTTAAAAAATTCTCCTATGGGACTGGGCTGATATTTGGGGCAATATATGTGTGTCAGATATGTGCAGTACAAATATGTTGGTCCAATGAGGGAATTTCTTTTAATCCCATGTAGAATGTTGAAAAATACCAGTTGTTAAATACTGGGCTGATATTTGGGGCGTTATATTTTCAAACTTCCCACCGTATCGTAAGATATTGTATGTGTTTGCGTTCACAAAGTTTTCTGTGTCTATACTATTTATTTCCACAAGATGGCGCTTGTGAGCTTAATTGCTCATTTATTTTATTCCCATCATGCACTATTACAGGTCACTTCCTTTTCCTTTTTATTGTACCAATAAAAGATTGAATAGTCTTGTCATTGCAAGGTTTAAAGTTTTCTCTGAGAATCATAAGCCATCTGATTAAGTGTTCTTCGGGGTTGGGGTTAAGATGATTTATTTTTGAACCTGGCAGGCCAGCAATGGTCTGCCCTTAAATTATTTTTCTTTAATTTATATAATCACTACGTTTTCACGAGTGCTTATTAATTTCCCTTTATCTGATTCACGGCTTTTTGAATTTCACGGCTTGGCCCCCACAATGATTTGGCACACGTTTTTGATACCATGTTTTTGGACTTTGCTGGAGGAGGATTGGGGCCCTTCCGGCCCCTTCCTCTCTTCATAGAAGGCCAGCAAGGAGTCTCACCTTTTAAGATCCGACCCTCCCATGGGGGGGGAATTTGTCCGAGTTCTCCGTGAGGGAACTCGTTATAGTAGTCTGGCTTCTGCTGCCTTTGGCACCTCGGGCTCCAAAAAAAGAAGAAAACATTTGCAGCTTTATCTACTGTTAACTGCTCTTCCCATGACGCTCAGCCAGCATCATGGAAGTAGTATGTCTGACTGGGCCTTATGGGAATTCAGTTCAATGTGTTGGTTATTTTTAATATGCATGACTGTGCTGACAAAAATAAAGCGTGTTTTAAGTGGCGATGCGAGCGCGACATTGTAAAGAGCAATTGCTTGTTTCGGTGAGTTTCACGAGAGCGAAAAAAAGTGTCCCTCTTTCACATTTTGAAATGTTGGGAGGTATGCTGGACGGCACCCAGGCGGAGGAGAGAGAGGCGTCTGAGGTTGCTAAAAACTCTTTCATGAGCGAGCGCTCAGTGTCCCACCTTCTCCTCCGCTCCTAGCGAATATGATGCGCTGGGATATGACATCATATTCCAGCGCTCCACGTGAAGCGCCGGCACCAAGACAGAGGCCGCGCTCCCACCACCACAGTCAGGGCAGCGCTGAGGCGGGTGGCGGCAGGGAGCGGAGGAGACAGTGGGGCGCCAAGCGGTTGCTGAAAACACCGTGGCAGAGCAGCGAGACATAAACCTTGCGATCCCACCACTGTTGTATATACTTCTCCTCTCTCAAACCAATACCACCAATTGATATGCGTGGAGAATAATCCGCTCTGCGTTGTGTATTAATGATAAATGTAATACCCTTGTTACCTCCTCCAAGAACTAACATATAACCGTATCCCCTTTTCCAGATAATGTATATGTCTAGTTCTACTAAGGTTTTCTACCTGATATTACAATAAAACAGCCAACCCAAGATTCTTACCAGAGAGAGAGCTTTAATTAGAATCTGCCCAGATTAATGTTACAGCAAAGACAAAACCAGAGTTACAGTGATATACAGATGACAATCATTCATACCACTCACAAACATCCCATCTATCTAATATCTGCTGCTAAGTGTGTATGCTGTGTGGGTGATGTGTGTATGCTGTGTGTATGCTGTGTCTATGCTGTGTGTATGCTGTGTGTATGCTGTGTGTAAGCTGTGTGTATGCTGTGTGTAAGCTGTGTGTATGCTGTGTGTATGCTGTGTGTATGCTGTGTGTATGCTGTGTGTATGCTGTGTGGGTGATGTGCCAAAGGTGAGACTCTCCAATCCAGTCTCCTTTCTGTGTGTGTTTCTACAATGTCTTTTTAAGGGATTTCTCTATTGATGTGTAAATGAGGTCCCTGTCCTCTGTTCCCAAGACCCCACCGTGTGATGTTATTGACTTGCTATGTTTCCCATGCCTATCTCCAGGTGATGCATTTCCTTCCTTCTCTACATAGTATGTAGGTGTGATATCTTCTTACAGCTGTCTTTCCTGTTACTTCCCCTTAAGTGGCTTGCAGCTATCACACATACATATATACACACATAAACTTAATCAAGCACATATTAATTACAAATATACATAATTTGTATTTACCCCAACAACCACAAGACTTCAGCAAGGTAAGTGAACTACAAAGGGGGTTGATAGTGAGATGGGCTAGATAGTGAGAAGGGGGAGAGGGATAGATAGTGAGAAAGGGGGTAGTAACAATATTGAAATAAAGAGTGAGAATGAGAGAGAATAAATGAATTAATGTGGATGAATTGTGTGAATGATTTGTGAGAATGCATTAACAGATATATGTACCATGAATGTAATTTGTGGAAAGTCAAAAATGGCACAAGCAGGGTGTTTGAGCCTTGGGGACCAAGATGGCACAGGCAGGTTGTTTATGGGACAAATATGGCACTGGCTGGGCTGTTGTGGGACAAAGTCTGGACTGTAATCTGTTTGTGTTATCTGGGTGCTGGTGAGGTTCTATGTGGGCAGTGTGGATGCCAGGGCTGGCTTTGGGGTGTGCGACCTGTGATCTATGCCTGTAATTTAGGGAGTTTTATCTATACCTTTAGTATTTTAAGTATAAGTTTTAATGTTGATTCCAATTGATCTATACCTGCAAAGCTGGGTTTGTGTATTCTGTTGATCTATACCTGCTATGTTATGTTTCCATACATTATTTATGTATACCTGCAAATACAGGGTTTGTATGTCTTATTCAGTTGATCTATACATGCACGTGCTGTTTCCATGTGTTGTTTATTTGATCTATACCTGAACTACAGGGAGTATGTAAAAAAGAGGTATGGCTTAGTGAATGAGGGGACAAAGGGATTCTGGGGATGATTACAGAGGAGAGGACCTCTCAATGTCACCGTTCAGTGAGGAGGAAAGACTGCGCTGACTGTCACAGTCTTCCCCTAATCTGCAGTGAGTTTGGCAAATTTTTTTTTTTGATGTGGTAGAGGAGGGAGTGATTGCATGCTAGGGAGCGTGGATACCTCCCCCGGGTTAGCCCCCCCATATTAAGAATTTTTATAAAAGATCATTGCATTTGTTAGATCTTTGTTAGATCAGGTTTGATCAACTGTTTTTTTCGTTAGATCTACTCTAAAATAGGCAATATTAACAATCTTTTTCAGGGGGGGCTAACCCGTAGCCAGCCCCCCCTCAACAAAAATTTCAACAAAATGTTACTGATTATGATAGCTCTGCGTTAGATCAGGTTTGATCAGACAAAATTTTTGTTAGATCTAGTCTAATTACTGAGATATTGCATATTTAATGGGGGGGGGCTGGCCCCCCCTCAACTGAAATTTGGAAAAAAAATTATGGATTTTGGTAGATATTCGTTAGATCCGGTTAGATCAACTGTTTTTTTCGTTAGATCTATCACGCAGGAGGCGGTATTCACAATCCTATTTTGTGT
Organism: Spea hammondii; assembly: GCA_029215755.1. Lineage (NCBI taxonomy): Eukaryota > Metazoa > Chordata > Amphibia > Anura > Pelobatidae > Spea > Spea hammondii. The sequence continues at coordinate 1,901,412 of JARDYJ010000001.1, forward strand.
GCGGGGGATGGGTATACATATGGGCTGGCCCCCCCTCAACTGAAATTTGGATTTTTTTTTATGGATTTTGGTAGATGTTTGTTAGATCTGGTTAGATCAACTGTTTTTTTGTTAGATCTATCACGCAGGAGCCGGTATTCACAATCTTATTTTGTGTGCGGGGGATGGGTATACATACGAATTGGCCCCCCCTCAACTGAAATTTTGATTTTTTTTTAATGGATTTTGGTAGATATTCGTTAGATCCAGTTAGATCAACTGTTTTTTTTCGCTAGATCTATCACGTAGGAGGCGGTATTCACAATCCTATTTTGTGTGCGGGGGATGGGAATACATATGGGCTGGCCCCCCCTCAACTGAAATTTTTTTTTTTTTTTATGGATTTTGGTAGATATTCGTTAGATCCAGTTAGATCAACTGTTTTTTCCGCTAGATCTATCATGCAGGAGGCGGTATTCACAATCCTATTTTGTGTGTGGGGGATGGGAATACATATGGGCTGGCCCCCCTCAACTGAAATTTGGACATTTTTCAATGGATTTTGGTAGATATTCGTTAGATCCGGTTAGATTAATTGTTTTTTTTGTTAGATCTATCACACAACAGGGAGTATTGACAATCCTATATTGTGTGTGCGGGGGGATGGGAATACACATGGGGTGGCCCCCCCTCAACTGAAATTTTTATTTTTTTAAGGGATTTTGGTAGATATTCGTTAGATCCGGTAAGATCAATATTTTTTTTTCGTTAGATCTATCACGCAGGAGGCGGTATTCACAATCCTATTTTGTGTGCGGGGAGGATAGGTTTTATTTCCTAAATGCTTTATTTCCTATCTTTTAGCTTTGTATAGCGTTTCCAGGGCCGGCCTTAGGTGTTCAGGCGCCCTGTGCGGACCACCCCCGAACTCCACGGAACAGAGGTAGAGCTCAGCGGGACATAAATTCCAAATTTCAGTTGGAGGGGCAACCCATATGTATTCCCATCCTCCTGCATACAAAATAGGACTGTGAATACCACCTCCTGTGTGATAGAGCTAACGAAAAAACAGTTGATCTAACCGGATCTAACGAATATCTACCAAAATCAATAATAAAAAAAAATTCAGTTGAGGGGGGGCAACCCATATGTATTCCCATCCCTTGCACACAAAATAGGATTGTAAATCCTGCGTGATAGATCTAACAAAAAAAACAGTTGATCTTACTGGATCTAACCAATATCTACCAAAATCCATAAAAAAAATTCCAAATTTCAGTTGAGGGGGGGCCAGCCCATATGTATACCCACCCCCGGCACACAAAATAGGATTGTGAATACCGCCTCCTGCGTGATAGATCTAACGGAAAAAACAGTTGATCTAACGAATATCTACCAAAATCCATTAAAAAAAAACAAAATTTCAGTTGAGGGGGGGCCAACTCGTATGTATACCCATCCCCCGCACACAAAATAGGATTGTGAATACCGCCTCCTGCGTGATAGAAAAAAACTGTTGATCTAACCTGATCTAACGAATATCTACCAAAATCCATAAAAAAAATCAAAATTTCAGTTGAGGGGGGGCCAGCCCCCCCTCATTAAATATGCAATATCTCAGTAATTAGACTAGATCTAACAAAAATGTTGTCTGATCAAACCTGATCAAACGCAGAGCTATCATAATCAGTAACATTTTGTTGAAATTCTTGTTGAGGGGGGCCGGCTACGGGTTAGCCCCCCCTGAAAACGATTGTTAATATTGCATATTTTAGAGTAGATCTAACAAAAAAACAGCTGATCAAACCTGATCTAACAAAGATCTAACAAATGCAATGATCTTTTGTAAAAATTCTTAATATGGGGGGGCTAACCCGGGGGAAGTAGCGTGGATGGGGGCCCAAGGAAGTGCTTCCCCAGGGTCAATTGTTCAATATTTAAAAAAATGGTTTTGTTACAAAGATAAGCTGTTTTTTCACTATATTTAATGTATTTAATGTATATTATTTTTACCAGTGTTTCCAGTTTTATATTTTTATAGTTGTTTGCAAATTAAGAGATGGGGATAGTGAGGAAAGCAGTATATATATATTTACCTATGCACTTTTTTGGTGACAGTGGGGAAATATTTTTACATTTTTTTTTCTTTTCTAACACTGCTTTTTCCTGGTCCTCGTTAACTAACACTCCCATCTCTGTTTTCAGTGCACCTACACTTTCTTTTTTTTTAAGAATTTATGTACTTAAGGAATTTTTTGGGGTTGGTGTTGCTCTCTTTGGCTGTGGTGGGAGTGTGCGGTCTGAGACAAGTGCATTACACACATGTTTACACACATAATATGTAATGCGTGTCATACAGTAAATAAAGTGCCAAGAAACAGATGACCAAATACACACACACCAAGACAGGCTCTGCCGCACCCAAACACACACCAGGACAGGCTCTGCCGCACCCAAACACACACACACACACACACAAACACACACGTTAGGACAGGCTCTGCCACACTGACACACAAACACATGCCAGGACAGGCTCTGCCACACAGACACCCAAATACACACACACACACACACACACCAGGACTGGCTAAGCCACAACAAAGCATATAAAATGCATTTTCTACACTGTTTTCTCTTTAAACCCCCCTTTTGTTTTGATGCCCCAGCCAGACCCTCCCTTTAGTATTGATTAATGTGCCCCCCAACCTTGTGTATTGCCCCCCTTTGTGCATTTATGCCCCCACACCCATGTGTATTGATTTATGTGATGCCCCCCCCAGCCAGACCCCCTTAGTATTGATTTTTGAGATCCTGAAAGAATTACCAGTAGAAGTGGAAGGACCGAAAAGGACCAAAAAATACCCATTTTCCATCCCCATTTACCCCACTGTAAATTCCTACTTGTCTCTTCCTCTAATCGCACATAAAATTTCAGGTATTTCCTGCCGGGCCCACTCTGTATTTCTTACGTAACTCTAGTACTCCCATTTCTATGAGTTCTCAGTTCTATAATATATGATTCCATAGTACTGTATAATAAAGGAATTATACCCCACTTTTGACTTTATGTCCCATTCCGACAATTCCTTTAACCTTGCTTTAGAAAATAAAAACTGGTTAAAAGAAACCATACAGTAATTACCTAAATAAAGATCACGCTGTCTGCGCCTGCTGCTGAGTAAAGAGGCGCAGGGGACACTTTAATGAAGTTTACTGAATACCTGATACATTTCGAGGGCATGTTTAATATTCGCAGGAAAGATAAAGAATTGTCTGAATAAATAAATAACAAATAAAGCTTATAAAAGAGAATATAGTCGATGGGGTGTAGCATTCGATATCACAGACTGTCACGTAGGAGCTGACGGAAGGGATCGCACAAAAATGGCAGGACCTGGTAAGAACTTACTCTTTAGTTCAAGATTTGTTGCTCAGCTGTGGAGCTTTCAACTTTATAAGTGGGATTATTTTGTCGGACGTATTGACGGGACTGGTTGAGATTAGGGTAAGAGTCACATTAGGATTTGAAAAGATTTATGCAGGTCTGACAAAATGTTGTAGACATTAGAAGACCAAGAGACATATGTAGGAGCCACCTCATGATTTTTACGTGGCTGATAAGAGGCACATCCATGAAGCTCTACGCGAAATATTGATTTATTTATTATAAAAGGCTGTCCTGTACAGCGGGCAATTACTTTCAAGGGATCCATGTATAAAGTGGATATAGAGGCAGAAGGTGATCATTGTTGACCTTATTTGCATGTGCTTACCCAGAATCCCCTGTGGCAGCATGAGATTTCTGAGGGAAAAACAAGCCTTCTGGCTTGTCTGGTGTCTGTAGATGAGTGTTTAATAATAATAATGCTTCTACATACCCCCTTAATTTTAAGTGGAAGGGTTTTCCATCATCTTTACTCACCATAACTCTTCTGATTGGTATTTCTCGTGCTACCCCAAGCCTCAAGGATTAAGCCAGTTAACACAACCTCATGCTGATGACTCCTATCGAGGATGAAACAGCTCTCCATGACTGTGAAGGACAGTCTAGAGGCTGAAGACTTGCCCCATTCTCCTTGGCTCGCTTTTCTTTCCTCCTTGCCCATCCTGACCATCCCATTTCCCCAGGTTGTGTTCCACTGATGTGCTAACCATATGCGCCATGTCTGGGAATGTAGTTGTACACTGCTTCTACTGAGCTTTCCGTAAACTGAAGTCGTACTGTAACGTGTATTGCCCTGTGCTGCGTTGCAGTACTGCTTATCGTCTATCTGTACCAATATTACTGATCTATGTATTCCTGCTAAAACAGGTTGATGTCTGTTTTATCATAATCAGTTTTGTATAATAAACTTAAATACAAAAAAAAAAACCTGTCCATGAGCGGTGATCTGGCTGCTGCGCCTCTTCTCGAGTTTTGTCTAAAAGCTGTCCTGTACAGCGGGCGATTACTTTCAAGGGATCCACGTATAAAGTGGATATAGAGGCAAAAGGTAATAATTGTTAACCTTATTTGCATGCGCCTACCCAGAATCCCTTGTGGTTGTGGCAGCACCATGAGATTTCTGGGGTGAAAACAAGCCTGTTAAGGCTTGTCTGGTGTCTGTAGATGAGTGTTTAATAATAATATTTCTACTATCCCTTTTGTTATAAGTAGTAACACTTATTGGATTCACTGATTCTGCTTCCAAAATGTTTACCCTGGACTGGATGTTTGGGATGCTGTCGATCTTTTTTGTTAATTATAAGTATCTTTTATTATAATAAGGGGTTTGGGCTAGAAAAAGAGACTGTATCTGTAAATGTAATAGGCAGAAACCAACAGCTTCCATGTAAAGGTAATGTTGGGCTTGTCCTTCTGGAAAACATTTATTGGCAAATTAAACTTTACGAAAGATTCATCTTCTTCTAGGTACTTAAAATATTGGGTGGTTTTCATACATTTGCTTAGACGTTACCAGCTGTAAAAATGATGGTTATCTCTCTCTCTCTCTCTCTCTCTCTCTCTCTCTCACTTCTCCCTGGACAACAGGACAAGGTCATGACCTCTGGTGAACTCCCACAAAATTGTGGGTCATATCATCCAATTGGGGGAGAGGATATGTCCAAAAGCTCTGCCATTTTGTGGCTGTTCACCATGAGGTTATGTCCCTGTCTTATCGTCATTGGAAAAGTGGACGAAGAACTAAGACTTTTTCGGAAAAAGACAGGAGAAGACAAGGAGATGCTAGTTTCGTAGAGGTGCTGTGCTGCACAGAGACAGGTACATGGAAACGGTCAGCAGTGAAGGTTAGATGAGAGTCCGAGAGGGCATGAGAGAGAGAGTGAAGAAGAACCTGAGAGAGCATGAATGAGTGTGTGAGTGAGAGTGAAAGAACAACAAACGTTAAAGGAAAATTTGGAGCTCTTTGCTTCATTTTCCTTTATTTCATTGGGGTCCCCCCTCGTTTTCGGAGATTTGAAATACGCAAATTCTATTAATATTGTTAAAAGTTTATTGTTTAGGTATAATTGTCTTACTCCAGTGTATGCAGAAATGAGTGATAACTTCTGTAATGACTGAATTACATATTTCACCACCCTTTCCACTGGTGACCCTCCATTCTATGTTCAGATCTGTTGCAGGACAAATCTCCCAAAGACCTGACTGTTTTCACCTTGATGCTTAATATATTTTAATAAAATGACCTATTATACTTACCCATTATTCCTTATATCATTTACAAAATTATCCTATGAAAAAATTGGTTAATATAAAATTATAGAAATTATTTAAAAATATTTTCTATCACATTTTAATACTGGTAACTGCTATTTTGTTTTAGTCGTTAGTCCCACATGCTTGATGTTTAATGTTCCCCCAACCCAGTTATTGATCTTTTTGACCAAATTGCTAATTATAACAATATTGTGTTTTCGGAACGTTTCAGAGACTATTTTGTTTACCGTGTACAGAGATGATACGATCCGAGCTGGGCCGCCACCTAAACAGGAAAAAGATAACTACTTTGCAAGGGCAGCCAAGCTGGGGAGATTTGGGGGCGTCGGTGCTATTGCTTTCAGTCCTGAAGGGAAGCTGTACGCTATCCGTGGAGAAGATCTGTACGCGGGGCCTATGCCTTCTGACGGGAAGGACTGGTTCTCTGTTGCTAGAAGAGTGAGCAAAGTCGACTGGAAGAACGTCAAAACCCTCTTATTTCATCCCAAAGGGGATCTCTACGTAATCACAAAAGATGGGGGTTTGTTCAAAGGCCCGGCTCCAGATAATGAATATGTCTCCTGGCTTTATGGAAGAGCTACCCAGATAGGTCGAAAATGGAACACATCAGCAGCTGTTTTCTTTGACCCGGAAGGCATTATGTATGCGGTGACCAGTGATGACAGGTTTGTGAAAAGAAGTCCACCAACCTCGATTAATGACAACTGGACCGGTACAAGCATAGTGATTGGACGTGGAAACTGGCTTCCATTAACCTATTTTATGTCTTTCACCCCCAATGGAAAACTGTGGTGTGTCCACAATTATAACGGTAACATTTACTGTGCTGATCCACCAGTCGCAGGAATCGGCGTTTATCATGCAAAAAGAGTTGGGTGCAATTATAACGAATTTAGAATGCTTGCTTTCACAAGAGATAAAACAATCCAGCGAATAATAAGCTTGGAATTCCTTCCTGATTTGGGTAAAGTGATCTCAGAAACCCTCGAGATAGTCCAGGAAAAGACCTACGACAACAAAAGGAGCTCCGTCCCATTGAAACACAAGTTTTCGTAAGTAGTCGATAGTTATTTCTTCATTATATATATTCACAACTGATGAACACTGAACGTTTTGAAGGGCTCGTGAGTCTAAACATTGTTAGGGTGGGGGGTGTAATATTATAACATTATAGAATGAATAAATAGATCAAAGGAATTAAACACAGGAATGGATTCTAACGCTTCGAGGTGAACTCATAATTGTTTTGTAGATTAAGGAAATTATTTTGGCATACCATCGCAAACACTGTTGGTTCCACCACCAGCTCCTCTATCTCCTCTATAACACTGGGTCAGATTCAAATCTAATGACAAAATAATCCGGTTTATACTTTTGCAGGCTAAAAATGCACATTATACTGATGACATCATAAATCATTATCATCCTCCTGAGTACCCAGTGAATGGATGGGTTTCCCAGGCAGGAAAGTACTAAATAACTACTATACACAACAGTAATGGAACAACAGCATAAACATGCATTAAAACATAAATGCAAGTAAGTCAAATAATATGGTGGCTAACCGGGCCCAGAACCCTCTCAAGCCCTGTGTACTCAGGCTCCATGCTTCACCTTAATGGCTGATGGGTACCAGTTGGTGCCCTGGAGCGCCGGGGCCCTTTACTAAAAGAAAAAAAGAATTGTCACTCGCAGGATCTACCATAGGGCTGTGTAGCACAAAGGTAGATAGAATGCCGTATCAGCGTAGCAGGGGCAGATGATACCCCTGACTTCTCTGGCGTATTCAGTTACACAGATAAAAGGGGGGCTCCACTTGTTGTATGTGAATAATGCTTCACAGCTCTCTCACTGGATGAGGATGCCGGATCAGTCACTGGATTCATCCTGCTCCCCGGCTTACACTGGGGCAGCAGATCAGATGGATGATGTTGCCTGGACACTGCTTCTCACAGGATCCTGACACTGTGTAGGCCTCACACCTCTCAGCTTACTTCTCCCTCCTAGCAGATTCAGAACCGGCCTAATCGAGCTAGAGTGACGGCAAACCCCAGAAACTGGGGCGCACTCCCTCTATACTGGTCGCTCCACATTCTATGCGACACAACATGAAAACCTGAAGGGCTACACTAGTCTTTTGTGTTTTTTATTTTTTTTTATTTTGGATGTGTACATTGGATGCATCTCGTGTCTCTCGCCCGGGGATTTAGATGTGTCGGGGAAGGCTGGGAATTTTTTTAATTATAATTGAATAAATTATTACTTACAATCCAGTTGTATATATGTTTCATCTTACATTTCAATCTAGTCGTGACACGTGAGAAATCTTAAAAGGTCCTAATAGTTAAAAATGTATTTATTTCAGATTCACTAAAACCATGAAGGAGTCGAGTGAATTTTCCCACGAACACGGATTCACATTTGCAATTGGTTCCGAATTGACCTTTAAAGGAGGAATTCCAGGAATCGCTGAACAAGGACTAAAACTTACTGTCAACATGAGCACAACCCACACCTGGAACTTTACCCAGACCAATGAGACCGAGGTATGAGGTGACACATAATGACATTTATATTCATGGCATGGCTAACAAGACTCTTGGCATTTGTCATAAGTGATACACGTGTTTAGGACACACATTTTTAGAGGTTCTTCAGGAAGCAAAAGGAGTTTAGTGGCTCGAGAAGTGTTGTCATTTTGTAACTCTCAAGCCACACTGCTTTTGATGCTTAAATTTAAATAAAGTACAACTGCATTCCACTTTTAATTTTAATTTCCTTTTCATTTTTCCTTTTCCTTTTTAACAAATCTCCTCTTTTGCGCACATTCAGCCCATCTATCGGTTTGATGCACATATACTCCATTTATTACATTTTATACTTTGTTGAGGTACCATTAGTGATATTAAAATGGTGTAGCTGGTGAGAAAGAACTATTGGAGGACATTTAAAATCAAGATCATTCATGACTTTTATTTAAACCTCTGTCTCTCAGGTTTCATTTTCCTCGAGCAGCAATGTGGAGATCCCAGGAGGTAAAGCCATCCGGGTCATAGCGTCAGTCAGGAAGGCAGAAATGGAAATGCCGTATCGCGTCAAGGTCCGCACCCTTTTTGGCTATGAAACAAACATCGAGGGCACGTGGAGAGGGGTCTCCCACTTTAACCTGACGGTGGCACAGGAGGACATATGAGAATTTGGTTTCTTTTTCCTAAATGCAAATCAGAATTTCTTAATAATCTAAAAAAATGGTAGGATTAGATAAAAATATAAGTGCTTTATTAATTGCCAACATAGTAATATTTAGCTAGGAAATACTTATGAAATATTAGCTTAGTTAGCTTACATTAGTAAAGAATAATATGTCTGTTATACTCAGCCTAGCATTAAAGGGTCATGTCTTTGCCCAACAATTGTTGATTGAAATAAAGAATGATATGAAAGCACGATGGTGATCTGTTTTTATTTTATTGTTATGGAATTTATGCTTGTCATACATCTGGGTCAGTAAACAAGTACCTTTTATTGGCTTTTCAGCCAAGACTAAAAGGGTCATGTCATTTCTATATAATCCTTGTGTGATGGGAATGACCTGTACCCCAACTAGGTACATCCGCCAGACAATGCTTCCTTCTACCCATGGCTACCGGGAACACAAAACTTCACAAAATGCCAGGAAACTCGGCTCTTTGGGAACCTCGGTGGCACTGTAGTATACAGAAGCAGAGCAACACAGTGCTCATCGCCCTGACAAAAGCAGCACCAAAGCTTACCGCAATTTTTTTTTTTTAAGCCCCGAGGTTCGTGCTTCGCTGTGAAGAAAAAAACAAAAAAGTGCCAAGTGCCGTAAGGCCACAGTGGACACCAGATCCCCTTCTTTTCTTTGGGGGTCGCACTCCCGAAGGATATTTCCTTCCTTCCCTCCCCGGGCCTTAAGGCCTGCAGGAGGGCCGGATCTACTTGGTCTCTTCCCGCAAGGGTTGGGACCACTGAAATCGTCATTTAGAGGAAGGGGGCACTCAAAAGAGCAACCTAACTCCCCTCCTCACAGAAAAGCTGGACCTTTAGGGCACCCGGCTCCGCTATGGCTTTTCAGTGTTCGTGTCGTGTCCATTTATCAAAATCCATTTGTAAAAATAAACTTCAATACAAAGAGATATCAAAAGATAAAAATACACACGTGCTCTCAAAAACAAAAAAAAAAAAAAAAGTGCAAATCGTGTGCCAAAAATGTTATACAAAAAGTGCTCCCCATGGAAGCCCCAGCTTCGGCTGGTGTGATAAAGAATAATCCCGTACGCACCGCACACCGAGCCAAAAGGCTAGGGCTAGTGCATACAAAAATAAAAAAGTGCATGCAGGGGTCCTAGGCGCTAAAAGGCGCTTACCCGCATGTGAAAAAAAACCTCACATTTTTTTTATTTTTTTTTTTATTTTTTTTTGAGCCCGAGGTGCGTGCTCCTGGGTGCCGCAACTGTGCCAGAGGCAGAAGCCAGACTACCATACCGAGTTCCCTCACGGAGAACTCGGACAAATTCCTCCCCCCACCATGGGAGGGTCGGATCTTGAGTCTCACCCCGAAGGGTGAGACTCCATTGCTGGCCTTCTTGAAGAGAGGAAGGGGCCAGAAGGCTCCCAATCCTCCTCCAGCAAAGTCCAGGCTTCACTGCCTCCTAAAAAGAAAGCAGTGTCCAAAAACGTGGTATCAAAATGTGTGCCAAATCATTGTGGGGGCCATGCCGAAAAATTCAGAAAGCTGTGAATTCACAAACCAATAGAAATCGGGGCGCATATGTACATGGGAAGAGAGAATATATATAATAGTGTAGTATGGTCAACAAAATGGAAATATATAGATGTGTAAAATGCACTCACAAACGGTGCCAGCACAAGAAGCTCTTCTGAAGTAAAAAACTGTTCTTTATTCTTTAAAAGCTCTATAAGTATAAAGCAGAGAAAACAACCATATGGTGCAGTATCTTCCTAAGTGATATATGCGCAAGTAAGAAAACACTTACAGGATGGTTGAGTTCAAACGGGTCAAATATTTAAAATGAAAAGTCCAACGAAGTGGATCAGGAACATGCAGATCAAATCTTCTATATCTCAACGCGTTTCGCCGTTCTCACGGCTTCCTCAGGAGAAATAAAACTGAAAATCGGTGTAATCCGCAATGGTAATCCGTAATCGTGGCGTATAAAAGTTAATTGCAGAAGTCCACTTTAAATATCCTCTGAAAATGTCTCAGTGCCGGTGCGTGTCGGGAGAAACGTCATTCCGTTCCTGCGTCGTATCCTAGCGACGAACGGCAGGGCCGGACTGGCCCACCGGGATACCGGGAAATTTCCCGGTGGGCCGGAAGGTCCGTGGGCTGGGCGGCCGGCAGACTAACCATGAAGACAGCCGCTGAGCTGCCCCCCAGGCTGCCCGAAATCTAATCAAAGCGGCCGCTGGGTGCTGATGCGGCCGGCCGGCATCAGCACCCAGCAGCTGTGTGCGATGGCCGTCTAGTGATGGGAGCAGTGTGAGGGGTGAAAGCTCCGCCCCCTCGCACTGACCTTTCACCCCTCACGCTGCTCCCATCACTATGCAGCCATCAGATTGCTGGGAATGTAATCTGAACGGCCGATGCGCGCTGATGCCGATCCAGTTTACCATATAAATAATAAAAAAAAAAGTGTTAAAGTAGCTCGGGCCGGCGGCATCAGCACGCACCGGCCGTTCAGATTACATTCCCAGCAGTCTGATGGCTGCATAGTGATGGGAGCAGCGTGAGGTGGAAGCTCCGCCCCCTCGCACTCAGACTGCTGCAGCACCGGATGTCAGGTCAGTGGCATCCTGTCAGCATAGAGGAGAACAGTGTGCAGCTACCAGGAAGTCAAGAGAAGTAGAAGGTGAGTAAAATAATGTATTTTTTGTACTGTATAATGTTTTTTGTATTTGTTAAAAACAAAAAAAATCGGCATGTGTGTGTATGTAAGTGTGTCCCCCTATATGCCACTCTGCCTCCAGAAATGCCTTATACCCCCCTATATGCCACTCTGTCCCATGATATGGCTTTTAACCCCCTATATGCCAGAGTTGCATATAGGGGTATAAGGCATTTCTGGATGCAGAGTGACATATAGGGGGTCAAAAGGCATATCTGGAGGCAGAGTGGCATAAAGGGGGTTAAAAGGTATATCATGGGGCAGAGGAGCATATAGGAGGGTATAAAGCATGTCGGGGAGGCAGAGTGGCATATAGGGGGCATAAGGCTTTTCTGGAGGCAGAGTGCCCCATGATATGCCTTTTAACCCCCTTCATGCCACTCTGCCTCCAGAAATGCCTTATACCCCCTATATGCCACTCTGTCCCATGATATGCCTTTTAACCCCCTATATGGCAGAGTGGCATATATTATTTTTTATTTAATATGGCAAGCTGGATCGGCTTGCCATATAAAGTAAACAAAAATGTCCCATGATATGCCTTTTAACCTCCTATATGGCAGAGTGGCATATAGGGGGTTAGAAGGCAAATCATGGGACAGAGTGGCATATAGGAGGGTTGAGGCATATCAGGGAGGCAGAGTGGCATATAGGGGGGTATAAGGCTTTTCTCGAGGCAGAGTGCCCCATGATATGCCTTTTCACCCCCTTTATGCCACTCTGCCTCCAAATGCCTTATACCCCCCTATATGCCTTTTAACCCCCTATATGCCAGAGTGGCATATAGGGGTATAAGGCATTTCTGGATGCAGAGTGACATATAGGGGGTCAAAAGGCATATCTGGAGGCAGAGTGGCATAAAGGGAGTTAAAAGGGATGTCATGGGGCAGAGGGGCATATAGGAGGGTATGAAGCATATTGGGGAGGCAGAGTGGCATATAGGGGGCATAAGGCTTTTCTGTAGGCAGAGTGCCCCATGATATGCCTTTTAACCCCCTTTATGCCACTCTGCCTCCAGAAATGCCTTATACCCCCCTATATGCCACTCTGTCCCATGATATGCCTTTTAACCCCCTATATGGCAGAGTGGCATATAGGGGGTTAGAAGGCATATCATGGGACAGAGTGGCATATAGGGGTATAAGGCATTTCTGGATGCAGAGTGACATATAGGGGGTTAAAAGGCATATCACGGGGCAGAGGGGCATATAGGAGGGTTGAGGCATATCAGGGAGGCAGAGTGGCATATGGGGGGTATAAGGCATTTCTGGAGGCAGAGTGGCATATAGGGGGTTAGAAGGCATATCAGGGGGCAGAGGTGCATAACTCGGGGGTAGGTTGTCAAATGAAAGGAAATAAAAACCAAACATGTCTCAATCATAGCTTTTATTAAATATGGAAAAAATAGTCTACATGAATTAATAAAGAAATAAAAGTTTCTTACCAGAATATCGTGAAGAATAATGTGATCAGTGTTTTGTTCCACTAAATAAAATGGAACTCTTTCATCTAACAATGTTCGCAGTAGTAAATGTTTTGATCCCATTATGTGTAATGTATTTCATTTATTAGGGCCTTTTAACACTTTTGCTTTCTGGCATTTTAATACAAATAATGAGATAAAAAGAATGGCACATAGTGTGACTCGGGTGTGTATAAGGGGTGCGTGTGGGTATAAGAGCTTCACCGTGAGATAAACTATATGGGGCTGGTCTCCAAATTTTTCCAGGGCTGCTTTTCAGTCCCAGTCCGGCCCTGACGAACGGAGCTTCTGTATTCTTTGGATCTTCCTTCCTGAAGGGGCGTAATTCTCGTCCGAGTGCTGATACGTCTGGGGGAGGCGTCTTCCGATGTTGTGTATATGACGCGGCGTATCTAAGCAACGTCGATACTGCAGGAAACTGTCAGCTTTTCCCCTTCATATAAACTTGGTTCGATCTCCACTTAAGGGTATCGGATCTTGTGAAAAAAATTCTATGGGCTATAGGGGTGATCCCCAGCTCATAGAAAAGAAGAGGGGGTAAAAAGGTCGAAAAAAAATTATTCGAGACAAATACTTATAGTTAATATGTATCACGGTAAAAAAGGAGTATAACAAAAAAAACGGAATCTAAGGTATATAGAACAGATGAGGTAAGTGTACAAGTGTTAGATAGGAATATAAGAGAGATATAGAGTCCATGTGTACATTGACAGAAGATGCCACTAAAAGTTATCTGATAATGTAGTATAAAAACGGATATTCCTTCTTCCGAGTGATAAAACCGATAAAAAATGATAAAAATACGATAAAATTGAATTGTGAAAAAATGATGATAAAAAAAAAATAAAAAAAAATATATAAAAAATATAAAAAATGGAGACATCATACGATTGGGTATTACATGGAATAGGGCTAGAATCATATGAAAGTGATAATATCCAAATCTGTGTTAAGGCCACCTTTTTTGTATGTTTGGAAGTTGAAAATCCATTGGGTTTCTTTTTTTGAGAGGGTGGAGATGGTGTTGCCTCCTCTCCAATGAGATGTTACTGAGTCAATCCCTATGATTTTAAATTCTGGTAGTGAGAACGAATTGCATGTATTGCAGTGTCTAGGGACACTGTGTTGGGTATTATTATTGCGAATCCCTCCTAAATGCTCGAGGGCCCTGACCTTAAGTTCTCTTGTGGTTCTGCCGATATATTGTGTTCCACAGGAGCATTGTAACAAATATATGACATTCTTAGTATTACAATGTATAAAGTTTTTTATGACATATTCTTTGCCAGTGATTGTGCAAGTGAATGATGTTGTTCTTTTGGATTGTGTGTGACAAGTTTTACAGACTTTACATATGCCGCACCGATAGAAGCCCGGAGGTTTTGTGGCAAGGAAGTGGTTATCAATTTTTTCTAAGGGTGGAAGGGCACTCGGGGCCAGTAGTGTTTTTAAGTTTGCTAGCTTTTTGTAAATGATTTTGGGTTTGTTAGGGAGATGTTTACCTAAAACTGTATCTTCTAAAAGTATGGGCCAGCATTTGTTGATGGAATGTGACGAACCCTGTCTGGTCTTCACTGTTATTATTATATTTATGTGTACCCTGTTTGAATGTGGCTGCAGCTCCAACCTTCAAAGAGACGATCCTATAATCTGGCTGGGGCTCTTAATCAGCCAGCACAGCCCTGTCTCCCCAGACGGCACCCGCACTACAGGGGGGGTAACACAGGTGGGGGAACCCATTGTATCCCTTAATCCCCTCACCTGATACATCCCCTGTATACTGGTGGGATTTGTGAGGGGATGTGACTGATAGGATTGGGGGTTGGGTTTGGTGCACAGTGAATGGAGATTGTATATAAGTTCTGTGTGTTTGTAATAAAGAGAGTTCTGTTTTTAACCTCAAAGCATGAAGTTCTGTCTCATGATTGAGGGAAGTGCTGGTCTGTGACTGCTTTCTTCGGACAGCCACAGCGTGTCCGCTTACTGGGAGAGGGAAGGAGCTGACAGGCGGATGTGTCCAGTCTGGGGCACAGGACGATCCGTCACATTGGTGGCAAGCGGTGGGATCTACTCTTTCCAGGCCAGAGCGGACCAAAGCAACTAGCCGCAGAACAACGTTATACCCTGGCGAGGAAGAGCCAAACGGATCCACAGATGGAGTGGATTGAACAGTCACCGGGATGCGGGGTGACTTGGAGGGGAGTCGAGACCCTCGAATCGGAGACTCCAGTATGGGAGTTTGAGAGACGGACCCGAGCCCGGCTCGTGAGATGGAGAGCGGCCCTAGAAAAGTGGAGCGCCCGCCAAGGTACACATCTGCCCACCCTAGAACAACGAATCAGGGACCAGGTGAATGGGAGGCTCTACTTGTTCGGGGGACCTGCATCTCCAGGTGAGGTTGCAGAGCTAGAGAGGCTGGTCCGACAGGAGATTGGGCTCGAAGAGGAGTACCGAGCAATATACTGGGAAGCCCGAGGCCCGCAGCGAAAATCCAGAAAGCCCCATTCTCCGGAAGGGATGGATGTTGGCGGGCCTGGCCTGTTGTGGGAGGCATTCGAGGAAAGGGGTGTCTTTGGCAATGGCAACATGGACCGATGGTGGGACATTAGTGACAAGCGCCGGAGAGCACTGCCGCCCATTGCAACAAGTGAACTCAGCCAAGACCTTGAGAGACTAGTAGACAGAGAATGGTGCCTCGAGGCAGAATACTTGGCGCTGTTCGAGGGGAGCTACGCCCTGCAGTGTGAGCCGACAGATGTCACAGAGCGAGCTCCGGAGGCCGCTCACTGTAATTGGCAAGCCTCTGGACTTGAAGGTTCAGCCACTCTGCCCCTGGTATTGCAGCCAGAGCCCGAAGAGGTGAAAGTGGGCAATCACTTTTGGGAGGAAGTCTTCCGGGCGATTATGGACCGCATGCAGTCGCCGGAATTTGAGGCAGCGGTCTATGGGTTTCCACTAGAGGCGGCAGAAGCGCCAACAACAGGGCAGAGGGACGCTGTTCTCTGCCCAGCACCATGCGCCCCTCCTCCCCCGGCTGAAGCGCCGGCAGCGGGGCAGAGTGCCGCTGGCCTCTGCCCGCCCCACAGTGAAAGGTCCCTGCCTGCTAGCAGGGACCCACCAGGGCAGTGCGACGCGATCCTCTGCCCAGCACTGCAAAATGCCAGACTGGCAGAAGAGCCGGCCACGGGGCAGAGTGCTGCTGGCCTCTGCTCATCCCCCAGCACAGTGTTCCCGCCGGCTAACGAGGACCAACCAGAAGTGCTGGCACCCGGAGAGAGAGTCGCTGACCTCTGTCCTGCACCAGCAATCCTCGCGCTGGCTGAAACGCCAGCAACAGGGCAGAGGGACGCTGTTCTCTGCCCAGCACCATGCGCCCCTCCTACTCCGGCTGAAGCGCCGGCACCGGGGCAGAGTGCCGCTGGCCTCTGCCCTCACGAAAATGAAAGGTCCCTGCCTGCTAGCAGGGACCCACCAGGGCAGTGCGACGCGATCCTCTACCCAGCACCGCAAAATGCCAGACCGGCAGAAGAGCCGGCCACGGGGCAGAGTGCTGCTGGCCTCTGCTCATCCCCCAGCACAGTGTTCCTGCCGGCTAACGAGGACCAACCAGCAGGGCTGACACCCGGAGAGAGAGTCGCTGACATCTGTCCTGCACCAGCAATCCTCGCGCTGACTGAAACACCGGCAACAGGGCAGAGTGCTGCTGGCCTCTGCCTGCCCCACAGCGAAGGGTCCCCACCTGCTAGCAGGGAACCACCAGCGGAAGAGCTGGCCACAGGGCAGAGTGACGCTGTTCTCTGCCCAGCACCGTTCCCTGCACAAGCAGAAGCACTGGCAACCGGGCAGAGAGTCGCTGACCTCTGCCCTGCACTGCTTACACCCCCATTATCTGGCTCTCCCCAGCACGAGCATCCGGGAGGGGGCGCAGGCGGCGACCCTCCCCAGCGGCCGTCACCAATTATGGGAGGAAGGGCAACCGGCACTCCTCCCCAGCGGCATGGTCCAGTGAGCAAAAGGAGCCCCAGCTCAGAGAGCCAGGTAGGGGTAAGTGAAACTGCTGCTGCTTTGGAGTGGGCTCTTGTTGTTTGGGTGGGGGAATGTGGAGCGGACTCGGGACAAGCCCGTAGTCAGGGTAACCATGGGAGGGTTCCATCAGGTTGGGAGGGAGCCGAGTCTGGGCTGAGGGCCCAGAGGGGAAAGGAAGCCCTGGAGAAAGGTCTCCCATGCCTGCAGAGGAGACTAAAGAGGGCTGCCCATTGGAGAGGCTTCTGGGCTGGCCTCTTACCCTTTGACTACGGGCCAGGCCTAGGAGCCTGGGTGACTGACATGGGGCTGCCAGGGTGCCCCAGAGGCCGCACGCCCGCTCTCCCTACCCCGCAGGACTAGAGACAGTAGAGGCCCGGTCATCCCCAAGCCGATCCGTTAGGGATCTGGCTGTGTCTGCCGGACGTTTGCACAAGAGGGGAGTAATGTGACGAACCCTGTCTGGTCTTCACTGTTATTATTATTATTATAGTTATTTGTACCCGGTTTGAATGTGGCTGCAGCTCCAACCTTCAAAGAGACGATCCTATAATCTGGCTGGGGCTCTTAATCAGCCAGCACAGCCCTATCTGCCCAGACGGCACCCGCACTACAGGGGGGGATAACACAGGTGGGGGAACCCATTGTATCCCTTAATCCCCTCACCTGATACATCCCCTGTATACTAATGGGATTTGTGAGGGGATGTGACTGATAGGATTGGGGGTTGGGTTCGGTGCACAGTGAATGTAGATTGTATATAAGTTCTGTGTGTTTGTAATAAAGAGAGTTCTGTTTTTAACCTCAAAGCATGAAGTTCTGTCTCATGATTGAGGGAAGTGCTGGTCTGTGACTGCTTTCTTCGGACAGCCACAGCGTGTCCGCTTACTGGGAGAGGGAAGGAGCTGACGGGCGGATGTGTCCAGTCTGGGGCACAGGACGATCCGTCACAGATGGCTTTTCTGATGTATGGGGCCTGGTCACTAAATTGAGTAATAAAAGAGAAGTCAAAATCTCCTCTATTTCTCTGTTTGTTATTATGCACAAGATCCTCCCTTTTGATCTTGTGAACTGCCTCTAAGCTGTTAGTGAGAAGATCATTCGGGTACTTTTTTTCGCTGAATTTATTTAGAAGATGATTACTTTGTTCTAAAAAGTCTTGATCTCTAGTACAGTTTCTACGGATCCTTGTGATTTGTCCTTTTGGGATATTTTTTAGCCAACTGGGATGATGTCGGCTCGAGAAATGTATAAAACCATTTCCATCAGTGGGCTTGAAAAATGTTTTTGTGTGGATTGTGTTATTTTCAATGAATAGTGTAAGATCTAAAAAATCTATGTGAGATTTATTTACGCAAGAGGTGAATTTCAGATTATATTCATTTTTGTTTAAATGTGAGATAAATTCTTGTAGAAGATCTTCCTGTCCTTTCCATATTATAAGGACATCATCTATATATCTCTTCCAAAGAACCAGATTCGCACCGAAAGGGTTGTTGTTCCAAATATGATTGGTTTCCCAATCAGCCACATACAAATTGGCGTAACTCGGCGCGAATCTGGTTAACATGGCAGTCCCGCATGTCTGTAGAAAGAAATTGCCATCAAAAGTGAAAAAATTGTGTGTAAGAATAAATCGAATGCAGTTAATTATGAATTCATTCTGTAGTGGATTAATCTTTCTGTCTTCTATTAATGCCTTTTTTATGGTTTTTATACCTAATTCGTGTGGTATTACTGTATATAAGGAGGCAACATCAACAGTAGCCCATATGTAATCTGTGGACCATGTTATTTTTTCTAGAATTTGTAAGACATGTGTGGTGTCCTTTATGTATGAACGACTTGTAGATACTAAAGGTTGTAAAAACATGTCAACATATTGTGAGACATTATTGGTGAGGGAGTCTATCCCACTGATGATAGGGCGTCCGGGAGGATTTTTTAAGTTTTTGTGGATCTTGGGTAAGAAGTAAAAAATTGGTATTTTCGGGAAGTTATTATCTAGAAACTGGAACTCGTTTTTATTAAGTATCTTATTGTCAAAACCTTCTGGTAGGAGTTGTCTCAATTCGGTTTTAAAAATTTTAGTCGGATCAGTGGACAATTTTTTATAAGTTATTGTATCATTCAGAATTCTGTATGATTCCTCCAGATAATACGTTCTGTCCATGATTACAATTGCTCCCCCTTTGTCTGCAGCTTTGATTACAATGTTTTTATCTTCTTTTAGTTTTTTTAGAGACTCTTGTTCCATTTTACTGATGTTGTGTTGTCTTTTTTTATTTCTTTCTATTTTTTCAAATTCTTTAAGTAGCATGTCAGTGAACACCTCTATATGAACACTTTTGTCTTGCTGGGGAAAGAATCTGGATTTGGGTTTTGAAGTGGTGTGTGTGAATGGATCTATTTCTAACTGTGTATTATCATTTCTTGTATCATGTTCTGTATGATTTTTAGAAAAAAAGCGTTTTACTGTTAGTTTCCTCAGAAACCTTTGGGTATCTATAAATAGGTTGAAACCATCTGGTCCTCTATTGGGTGCGAACTTGAGTCCTTTTGCCAGAAGTGAGAGTTCCGTCTCATTAAGGGTATGTTTAGATATATTTATGATTTCATTCTCTTTCTTATTGTTGCTAAATCTTAATTTATTTCCCTGTCCTCTCGATCCTCTGAGTGTCTTATCTTTCTTTTTCTCATTGGGGACCCTGACCTTGTCAGGAGATCGAACCAAGTTTATATGAAGGGGAAAAGCTGACAGTTTCCTGCAGTATCGACGTTGCTTAGATACGCCGCGTCATATACACAACATCGGAAGACGCCTCCCCCAGACGTATCAGCACTCGGACGAGAATTACGCCCCTTCAGGAAGGAAGATCTAAAGAATACAGAAGCTCCGTTCGTCGCTAGGATACGACGCAGGAACAGAATGACGTTTCTCCCGACACGCACCGGCACTGAGACATTTTCAGAGGATATTTAAAGCGGACTTCTGCAATTAACTTTTATACGCCACGATTACGGATTACCATTGCGGATTACACCGATTTTCAGTTTTATTTCTCCTGAGGAAGCCGTGAGAACGGCGAAACGCGTTGAGATATAGAAGATTTGATCTGCATGTTCCTGATCCACTTCGTTGGACTTTTCATTTTAAATATTTGACCCGTTTGAACTCAACCATCCTGTAAGTGTTTTCTTACTTGCGCATATATCACTTAGGAAGATACTGCACCATATGGTTGTTTTCTCTGCTTTATACTTATAGAGCTTTTAAAGAATAAAGAACAGTTTTTTACTTCAGAAGAGCTTCTTGTGCTGGCACCGTTTGTGAGTGCATTTTACACATCTATATATTTCCATTTTGTTGACCATACTACACTATTATATATATTCTCTCTTCCCATGTACATATGCGCCCCGATTTCTATTGGTTTTCGTATCTGAACGCTGAGAGGAGCGTTTGTGTTGGGCTGCGGCAGTTATACATTGGGGAAGTATTCTTTATGATTTTTTTCTCCACACATTGATTTCCACACGTGTTTTGGGTGTTAAAGGCTTTGTTTTCCAGCTGTGAATTCAAATAAGGGGAAATTAATAGGCACTCGTGAAACGATGTGATTATATCAATTAAAGAAAAATAATTTAAGGACAGACCATTGCTGGCCTAGCCAGGTTCAAAAATAAATCATCTTAACCCCAAGACCTGATGGTACGAGGGGAAAAGGTAGTGCTGGTAGGCCGCCAGTGAGATCGTGCGCTCACCGTGTGCAGTGGAACCAGGAATCAGGAACAAGGTCATCCTTCCCAGACTGGTGAGGTGCCGCTGGGGAGATGCTCCTGCTGCTGCTGGAAAGAGGAGCCGGTTGCCACATCTCCCAGAGAAACACAGATTCCACTGTGCCATGTGAGCTGCTGCATCTCCCTGGATCCCTGTAGCCATTGCAGGCAAGCAGCACTCTATCCTGATGGTAGCACTTCAGGTGGGCCTAAAGGATCTGAGTTGACTCCCCAGTATTCCAAGAACCCAAATGTAGGTTTACATTCTCAGACATAACACCTAATAAACCCAGAGTGTCTGGAGCCAGCTATGAAGCAAAGTTACACAGCACTATGTAGCACAATAAACATTCCTCTTTGTGCAGTGTGTCAGGGACCCATGTCAGGGCAAATCCTGAATAACCTAAGGTGAGAAAAACAGCATGGGAACCTCATCTCAGAATAAGAACGGACAGCGCTGAAATAGTCTACACCCTATAGGAAGCTGCCTACTTAAGAGCTGTCATTGTCATTCTTTTAATCACTTGCATCATTACAGAGAAAACATCTTCATTAGCATATCCGGCCGTTGCCAACCAACAGGTCAGTCAAGACCTAAAACACACAACATAGAAACATAGAAAGTGACGGCAGATAAGAACCAGAAGGCCCATCCAGTCTGCCCAACCTCTGAGTACTCTCCTTTAGTACTTGCCCTTATCCTATATCTAGCTTGGCCTTATGCCTATCCCATGCTTGCTTAAATGACTTTACTGTATTAACATCTACCACTTCCACTGGGAGGCTATTCCATGCGTCCACTACCCTTTCCGTAAAGTAATATTTTCTGATGTTACCATTAAACCTTTGCCCTCTAGTTTATGGTTGTGTCCTCTTGTTGCGGTTTTATTTCTTCTTTTAAAAAAACTATCTTCCTTTACTTTGTTGATTCCCTTTAAGTATTTAAATGTTTCTATCATATCCCCCTGTCCCGTCTTTTTTCAGGCTATATAGGTTAAGATCCTTTAACCTGTCCTGGTAGGGTTTATCCTGTAATCCATAAACCATTTTAGTAGCCCTTCTCTGAACTTTCTCCAACATATCTATATCCTTGTGGAGATCTGGTCTCCAGTACTGTACACAATACTCCAAGTGAGGTCTCAGCGGTCCTCTGTACAACGGCACGAGCTCTTCCCTCTCTACTGCTAATACCTCTCGCTATACAACCAAGCATTCTGCTCGCATTACCTGCGGCTCTACTGCATTGTCTGCCTACCTTTAAATCCTCAGAAATAATTACCCCGAAACCCCTCTCCTCACACGTTAAAGTTAGGACAGTACCAAATATTCTATACTCTGCCCTTGGGTTTTTATGCCCCAGATGCATTACTTTGCATTTATCCGCATTAAATGCCAATTGCCGCAGCTCTGACCATTTTTCCAGTTTACCTAGATCGTTTGCCATTTGGCTTCTTCCTCCAGGAACATCAACCCTGTTGCAAATTTTTGTGTCGTCAGCAAATAAACAAACCTTTCCATCAAGACCATCTGCAATATCACTAATAAAAATATTAAAGAGAATGGGTCCAAGTACAGATCCCTGAGGTATCCCACTGGTAACAGGACCTTGTTCTGAATATATATATATATATATACGCCACTCACTACAACCCTCTGTTTTCTGTCACTCAGCCACTCCTTAATCCATTCAACAACATTGTGATCTAAACCCAGAGATTGCAGTTTATTTATAAGTCTTCTATGTGAGACAGCGTCAAAGGCCTTACTGAAATCCAGCAATAAAAAAAAGGACACTAGGGGGCGCTCGTGTTGGGAAAATGAAAGATAAAAATAAAACAGAAAACAAATGATTGTGTAGTATTTTGTGCAAAAAAAAATTCTATACGTGTATATAATGCACTCACAATCTGTATAAGCTTTCAAGCGTCATAACACATCCAGTCCTCCAGGTATGTATGTTGTAGGGATATGCAATGAAACAGACGACAAGTGGAAACCACAATGGTGTTGTACCAAACCACAGTGTAACCCGCAAATGTAGAGAGACACTTACACTTACTACGAGGGTATGACACCCATCAGATGTATATTCCTTGTATTCTTCCTCCGTGCTGCTGGATGTTTCTCAGTATTCCGTGGAAATGAACTGGTGCTTTAGGATGGAATAGAGGTAGGTCCACACTGTATTCCAGTATAAAAATATATTATTTATTTTTGGGCTATACGCCAAAGAAATAAAAAAGTTTAACAAATATCCACTCAGGGATGTTAAAATCTATAAATAAAAGTCCAAGTAAAAAGAGCTCTGTAAAATCCTCTGTGAAATCCAGCAATGTCTACTGTACCACCGCGATCAATTACTTTAGTCACCCAATCAAAAAAATCAATAAGATTTGTTTGGCTGATCTTCCTGAGGATAACCCATGTTGTTTTTGATCTTGAAAGCCATGTGACTTCAGATGTTCAACAAGCACAGACATGCATCGTAGGCTCTCATAAGCATGATTAGCGCAGTATGGCTGATCTCCCTCTGGGTACAGTGAGCCAGGGACCCACATCTATCAATAATAGCCTTAATAACCTAATGCAAGAAAAACAACATGGAAGCCCCATCTCTGAGCAAGAACGAACAGTCCTGGAAAAACCTGTCCGATACAAAATTACCTGCCAGTGGTCCCAACTCTTGCAGGGGGGGACCAAGAAGATTTGTCCCTCCTGCAGGCCTTACAGCTAGGCAGAGAAGGAAGGAGCCCCATATCCTTTCCGAAACACGACCCCCGAAGAAAATGAAGAAGGGGACATGGTGTCCACTGTGGCCTTATGGCACTTTTTCTTTTTTTTATATTTTTGAAGTCATAAAGTAACAGTGAAGACATTTTATTTTATTTTTTTTAGCCTGAAGGTCAGTTGCTCTCCCATAAAGAAAAAAATGAAATAAAAAAAAAAGTGCCAACATGCACCCAAAATTACAACTTTTTTTTTTTTTTAAGCCCGAGGTTCGTGCTTCGTTGTGAAGAAAAAATGGAAAAAAGTGCCAGTGCCAAGTGCCATAAGGCCACAGTGGACACCAGGTCCCCTTCTTTGTTTTCTTCGGGGGTCGCACTTCCAAAGGATATGCGACCCTTTCCTTCCCTCCCCGGCCATAAGGTCTGCAGGAGGGCCGGATCTTCTTGGCCCCTCCCCGCAAGGGTCCCCTAAAGCCGGACCTTTAGTGGACCCGGCTCCACCATGGCTTTTCAGTGTCGTGACCGCTACTATGTTTGTATAAATAATCTCAAATACAAAAAAATATCAAAAAGTAAAAACACGTGCGCTGTGAAAAAAAACAGTGCAATCATGTGATAAAACCATATACAAAAAGGCTCCCAGGGGAAGCCCCGGCCATTCCAGCTGGTGTGCTAAAAAATTATCCGTATGCACCCCACACATAGCCAGAAAGCTGGGGCTAAAAAGCGCATGTAGGGATCCGAGGTACTAAAGGTGCTTATCAGCATGTGACACACAAAAGGGTGCAGCGTGCTTAACCTCACACTTACTCCCGGTGCACAGCACCCAGTCCTGGACACCTATAAAAATAAAAAAAAAAGCTCTGGGCTTCATACATTCCCAGCTAGAGGACCAAGCTTTCCCTCTCTCACAGGTACTCACTTGATCTGCGCCAAAAGACCGCTACAGCACCACATAGGCTTGACACTATTCATTTTTTATTTTTTTTCTGTGAGGCATGTCTGGCCATTTCCTTAATAACTTAAGGTAGAAAAAAACAACATGGGCGCCTCCACTCAGACCAAGAACAGAAAGCATTGAAAATGCCTCCCCTATAGGAAAGTTACTACTCAGGAGAGACATAACCATTCTATACTCACTTTCAGCATTACAGAGAAGACATCTACATTAGCATATCAAAGCAATCCCATCGGGAATGCATACTCAGTCTCCGAAACACAAATAATTCAGCAACCACAGGCGTTCATTTCGGCTTCTCATAGGGTTCACCAACATAGGGATGATGTTCCTCTACAGGCAATGAGCCAGGAATCACCTCTGGGGATGACTTAAGGTGAGAAGAACCACATGGGAGCCTCATCTCATCAGTGCTGAAATAGGAAAGTAACTACTCAGGAGGGGCATCCCCGTTATTTCGCTCGCTTGTCTCATTATAGAAGTAAACCTTCTCAGTAGTATATCAGAGTGATCACAATTATCAGTGCAACCCAGACCCAAAGGGTGTGGCAAGCAATTCATGCACAAGGAACACAACAAATACTTTTATTCTTCTGTAATCCCTTTTTACATCTCTTATTGTACACCAAAACGCTTTCTTTGACCTCCGATTAGGTAAGAAAGCTGTGTGCAACAGGCCCCATCCAGCCCAAGGGCTCTTCATCATCCCGGCCATGAAATTGCAATATAGCAGACACTTTCAACCACATGTAGAGCAATTAGGTCAAGCAGGCCAGTTTTACTACAGGTGCCCAGGCCAAAAGCTCAGATGAAGAGCTGAACCTAGCAATCAGGTCGTAATTGGCTCCAAAAGCAAGACACAACCACATTTTTTTTATTTATTTTTTTGGAGCCCAAGCTTCGTGCTCCTGGGTGCTGCACTCTGTGCCGTAAGGCAGCAGAAGCCCGATACGATTCTGGGTTCCCACAGGGAGAACCCAGACAAATCCCCCCCATGGGGGGTAAGACTCCTTGCTGGGCTTATTTGAAGAGAGGAAAGGGGCGAAAGGCTCCCAATCCTCCTCCAGCAAAATCCAGCTTCACTGCATCAAAAGAAACAGTGTCCAAAAACGACAATGTCAAAAAGTGGGGGCCTTGCCATGAATTTCAAAAGCCGTGAAATCAGATAAGGGAAATTAATAGGCACTCGTGTATTTCACAAAGTGATGTATAAATTAAGGAAAAATAAATTAGGGGCGGCCATTTCTGGCCTAGCCAGATTCAAAAATAATCTTCTCCCCAAGACCTGATGGTACATAGGGAAAACTAAGTGCAAAGCAACCGCCAGTGCGGTTTTCAATAAACAACATATAAATACAATCATTTATAGACTGAAAAGGAAAATAAGCAGCATAGTGACACAGCACAGGGCCAACATACATACAGTACAACTTCAGGTAAAAAAAGCCTCATCTGAGACTGAGAATGGACCTATTCAGGAATTGTACAATTACAGAGGAGACCTCTTCATTAGCATATCAGGACAGGCCAGACCTGTCACCACGCTTTAGCGCTGACCAATGTCAGCTGATTTTCCTATCTCAATCGGATCTGGTCATTTTTGTTTTACCTAATTCACACTATTATTATTATTATTATTATTTTTTTTTTTTAACACTGTTTCTATATGGAACTGCACTGGTTAAATCTCTGTAAGTGCCTATTACATACACTGAGTGCACATACTGGTATTTGATCAATATATATATTCCTTTTGGGCATTTAATGCATATGGATCTTAATATATTTCTTTATATTTGTTACTGGTTTCTTTTTTTTTAATTCATTCTTTATTAAATATTTCATTAAACAAACATTAAAACAGACAAAGACAGACTTCATTCATAAATAAAGTATAATAGAGTATACAAAAAATGCAATATATTACATTATTGAGGTTTTTGAGGAATTTTGGTTCCACGGAGTTTGAAAATAAAATAAAATATACGTATATATATTTATATCAATCCATAGGTGTACTATAGCATTTAGGTAGTTATATGTGACCAACGATGCCAAATCAATTCATGCTTCCCTATTATATTGGCCTCTTTGAAAAAATGTTTTTCAGCACTACATTGTTGTTTTATTTGATTTTCAATCTCTAACCATGTTGGGAGAGTTTGACTCCTCCAATTCCTTGCCAGACTGATTTTAAAGGCTAATAAAACATTAATAAGGAGGATTTGTTCGTTCGCATTGATTCTGGGGAAATCAATGTGAAAGAGATAATTCTGCGGAGATAGCGTTATATTAAACCCAAATAATTTTAAAAATAAATCAGTTAGTTGTAATTTTAATTGAGATAAATATACACAGTCCCACCATATATGTTTGTGTGTACCTGTGTCCATTTGACAGCGCCAACAGAGAGCTCCCTTTACTGGTTGGAATTTTGCTATTCGGACCGGGACCATGTACCATCTATATATGAGTTTAAAGAAATGTTCTTGGAGATTTAAGCAGTGGGTTGCTTTTCTGGTAACTATCCAGCCCGTGTTTCATGTTTGTAAAGATACCGAGAATTTGAAGTCTTTCTCGCACTGTTTCTGAGCTTTGCTTTTCTTAAGGATTTTATTATCCTTTAGAAATTTCGATATTTTAGAGATTGTTCTTTTGGAATTACAAGAAGTTATGAATTTATACCAAGGAGAAGTGTCAGGGGGAGGGTTAGATATTAAAAGGTGTTTTATTCTAATATGTTTAAATAAATCGTTGGAAGGTATTCCAAATACCTCAATCAGAGAAGGAAAGGAGGTAATTTGAGTTCCCGTATAGAGATCACCTACCACCTTTATGCCTAGCAATTTCCATTTATCAAACCTAAGGTCCGGGACAACGGAGGACAGAGCATCTATAAGCAGTTTTTTGTGAATAATACCTTATCTTCGAGTCTTTTTTGAGTTTTATAAAAGGAAGATAAGGTGTTATTAATGATTAAACTAGGGATTTTTTGGGGGTTCGAGGCATCCAAAAAAATAAGAACGGATCAAAATTTTGACAAATATATCTCTCTATGTTATACCATCCTGGTTCCTCTTTTTGTCTCACAAGATTCCAAGCTATCATAAGATTTATTTGGGAGGCTTCATACAGGCTTTTTAGATCTGGATAGCCAAGACCTCCAGCTTCTATGTCTCTCTTGAGCAAATCTGTTGGTAATCTAAACATTTTTGCCGGCCAAACAAAACGAGAAAATAAATGATCCCAATCCATAATCATTTGGTTGGGAACTTGGAGAGGAATTAATCTAAACAAATACAGAATTTTGGGTATAATATAAGCCTTAAGGATATTAATTCTTACCATCCAAGAGGACTCGAGTTTTCCCCAGTTATATAACATAGATCTTACTTCTAAAAAGATTTTTTTGTGATTTAAAACCGAAGTTTCTTCTAAAGCTGCTCCAATTTTAATCCCTAGATAGTCTATATATATATGTATAGAATAATCATTAATCTGAATCTGTGTTTGAATTAAATTAATCTGAGTTTCTGATAAATAGAACGGAATTATCTGTGTTTTAGATATATTAAGTTTATAATTAGAATATTGTCCGAATCTCACAACTCCTTCAAGCAAGGCAGGAATAGATGTCGATGGAGAGGACATTGTTAGAAGAACGTCATCAGCATAAAGGGTGATACGATAATCATATTTACCAATTTTTATACCCTGAATATTCATGGAGTTTCTAATAACGATCGCCAAAGGCTCAATTGTTAGAGCATAAAGTAAAGGAGCCTAGAATGATGACGTACCTACGTGGTGTTTGGGGCGTGTCCCTCCGTGTGGAGCAGAGAATGTAGAGGGACGATCCCCGGCTCCCGACATCTGAACCCTTCGACTAGGGGGAGGGAGAGGGGTTAGAAAGTGATAGGGGAGGGAGAGGGGGGTAGAAAGTGATAAGGGAGGGAGAGGGGGATAGAAAGTGATAAGGGAGGGAGAGGGGGTAGTAAGTGATAAGGGAGGGAGAGGGGGTAGTAAGTGATAAGGGAGGGAGAGGGGGGTAGAAAGTAATTGGGGAGAGAGAGGGGGTTAGAAAGTGATAGGGGACGGAGAGGGGGTAGAAAGTGATAGTGGAGGGAGAGGGGGGTGGAAAGTGATAAGGGAGGGAGAGGGGTAGAAAGTGATAGTGGAGGGAGAGGGGGGTGGAAAGTGATAAGGGAGGGAGAGGGGGGTAGTAAGTGATAAGGGAGGGAGAGGGGGGTAGAAAGTAATAGGGGAGGGAGAGGGGGTTAGAAAGTGATAGGGGAGGGAGAGGGGATAGAAAGTGATAGTGGAGGGAGAGGGGGGTGGAAAGTGATAGGGGAGGGAGAGGGGATAGAAAGTGATAGTGGAGGGAGAGGGGGGTGGAAAGTGATAAGGGAGGTAGAGGGGGTAGAAAGTGATAAGGGAGGTAGAGGGGGTAGATATAAGTAAAGAGTGTGCATTCATGTGTGGATGCATTGAGTGAATGAGGGAGAGCATGAGTTAATATGTGGATGAGTTGTCTGAATTAAAGTGTGAATTAGTGAGTGTAAAACTGTTTGTGTATCATAGATGTATAATTGTGGATGGGCAAAGATGGCACTAGCAGGAGGTTTGAGCCTTGGGGACCAAGATGGCACAGGCAGGGTGTATATGGGACAAAGATGGCAAATCTTATGTGTGTTATCTGGGTGCTGGCCAGGTTCTATGTGGGCAGTGTGGACGCCAGGGCTGGCTTTGCGGTGCAACCTGTGACCTATGACTGTAATTTAGGGGGTTTTAAATATACCTTTAATGCCGTGTTTTTATGTGAATTCCAATTGATCTGTACCTGCAAAGCTTGGTTTGTGTGTTCTTCTGTAGATCCGTATCTGCTATGCTATGTTTCCATACATTATTTATGTGTACCTGCAAATACAGGGTTAATATGTCTTATTCAGTTGATCTATACCTGCGATGCTACGTTTCATATATTATTATTGTATACCTGCAAATACAAGACTTGTATGTCTGATTGTGTTTATTTGATCTATACCTTCAGTGCTGAGATCACAAGTGAATTTCAATTGATCTGGGTTTGTGCGTTGATCTATACCCGCTATCGGCAGCAGGGACTAATATATATATATATATATATATATATATATATATATATATATATATATATATATATGGGCAGCAGGGGCTAGTAAATGGGTTTTAGATATTTGGACAGGGGCGCAATTTCAGTGCTTGCCATAGGCGCTATTTTCAGTAGATACGCCTCTGCCCGTGTGTCACCCTGCCACATGCACCTGTCACCATGGGAACAGCACTCACCCGGCTGTACGTGTGCCTCTTGCTTTGGGCCATCCCGGTGCCGTGTCCCTCTCCGTGCTCCTCTATTCCAGCTCACGCGATGGCCCCTGCATGGCGGACGGAGAGCCTCAGGCTGTAGAACGAGCTCCGCCGCGGCCGGTTAAGCCATGCTTTGTGTTGGGGGGCTGATAGGTGCCCCCCGGGTTCTCCGCTGATTCACACGGGTGATGCTCCGAGAAGCTGCAGCGCACAGACACACAGGCAGCTGAGCGATAGGAGCGCTGCCGGCTCTGCCCGGTCCTAGTGCTAACCGGATTCACCGCCGGAGCCGAGGAACGCGTTCCGACTGATCCGCAAGCTGTTACATACATAGCGCACCTGGGAACTCTCAGGGGTGTTTGCCCCAGTCTCGGGGTGACGGGGCAGACTCTCGGGGTCACACAGTCCGACGCCTTCCTATTCTCCCCCGCTGGGATCATATATAAGGCTCCCAGTTGGTACTTTTGCTCCCAGTATGTTATGATTAATATCCCTGCTTGAACGCAGGTGACTTATTAAAGTGCATCTTTAGATAAAAAGAAGTCAGTTTCCATGGCGACAAGTATAAGATTCATGTGGGTAACACAGTCGGTCAGTGGCTATGTAGAATCTTCATGATGGGCTATTAAAGGGTTAATATTTAAAGTGTCTCCGGGGCAGCGCGTTTAGACAGTTCTCAGGTACCGTAGGTAGTAACGGCAGAGAAGAACCAATCGGTGCGTCTAGTCTGCCCTTTTTAAGCCGCCTTGTTTCTGTATCTTAAAATCTGATTGGCCAGACCTTTATAAAAGAAGCCAAATGGCAAACGATCTAGGTAAGCTGGAAAAATAGTCAGAGCTGCGGCAATTGGCATTTAACGTGGATAAATGCAAAGTAATGCACCTGGGGCATAAAAACCCAAGGGCAGAGTATAGAATATTTGGTACGGTCCTAACCTCAACGTGTGAGGAGAGGGGTTTCGGGGTAATTATTTCTGAGGATTTAAAGGTAGGCAGACAATGCAGTAGAGCCGCAGGTAATGCGAGCAGAATGCTTGGTTGTATAGCGAGAGGTATTAGCAGTAGAGAGGGAAGAGCTCGTGCCGTTGTACAGAGGACCGCTGAGACCTCACTTGGAGTATTGTGTACAGTACTGGAGACCGGATCTCCACAAGGGTATAGATATGCTGGAGAAAGTGCAGAGAAGGGCTACTAAAATGGTTTATGGATTACAAGATAAACCTTACCAGGACAGGTTAAAGGACCTTAACCTATATAGCCTGAAAAAAGACGGGACAGGGGGGATATGATAGAAACATTTAAATACTTAAAGGGAATCAACAAAGTAAAGGAAGAAAGTTTATTTAAAAGAAGAAATAAAACCGCAACAAGAGGACACAACCATAAACTAGAGGGGCAAGGGTTTAATGGTAACATCAGAAAATATTACTTTACGGAAAGGGTAGTGGACGCATGGAATAGCCTCCCAGTGGAAGTGGTAGATGTTAATACAGTAAAATCATTTAAGCAAGCATGGGATAGGCATAAGGCCAAGCTAGATATAGGATAAGGGCAAGTACTAAAGGAGAGTACTCAGAGGTTGGGCAGACTGGATGGGCCTACTGGTTCTTATCTGCCGTCACTTTCTATGTTTCTATGTTTCTATGATATTTAATCGGCTGTGGCTCAGGTGCTGACATTCCGCCCAACTTTCAGGTGTCCGGATCAGCGCCTTCATCGGGGTGGAACCGGGGCTGACGACGGAGCGGGGAAGGACTGCCTAACACACCTGTCCGGCCACCTAGTGGTGTGTTTAGCTTCAGGGAGTCACAAGGTAGCCACGTGGGATCCGCGAGTCCTCAGACCCGTGTACGTGTAACACAGACAGGGTTGGTGAAGCTGTGGGCCGTGGATGGATTAAGTGAGGGGGGGGTCTGTTCGCTGATGTAATACTTTTGCAATTCTGGGGTCTTTTGATTTTTTTCACGGTTCCTTTTCCAAACAGGTCACGACCCTCCGCCTGTCAGACTTCACAGCCTAAACATTCTGGGACGTAGGATTTGATATTCTACCCTTTGTCCACTAGAGGGCGCCAGCATTCTACACCTTCATTTGCATCGCAAACATCCTGTTTTAGCGCCTACATTACTTTGGGTGTTACATTTCCGTCATGTATCATAGCTACCAAGTGTCCCAGGCTTTTAATTTTCAGGCGCTGTCTCCAGTAGAAGCTCCGCTGTACCTCTGTCTGCTGACAGTGAGGATCATGGGAAAACTCTTCCCCAGTCCTTCATGCTCGGTATTCTCCACGCCAATCCCTCCGCAGTCTTCTTTGTAACTTGTACAATCCTACATTTTAGTTAAATTAGCTTATATAATGGTATTCATTTGTTAAAATAAGCTGTGTACTGTACATATGGATTAAAAACCTACTATAACCTGATGCTTTCATGAAGTGTATGATTATTCCTCCCCATTAAGTTATCTCTCTTACTGTTAAGTTGGTTCAGGCAGCCTTTGCAAGGCGATGGGCTTTACAACAGGAAATTGATCGGTGCTGAGATGACGTGATTGGCTGCTGCTTGTCCCTCTGATTTCAATGGGAAAGCAATGGGAGGGCTACTGAGCATGTGCAAAAAGTGTACTTATAACCACTTCCTGGTTTCAGTAGAGGCAGTGGGGGGAGGAGTTAAATTTACAGAAGTCTCTTAAATGCAAAATAGACTCCAACATGCAGTAAACGTATAAATACGATTCTGGGTACCAGACTTCCTTTAACGTGGGGGGGGGGCTCCTCCTTTAACCAATAATCTGGCACGATTTTGTCACAATCTCCATTATTGGGTAGAAGTGATAACTGTTATTGGTATGATCCGGAGCTGCCGCCATCACTGTTGGGAAATTTTGGGCATACCTAGGAACTTCCTGCAATCTATTCTCCTCTTCTGGGGGAGTGGCTTTGGGTGGAGGCAGGGCTATCCACCCAAAGGGCATGGCTAAGCTTATGAGGGTGGAGTTAGCAATGCATATGGGTGGGGCTAGCCCTTAGCTCCTATGAGAGTAGGAGGGGGAAGTGTGCAGAGCGCTCTAAACGCAGTGTCAGAGACCCCGGAAAGAAGCTCCTCACCTGGAGACTCCAAGTCAAACCAGAAACATTCCAATAACAATTCGGTCGGCCGAACTGACTTAATGGGGGCAATCCCAGTGCGCCAACCGGGCAAGTAAGAAAGGACGCACCTTCCGACAGGTGATGAGTGTCAGGATCTAATCATAAGGAGCTGGTAAGAGGACCGGTTAGATTGCCTTTCTGGACCTGCAGGGAACTCCAGTCCTATGTGGACCGGTGGAAGGGGGACTATAGAGTCCTCCGGGGAGTTCTGTATACCTTACGATGGTCAATCAGCATCTGTTCCAAGTATAATGAGTAATATTAAACACCGTTCTAACGAAGCCCCCTCCAACTGTTAAAGGGCTAAAGGGTTAAAGGGCGAGAAATCGAGTGGCGCTGTTTAACTAAGTCAAGATCACGCTCCGTATAATTGTGTTTGGTAAAGAACTAGAAGGGAGCGAATGCCAGATAATTACTGAAGAGCAAACATACGGTGGACATTTTTACATTTTATGTGAAAATAAATATTTTGTATTTTAATGCCGGAGTTAACCCTCCAGCACCCGCTCAATGCAAGAACCTGCAGCTGTTTTAAACAAATAGTCTGGAATCTGATAAGTTTGCACCCCCCTTTCTCATGTATGGACCCCTCAGGAACTAGAAATGCCAGGGGGTATTTGGTGGTCCTTGGAGAGGTTCAAATGAAAGTTTAGTTCATAATCATAAACCAAAGGAAGAGGAAAAAATAGACAAGATTATTAACATACCCCCCAAGTGTCCTGACTTTTGTGGGGCAGTCCCAATGTTTGGGGATTTGTGGGCAGTGCGGATTACTGGCCGGGTGGGAAGTTCCTTTTAATCTAGGAGGCTGTGCCTTTTCAGCAGACCTCCATTGTGGGCACCCCCCCCATGCTCTCCTGCCTTCTGCACCCAATCCCACCCATTTAACCGGTTGCCACAACCCCAACACAGGTGGGGAACACCCCGGGACGACAGGGGCACCTGAAATATGGGGGGCTGTGCATTAATCACAGGAACACTGTAGCACAGCTATCAATTCCTTGAAACGTCACCACACCCACTGCCCCAAAGCTCCGCCCACTCTGCACAACCCACGTAATTAGCATAAGTTAGCTCCGCCTGTGGTGCAGATTATATCACCATGTTCACTACGCACAGTTGTCCCACTCCTCACGGGTGATCGTTTGCTCCATAACAACAGTATCAGGATCCTGAACTCCCACGCTTCACGTCGGCACAAACCGCCCCACTTTCCTTACAGCAAAGCAAGAGGCCTGCAGAGGATTACAAACGGAACAAACCAAATCCGCCAAAGACGAACTGGCACGTCTGGGCATAGCGGCATCCATGAAAGAACTAATTTCCAGACGTCTAGAACATCTAGAACCTTCTCCATTACCTAGATGCTACATATCACCTGCCTCCTAGTACCCCGCCAGTTTCCTCCTTCAACGGAAGAACCAATGCTAAGCCTAACAACCCTGATGTATGCCTGAGTTTGTCTCCTATGTGTGGCTCTCTTCGCTTATCAGTATCCTTGTTCATGCGCCTACCCAGAATCCCTTGTGGTTGTGGCAGCACCATGAGATTTCTGAGGGAAAAACAAGCCTTCTGGTGTCTGTAGATGAGTAATAATGTTACTCTTGTTCTTACTCTGGACCAATAACATACCTCCCAACATTTCAAAATGTGAAAGAGAGATGTGACGGGAACGACCCGTACCCCAGCTGGGTTCACCCGCCAGGCGTTGCTTCCTTCTCCCCATGGCCTCCGGGAACGCGAAACTTCAACCGTCAAGCCAGACTGACGTCAAAGACAGCAGGACACTTGGCTCTTTGGGAACCTCGGCGGCGCTGTAGTATACAGAAGCAGAGTAATGCAGTGCGTTACCCCCTGACAAGGGCAGCACCAAGGTACTCCTTTGGTGCTGTTCCGTGCCATGGGGGGGCCGGATCACCCCAAAGGGTGAGACCCCTTTAGCCTTCAGGGCACCCCCGCAAGGGAGTAACCCCCTTTAGGCTTCACTGCCTCAAAAGAAAAACAGTGATCCAAAAAACATGGTACAGAATCATAAATCAAAAATGTGAACGTGGCCTCGCATGTGGGTCAAAGAAACCGTGAAATCCCAAAACAAATTAATAGGCACACGTGGAAAACCATAGTGAATGTATAAATTAAATTAAAATAAATAAGGGCAGGCCATCTCTGGCCTAGCCAGGTTCAAAAATAAATTCTTAACTCCATGACCAGAAGGTGCAAGGAGAAGAAAGTGCAGGAAGGCCACCAGTGGAAACCATGCGCTCACCATGTACAGCGGCGGGCAATACTACACACGGTGACTCCAGCATTACTGCCAGGGCAATTTAACACCTCAGGCTCCATTTGTTTTTTTGGAGCCCGAGGTGCGTGCTCCTTGGGTGCTATTCTGTGCCCAAAGAGGCGACAGAAGCCCAGCATACGATACTGGGTTCCCTCAAGGGGAACCCAGACAAATTCCTCTGCCACCCCCATTGGGGGGCCGGATCTTCCAGTCTCGCCCCAAAGAGTGAGACCCCTTTTGCCTTCAGGTCACTCCCGCAAGGGAGTAGCCCCCTTTAGGCTTCACTGGCAAAAGAAACAGTGATCCAAAAACGTGGTACTAAAACAAAAATCAAAAGGGTGGTCGTGGCCCCACAAGTGAATCAAAAAACGTGAGAATCCAAAAACCATATTAATGGGCACAGATGCTTCACACATAATGATTGCATAAATTAAATAAATAAATAAGGGCAGGCCATGTCTAGCCTAGCCAGATTCAAAAATAAATTCAACTCCAAGCCCATATGGTGCAAGGAGAAGAGTGCAAGAAGGCTACCAGTGCAAAACATGCACTTACCATGTGCTGCAGCATACAATACTGCGCATGGTGACTCTGGCAGCTCACCAAAAAGCTCACCAAAAAGCTCACCAAAAAGCTCACCAAAAAGCTCACCAAAAAGCTCACCAAAAAGCTCACCAAAAAGCTCACCAAAAAGCTCACCAAAAAGCTCACCAAAAAGCTCACCAAAAAGCTCACCAAAAAGCTCACCAAAAAGCTCACCAAAAAGCTCACCAAAAAGCTCACCTTAAGACAACACATGAGCTCACTTTATTGAGGAAACAATCACCACCAGCCTCCAAGAGCTTTTCCAAAAGCTTGTGGTGAGTTACGACCAGCATGGATCACACCGTATGTAAAATGCAATATGCAGATCATATGCACATTAGTTATCACCGAAACCCACACCAACGTACACAATCCTGCCATCACAACCAATACTATTGGTCAGGCAGGTAGAAAGGAGACTGGGATTTAGAGAGCTTTGGCTCTCTCATTGTTGTCACCCTAATCAGGTTCAGAGTGATTTACGCATAAATCCAAGCAAAGGATCCAGATATTGCACTGCAACTAGTGTCTACTGTCACTTGCTGGGGGTATGTAATGTAATCCATCGGGATCACTGGGGCATACTGTTGAACACGGTCAAACAGTTTTTTATATGCCTTCGCCAGTTCCTATTGCTGTGCAACTAAAAAGTCTAGATCACCTCCCAGTCTGAGTGCAGCTGGGAGGTTCAATTCTCTGAGATCCCAGATGTCCTCAATCCGCCACTTCACTGTGCTGCCAAAGTCCGGATCCTTCTGGAGACTGTCCCATATTAGTACCAAGCCGCCAAAGTCATAGCCCTTTGTGGGCTCTGTAGCCTCCAGTCCCGGACACAGCTGTGCTGCGTACCACCGCAGAGCCCGATGGGAAGTTATTACCCTGGTGGTCCTGTTCCCATTGAAGAGCATCTAACCAGAGATGCCGACGAATATGATCCCTCTACAGCAGCTCATCCTCTGCTGATACAGGTCCTAGGGTTGGGCCCATGCCTCCTGCATACGCCATCCCAACTCCTTCTCTGCCCCCCGGAGGGTGATCAATCCCAGTGGTGGTTTGGATGTCCGGCTTGGAAGGAAGCATCCCACCACTGCCACCAATGTGACGGGAACAACCTGTACCTCGACTGGGTACACCCACCAGACGATCCTTCCTTCTCCCCATGGTCACCGGGAACACAAATCTTTAACCGTCAAGCCGGACTAGCGTCGAAGACAGCAAGAAACACAGCACTTTGGGAACCTTGGCAGCGCTGTAGTATACAGAAGCAGAGTAATACAAACACCTGCCTATACATACACACACACACACTTGCTGTCACGGGAGCCTCCATGACTTAGCAGGCACCTGGAGGCTGTATTTCCCGTTATAGACAGCAGACCCCTGAATTGCATTACATATTTCCAGCAGGCAACAGCAGACACTGACTGCAGAGCAATATTTGGTCCCTTTGCTTGGATTTATGTTTAAATCACGTTGTATCTGATTAGGGGTACAGAGAGGCAACAGTGAGAAAGCCAGAGCTCTCTAGATCCCAGTTTTCTCTTTTGTTTACCTGACCAATATTATTGGCTCTGATGGCCGGATTGTGTAAGTTGGTGTGGTTTTCTGTTATAACTAATTTGCATATTATCTGCATTGGGTGTATTATATATGGTGTGATGCATGCTGGTCGCAACTCTGGGATTGATTGATTGGAATTCTGGGCCTGATTGACTTCTGGGCCTTTTGGCTAAGGTCTACCTGATAGAGACATGCTGCCTCCAACAAGATGGTGGCTCCCTTTAAAATAAGGGAATTCACAGGGAGTATTTCCAGACCCTCCTGAGAACGTTAAGCTCCCCCTGCAGGTTGACTGCAGGTACTATAGGCAACCATGCAGGTCAATGGAGCCCAGCTCACTAATCACAATGTGATTAGTGAGATACATTTTTAAAAAAAATAGAAAATGTAAAAATAGTTACAAAATTAATAAAAATGTAATAAAATGTAAAACAATAAAAAAAAAGACGCCATTGATGTCACCATTACATCATAAAGGGAATCATCCAGTTCAAAGCAAATATGTCCAGAAATTGGCATTTATAACCACGTGGCTTCGGGAAATGGCTATAACCTGTATAAATGCCTCGGCTTCACAAAAGATAAAACAATCCAGAAAATGGCGAGCTTTGAGTTCCTGTCTGATTTAGGAACCACAATATCGGAAAGCCTTGAAGTGGTTAAGGAAGAAAAACATGACAACAAAAACAGCTCAGTTCCTTTAACCCCTTCAGGACCAGCGTTTGCATACTGCGTCTTCCCTTGAAGACCGCAGTTTTTTTAAAAATATTTTAATTCCGTGCTCGTGATTCGCTTCAAAGCGATCACGTGCACAGAATTGAGGGGGAGTGGCTGCTACGGATCACTGGGGACGCCCAGCGGTCCGTAGCAGCCGCCCCTCGCGATCCCAGCGTTTATAGCAACACTGGATCGCGCATCATCGATGACGTACCTGGTACATCCCGGTCTGGTTGGGGCCCTTTGACCAGGAAGTACCAGGTACGTCCCGGTCTTGAAGGGGTTAAATCACACCTTCACGTGAGTATTTTGGCGAATGTTTGTGGTGATCTTAGTGGGTTTTAAGGGGCTTAAATGGAGTTCCTTAATTGTAGCTAATAAAATAAAGTCATTTTTACCCATGCTGTATGATCCTTGATCGCAAAAGCCTTTTGTTGACTTAAGTAGCAGAAGTTATATTTGTGCCTAGGGTTAAGCTTAAGTAATAAGGTCCGTAGAGCTGAGCTCATATGGTCATCTGCATAAGAGGAAAGTTAGTATGTTACAAATCATTTTTGAATTACGTACAAACCATATACAAAGTAAAATGCTCTCTCATTTCCCACAGAGTTAAGGTTGGACCTGTCTACACAATTTCTCCATTTGTCTGTTTATGTTGGTTGTCCATTTCTAATTTGGATTGTTACCCCCAAATTAGTATGAGACGGACTGTGGGCTCCTGTTTAACATTGTGTTTAGACTCATCCTCTGGTCCTTCACTGGTCAGGATAATCTATACCAAGGTGCAGTGAGCACCCAAGCCTAAGGACCCAACCTCTAGAGGAGATCGGCCTTTGGAGTCCCACCACATGTCTTTAGTTGACCCAGTCTCTTGTCTGCAGTATTTATCTGTTGCTTCTGCCAATGCAGATGGAATAATTATCCCCTATGCAGGCATTCTAAGGATTCTTCTTCAGCTCTTGTGCCCTGGGCGTAACAATCACGGTCGCAACCATGTAGAGTGGTGGCCCGGGGGACGCCTGTGACCACATGTCCACCCCTTTAAAGCCGTTAGATCTGGGTAGTACCCGGTAGGTGAGTAAATGCCATGCTCCATGTCCATTGTGAAGCTCAGAGGTTAAGGTTAGTGGACCTCTCTGGAGACAAGTTAAGGCATCAGAACCCTGTGTGGGGCAGCCAGGTATAGATGCACCTGGTTGCAGACAGTCTTCTTCCTAGGAACCATCTACAGCAGCAGGAGTGGGAGCTGACAGAACATGACAGGGGCATGGGATCCCAGCGAGCACATATCCTCCTGGTGTCCCGTGGTTCTTGACAGCTGCTTACCGGGTGATGGACTTTAGCTGCAAGGAGGATCTAGGGCTGTGTCCACAAGGACAGTATGGAGACAATAAAATTGTAGTAGCTACTAAGTGAAGGTGAGAATGACGTGAAACTGAACAAAGAAGCCCAGTGATAAAATTTCAAAATAGCACTCAGTATGTCAACACGTCGTATTCGTCCTCGGTATTGTAGCCAAAACGCCATTCCGCATTGTTAGAAATGTAACCAAAAGTTGTTTCTTTTTTAAATTGTTTTAAAAAAAATGTCGGCAATCATTTTCTGGTTCCTCGGATGAAGCTGGTGCCTTACCCGTGAAATGTGCATTAAGTTTCATCTATCAGACAGTTTCATATCAGCGGAGAAGCTATCAGAGGCTTTTTGTTTCTGATTAGCATTAGGTGCATAAGACCTGCAAACGTGATAATAAAGATGTAATGATACAATTATGACTGGATTAGGCAGACCTCCCACATATATATCTCCTTACAAAATTATATAATTTTAACAAATTAAAGGAAAATAGCCCATTGCCAGCAAATGACATTTTCTAACATTTCAGCATATATTACAAAAATCCCACATTGGAGCAATATATTAAAAGTACAGTAATGTCCCATATACCCCCCTCTATAATATCTTACAATGTGGTGTGATTTTAATGTGGATATAGCACCCTAAATATCAGACCCGTAGTTAACAACTGGTATTTTTGAACCAATATATTTACACTGCACATATCTCACACCCCCCTCTATAATATTTTACAGTATGGTGGGATTTTACTGTGGAAATTGAACGATATAGCGCCCCAAATATCAGCCCAGTAGGTTGCAACTGCCATTTTCAACATGAGGTTTTAAAAAATTCTCCTATGGGACTGGGCTGATATTTGGGGCAATATATGTATGTCAGATATGTGCAGTACAAATATGTTGGTCCAATGGGGGAATTTCTTTTAATCCCATGTAGAATGTTGAAAAATACCAGTTGTTAAATACTGGGCTGATATTTGGGGCGTTATATTTTCAAACTTCCCACCGTATCGTAAGATATTGTATGTGTTTGCGTTCACAAAGTTTTCTGTGTCTATACTATTTATTTCCACAAGATGGCGCTTGTGAGCTTAATTGCTCATTTATTTTATTCCCATCATGCACTATTACAGGTCACTTCCTTTTCCTTTTTATTGTACCAATAAAAGATTGAATAGTCTTGTCATTGCAAGGTTTAAAGTTTTCTCTGAGAATCATAAACCATCTGATTAAGTGTTCTTCGGGGTTGGGATTAAGATGATTTATTTTTGAACCTGGCAGGCCAGCAATGGTCTGCCCTTAAATTATTTTTCTTTAATTTATATAATCACTACGTTTTCACGAGTGCTTATTAATTTCCCTTTATCTGATTCACGGCTTTTTGAATTTCACGGCTTGGCCCCCACAATGATTTGGCACACGTTTTTGATACCATGTTTTTGGACTTTGCTGGAGGAGGATTGGGGCCCTTCCGGCCCCTTCCTCTCTTCATAGAAGGCCAGCAAGGAGTCTCACCTTTTAAGATCCGACCCTCCCATGGGGGGGGAATTTGTCCGAGTTCTCCGTGAGGGAACTCGTTATAGTAGTCTGGCTTCTGCTGCCTTTGGCACCTCGGGCTCCAAAAAAAGAAGAAAACATTTGCAGCTTTATCTACTGTTAACTGCTCTTCCCATGACGCTCAGCCAGCATCATGGAAGTAGTATGTCTGACTGGGCCTTATGGGAATTCAGTTCAATGTGTTGGTTATTTTTAATATGCATGACTGTGCTGACAAAAATAAAGCGTGTTTTAAGTGGCGATGCGAGCGCGACATTGTAAAGAGCAATTGCTTGTTTCGGTGAGTTTCACGAGAGCGAAAAAAAGTGTCCCTCTTTCACATTTTGAAATGTTGGGAGGTATGCTGGACGGCACCCAGGCGGAAGAGAGAGAGGCGTCTGAGGTTGCTAAAAACTCTTTCATGAGCGAGCGCTCAGTGTCCCACCTTCTCCTCCGCTCCTAGCGAATATGATGCGCTGGGATATGACATCATATTCCAGCGCTCCACGTGAAGCGCCGCCACCAAGACAGAGGCCGCGCTCCCACCACCACAGTCAGGGCAGCGCTGAGGCGGGTGGCGGCAGGGAGCGGAGGAGACAGTGGGGCGCCAAGCGGTTGCTGAAAACACCGTGGCAGAGCAGCGAGACATAAACCTTGCGATCCCACCACTGTTGTATATACTTCTCCTCTCTCAAACCAATACCACCAATTGATATGCGTGGAGAATAATCCGCTCTGCGTTGTGTATTAATGATAAATGTAATACCCTTGTTACCTCCTCCAAGAACTACATATAACCGTATCCCCTTTTCCAGATAATGTATATGTCTAGTTCTACTAAGGTTTTCTACCTGATATTACAATAAAACAGCCAACCCAAGATTCTTACCAGAGAGAGAGCTTTAATTAGAATCTGCCCAGATTAATGTTACAGCAAAGACAAAACCAGAGTTACAGTGATATACAGATGACAATCATTCATACCACTCACAAACATCCCATCTATCTAATATCTGCTGCTAAGTGTGTATGCTGTGTGGGTGATGTGTGTATGCTGTGTGTATGCTGTGTCTATGCTGTGTGTATGCTGCGTGTATGCTGTGTGTAAGCTGTGTGTATGCTGTGTGTAAGCTGTGTGTATGCTGTGTGTATGCTGTGTGTATGCTGTGTGTATGCTGTGTGTATGCTGTGTGGGTGAT
Source organism: Spea hammondii (assembly GCA_029215755.1). Taxonomy (NCBI): domain Eukaryota; kingdom Metazoa; phylum Chordata; class Amphibia; order Anura; family Pelobatidae; genus Spea; species Spea hammondii. The sequence goes on from JARDYJ010000001.1 coordinate 1,943,739, forward strand.
GTGCCAAAGGTGAGACTCTCCAATCCAGTCTCCTTTCTGTGTGTGTTTCTACAATGTCTTTTTAAGGGATTTCTCTATTGATGTGTAAATGAGGTCCCTGTCCTCTGTTCCCAAGACCCCACCGTGTGATGTTATTGACTTGCTATGTTTCCCATGCCTATCTCCAGGTGATGCATTTCCTTCCTTCTCTACATAGTATGTAGGTGTGATATCTTCTTACAGCTGTCTTTCCTGTTACTTCCCCTTAAGTGGCTTGCAGCTATCACACATACATATATACACACATAAACTTAATCAAGCACATATTAATTACAAATATACATAATTTGTATTTACCCCAACAACCACAAGACTTCAGCAAGGTAAGTGAACTACAAAGGGGGTTGATAGTGAGATGGGCTAGATAGTGAGAAGGGGGAGAGGGATAGATAGTGAGAAAGGGGGTAGTAACAATATTGAAATAAAGAGTGAGAATGAGAGAGAATAAATGAATTAATGTGGATGAATTGTGTGAATGATTTGTGAGAATGCATTAACAGATATATGTACCATGAATGTAATTTGTGGAAAGTCAAAAATGGCACAAGCAGGGTGTTTGAGCCTTGGGGACCAAGATGGCACAGGCAGGTTGTTTATGGGACAAATATGGCACTGGCTGGGCTGTTGTGGGACAAAGTCTGGACTGTAATCTGTTTGTGTTATCTGGGTGCTGGTGAGGTTCTATGTGGGCAGTGTGGATGCCAGGGCTGGCTTTGGGGTGTGCGACCTGTGATCTATGCCTGTAATTTAGGGAGTTTTATCTATACCTTTAGTATTTTAAGTATAAGTTTTTATGTTGATTCCAATTGATCTATACCTGCAAAGCTGGGTTTGTGTATTCTGTTGATCTATACCTGCTATGTTATGTTTCCATACATTATTTATGTATACCTGCAAATACAGGGTTTGTATGTCTTATTCAGTTGATCTATACATGCACGTGCTGTTTCCATGTGTTGTTTATTTGATCTATACCTGAACTACAGGGAGTATGTAAAAAAGAGGTATGGCTTAGTGAATGAGGGGACAAAGGGATTCTGGGGATGATTACAGAGGAGAGGACCTCTCAATGTCACCGTTCAGTGAGGAGGAAAGACTGCGCTGACTGTCACAGTCTTCCCCTAATCTGCAGTGAGTGTGGCAAATATTTTTTTTTGATGTGGTAGAGGAGGGAGTGATTGCATGCTAGGGAGCGTGGATACCTCCCCCGGGTTAGCCCCCCCATATTAAGAATTTTTATAAAAGATCACTGCATTTGTTAGATCTTTGTTAGATCAGGTTTGATCAACTGTTTTTTTCGTTAGATCTACTCTAAAATAGGCAATATTAACAATCTTTTTCAGGGGGGGCTAACCCGTAGCCAGCCCCCCCTCAACAAAAATTTCAACAAAATGTTACTGATTATGATAGCTCTGCGTTAGATCAGGTTTGATCAGACAAAATTTTTGTTAGATCTAGTCTAATTACTGAGATATTGCATATTTAATGAGTGGGGGCAGGCCCCCCCTCAACTGAAATTTGGAAAAAAATTTATGGATTTTGGTAGATATTCGTTAGATCCGGTTAGATCAACTGTTTTTTTCGTTAGATCTATCACGCAGGAGGCGGTATTCACAATCCTATTTTGTGTGCGGGGGATGGGTATACATATGGGCTGGCCCCCCCTCAACTGAAATTTGGATTTTTTTTAATGGATTTTGGTAGATGTTTGTTAGATCTGGTTAGATCAACTGTTTTTTTGTTAGATCTATCACGCAGGAGCCGGTATTCACAATCTTATTTTGTGTGCGGGGGATGGGTATACATACGAATTGGCCCCCCCTCAACTGAAATTTTGATTTTTTTTTAATGGATTTTGGTAGATATTCGTTAGATCCAGTTAGATCAACTGTTTTTTTTCGCTAGATCTATCACGTAGGAGGCGGTATTCACAATCCTATTTTGTGTGCGGGGGATGGGAATACATATGGGCTGGCCCCCCCTCAACTGAAATTTTGATTTTTTTTATGGATTTTGGTAGATATTCGTTAGATCCAGTTAGATCAACTGTTTTTTCCGCTAGATCTATCATGCAGGAGGCGGTATTCACAATCCTATTTTGTGTGCGGGGGATGGGAATACATATGGGCTGGCCCCCCTCAACTGAAATTTGGACATTTTTCAATGGATTTTGGTAGATATTCGTTAGATCCGGTTAGATTAATTGTTTTTTTTGTTAGATCTATCACACAACAGGGAGTATTGACAATCCTATATTGTGTGCGGGGGGATGGGAATACACATGGGGTGGCCCCCCCTCAACTGAAATTTTTATTTTTTTAAGGGATTTTGGTAGATATTCGTTAGATCCGGTAAGATCAATATTTTTTTTTCGTTAGATCTATCACGCAGGAGGCGGTATTCACAATCCTATTTTGTGTGCGGGGAGGATAGGTTTTATTTCCTAAATGCTTTATTTCCTATCTTTTAGCTTTGTATAGCGTTTCCAGGGCCGGCCTTAGGTGTTCAGGCGCCCTGTGCGGACCACCCCCGAACTCCACGGAACAGAGGTAGAGCTCAGCGGGACATAAATTCCAAATTTCAGTTGGAGGGGCAACCAATATGTATTCCCATCCTCCTGCATACAAAATAGGACTGTGAATACCACCTCCTGTGTGATAGAGCTAACGAAAAAACAGTTGATCTAACCGGATCTAACGAATATCTACCAAAATCCATAAAAAAAATTCCAAATTTCAGTTGAGGGGGGGCCAAAATCAATAATAAAAAAAAATTCAGTTGAGGGGGGGCAACCCATATGTATTCCCATCCCTTGCACACAAAATAGGATTGTAAATCCTGCGTGATAGATCTAACAAAAAAAACAGTTGATCTTACTGGATCTAACCAATATCTACCAAAATCCATAAAAAAAATTCCAAATTTCAGTTGAGGGGGGGCCAGCCCATATGTATACCCACCCCCGGCACACAAAATAGGATTGTGAATACCGCCTCCTGCGTGATAGATCTAACGAAAAAAACAGTTGATCTAACGAATATCTACCAAAATCCATTAAAAAAAAAACAAAATTTCAGTTGAGGGGGGGCCAACTCGTATGTATACCCATCCCCCGCACACAAAATAGGATTGTGAATACCGCCTCCTGCGTGATAGATCTAGCGAAAAAAAACTGTTGATCTAACCTGATCTAACGAATATCTACCAAAATCCATAAAAAAAAATATCAAAATTTCAGTTGAGGGGGGGCCAGCCCCCCCTCATGAAATATGCAATATCTCAGTAATTAGACTAGATCTAACAAAAATTTTGTCTGATCAAACCTGATCAAACGCAGAGCTATCATAATCAGTAACATTTTGTTGAAATTCTTGTTGAGGGGGGCCGGCTACGGGTTAGCCCCCCCTGAAAACGATTGTTAATATTGCATATTTTAGAGTAGATCTAACAAAAAAACAGCTGATCAAACCTGATCTAACAAAGATCTAACAAATGCAATGATCTTTTGTAAAAATTCTTAATATGGGGGGGCTAACCCGGGGGAAGTAGCGTGGCTGGGGGCCCAAGGAAGTGCTTCCCCAGGGTCAATTGTTCAATATTTAAAAAAATGGTTTTGTTACAAAGATAAGCTGTTTTTTCACTATATTTAATGTATTTAATGTATATTATTTTTACCAGTGTTTCCAGTTTTATATTTTTATAGTTGTTTGCAAATTAGGAGAGATGGGGATAGTGAGGAAAGCAGTATATATATATTTACCTATGCACTTTTTTGGTGACAGTGGGGAAATATTTTTACATTTTTTTTTCTTTTCTAACACTGCTTTTTCCTGGTCCTCGTTAACTAACACTCCCATCTCTGTTTTCAGTGCACCTACACTTTCTTTTTTTTTTCTTTTTTTTTAAGAATTTATGTACTTAAGGAATTTTTTGGGGTTGGTGTTGCTCTCTTTGGCTGTGGTGGGAGTGTGCGGTCTGAGACAAGTGCATTACACACATGTTTACACACATAATATGTAATGCGTGTCATACAGTAAATAAAGTGCCAAGAAACAGATGACCAAATACACACACACCAAGACAGGCTCTGCCGCACCCAAACACACACCAGGACAGGCTCTGCCGCACCCAAACACACACACACACACACACACAAACACACACGTTAGGACAGGCTCTGCCACACTGACACACAAACACATGCCAGGACAGGCTCTGCCACACAGACACCCAAATACACACACACACACCAGGACTGGCTAAGCCACAACAAAGCATATAAAATGCATTTTCTACACTGTTTTCTCTTTAAACCCCCCTTTTGTTTTGATGCCCCAGCCAGACCCTCCCTTTAGTATTGATTAATGTGCCCCCCAACCTTGTGTATTGCCCCCCTTTGTGCATTTATGCCCCCACACCCATGTGTATTGATTTATGTGATGCCCCCCCCAGCCAGACCCCCTTAGTATTGATTTTTGAGATCCTGAAAGAATTACCAGTAGAAGTGGAAGGACCGAAAAGGACCAAAAAATACCCATTTTCCATCCCCATTTACCCCACTGTAAAATCCTACTTGTCTCTTCCTCTAATCGCACATAAAATTTCAGGTATTTCCTGCCGGGCCCACTCTGTATTTCTTACGTAACTCTAGTACTCCCATTTCTATGAGTTCTCAGTTCTATAATATATGATTCCATAGTACTGTATAATAAAGGAATTATACCCCACTTTTGACTTTATGTCCCATTCCGACAATTCCTTTAACCTTGCTTTAGAAAATAAAAACTGGTTAAAAGAAACCAAACAGTAATTACCTAAATAAAGATCACGCTGTCTGCGCCTGCTGCTGAGTAAAGAGGCGCAGGGGACACTTTAATGAAGTTTACTGAATACCTGATACATTTCGAGGGTATTTTTAATATTCGCAGGAAAGATAAAGAATTGTCTGAATAAATAAATAACAAATAAAGCTTATAAAAGAGAATATAGTCGATGGGGTGTAGCATTCGATATCACAGACTGTCACGTAGGAGCTGACGGAAGGGATCGCACAAAAATGGCAGGACCTGGTAAGAACTTACTCTTTAGTTCAAGATTTGTTGCTCAGCTGTGGAGCTTTCAACTTTATAAGTGGGATTATTTTGTCGGACGTATTGACGGGACTGGTTGAGATTAGGGTAAGAGTCACATTAGGATGTGAAAAGATTTATGCAGGTCTGACAAAATGTTGTAGACATTAGAAGACCAAGAGACATATGTAGGAGCCACCTCATGATTTTTACGTGGCTGATAAGAGGCACATCCATGAAGCTCTACGCGAAATATCGATTTATTTATTATAAAAGGCTGTCCTGTACAGCGGGCAATTACTTTCAAGGGGTCCATGTATAAAGTGGATATAGAGGCAGAAGGTGATCATTGTTGACCTTATTTGCATGTGCTTACCCAGAATCCCTTGTGGCAGCATGAGATTTCTGAGGGAAAAACAAGCCTTCTGGCTTGTCTGGTGTCTGTAGATGAGTGTTTAATAATAATAATAATGCTTCTACATACCCCCTTAATTTTAAGTGGAAGGGTTTTCCATCATCTTTACTCACCATAACTCTTCTGATTGGTATTTCTCGTGCTACCCCAAGCCTCAAGGATTAAGCCAGTTAACACAACCTCATGCTGATGAGTCCTATTGAGGATGAAACAGCTCTCCATCACGGCTTTCAAATTCACGGCTTGTCCCTCACGACTCTTTGGCACATGATTTTGTCCCCATGTTTTTGGACACTGTTTTCTTTTAAGAGGCAGTGAAGCCTGGACTTTGCTGGAGGAGGATTGGGAGCCTTCTGGCCCCTTCCTCTTTCCACGATTCCAGCAAGGAGTCTCACTCTTCGGGGTGAGACTCAAATCCGACCCTCCCATGGGGGGGGTTGGAATCTGTCCGAGTTCTCCTTGAGGGAACTTGGAATTCATAGTCTGGCTTCTGCTGCCTAGTGCACAGAATGCGGCACCCAAAGGAGCACGCACCTCGGGCTTCCAAAAAACAGCTGTCCATGACTGTGAAGGACAGTCTAGAGGCTGAAGACTTGCCCCATTCTGCTTGGCTCCCTTTTCTTTCCTCCTCGCCCATCCTGACCATCCCATTTCCCCAGGTTGTGTTCCACTAATGTGCTAACCATATGTGCCATGTCTGGGAATGTAATTGTACACTGCTTCTACTGAGCTTTCCGTAAACTGAAGTCGTACTGTAACGTGTATTGCCCTGCGCTGCGTCGCAGTACTGCTTATCGTCTATCTGTACCAATATTACTGATCTATGTATTCCTGCTAAAACAGGTTGATGTCTGTTTTATCATAATCAGTTTTGTATAATAAACTTAAATACAAAAAAAAAAACCTGTCCATGAGCGGTGATCTGGCTGCTGCGCCTCTTCTCGAGTTTTGTCTAAAAGCTGTCCTGTACAGCGGGCGATTACTTTCAAGGGATCCACGTATAAAGTGGATATAGAGGCAAAAGGTAATAATTGTTAACCTTATTTGCATGCGCCTACCCAGAATCCCTTGTGGTTGTGGCAGCACCATGAGATTTCTGGGGTGAAAACAAGCCTGTTAAGGCTTGTCTGGTGTCTGTAGATGAGTGTTTAATAATAATATTTCTACTACCCCTTTTGTTATAAGTAGTAACACTTATTGGATTCACTGATTCTGCTTCCAAAATGTTTACCCTGGACTGGATGTTTGGGATGCTGTCGATCTTTTTTGTTAATTATAAGTATCTTTTATTATAATAAGGGGTTTGGGCTAGAAAAAGAGACTGTATCTGTAAATGTAATAGGCAGAAACCAACAGCTTCCATGTAAAGGTAATGTTGGGCTTGTCCTTCTGGAAAACATTTATTGGCAAATTAAACTTTACGAAAGATTCATCTTCTTCTAGGTACTTAAAATATTGGGTGGTTTTCATACATTTGCTTAGACGTTACCAGCTGTAAAAATGATGGTTATCTCTCTCTCTCTCTCTCACTTCTCCCTGGACAACAGGACAAGGTCATGACCACTGGTGAACTCCCACAAAATGGTGGGTCATATCATCCAATTGGGGGAGAGGATATGTCCAAAAGCTCTGCCATTTTGTGGCTGTTCACCATGAGGTTATGTCCCTGTCTTATCGTCAACGGAAAAGTGGACGAAGAACTAAGACTTTTTCGGAAAAAGACAGGAGAAGACAAGTAGATGCTAGTTTCGTAGAGGAGCTGTGCTGCACAGAGACAGGTACATGGAAACGGTCAGCAGTGAAGGTTAGATGAGAGTCCGAGAGGGCATGAGAGAGAGAGTGAAGAAGAACCTGAGAGAGCATGAATGAGTGTGTGAGTGAGAGTGAAAGAACAACAAACGTTAAAGGAAAATTTGGAGCTCTTTGCTTCATTTTCCTTTATTTCATTGGGGTCCCCCCTCGTTTTCGGAGATTTGAATTACGCAAATTCTATTAAAATTGTTAAAAGTTTAGGTATAATTGTCTTACTCCAGTGTATGCAGAAATGCATGATAACTTCTGTAATGACTGAATTACATATTTCACCACCCTTTCCACTGGTGACCGTCGATTCTCTGTTCAGATCTGTTGCAGAACAAATCTCCCAAAGACCTGACTTGTTTTCACCTTGATGCTTAATACATTTTAGTAAAATGACCTATTATACTTACCTATTATTCCTTATATTATTTACAAAATTATCCTATAAGAAAATTGGTTAATATAACCCTCTCAAGCCCTGCGTACTCAGGCTTCACCTTAATGGCTGATGGGTACCAGTTGGTGCCCTGGAGCGCTGGGGCCCTTTACTAAAAGAAAAAAAGAATTGTCACTCGCAGGATCTACCATAAGGGCTGTGTAGCACAAAGGTAAATAGTAGACTTGTGTATTCGTCTTCGGGCGAACATGGAAACGAACACGAAGAGTGCGTTTTCGCGTTCGTTCCGAAGACACGCCGAAGATCTTCGTGATTGTCTTCGTCTTCGTCTACCATTCCCCCCACCCCTTCTAACCTTCCTTGTCTTCGCGGCGGTTCCCGGAAGTGGAAATGCGCAGGTTCGCCGTCACGGGTTACAGGGCAGTGCGAATGAGCCTATTGGTCGCCTACAATGTTTAAATATTTATTTGTTGTTAAATATCGTATATATTGTACAAAATTATATTTTCTATTACATTTTAATACTGGTAACTGCTATTTTGTTTTAGTCGTTAGTCCCACATGCTTGATGTTTAATGTTCCCCCAACCCAGTTATTGATCTTTTTGACCAAATTGCTAATTATAACAATATTGTGTTTTCGTAACATTTCAGATACTATTTTGTTTACCGTGTACAGAGATGATACGATCCGAGCTGGGCACCCACCTAAACAGGAAAACGATAACTACTTTGCAAGGGCAGCCCAGCTGGGGAGATTTGGGGGCGTCGGTGCTATTGCTTTCAGTCCTGAAGGGAAGCTGTACGCTATCCGTGGAGAAGATCTGTATGCGGGGCCTATGCCTTCTGCCGGGAAGGACTGGTTCTCTGTTGCTAGAAGAGTGAGCAGAGTCGACTGGAAGAACGTCAAAACCCTCTTATTTCATCCCAAAGGGGATCTCTACGTAATCACAAAAGACGGGGGTTTGTTCAAAGGCCCGGCTCCAGATAATGAATATGTCTCCTGGCTTTATGGAAGAGCTACCCAGATAGGTCGAAAATGGAACACATTAGCAGCTGTTTTCTTTGACCCGGAAGGCATTATGTATGCGGTGACCAGTGATGACAGGTTTGTGAAAAGAAGTCCACCAACCTCGATAAATGACAACTGGACCGGTACAAGCATAGTGATTGGGAGTGGAAACTGGCTTCCATTAACCTATTTTATGTCTTTCACCCCCAATGGAAAACTGTGGTGTGTCCAAAAAGATAACGGTAACATTTACTATGCAGATCCACCAGTCGCAGGAATCGGCGTTTATCATGCCAAAAAAGTTGGGTGGAATTATAACGAATTTAGAATACTTGCTTTCACAAGCGATAAAACAATCCAGCGAATAATAAGCTTGGAATTCCTTCCTGATTTGGGTAAAGTGATCTCAGAAACCCTTGAGGTCGTCCAGGAAAAGACCTACGACAACAAAAGGAGCTCCGTCCCATTGAAACACAAGTTTTCGTAAGTAGTCGATAGTTATTTCTTCATTATATATATTCACAACTGATGAACACTGAACGTTTTGAAGGGCTCATGAGTCTAAACATTGTTAGGGTGAGGGGGGTGTAATATTATAACATTATAGAATGAATAAATAGATCAAAGGAATTAAACACAGGAATGGATTCTAACGCTTCGAGGTGAACTCATAATTGTTTTGTAGATTAAGGAAGTTATTTTGGCATACCATCGCAACCACTGTTGGTTCCACCACCAGCTCCTCTATCTCCTCTATAACACTGGGTCAGATTAAAATCTAATGACAAAATAATCTGGTTTATACTTTTGCAGGCTGAAAATGCACATCATACTGATGACATCATAAATCATTATCATCCTCCTGAGTACCCAGTGAATGGATGGGTTTCCCAGGCAGGAAAGTACTAAATAACTACTATACACAACAGTAGTGGAACAACAGCATAAACATGCATTAAAACATAAATGCAAGTAAGTCAAATAATACGGTGGCTAACCGGGCCCAGCACCCTCTCAAGCCCTGCGTACTCAGGCTTCACCTTAATGGCTGATGGGTACCAGTTGGTGCCCTGGAGCGCTGGGGCCCTTTACTAAAAGAAAAAAAGAATTGTCACTCGCAGGATCTACATAAGGGCTGTGTAGCACAAAGGTAAATAGTAGACTTGTGCATTTGTCTTCGGGCGAACATGGAAACGAATACGAAGAGTAAGTTTTCGCGTTCGTTCCGAAGACACGCCGAAGAGAAGACAGCGGCGGTAAAACGTAGGCGAAGACGAAGACACACACCACGAAGATCTTCGTGATTGTCTTCGTCTTCGTCTACCATTCCCCCCCCCTTGTAACTTACTTTGTCTTCGCGGCTTCGCGGCATCGCGGCAGTTCCCGGAAGTGGAAATCCGCAGGTTCGCCGTCACGGGTTACAGGGCAGTGCAAATGAGCCTATTGGTCGCCTACAGGGACCTCCTCTGGCATCAACCAATTGGGTGATGCCAGAGGAAGACCCTGCAGGTGACCAATAGGCTCACTCGCACGGCCTTTGTAACCCCTGACAGCGAACCTATGGATTTCCGCTCCAGTTAACCCCTTCGATGCTACGTTATCTAACACAGCATCGAAGGGGTTAACGGGAGCGGAAATCCATAGGTTAAAAGGCCGTGCAAGCGACCAATAGGCTCACTTGCACGGCCCCTTAACCCTTTAAAAAAAAGTTAACCCCTAATGAAAAAGTTAACCCCAATGCTGCAACTTACCCGGCAGATCCCACTGGTCTTTAACTAATTGAACAGGGAGGGAGACCAGTGGCATCTGCAGGGTAAGTTGCAGCATTGGGGTTTTAAATGCAACTTACCCTGCAGATGCCACTGGTCTCCCTCCCTGTTCAATTAGTTAAATGTCCTTACGAGCGACTTTATTGGTCGCTCGTACAGACATTTAACCCGGCACAGACTAACTAATTGAGCAGGGAGGGAGACCAGAGGCATCGGCCGGGTAAGTTGCAGCATTGGGGTTTTAAAACCCCAATGCTGCAACTTACCCGGCCGATGCCACTGGTCTCCCTCCCTGTTCAATTAGTTAAATGTCCGTACGAGCGACTTTATTGGTCGCTCGTACGGACATTTAATTAATTGAACAGGGAGGGAGACCAGTGGCATCGGCAGGGTAAGTTGCAGCATTGGGGTTTTAAAAGTCTGCACGAGCGACCAACAGAGTCGCTCGTGCAGACTTTTAAAGCCCCAAAGCTGCAACTTACCCGGCACATCCCACTGGTCTCCCTGTTCTATCAGTTAATAAATGCTAGAACAGGGAGACCAGTGGGATCTGACGGACAAGTTACGGCACCAGGAGTTTAACAGTCTGTACGAGCGACCCTATTGGTCGCCAGCAGGGGGCTCGTCTGCCATCAACCAATGGTAGATGAGCCCCTGCTGACGACCAATAGAGTTGCTCATACGGACATTTAAACTCCTGGCGCCAGATCAGCTTTAACCCCTTATTAACCCCTTAACTGGGGAAAACGAAGAAAAACCGAACACGAAGAATGTCCACGAATATTCGCCCGAAGAGAAGACAGGAACAGGCGAATATTCGCGGAATACGAAGTTGTTTTTTTTGCCGAAGACGAGCACGAAGACGAAGAAGAAGAGCCCCCTGGTGCCCAAGTCTAGTAAATAGAATGCTGTATCGGCATAGCAGGGGCAGATGATACCCCTGACTTCTCTGAAGTATTCAGTTACACAGATAAAAGGGGAGCTGCAAGCGCTTTCAGCCACTTGTTGTATCTGAATAATGCTTCGCAGCTCTCTCACTGGATGAGGATGCCGGATCAGCCACTGGATTCATCCTGCTCCCCGGCTTACACTGGGGCAGCAGATCAGATGGATGATGTTGCCTGGACACTGCTTCTCACAGGATCCTGACACTGTGTAGGCCTCACACCTCTCAGCTTACTTCTCCCTCCTAGCAGATTCAGAACCGGCCTAATCGAGCTAGAGTCTTTCCTACAGCTCCTGGCTGCCATGTGACGGCAACCCCAGGAACTGAGCCGCACTCCCTCTATACTGGTCGCTCCACATAGTCACAGTCTATGCGACACAACATGAAAACCTGAAGGGGCTACGCTAGTCTTTTGTGTTTTTTTATTTTTTTATTTTGGATGTGTACATTGGATGCATCTCATGTCTCTAGCCCGGGGATTTAGATGTGTCGGGGAAGGCTGAGAATTTTTTTTATTATAATTGAATAAATGATTACTTTACAAGAATCCAGTTGTATATATGTTTCATCTTACATTTCAATCTAGTCGTGACACGTGAGAAATCTTAAAAGGTCCTAATAGTTTCAAATGTATTTATTTCAGATTCACTAAAACCATTAGGGAGTCGAGTGAATTTTCCCACGAACACGGATTCACATTTGAAATTGGTTCCGAATTGACCTTTAAAGCAGGAATTCCAGGAATCGCTGAACAAGGACTAAAGCTTACTGTCAACATGAGCACAACCCACACCTGGAACTTCACTGAGACCAATGAGACCGAGGTACGTGGGCCTTTTTACGGACACATTTATATTCATGGCATGGCTAACAAGACTCTTGGCATTTGTCATAAGTGATACACGTGTTTAGGACACACATTTTTAGAGGTTCTTCAGGAAGCAAAAGGAGAAGTGTTGTCATTTTGTAACTCTCAAGCCACGCTGCTTTTGATGCTTAAATTTAAATAAAGTACAACTTGAATGACTAGAAAACTTCTTATTTCAGCATTCCACTTTTAATTTTAATTTCCTTTTCATTTTACCTTTTCCTTCTTAACAAATCTCCTCTTTTGCGCACATTCAGCCCATCTATCAGTTTGATATACATATACTCCATTTATTACATTTTATACTTTGTTGAGGTACCATTAGTGATATTAAAATGGTGTAGCTGGTGAGAAAGGACCATTGGAGGACATTTTAAATCAAGATCATTCATGACTTTTATTTAAACCTCTCTCTCTCTCTCTCTCTCTCTCTCTCTCTCTCTCTCAGGTTTCATTTTCCTCAAGCAGCGATGTGGAGGTCCCGGGAGGTAAAGCCATCCGGGTCATCGCGTCAGTCAGGAAGGCAGAAATGGAAATGCCGTATCGCGCCAAAGTCCGCACCCTTTTTGGCTATGAAACAAACATTGAGGGCACGTGGAGAGGGGTCTCCCACTTTAACCTGACGGTGGCACAGGAGGACATCTGAGAATTTGGTTTCTTTTTCCTAAATGCAAATCAGAATTTCTTAATAATCTAAAAAAATGGTAGGATTATATAAAAATATAACTGCTTTGTTAAGTGCCAACATAGTAATATTTAGCTGGGAAATACTTATGAAATATTAGCTTAGTTAGCTTACATTAGTAAAGAATAATATGATGACATGCAGCAAAAAAGCATTAGATGTCTGTTATACTCAGCCTAGCATTAAAGGGTCATGTCTTTGCCCAACAATTGTTGATTGAAATAAAGAATGATATGAAAGCACGATGGTGATCTGTTTTTATTTTATTGTTATGGAATTTATGCTTGTCATACATCTGGGTCAGTAAACAAGTACCTTTTATTGGCTTTTCAGCCAAGCCTAAAAGGGTCATGTCATTTCTATATAATCCTTGTGTGATGGGAATGACCTGTACCCCAACTAGGTACATCCGCCAGACAATGCTTCCTTCTACCCATGGCTACCGGGAACACAAAGCAGCACCAAAGCTTACCCCTTTTTTTTTTTTAAGCCCCGAGGTTCGTGCTTCGCTGTGAAGAAAAAAACAAAAAATTGGCAAGTGCCGTAAGGCCACAGTGGACACCAGATCCCCCTCTTCGGTTTTCTTCGGGGGTCGCACTCCCGAAGGATATGCGGCCCCTTCCTTCCCTCCCCAGCCATAAGGCCTGCAGGAGGGCTGGATCTTCTTGGTCCCTTCTTGTATGGGTTGGGACCACTGAAATCGTCATTTAGAGGAGGGGGCACTCAAAAGAGCTACCTAACTCCCCTCCTCACCAGAAAAGCTGGACCTTTAGGGCACCCGGCTCCGCCATGGCTTTTCAGTGTTCGTGTCGTGTCCGTTTATCAAAATCCATTTGTAAAAATAAACTTTAATACAAAGAGATATCAAAAGATAAAAATACACACGTTCTCTCTGAAAAAAACTATGCAAAAATTATATACAAAAAGTGCTTCCCGTGTGCACCGCACACCAAGCCAGAAGGCTGGGGCTAGTGCATACAAAAAATAAAGTGCAAGTAGGGGTCCTAGGCGCTAAAAAGCACTTACCCACATGTGTAAAAAAAAAAAAAAACACAGTGTGCTTAAACTCACACCTACACCAATTACCCAGCACCCAGTCCTGGACCAAGGACCTAAAAGCACCCTCAGGACTTCATGCATTTCCAGCCTTAAGGCCAAAGAACCAAGCCATCTCCTCACTTGATCTTAGCCAAAAGGCAAAGAAGCCCAACAATTACCAGAATAACAATACTAACCCCATATTGAACTAAAACAGGATCTGTATTTATTGAGAAAACAATCACCACCAGCCTCCAAGAGCCTTTCAATAAGCTGTGATGAGTTACGACCAGCATGCATCACACCATATGTAAACACAATATGCCGATCATATGCAAATTAGTCATAACAGAAAACCACCCCAATTTACACAATCCTGTCATCAGAACCAATAATATTGGTCAGACAGGCAGAGGGAAACCGGGATTTAGAGAGCTTTGGCTCTCACACTGTTGCCACACTGTATTCCTAAATTTTTTAGCCAAATTGCAAGCACTTGCGCTTTAGTGAATAGACCTGTATGTGTTGGAAGACAATTGGTTAAAAGAAACCAAGCAGTACAGAATACAAAATTTTCATGTACTATAAAGTACAGGTAACAGCTGACACATTAAGCTTTCTGAACTGAATAGAGCATATGTTTTAATTACACTGTTAAATCTAATCAATGCAGCCAACGGATGGAATCACCAAATACGCGAACATGCTCACCTAGGAGCACTTGAGAGACACTTGTGTACAGGAGGCCCCTGCACGCACGCGCCGTTCATGAAAGGAACAACCTGTAGCTCAACTGGGTACACTCACCAGACGATCCTTCCTTCTCCCCAAGGCCGCTGGGAACACAAAATGTCAACCGTCAGGCAGGACTAGCATCGAAGACAGAGGGAACAGCTCTTTGGGAACATCGGCAACACTGTAGTATACAGAAGCATAGCAATACAGTGCTTTACCGCCCTGACAATAACTTTTTGGAGGAAACAATCACCACCAGCCTCCAAGAGCCTTTCAATAGGCTGGCGGGGAGTTAAGACCAGCGTGCATCACATCATATGTAAAACACCAATTTACACAATCCTGTCATTAGAACCAATAATATTGGTCAGACAGGCAAGAGGAAGGGGAGGACACTGGGGTCTAGAGAGCTCTGTCTCGCTCACTGTTGCCACTCTGTACCCCTAATCAGGTACAGGGTGACAAACATAAATCCAAGCAAAGGGACCAGATATTGCTCTGCAATCAGTGTCCACTGTCACCTGCTGGAAGTATGTAATGCAATCCAGGGGTGCACCATCTATAATGGGAAATACAGCCTCCTTGCGCGCCCCAAGTCACAGAGGCTTCCGTGACATCTTGATAATGTAGTAGAGTTCCCAACCTGCGCTGCATTGATGAGTGTCAATACATTAAAAGCAGTGTATAAGCACCTTAGCCCTAATGATCATGAATATTAACTAGACTTGGGTGCCGGTGAGGTCTTTGTGGGGAAAAAAATTCTTTGTATTCCACAAATATTCACCCATTCCAGTACAGTATCTCTATACCACCTTTGCAAATCATTATATTAGTTTACCCTTAGACATTTTACCTAGGTAAAGGTCCAGCATATAAATTTATACATAGCTACTCATGCTACAACAATAAACATAAAATAATGCATATTTCTTTATTACATGTTCCCATGACAACATAACATCTACATTTTTCTACATTTATGATTTGTTACAGTACAGCAGTCTGGTGGTTTTTGCTTGTTTGTTACAGTCCTAAGTACTGTGTACATCATTACCATACCTTAGACATCTCCAAATTTTACCCCAGAGTCTAGAGCTGATAACTGGACTCCCAGATCAGTCTGTTTAATACCCCAGCAGTCCCCAGGTGCTGCCCTCTTACCATCCCGGTTCTGCCCATTTCCTGGCCCTTTACAGTTAATTTGGGACTAGATCCACCCCTATGTGTAGCTAGCCATGTACCCTATCTCAATTTCCTGAACAGAACTTCCTCCTCCTTCTGCTACCCTTACAAAATGATGTGCAGGGTGGCACAACGTACACGAAGACGCATAAAACGAAGAATCTTCGTTTCTTCGTGTTCGTCTTGGTGGCACGCCCGACAATTTTTCAAAGAAGAAGAGGACAGATTGAGTGAGCTGATCTTCGTTTGACCAATCAGCTCACGCTTGTGACATCATGCTGAGAGCTCGTCCAATGTCTGTGCTGCTTTTTTTTTTTTAAATAGAAGCCAGTCTATATAAGAGCAGAGCACGCAAGAAATCCATCCATTTACTCTGTGACTGCTGTGCTGCATCCGCGCGTTACAGAGAGAGATACAGTGGGGCAAAAAAGTATTTAGTCAGCCACCAATTGTGCAAGTTCTCCCACTTACAAAGATGAGAGAGGCCTGTAATGTTCACCATAGGTACACTTCAACTATGAGAGACAGAATGAGACAACAAAGTCCATAAATCACATTGTCTGATTTTTAAAGAATTTATTTGCAAATTATGGTGGAAAATAAGTATTTGGTCAATAACAAAAGTTCATATCAATACTTTGTTATATACCCTTTGTTGGCAATGACAGTGGTCAAACGTTTTCTGTAAGTCTTCACTAGACTTGGGCACCAGGGGGCTCTTCGTGTTCGTCTTCGTGCTCGTCTTCGGGGGGAAAAAAACCTTCGTATTCCGCGAATATTCGCCCGTTCCTGTCTTCTCTTCGGGCGAATATTCGCGGACATTCTTCGTGCTCGTTTAATCTTCATTCCTTCCCGGTTGCCTAGCAGGGGTTAATACGGGGTTAACAACACATCGGAGCAGCAGCAGCTGCCGTGAAGGAACGTGTGTGCAACTCTATTGGTCGTTTCGGCAGGGGGCTGGTCTGGCATCAACAAGTGAATTGCAGAACGCACTTCATTCGTTGATGGCAGGCCAGCCCCCTGCCGAAACGACCAATGGAGTTGCACACACGTACTGAGGTGTACTGTACACAAAATGACCTAGAGACAAATGCTCCAAGGAACTTGGCCTCCGTTTATCATACACAATCACACATCCATAGATGTTTAATAAAAGAATAGGGATTATTTTACATTTTTAAATTGATTTTGGACCACTTGTAATACATGCCTAACATTTGCTACCTATTCACAATGGCATACTTTGCAACAACCCAACTTTTACTGGACAGGACTGGAAAAAAGCAGGACTGTCCACCAAAATCTTAGGTGTGTTGGCAGGTATGCGGATGGAAAAATGTTGGACAAGAACTAAAAAATAGCTTAGGGTTAATGTACGGTTATGTTTAAGATTAGTAGCAGTGCACTGGTTTGGTTAAAGATGTATTATGTCTAAATAATAATTTAATTTTAATTTTAATGGGTTTTAAAAAATTAAGGGGTTTATTTAAATGTATTTTAAAGTTAGATTTATTATTTAGTACTTTATTATATTTATTTAATGTTTATACTAGTGCTACCTACCGAGCTATAACTACCAACGTGTATTTGCATACCTAGATAGCTAAATTAGATGGGACAGGACTGGAAAAAAGCAGGACTGTCCCTGAAAAAGTTGGGTCTGTTGGCAGGTATGTGGATGGAAAAATGTTATAGTATGAAGTGTGAGTTATAGCGTTAATGCTAGTGAGTGTAGAAGTGAAGGCCAGGACAAATAACAAGAGGAAAGGTCCTTGTGATTTGTGCATTGTACGTGTATGTGTTATGTGTGTTATGTGTGTTGTCACTGTGTGTTATATGTGTTATGTGTTATGTCACTGTGTTATTTGTGTTATTGTGTTATGTTTGGTTGGTTGGTTGTGTATCAGAAGGAAAATAATGAAATGGAAATGGAAATGGAAAAGGAAATGGAAAAGGCGAATGAGTGGGCAATTGGCGACCCACTCACCTGTTTCACCCCAGAGCAAAGCATCCAAACACTGTCAGTCCTAGACGTTTGGCAGCGGACTTCCAGAGCTCAGACACAAGGCCCTAGCGTAAGCTGGCCACTCCGGCGGAGGTAGCAGGCGTTGCCACACCGCAAACAGACGCAGCCAGGGGGGAGAAACTGCCCTTACCATTAGGGACATTTTGGGCATGACTCTAGCCAGGAAGCGAACTGGCACAGAAGAGATGCTGGCACCACCACCACAACCACCACCACCACCACCAGCAGCAGCATTGAAAAATGGGAAAGGCGAATGAGTGGGCAATTGGCGACCCACTCACCTGTTTCACCCCAGGGCAAAGCACCCAAACACTGTCAGTCTTAGATGTTTGGCAGCAGACTTCCGGAGCTCAGACACAAGGCCCTACCGTAAGCTGGCTACACTGGCGGAGGTAGCATGCGTTGCCACACCGCAGCAAGTGCAACCAGGGGGGAGAAACTGCCCTTACCATTAGGGACATTTGAGGCATGACACCAGCCAGGAAGCGAACTGGCATTGAAGAGACGCTGGCACCACCAGCAGCAGCAGCAGAATTGGGAAAGGCGAATGAGTGGGCAATTGGCGACCCACTCACCTGTTTCACCCCAGGGCAAAGCATCCAAAGACTGTCAGTCCTTGGCGTTTGGGAGCGGACTTCCAGAACTCAGACACAAGGCCCTAGCGTAAGCTGGCTACACCGGCGGAGGTAGCAGGCGTTGCCACACCGCAAACAGACGCAGCCAGGGGGGAGAAACTACCCTCTCCATTAGGGACATTTAAGGCATGACACTAGCCAGGAAGCAAACTGGCAGAGAAGAGACGCTGGCACCACCACCAGCAGCAGCATTGGGAAAGGCGAATGAGTTGGCAATTGGCGACCCGCTCACCTGTTTCACCCCAGGGCAAAGCATCCAAAGACTGTCAGTCCTTGGCGTTTGGGAGCGGACTTCCAGAACTCAGACACAAGGCCCTAGCGTAAGCTGGCTACACTGGCGGAGGTAGCAGGCGTTGCCACACCGCAGCAAGTGCAACCAGGGGGGAGAAACTGCCC
Organism: Spea hammondii; assembly: GCA_029215755.1. Lineage (NCBI taxonomy): Eukaryota > Metazoa > Chordata > Amphibia > Anura > Pelobatidae > Spea > Spea hammondii. The sequence goes on from JARDYJ010000001.1 coordinate 1,962,750, forward strand.
TTACCATTAGGGACATTTGAGGCATGACACTAGCCAGGAAGCGAACTGGCAGAGAAGAGACGCTGGCACCACCACCACCAGCAGCAGTAGCAGCATTGGGAAAGGCAAATGAGTGGGCAATTGGCGACCTGCTCACCTGTTTCACCCCAGGGCAAAGCATCCAAAGACTGTCAGTCCTTGGCGTTTAGGAGCGGACTTCCAGAACTCAGACACTAGGCCCTAGCGTAAATTGGCTACACTGGCGGAGGTAGCAGGCATTGCCACACCGCAGCAAGTGCAACCAGGGGGAGAAACTACCCTCTCCATTAGGGACATTTGAGCATGATTTCAGCCAGGAAGCGAACTGGCAAAAGATACTGGCACCACCACCAGCAGCAGCGTTGGAAACGGAAAAAGGTGAATGAGTGGGCAATTGACGACCCGCTCACCTGTTTCACCCCAGGGCAAAGCATGAAAGTCTGTCAGTCCATGGCGTTTGGGAGCGGACTTCCAGAACTCAGACACTAGGCCCTAGCGTAAATTGGCTACACCGGCGGAGGTAGCAGACGTTGCCACACCACAAACACGTGCAACCAGGGGGAGAAACTACCTTAAACATTACAGAGAAAAAAAATTAACTTTCCAAGCTAAGAGCTGGGTAACCCAACTTGGGCAGATTGAATTTAAGAAAGGCAATCTGCTCCATCAGATGAGGTGCCATGCGTGAGCGCTGTGGACTCAGTATGTTTCCAGTCATAGAAAACACGCGCTCACTTTGAACAGTGGTTGGCGGACATGATAGTAGCTGCTGCGCAACCCATGAGAGTGCAGGCCACACACTCTTCTTTTCATCCCAGTAGCTAAGAGGATCAACATTAGGCGCAGAAGGAACTTCACAGAGGTAAAGTTTGACCATTTCAGCAGCACTACTCTCCTTTCTGCTGCTAGCTCTGTCAGATGGTCCAACTATACTCCCAAGTGCCTCTTCCCAAAACGCAGCTGCTCCACTCAGCTGTGTTGTGCTGCTTGTGGCACTGCTGCTGCTGCTGCTGCTAGGAGTAGCAGACCACATCATCTCTTCCTCCTCCTGCACCTCTCCTTCCTCGGACAGCATTCCCATTTTACGTTGCCAGTCACGCACCTTGTTGACCAATTGCTCCCGGTAGCTACTGAGAACATTACATTTCAAAGCTAGCTTTCCCTTAATTCTTGGATCGCAAAGGCACGCTAGCATCATTTCGGGACTCTCTTCCATTCGTTTGCGAAGGTGTACTTTTAGCAGATCCTTCAGCTTCCTGGCTATGGCTGCTACGTCAGGATGTAGAGTGCCACCTTGAACAGCCTCACGGTTTCCAAGGAACACATCCATCTTGCTGCCTAGATGGGAGAACACTGGGATTACCTGGGCCAGACTGGCAGTGTTTGAGCTTAAATTTTCTGTGGCATCCCTGAATGGTTTAAGGACTGCCACTAGCTGGGCGATCACTGTCCAATCCTCCCTATTCAATGGAGAGGTAATCCCAATATTGTGCTCTGAGGCAAGATTATGGATTGCCCTCTGCTGCTCCAAAATCCTCTCCAGCATGTCTAACGTGGAGTTCCACCGTGTACTGACATCCTGACGTAGGCAGTGTACGGGAAGACCTGACCTCTCTTGCTCTTCCCTCAAAAGTTGGCTAGCCTTAACACTATGGTGAAAGTGCCCAGCGATCTTTCTGCAGCGGGACAGAACTACTGCTGCCACATTAGTTCCTTCTGACATTGCTGCCTTCACTACAAGATGGATGATGTGGGCTGCACAGCGCACACCAACAATATGACCATCTCGCAGCGCTTTCACCATATTGGCACCTCCGTCAGTTACCACAAAACCAACTTCAACATTGGTGCCCGCCTCTGCTCCCACCCAAAGGCTAAACATTTTCCTCATTGCATGCAGAATGTTTTGGGAAGTGTGCTTTTCATCCATCACTTCTGCATGGAGAAGGAATGATCGGTAGCCTGCTGCAGCAGCTTCCTTAGACACACCGGGCTGCCACCAGTGTGCTGTCAAAGAAAGAAAGGCATGCTGGCCGCTAGGTGCACTCCACAAATCTGTAGTGAAATGAACACACTGACCAGCAGCCTTGGAAAGCTCCTCTTTCACTGCTGCAACACAGGACCGATACAATGAGGGGACAATGTTCCTGCTGAAAGTGGAACGTGACGGAACTGTATATTGTGGAGCCACAGCCGCCATCAATTGTTTGAAAGGCTCCCCTTCGATCATAGAGAAGGATGCCCCTCCAACAGCAATGAACTGACCAATCAGTCGCGTTACTTTATTGGCCTGCTGTTTGGGCATTGACCTTTTGGATTGGAATGCCACAAATTGTTCCAGGGTGGGCTGGACATGCAGTGCTCCAACCTGCCTTGGTCTCTGGCTGCCAGCACTAGCTGCTGCTGCTGCTGCTGCTGCTATTGACTCAGAAGAAGAAGCTGTTGGGGTTTTTCCACGGCCACCAGCTATGCTGCCTGCACTAAGTTTTACTTCTGCATCTTTCCCCAATAGCACAGCGTTGTGTTGAGTGCTGAGGTGATGCTTCATGCTAGCACTGGTAAAATGGCCAGACACTTTCCCTCTGCTTATTAGCTTCCCACAATGTTTGCACTTTCCATAGCGCCCTTCTTCAACATTTTCAAAGTGCTCCCAAATTGGGGCGCGCATAGCCTTGGAGTGTGCCTTGGGTGCTGCTCCTACTGCTCGGGGTGGATGAACAGAGGCAGAACTAGTGGTGGTGGGACTGGTGGTAACAGTACTGGCCATAGTGGGACTGCTAAATGCTTTAGATTTGCTAGGTTTTGCTGCTGCTGCTGCTGGTGGTGGTGGTGATGGTGATGATCGTAGCGGAGAAGGTGGAGGCTCAGGGGAAAATTGTGCACTAGTCATTTGGACACTGCTCCCTGAGGAATCTGATTCCTGACCACTCATCTCCTCTACTTCCTCTGGCTCATAGTCTAGCTCTTCATTAGCCAGATCGAATGGAATTCCTGCTAGGCTGGAGCTAAGACTGATATCGTTGTGAGACTCGTGACTAGTAGTAGTGCGAGCAGGAAGAATAGACTCTGCACTTGGCCTCTCAGTCTCAGGCTCCTCTGCTACCTCGCTAGGTGGAGTTCCACTATGTGCAGCCCTCTCTCTAACTGTCTTTACAAAAATTTTGTAAGGACTTGGTGGCTTGCTAGAGGTACTAGGAGGACATGGCATGGCGGTACCAGTGGACATGGCATGGCGGTACAGTAGGCGCAGCACTAGTGGTGGTAGAGGCGGTGGGGGTGGTGGTGGTGGTGGTTTTCCCTACAAAGGAATGAGATCGCTTTTGTTTGGGACCCCTCTGAGTCTTGCTGCTAATTTGGCTCTGCTTGGTACCTTGCATGCTGCTGGTGGATGGGGAAGATGCTGCTTGGGGCAAAAGGCACTTCTTTTTAGTCACTGGGCTGGTACTACTTGTGCTACCCTTTAACTTTGAACGTGCTTCTGGTGCTTTAGGCTTTCCGTAAAAAACCATAGAGCTTGTGGGCCTAGCCGCACTACTACTGCCTGCTTTTGGTGCCTTTCCTTTACTTGATGATCCTTCAAGCAATGCTTCCCCAAATGATAAGCGAGAGCTTGGCCTACTTGGCCGACTAGACTGACGCAAAGGCTGCATCTTAGAACTGGTGGTGGTGCTGATGGTGGTGGTAGATGGAGCTTGTCTCTCCTTAGTCCCAAAAGGAGGATCCATTTCAAATTTTGTGTAGTGTAGTGTTTAAAAAACTATAAAAAAATAAAAAATAGGAAAAACGAATTAAAGACAAAAAAATTAGAGGAAGTTCTCTTCAGTGCTACTGCTTAAAAAGTAAAACTATGCACTACTGCACTGTGCTGTTGTGTGCAATCTGGCAAAGTGCTAAAGTTATTTAAATTATTAACTCAAGATTAACTATTTAATAACTAGCAGTATTTTATTTTTAATTTGAATTGACACGGGCCTAAGAGCTTAGCCTACTACTAGTCTAGCCTAAAGCTATATTTCCTTACTATAAGTCTACCTCTAGGCAGACGCTCTCAAACCCACTAAGCTAAAGTGAGGTTAAATCAGATTCAGTATGATTTATTAATTAATATTAAGTTATATAATATTAATAGATTAGAAATAATTTACTTATATATTATGTATTATAGATAGAAGAATATAGATTATGAATTAGAATTTAGAATTAGAATTACTTATATTATAGATTATGAATTAGAATTTATATTGTTATATATTATTTATAATATATTATAGATTAAGATTAAAGAAGATTAGAATTATTTTAGTACTACAGCTAGTAGCTTGAAGCTTTGCTTAGTACAGCTCGTCACAGTCAATTTTTCTTGAAAAGAATTAGAAATAAAATAAAATGTCACAGCAAAACAGTTAGCTTCACTGCTTGCTGAACAAAAACACACAGCACTTATGCGGCTGCACTCACTAGCCCAACAAGTTCACTTCACTGATGGACTGAGGTGAGCAAAACACTAAGGGTACTTTTAATAAAATTGAAATAAAATGTAAAATAAATGAGAAAATCTTTGCAAAACAGTTAACGTCACTGCTTGCTGATCAAAAAAAAACACAGCACTTATGCGGCTGCACTCACTAGCCCAACAAGTTCACTTCACTGATGGACTGAGGTGAGCAAAACAAATGAAATAAAATGAAAGATTATTAATTAAGAAAAATTGACTTGGTCTCTTGCTGTTGCTAAAACAAAGCACAAACTATAGAGCTGCAGCACCAGTACTAATAAGATTAGCTGAACTATACGCTAGTAGTAATTAATTAATATTATTACTTTTATTTATAGCTAATTTAATTAACTATTAAGATAAGAAAGAATTATAGAATTATTGATATTACTGATTTTAGATTAGACACTAGTAGATGTCTTGAATGTCTACAGTACACTCTACACTAGTATACTATTACTAACTATAACTGACAAATATATATATAATTTTATAATGAATTCAATTATTAATTATATTAATTAATATTACTGATTTTAAATTAGACACTAGTAGATGAATGTCTACAGTACACTCTACACTAGTATACTTTAGTATATATATATATGACTGCAAATATATATATATATATATAATATTATAATGAACTATTAAATTATAGACTCTATTAAATTATTATTTATAAATTCTATTTAATTTATTTAAGCAGGACAGGCAGTAGGCACTAGTGCCAGCCCAGGGCAAGGGCACCCCAGTGCCACTGAGACACTGGGTGCACTGTCAACTCAACAGCACTTACACTACAGTTGATGACAAATTAAATAAAAATTAAATTAATCAAATTATTATTATTAATTATATTAAGTAGCTTAAGTGGTTGTGAGTCTTCGTCTTCTCCTACGTTTTGCCGGCACTCTATTCTCTTCGGCGTGTCTTCGGAACGAACAAAAAAACGGCCTCTTCGTGCTCGTTTTCATGTTCGCCCGAAGACGAATGCGCAAGTCTAGTCTTCACAAGGTTTTCACACACTGTTGCTGGTATTTTGGACCATTCCTCCATGCAGATCTCCTCTAGAGCAGTGATGTTTTGGGGCTGTCGCTGGGCAACACGCACTTTCAACTCCCTCCAACGGTTTTCTATGGGGTTGAGATCTGGAGACTGGCTAGGCCACTCCAGGACCTTGAAATGCTTCTTACGAAGCCACTCCTTCGTTGCCCGGGCGGTGTGTTTGGGATCATTGTCATGCTGAAAGACCCAGCCACGTTTCATCTTCAATGCCCTTGATGATGGAAGAAGGTTTTCACTCAAAATCTCACGATACATGGCCCCATTCATTCTTTCCTTTACACGGATCAGTCGTCCTGGTCCCTTTGCAGAAAAACAGCCCCAAAGCATGATGTTTCCACCCCCGTGCTTCACCGTAGGTATGGTGTTCTTTGGATGCAACTCAGCATTCTTTCTCCTCCAAACACAACGAGTTGAGTTTCTACCTTGGTTTCATCTGACCATATGACATTCGCCCAATCCTCTTCTGGATCATCCAAATGCTCTCTAGCAAACTTCAGACGGGCCCGGACATGTACTGGCTTAAGCAGGGGGACACGTCTGGCACTGCATGATTTGAGTCCCTGGCGGCATAGTGTGTTACAGATGGTAGCCTTTGTTACTTTGGCCCCAGTTCTCTGCAGGTCATTCACTAGGTCCCCCCGTGTGGTTCTGGGATTTTTGTTCACCGTTCTTGTGATCATTTTGACACCACGGGGTGAGATCTTGCGTGGAGCCCCAGATCGAGGGAGATTATCAGTGGTCCTGCATGTCTTCCATTTTCGAATAATTGCTCCCACCGTTGATTTCTTCACACCAAGCTGCTTGCCTATTGCAGATTCAGTCTTCCCAGCCTGGTGCAGGTCTACAATTTTGTTTCTGGTGTCCTTCGACAGCTCTTTGGTCTTGGCCATAGTGGGGTTTGGAGGGTGACTGTTTGAGGTTGTGGACAGGTGTCTTTTATACTTATAACAAGTTCAAACAGGTGCCATTAATACAGGTAACGAGTGGAGGACAGAGGAGACTCTTAAAGAAGATGTTACAGGTCTGTGAGAGCCAGATATCTTGCTTGTTTGTAGGTGACCGTATTTGCTCGATTATAAGACGAGGTTTTTTTCAGAGCAAATGCTCTGAAAAATACCCCTCGTCTTATAATCGGGGTCGTCTTATAATCAGACCTCAAATAGGTCTGACTATGAGACGACTAAGATCCAGATCCCCCGCAGCTGCAGGGGACCTGGAACCTCCTGTCCCCCCCCCGCCCCACTTACCGTTCTGAGTCCCCGGTGTGTAGCTGGGGCAGCGTGTCAGAGTTCCCCGCACCGGTGCCAGTGCCGGTGCCGCACCGGTGCGGGGAACTCTGATCTCTGACAGTCGGGGACAGTGATGGACGCAGACAACCCCCGCTGCTAGCCACGCCTCCTTCCGGCTGCAGCTTAAGTGCGTGGGATCTACACGCTGCCCCGGCTACATGACACGGAAGTCAGAAGCACCGGTAAGTTTGGGGGGGGGCTGGGGGAGTGTTAAATGGGGGGCATAAGGCATTTCTGGAGGCAGAGTGCTCTGTGAAATGACTTTTAACCCCCTTAATGCCACTCTCCCTCCTGAATGCCTTTTTAACCCTAGAGGCCACGCATCCCCATAATATGCCTTTTAACCCTCTAAATGCCAGAGTGGCATATAGGGGTATAAGGCATTTCTGGAGGCAGAGTGGCACATAGGGGGTCAAAAGGCATATCATGGGGCACAGTGACATATAGGGTTAAAAGGCATATCATGGGGCACAGTGGCATTTAGAGGGTTAAAAGGCATATCATGGGGCACAGTGGCATATAGGGGGTATAAGGCATTTCTGGGGCAGATGTGCATAACTGGGGGGGGGGCAGGTTGGAAAATAGAAGGAAATAAAACCAACATATTTTTCTCAATCATAGCTTTTATTAAAAAATAGTTTAGATGAATTAACATTTACTGGTAAAACTTTTTTCCTATAGGGTCGTCTTATATTCAGGCCTTTTCTTTTTTTCCTAAATTAATATTCAGATTTGGGGGGTCGTCTTATAATCAGGGTCATCTTATAATCGAGCAAATACGATACTTATTTTACTGAGGAATTTACCAATGAATTCATTAGAAATCCTACAATGTGATTTCCTGTATTCTTTCCCCCCATTCTGTCTCTCATAGTTGAAGTGTACCTATGGTGAAAAGTACAGGCCTCTCTCATCTTTGTAAGTGGGAGAACTTGCACAATTGGTGGCTGACTAAATACTTTTTTGCCCCACTGTAGTTCTGTGTGAGACGGGTAATCCTCAGCCCGCCATTTCTCTCAGTCTACTCTTACTGAAGTAGGATTTCTTTTCAGTGCTTCTGTCAACTGTGTAGTGCTGTTGAGGTGACAGTTTGCTGCACACAGTGCCTCACTGGGGTGCCCTTTAATTAGATTTTGTAATTTCACGACAGTCAGTCAATAAGTTAATTATTTAAGCTGAACTGTTTGAAATATTAATTAAATTAGTACTACTACTAATAATATAATATATAATAATAAAAATATTGTCATATAGTTTACCAATGTAGACGACTACTAGTGTATAATATAAAAAAATAAATATTTAATAATATTTAATCAATTTTAATTTTAACGTTAAGCTAATCTTACTAGTACTGGTACTGCAGTGCTTTAGATTGTGCTCTGTGTTAACAACAGCGAGAGACAAAGTAAATTTTTCTTCTTAATATTATTAATTAATGTATTGATTTTAATTATTTTTAATTTAATTTGTTTTGCTCGCCTCAGTCCATCAGTGAAGTGAACTTGTTGGGCTAATGAGTTCAGCCACATAAGTGCTGTGTGTTTTTTGTTCAGCAAGCAGTGAAGCTAACTGTTTTGCTAAATATTATTTTCTCATTTTTTATTTTATTTTGTTAAAAAAACCCTTATTTTTTTGCTCACCTCAGTCCATCAGTGAAGTGAACTTGTTGGGCGAGTGAGTGCAGCCTAGGGTTGCCACCTGGCCGGTATTTCACCGGCACAGCCGGTATCGGTATATTAAAAATACCGGCAATGCAATGGCCAGTATTTTTTGCAGGGCAGACCGGCAGATGTGATTGGCAGGAGCAGGGCCGGGGGGGACCAACATTAAAAACAGCCGCTGAGCGACTGCCAGCGGGATTGAAAGCCGCCTCCTCCATAAGCACCTAATAAAATTAAAGGGGCCGGCTTGCACACACCGCGTCACCCAATGGCTGTGCCTCAGCACTTTGTCCCATGCATGCCAGGCCCTTTAATTTCATGAATGCCGGCCTCCACCCACTGCCCCCACCAGACACCAGGGAGTCAGAAGCAGTTGTAAGTCGGGGGGGTGTGTTGTATTATATGGGGGGGCATAAGGCTTCTCCCAGTGTTCGCAGAACTAGCCCTGCTGCTGCTCATCCACCCACAGCAGTAGAACCAGCAACCAAAAGTACACAGTCAAAGGCTCTCCGCTCCCCAATTTGGGAGCACTATGAAAGTGTAGAAGAAGGGCGCTATGGAAAGTGCAAACATTGTGGGAAGCTAATAAGCAGAGGGAAAGTGTCTGGGCATTTCACCGGGGCTAGCATGAAGCACCACCTCAGCACTCAACACAACGCTGTGTGCAGTAGCGGAGTCACAGGACAGGGCCTGATGCAGGGCAACTGCACTCACCCGGGTGGTGAGCATCTAGGGTTGTGCAGCCACGTACAGACATAACAGACAAGATATACATGATACAGGGCACAAGACAAGGAATACTCAAGATCAGACATGAACAAGACAGGACACCCCTCTACCGGGGATACAAGACAGGACAGGACACCCCACAGGTTACATCACAGACCGAAACACATAAATACAGGAACTAGCCTAGGACTGTATGATAACTATTGGAGATTCCGTCACATCTTATGGCCATAGTATGCTTAGCCCACCATTACGCCAAAGTACTCCAATGATGGAGGGTCCTAACGCTAAACCCTGCATACAGAGGTACTAAACAAACCAAACAAGATCTATATCTTTAGACTGCAGACTAAGACAAACATAACGGGGGGCACACCTTAAAAAGGAAACAGAGCTGAAGCAAAGAGCAGAACTAGAAGCAAGGAATGGAAGATCAGAACAGAGCATAAGGAAATCCAGGAATGGATTGAAGCAAAACAGAGAAACTGAAGCAAGATTGAGATATGCAGCTCCGCAGCCTGGGAAGAATTTGTCACACGTATCTCTAGACGTTACCTCCTAGGTAGTAAATCAGTTTCGGTGGTCTTACAATGTATCCCCCATTCCAATTTACATTCCCAGAGATAAGCAGCTTCTACTCCTTACATTTTCTCATAGCAGATATACTAATTAGGAAATATTTGCTTAAACAGCTATATTCATAAAAGCTTCTTTGTTCTCAAATATAGAGAGAACAAGGACAGAACAAAAATAATTCATATGGTTGTAGAAAACAAAATGGCTCTGACTCCGTCTTATGTTCATGTAAAATACTGAAATATAAAATACTTGTTTTCCAGCCTAAAATATCTGACAGGTACCGTAGGTAGCAACGGCAGAGAAGAACCGATTGGTACATCTAGCCCTCCCTTTTAAGCCTTTAAATTAAATGCAGTGTCTGTGCATAGAGGAACCAGACCAGAGAAAGCGACCCAGAGACCCTGGGAAGAAGCTCCTCACCTGGAGACTCCAAGTCAGACCTGGAGAATTCCAAAAATAAATTCTACTGTCGGTCAGCTAAACCAACTTAATAGGGGCAATCCTGGTGCACCAACCGGGCAAGTAAGAAAGGATGTCCAATGGAAAATCAGGAGATCCTGGGGATGACTGTCAGGATCTGATCATTAGCTGCTGGTAAGAAGACTGGTTTGATTCCCTTTCCGGACCTATGCGGACCAGTGGAAGGGGGACTATAGAGTCCTCTGAAGAGTTCTGTATACCTTACGATGGACATCTCCATGACAACTCAATCAGCATCTGTTACAAGTATAATGAGTAATATCAAACATCTCCAACTGAGGGCTAAAGGGCGAGAAATCGAGCGGCGCTGTTTAACTAAGTAAAGATCACGCTCTGTATAATTGTGTTTGGTAAAGAACTAGAAGGGAGCGAATGCCAGATAATTACTGAAGAGCAAACACACACGCGGACATTCTTAAATTTAATGTGAAATAAATATTTAGTATTTTAATTTTGCGCTTCCAGCTCCCGTAATGAGAATTTGGAGCTATTTTGATTAAACCAAGTTGTCTGAAATCTGAAAAATTGTAAAATTCTTTTCTCAGTGCCGCCTTAATGATTTACTAGAAGTATGGGTCCCTTCGAAACTAGAAATGCCAGAGGGTAAATGGTGCTCTTTAGAAAGGTACAAATGAAAGTTTATTTCATAAACATTAATCAAAGGAAGAGAAGAAAAAATAGACAAGATTATTAACATACCTCCCAAGTGTCCCGACTTTTGTGGGACAGTCCTAATGTTCAGGGATTTGTTGGTACAATAGGCATGTGAGCATAAGAACTGGACCACGGAGCAATAGAAGAAGGTGGCCGGCCTGATCAATCACATTTTCTTTTACATCAATTGGATGGCCGGGTGCGTCGCTTACCTGGAGAACACATGGTACCAGGATTCGCTCTGGGAAGAAGGAAAGCTTGTGGAGGCAGGGTGATGCTTTGGACAATGTTCTGCTGGGAAGCCTTGGGTCCTGCCATTCATGTGAATGTTACTTCGACACATACCACCTACCTAAGCATTGTTGCAGAACGTGACACGCTTTCATGGACACGATATTCCCTGATGACCTCTTTCAGCAGTATAATGCACCACAAAGCAAAAATGCTTCTCGAATGGTTTCAGGAACAAAACGAGTTCAAGGTGTTGGCTTGGCCTGCAAATTCCCCAGACCTCAATCCAATCGAGCATCTGTGGGATGTGCTGGATAAACAAGTCTGGCCCATGGAGCCTGCACCTCGCAACTTACAGGACTCAAAGGATCTGCTGGTTATGTCTTGGTGCCGGATACCACAGCACACCATCAGAGGTCTAGGGGAGTTCATGCCTCGACAGGTCAGGGCACCGCTACATCTATCACCGCCAATATCCTCTGGTCCTTGTCTACCACCACGATGTCGGGATGATTGTCCAGTACCTGCTTGTACATCTGGATCTGGAAGTCCCACAGGATCTTAGCCCTGCTATTCTCCACAGCCTTCTATGGAATCTGTCATTTGGACTTAGCCCAAACAGATGTTCCTGTACACAATGCGAGCTACTTGGTTGTGCCATTCACTGTTCCTGCGAGCATTTTACACCAGGCCACTATGTGTTGGACTGTCTCAGAAGCCTCTCTGCATAGCCTGCACATTTGGTCCCATCTGGTGCGGTAGGTGCCGGCCTCTATGGATCTAATGCATAGTGCCTACTCTTGTACTGCCATTATCAGTGCCTCAGTGCTGTCTTTGAGTCCAGCCCTGTCAAGCCACTGGTAGGATTTCCTAATGTCAGCCACCACCGCTATTTGTTGATGGTACATCCCATGGACGGTCTTGGTGCGCCATGATACTTCCTCAACTTGATCATGGCCTTTTCTGGTTGAGGCATTCTCTCAGCAGCTCATCTTTGTGTGCCACCTTACTGATATACTCCTAGATGCTCTTGGTTTCATCCAAGACAGTGGGTTTGCCACTTACTAGACCCTGTCCGCCTTCTTCTAGCATACTAGGCCATGGTCCTTCTCCACTGAACCTTGGTTATGCCTCATCTTAGCTGCTATGCCCTGTAATGACAGGCGTGGTAGCAAAGTTTCAGCTTCTGCTGTCAGCCGCACAATTTGCTGTTCTTCCACTCGCATCTGTAAGACTCCTCGCATCTGGGTTGTACTGTGCAGTTGGTTAATATCAAGTTGCTGTTTCTCATTTAGTGTTGATGTATCCATCCATGGTTCTCTCATACGCTTCATATATCCCTTCTCATTTGGTCTGCTGTGGTAGTAACACTCCATCAGTTCCTCAACATCTAATGCAGACCTTGTTAATCCTGGCGATGTCTCTCATATTAAGGCGTTAAGGAGTCTTGCATAAGGACCCCTACTTGATGTGTAAGGCAAGTCAGGTTCCAGTCTATATTTGCTGGATTATAAGACTACCCTATAAGAATTTTTTTTTTTACTAGTAAATATTAATTCACATGTAAACTATTTTTTTCATATTTGATAAAAACTATGATTGAGAAAAATGCCCCCCCCTCTATTTGCCACTCTGCCCCAGAAATGCCCTATTCCCTATATGCCACTTTGCCCCTATATGCCACTCTGCCCCCTGATATGCTTTATACCCCTATATCCCACTCTGCCCCTGATATGCCTTATACCCCCTATATGCCACTTTGCCCTCTATATGCCCCTCTGCCCCCAGATATGCCTTATACCCCCTGTATGCCACTCTGCCCCCCTGATATGCCTTATACCCCTATATGCCTTATACCCTCTATATGCTGCTCTGCCCCTGATATGCCTTATACCCCCCTATATGCCACTTTCCCCCCCTATATGCCACTCTGCCCCCTGATATGCCTTATACCCCCTTGTGACAGAACCCTCCATCACTGGGGCCCCTGGAGGCCTGAGAGCCAGCCTCCTCCCTATCGACTATGGGCCCAGGCCTTGTAGAGACTTCTGTGTGTGGATACAGGGGTTCAGTCTGCTGATGTTCCCCATGTTTTAGCACTCAGAGTCTCAGAACTGTAACGTCAGCTGGACATCCTGTGGTAGGAAGAATGCTGATTGTCTGTGCATTGTTAATTGTATAGGTGTGAAGTGTTTCCCCTGTTATTGTGTGAGTTAGCCCTTGTCTTAAGACCCCCTGTAGGTATGACTAGGTGTCACTGCTGCATACCTAATTATCAATTACATAACAGGTATCTGTTAATCCTGTGAGCTCCTGTTATCCCTGTGTCCTGGCCATTGTCTGTCTCAAGCCAATTATATGTCTATCGTCATTCCACGTCTACGTCCCCAGTTAATGTCATTATTTATGTCTCATGTCATCCTGTCCTTCCCCCGGATATTGTGTTGTAGGATTTGATCTAATTACTTCCTTCCTGACATGGTAATTAGATCATGTGATATTTGTCTTGCCCCTTTTCTACTTGTGTATATATAGTTCTGTATTTGGCTTTAATAAATGAGTCCTGTTTTCACCTCAACATGAGTGTTGCCTGATGTTTGGGGTGGGCTGTAGCCACACTGTGTAGCTAAGCTTCGGATAGCCACAGTGCCAATGCGGCTTCGGTGCAGCGACATCCCTCGTTCTATCTACAACGCTGGTTCTGCCTGGTGCTGAAGGGGTTACATGTTGGTGTCCCGGCAGGAGGAAGCAACGTTTGGCGGGAGTACCCAGTCGGGGTACAGGTCGGTCCCGTCACACCCCTATTTGCCACTCTGTCCCTGATATGCCTTATAGCCCCCTATTCCCCCCCCCGAGATACAGATTCATCTCTAGACTTGTCCCCCGTGCTCCAGACTCCCTGATGTCAAGTGGGGGCAGCGGGTGAACGTCTGCGTGATGCCCGCAGATAAGCTTTATGGATCAGGAACCAATGGGGATTCACTTTTCTTTTTTGACTTACCGTCTGTGTTGGAATATTATTCTTTGCTGGACATTAACCATTTATCCATAATCACCAATGTTTTGTTTTTTTAATTATTATAATTTTTTTTTTTTTACTAATCACATTGTGATTAGTGAGCTGGGTTCCATTAACCTGCATGGTTGAATGCAGTACCTGCATTCAACCTGCAGGAGGAACTCTGACAGTTGACAGCAATGCCATTCACTGATGGTGCTTGTGGTTGCTCTTCGGAGGTAGAGGAGTTACGTTACTGACATACCTCCATATCAAGACAGGTCAGCAACACCGGTTATGCTTAGGAAGCGATTGATGATCGCTTCCTAAGCTCTGTTTTAGCCGTTTTTTCGGAGGGGGGGGGGATGTACTTACATTTAGGTGAGTGTATCATCAGCGTATGTAAACAGGACAACTGTTGACTGCTGGAAACCAATTCTATTTACATACGCTGATGATACACTCACCTAATGGTAAGTGCAATTAACCCCTGCCTGTCTACATCTTATATAAAGATAACATCCCATGGTTGTACTTGTCCTTTTGTTTTTTACATTTCCATCGGAGACGAAAAAGATAAGAACCCAGGGAAATATTTGAGAAGTCTGAATATCATAATCATCTTGTGAGTGCAATTATTGGCCTTTTTTAGATTTTTTTGAGTTTTTTACATCTACACTATTATTGTTTCTTTTGTCTTTTGTTTTTTTCTTCATCCCGCTATTTGAATATCACCATCGGTTGATACGAGCGCCCCTAAGTGGATCGTGATTAATTAAGCTAAAACAGAATTTTCTAAATAGAAAAGCACAATTCACAAGTTAACAAAAACTTGAAATAAACACAGAGGTATTGGGGAATTTGCTCAGCAGTAAATTAGCCGGACTAGCAGAGATCTAATAGACGGTTCAGTCAGAGCATCCTTGGTCAGTTTACTCCCTGGTTAGAGGGGCCATAAAACCGTTTGACAGATGCCAGATCCATGAAGGGGTTAAGTGTTCCCAGAAATAAGTTGTTTGTAGTTAATTGGAATTGTGAGAGGATTAATGGTCTGTAATGGTCTGTAATGGTTTGTAATGGTTTGTAATGTTATAATGGGAGATGAATTCTCTGTCTCTATTGAGGCCGGTGAGTTGGGTATTAAACCAGCAGATTAGTTTGACCTCCCGTATTTTCTCAACTGCTAACACGGTACAAACCCTTTTATCCTAATAATATGACTTTCTTCCTTATAATAGCGACATCTAGTGGTCACTAGGAAATCCAACACTGAGCCACAAACTGAAAAATAATTTTTTTCTATAATAGCGACATCTAGCAGTCACTAGGAAATCCAACATTACCTATTTTTCCATTTTTATCATCACAAGATACCCTATCTTATAGGAAAGTTATTTTATGCAATTTATTTTAGAGTCTAGTTGCAAGGGCCCTGCAGCTGACCCTATTTTTTGTATTTATGTTATGTATTTGTTTTAATAAATGTACCGTATATTCCGGCGTATAAGACGACTTTCTAACCCGAGAAAATCTTCTCAAAAGTCGGGGGTCGTCTTATACGCCGGGTATACTTACTTACCGAGCCGGAGATTCCCACGAAGCCACCAATCTCTAGGGGAGGGGCGAGTGGAGAATCCGCCTCCCCTGGGCCGGTCTTCAGGGCCGCGCCGAGGTAGGTGCAAGATCGTGATCTCCCCAACTAGCCCTGATCAGCAGGGCTGGTTGGGGAGATCACAACCTCCCTCTAACCAGCCCAACATTAGGGAGCTCGAGGTCTGGCACTTCAGACCTCGGCTTCCCTGCTCCCTAATCACTACGCGCCGGCTACTGATGCCGAGCGCTGTGATGACGTCATGCATAGTGATGAGGGAGCAGTAAACAGAGGTCTGAAATGACAGACCTCGCGCTCCCACAACTGGATGGAAGAAAGAAGATAGAAGATGAGAAAGGTAAGAGATGGGGAGAAAGGGGTGTGAGTGTGGTGTATGTGTATATGTTGGTGGGAGATGGTCATTGTATGTGTATGGTCAGGTGTGTGTAAGAGCAGTGTAGGTATTTGTAAGCACTATATATATATATACACACCATATATATATATATATATATATATATATATACACACCATATATATATATATACACACCATATATATATACCGTATATATATATATGTGTGTGTGTGTGTAAAGGCAGTGGTGTGTGGTGGAGGCAGTGTATAAATGTGTATGTATGGACAGGCGTATGTTAGTATGTGTAGATATACCGTATTTGCTCGATTATAAGACAAGGTTTTTTCCAGAGCAAATGCTCTGAAAATTATCCCTCGTCTTATAATCAGGGTCATCTTATAATCAGACCTCAAATAGGTCTGACTGTGAGACTAAGATCCAACGATGCAGGGGACCTGGATCCTCCTGTGTATGCCCCCCCCCCCAATTTACCGGTGCTTCTGAGTCCCCGGTGCTTAGTCCGGGCAGCGTGTAGAGCTCTACGCGATTCGCGTAGAGCGGAAGTTGTCTACGTGAATCGCGTAGAGTTCTACAAGCTGCCTGGACTAAGCAACGGGGACTCAGAAGCTCCGGTAAGTTTGGAGGAGGGAGTGTTAAATGGGGGGCATAAGGCAATTCTGGAGGCAGAGTGCTCTGTGAAATGCCTTTTAACCCCCATTAATGCCACTCTGCCGCCAGAAATGCCTTTTAACCCTCTATACACCACTCT
The DNA here is from genome assembly GCA_029215755.1 of Spea hammondii. Lineage (NCBI taxonomy): Eukaryota > Metazoa > Chordata > Amphibia > Anura > Pelobatidae > Spea > Spea hammondii. Next base: position 1,979,673 of record JARDYJ010000001.1, read on the forward strand.
GCCTCCTGGAATGCCCTATACTTCCCTATATGCCATTCTGCCCCATAAAATGCCTTTTAACCCCCTAAATGCCACAGTGGCATATAGGTGGATAAGGTATTTCTGGAGGCAGAGTGGCACTTAGGGGGTCAAAAGGCATATCATGAGGCACAGTGGCATATAGAGGGTTAAAAGGTGTATCATGGGGCACAGTGGCATATATGGGGTATAAGGCATTTCTGGGGCAGAGTGGCAAGTCTGGGGGCAGATGTGCATAACTGGGGGAGGGCAGGTTGAAAAAAAAAGGAAATAAAAACAAAATATTTTTCTCAATCGTAGCTTTTATTAACAAACAATAGTTCACATAGTTTACATGAATTAACATTTACTGGTAAAACTTTTTCCTATAGGGTCGTCTTATATTCAGGCTTTTTCTTTTTTTCATAAATTAATATTCAGATTTTGGGGGGGTTGTCTTATAATCAGGGTCGTCTTATAATCGAGCAAATACGGTATATATATATATATATGTGTGTGTGTAAGGGCAGTGTATGTATATGTCTGTATAACAACCAGCCAATCACCGGTAAGGTACATCGCTTGCCGTGATTGGCTGGTTTTTGTATACTGGGTAGAGGGGTAGTCTTATACGGCGAGTATAGCCCAAACTCTATATTTGAACTGGAAAAGTTGGGGGTCGTCTTATAAGTATAGAAAGAGTGAGAAAAACCAGTATAGGGAGTAAGATAGTGAATAATAGAAATAATCGGCAATAATGACTTTCCTTCCGTGTCTGGAACCACAGCTGCAACCCTTAAGCAACACTCTCCAGGTGTTGAAGTAATACTGCAAAAAGTCCACTAGGGGGCGCTCGTGTGTTCCATTCAATGAAAAATAAAACAGAAAAAAATTATATATAGTGTAGAAGTATAAAAAAGTGTACTGTGCCCTGCGTATCGCAGATTTCCCACTCACAGTGTGTTGGTATTGTTCAGTACATCATGGCGCTGGTCTTGGGATCCATATACGTGAGTGTATGCCGAGGAAAAAACAGAAAAGCATCCAATAGTGTTTTATGTATAACACTGCATACGCAACAAATGGAGATATACTTACACTTAAACAAGTGTCTAGATGCCCGTAATGTCTGTTGATGATCTGGTTGTATCCGTATGTTTTTCTATTTGATGGATCCAACGATCAAATATCAATGTGTGTGTGGTGTATCAAAACAACCACTATCCACATAGAAAATATATTAAAAAAGAAATATTTATTTTCCATTAACAACCAGCTTGATCCATATTTGGTACAGCTGTAAAAGTATTTAAAAGTTTAAAAGTACTGGTACAGATAAAAAATATAGTAAAAAGTCCTAAAAAGTTAACTCAACGCGTTTCACCATATAGGCTTCATCAGGAGTATTGTCTTCTTTCTAATGGAGGTCTTTTTAAATGTTTTGGCGCCATCTGCTTGCCGTCCGTGTTATGGCGTCTGACGTCAGCTAGATAATTGCTTCCGGATTCCAATCATTCATTCGTGTGCCGGGGTCACTGCCTTCAATGAAGCTTGATCCACGGTCAGTGGAGCTTGGTTGCCAATCGGAAGATTCGTTGGACCGGAGGATGAAAGGTAAGTGTAAGAGCAGTGTTTGTATCTTCATGCAGTTGTATCTTGATTGTAATTGTGTTTTTATATTCTAGGTGCCCGTGCAGGAAGAATATCACGATCGGTGTTGATACCGATATATCTACTGCCAGTAGGGGGAACCGTAAATACTATGAAGAGGAGACAATTTCAAGGACAAATGGGGGACTAGGGGCATACAGTAACATTAACCAAAAAGGATGATATTAAAGTGATAGAAATAAAACAAATGAATAAAATAGAAAATGAATGAATGAATGTAAAATGAAATGAAATAAAATGAACTAAAAATTAATATATAAGTTGATGTATGAGTATATGATCTAATGTGCTTCTATATCTATTTAATTAAACTGAATTAAGAGATGGTGATGAAATGATGAGAAATAAATAAAACCAATAAATAAATGAATGTGGAATGGAATGAAATGAAATAAACTGAAGATATTATATGTTACTGTATCTATTTCTTACATAAAATAAACTGAATAAATGGAAAAAATGCTGGAGGCTCGTTATTTTTTAGAAAGGAGTATTTATAATGTATAGGATAATATCTAGATGTGAGCTAGAATATCTAGCTCCATATTCAATCCCCCACTTTTAAAGGTTTTTAATTTAAATATCTCCTTTCTAAAAATAACGAGCCTCCAGCATTTTTTCCATTTACACACACAACACCAGCTGTATTCTAACATACCATTCCGGGACCTCGTTAGAGAACGGTAATAGTCTTTATACTCATTAATAAAGAAATCCTGAAGACCGTCGCCTTGTCTGTTTGCAGTTATGTTTAGAGTAGACTTGTGCATTCGTCTTCGGGTGAACATGAAAACACGAAGAGTCTGGTTTTTTGTTTGTTCCGAAGAAACGTAGAAGAGAATACAGTGCAGGTAAAATGTAGGCGAAGAATCTTCGTGATCGTCTTCGTCTACTAATCTCCCCAACCCCTTCCCTATCTAGCCTTCCTTATCTTCACGGCATCGCAGGAGTTGACTGAAGCAGAAATCCGCAAGTTCGCCGTCAGGGGTTACAGGGCAGTGCGAGTGAGCCTATTGGTCACCTGCAGGGCTCCTTACCACTAGTTGCTATGGAAGAAGAAGAAGAAAACAAAAAACAACTTGGGACCCTGCTGCAACAGTTAAAAGGTACAGACATTTAACTTAGCATAATAACTTATTATAACTTCGGGCAGAATGCTGCCCTCTATTGGTAAGATACATTGAGTAGCTTAATAAGTTATTATGCTACTCAATGTATAACCAACAGAGGGCAGCATTCTGTCCGAAGATATATTAGCCATATGTGGCAGTGTGTTCATTTTCATTTATTAATTATTTAAATAAAATATATTCCCATGATCCGCTGGTCTCCCCGCTGCAACAGTTAAATGTCCGCACTCACGGACATTAATTCTGTCGAACTTGCATATTAGCCATATATTCTAGTGTGCTCATTTGCATTTATTCAAATAAAATGTATTCCCATGATCCTTTCGTCTAACAGTTTAATACAAAAAACCCCCAAAATAAATAGAAAAAAAGAGTTTGCAAGTTCGACAGAATTAATGTCCGTGAGTGCTGACATTTAACTGTTGCAGCGAGGAGACCAGCGGATCATGGGAATATATTTTATTTAAATAATTAATGAAAATGAACACACTACCACCTATGGCTAATAGATCTTCGTACAGAATGCTGCCCTCTGTTGGTTGGATACATTGAGTAGCATAATATTCTGCCCGAGAATATATTAGCTATATATGGTAGTGTGCTCATTGGTCGCCAGCAGGAGGCCCCCTGCTGGCGACCAATAGAGTTGCTCATACGGACATTTAAACTCCTGGTGCCAGAGCTGCTGTGTATTAACCCCTTAACCAGAAAAAACGAAGAAAAAACGAAGACGAAGAATGTCCACAAATATTCGCCCGAACAGAAGATAGGAACGGGCGAATATTCGCGGAATACGAAGATTTATTTTTTTTGCCGAAGACGAGCACGAAGACCAAGAAGAAGAGTCCCCTGGTGCCCATGTCTAGTTTAGAGGTGTCAGGAAACCTTCCAGAGGAAGATGTCGTTTTGATGTAGGTTGAATATTTGCTTTCTAAAACTATATACCGTATTGGCTCGGATATAGGCCGCCCCCGTATATAGGCCGCACCCTAAAAGTTTGGTGCTTTTTTAAAGAAAAAGTTTTTTTCTTTAAAAAAAGCACCAAAAAAACCATGCTGCCACTCTGTCTCCCCACCCCGAGATATGCTGCCACTGTCCTCCTCCCCCCCCGAGATATGCTGCCACTGTCCTCCTCCCCCCCGAGATATGGTGCCACTGTCCTCCTCCCACCTCAAGATATGCTACCACTGTCCTCCTCCCCCCTCGAGATATGCTGCCACTGTCCTCCACCCCCGAGATAACTCCACTCTGCCCCCCCCTGACTTACCAGAGGAGACTCCCGGGTGTCTTGCGGGGCCGGCACCGGAAGTTGTATACGCGTATTGTGTAGATGTCCCCCGCCGGCCCCGCAAGACACCCGGGAGTCTCCTCTGGTAAGTCTTGGGGGCAGAGGTAAAACGCATTGTGCGGACGGTCACCGGCTGCGGTGATGCGGGTAAACAACCTCCGCAGCCGGTGACCATCCGCACGATGCGCTTAGACAACCTCCCGTGCCGGCAGCCCCCCCCCCGTGGAAAGTGCTGGCAGGAGAGGCTGCCTAAGCGTATCGGGGAGTAGGATGCGGGTCCCCTGCACCACGGCGGGGGATCTGTATCCTAACCCTGCCCGGCGCCCGGGACTGCATGTCCCGGGCGTCGGGCGCTAGACCCCGAATATAGGCCGCACCCCCACTTTAAAGACTTAAAGTGGGGGAAAAAAGTGCGGCCTATATTCGAGCCAATACGGTATTTTAGATATTTTTTATCAGTATCAATATTAGAAATCTTGGAAATAAGTAGACCTTGCATTGCGGGTAACCACATTCTCTGACCCTGTAATCTGCCCCTGGGTAACACTATTCTTTTTTTATTTTTTGCATTGATCAGGCCTGGACTGGCCATCTGACAAATGCCCGGTGGGCTGCTGGCCGACATCACTCCATACTCCCTTGACCCGCTGCTTCGGTGGCAGATCGGGTGCTGGGGTATGTGGCCACTGGCTGGATATGCCACTTTATAGTCCAAATAAAAAGAATTCTACCCCGTCTGTCATACAGCCATTCACCACTGAGCTCTAATGCCCTACGAAAGTGACAGGTAAGTGGAGTTTCCAGGCAGGTGCTCAATGCCAGTTGTCTTCCTTTACGGTTATTCTAATGTGATGTTAGCGAATCACAAATGGTGTCCTCTGACATTGTCCTTCTAAGTCACTGGAAGGTCCAAATACGAAACGCGGTTGGAGCCGGCTTGAAGGACATACTGCGTGCCCAGATCAGTCCTTCTAGTTGCCCAAGCTAGGGGGCAATATGGAAGATTTAGGCTGTTGATTAGATGTTGTCATAGTAATATAGACATAATTAAAAAATTATTATTTTATGTTTGTTGGTATCTCCTGAGTAGCTATAAATAATTATATATCTTTTATGTCCGTAAAGTGGCAAATGGTGAAATAACTGACTGAAAGGTGGAACAAAGATGCACATCTAAAGGAAGCATGCAGTATGGCTGAGTTATATTTAACGGGAGCGTCGGCAAAAATATATTTTCAGATTTCACAAAAACTGGCAAAACTGAGGTTAATGTTTTTTAATCCTTAATGTAAGTGATAAAATCAGTGTAATCTAAAGCACATACACTTTAGGTTATTTACCCCACATCAACTTCAGTTATTGAGAACACAGAGCTCCTCGGGGATATTGATACAACGCAAATGTTTTCATTGTTATAATTCCTTAATTACCGTATTTGCTCGATTATAACACGACCCCGATTATAAGACGACCCCTCAAATTTTGGATCTTATTGGGGAAAAAAAGAAAAGGCCTGAATATAAGACGACCCTAATGGGAAAAAAATCAAAACCACTGTTTTTGTGTTTTTTTCTTTTTTCTTTCTCACCTGTCAGTGGGAATAGCAGATCTATATGTCCCATCAACATGTCCCATCAACTTGTCCCATCAACATGTCCCATCAACATGTCCCATGCTCCTCAGTCACGCTTAAAGGGGTCTGGGAATCATGGGAAATGTAGTTCACTAGGTTGTGCCCCTAATTGAACCAGCTATGCAAATCATTCCTACCTGACAGTCTATGCTCCTCTTCACAAATTGTGAACAGGAGCACAGACTGTCAGGTAGGACTGATTTGCATAGAATCATAGGCACAAAACGTAAAAAACGAAGCTGGGTCAGGTGAGAACAGCGCGACCCACGTGACCCGCGCATCTGTTATGGTCACAGCTTCCGATTCGGCCGCATCGGAGGATGCTGAAGCCGCGGATTACGGAGGCGGCGGCTGCTGCCGCGGATTACGGAGGCGGAGGCGGCGGCTGCCGCGGATACGGAGTCGGCGGCTCCCGCGAATACAGAAACGGCGACGGCTGCCGCGAATACAGAAGCGGCGGCGGCTGCCGTGAATACAGAAGTGGCGGCGGCGGCGGCAGCTGCCGCGAATACAGAAGCGGCGGCGGTGGCTGCAGCTGATACGGCGGCGGCGGCTGCCGATGGAATTGTGAGGTATCGTGGGGGATGATCTGAGGCCTGATTACAAGACGACCTCGATTATAAGACGAGGTCGGTTTTTCAGAAGTTTTTTTCTGGAAAAAACCTCGTCTTATAATCGAGCAAATACGGTATACTGAACTAGTTATTAAAAAATGTTCTGTTTGGCTGGTGTCAAAATTCTGGATTTCTTTCTGTCCTGTTTGTTTTAATTTCTGTGCAGAATCTTTCCTTGGGCAAAAAATGCGAATCATTGCAGGATTGGCCCTGAAAAGTTAGTGATGATTCTTCTTTACCACGGGTTGAAGAGGGTTAACGGTGATTTTGAATGGACCTTAAGCCTGCTCCCTTCCTTAACTTTTTGGACTTGCTTTCCTTTTTTAACTTTAGCTCCTCTGTTCCACAGGGCAGAGAAGGTGAGAGAGCGGGAGGCGTGATATGGGTTCATGCTCCTCCATAGGGTTTTTAGGAGTTTTTAAACAACTCTCTTCCAGGGGGTGGGGGTAAAAGAATTATCCCAAAAGTATATTTTTAAGGGTAGGTAAGCTTGTTTTTAACCCCCATCATTCTGAGCAGAGGATGAGGTTGAGGGGGTATAATTGGACACCATACCTTGCACGTTTATTTAATTATCCCCTGCAGCACTGCATAGAGAGTGGCGGAAAGAGAAGGTGTTCCCCTCTGGATAGTAGGTTTTCTATATTACTTTATTGCTGCAGGTGATGGGGATTGAGCATTTTGCGAGTTTCAGGTGAGGATATGCAAGTCACAGGCAGCTGCAGGCCCTTACAAATAACCCACATTTTGTGAACATGAGAGTTGCTATATGCGTGTTGGCATGTGAGTGTGTGCAACCTCACTTAAGGGAGATCATTAGGGTTTATCTTTAATTTGATCAACCACCTACTTTCTTAGTGAACAGAACACTTTTATGTCATAATCCAGAATTCTCTAAAGCAAATTATAAGAACTTAAATGCCTCTCCGGTCCCGCAACGCTTCCTTCTCAGACGGCTTCCTGGGCAGCGATTACCACCGCTACCCGGTCGGCGTCTTCACCGCGTGGCCGACCACGTGGCAAACAGATAGCACAGCGCCACCGTGTGGTCAAAACATAATATTACACGTTACATCTGTAACGTGTTCTTATAACCTCGGGTGACCTCTTAATGCAGGACACACCTCCACCTGTCCCTATTTAAACCTGGACTTCCTCTTCTGGGTCACCCTTGGTTGGTGTATTCTGCTGTTTTCCTGTGCGAGTTACTGTGACTATTTCTTTGTTTGACCTGGCTTGCTGACTTCGCTCCTGTTTTCTGATTTGGCTCCTGTTCTCTGATTGTTGGTATTGACTCGGCTTGTTTGACTACTCTTCTGGATTTGATTTGGCTTCCTGCTTTACTGGTTACCAGACCTGATTCTCGGTTCCAGCTCTCCTGGCTACTCCTGGTTCCTGTTTGCCTGGCTCACTCCGCCATCCGGCATCCTCCTCATCCAATCGTTACACAAATATAGCGACTATAACAGAGACTTTTAAAGAGATTGGGAATTAATGGAAGTGGGTAACAATGTTTTACCGTCATCTTGTTTTAAGCCACACAGAGACGTAGTAAATTATCTTTTTTCACAATAAAGAACATTCCAGCTCCTGCAGGTTGTCAGGGTCCATCCAGGCTGCAGAGCTGCATTTCTCTGAGCTGCTATAGTTCCCTCTTTGCTGTAATCCATTCCTGGATTTCCATATGCTCTGTACTTCTGATTCCTTGATTCAAGTAATGAATTTATATTCATTTATATTCATAGCATGGCTAACAAGACTCTTGGCATTTATCATAAGTTATGCGCGTGTTTAAGTTACACATTTTTAGAGATTCTTCAAGAAGAAAAAGAAGTTTAGGGGCTCCAGAAGAGTTGTCATGTTTTAGCTCTCAACCACGCTACTTTTGATGCTTAAATGTAAATAAAGTAAAACCGGTGTGGCTACAAAAACTTCTTATTCCTCTTTTAATTTTAATTACTCATGACTTTTATTTAAACCTCTCTCTCTCTCTCTCTCTCTCTCTCTTTCAGGTTTCATTTTCCTCAAGCAGCGATGTGGAGGTCCCGGAAAGTAAAGCCATCCGGGTCATCGCGTCAGTCAGGAAGGCAGAAATGGAAATGCCGTATCGCGCCAAAGTCCGCACCCTTTTTGGCTATGAAACAAACATCGAGGGCACGTGGAGAGGGGTCTCCCACTTTAACCTGACGGTGGCACAGGAGGACATCTGAGAATTTGGTTTCTATATCCTAAATGCAAATCAGGATTTTCAATAATCTAGATAAATGGTAGAATTAGATTAAAAATAGCTGCTTTATTGCTGATTGCCAACATAGTAAGTTTTAGAAGCTGGAAAATACTTATGAAATATTATCTTAGATTAGTAGATTAAGATAAAGAATAATATGACGACACTAATGGTGATCTGCTATTGTATTCTTCCAGCATTAGATGCCTGTTATACTCAACCAAGCTTTAAAGAGTCGTGTCGCTTCTCAACAGTTGTTGATTGAAATAAAGAATGATATGAAAGCACGATGGAGATCTCATCATCTTTATGTGTTTATAGTGCATAGTGAGGAAGATGCCTTCAATCTTAAATCAGACATAAAGTGAGCGCTAATAAAACGGGATGTCTCTGGAGGAATCTGAATATAACACTGAACATGGAACGCCTGTCAGAGGGTCCAACAGTAGTCATTAGTGTGAATCACATCTCCTGAAACCGTGATATAACAACAGTCACAAGACCATATTAACCTAATTAAGATGAAGCAAAAATCTGTGTACTTATTTCCCTCGAAACTGTACATTTAGTAGACTTGTGCATTCGCATTCGGGTTAAGATGAAAACGAACACAAAGGGTGCGTTTGCGTTGTTCAGCCCGAATACTGAAGAAACGAACATGGGGAGGCAAAACGTATACAAAGACACACAACACGAAGAAACTTCGTGTTCATCTTCGTCTTCATTTACTATTCTCCCTGGTCCCTTCCCCATCTAGCTTACCTTGTCTATGCAGCATCACAGGGGTTAATGGGAGTGGGAATCCATAGGATCGCGGAAGGAGCTAAGGGTCCACACGAGCAACTCTATTGGTCACCGGCAGGTGTTTCCTCCAGCATCAACCCATTGGTCGATGCTATAGGAAGCCCCTGCCAACGACCTATAGAGTCGCTCTTATGGACCTTTAACTCCTGTTCCCTCCCCAGGCCAAGTTTTAGCGTTGGGAGTTAAAGGTCCATTCGAGCGACTCTATTGGTCACCGACAGGGGGCTCCTTCACTTGGTTGATGCCAGAGGAGCTCCCTGCCCGCGACCAATCGCTCGCATGGACCTTTGACTCCTGGAGTTTCGCTGTCAGGAGTTAAAGGTCCGGATGAGTATAGGGTGGGTTAAATGCTACTCTAAAGGGCATAAAGTTACTTTTTAACTCCTCTCACCCCCTGCCATCAGGGATTTAGGCACAGGAGGGCAAGGATGCCACCTAAGGGTTGTTATTTAACCCCTTAAGGACCAAGCTGTGTTTTACCTTTTGTACCCTTTGGGACCAAGGCTTTTTTAACAGTTTTGCGGCGCTCGTGTTTAGATGTAATTTTCTCCTCACTCATTTAGTGAACCCACACAAATTATATGTTGTTTATTTCAGGACAAGAAGGGCTTTCTTCAGATACTGTTTTTTGATCATATCTAATTTCCCATAAGAAATAATAACATATGATGAAAAATAAAACACATTATCCGACTTCTACACAAAAGATGAGAGTTGGTACCGTGTTAGCCGTAGACAAGTGGAGTTTGAATGATACCTTTATTGGCTAACTGAGTAAATATAGATTGCAAGCTTTCAAGACCTCTCAGGTCCCTTCATCAGGCATGTTATACAATTATGTGAAAAACCTCTCTTTAAGTATCAGTCAAATAGCATGGTTACAATTGGGAAGCAAAGGTTCTGTGATCAGTCAATAGTGTTAAAATCAGAGGTGGATTGGAGTCATAAAAGGAGGCGTCAGGAGGTATTCACAACTCTAATGGGGTCAGGTTGTGCGCATGTCTGGTTTGTTATCTACAAAGTGATAATGGGATACAAATTCCCTGTCCCGGTTGAGGCCAGCATTTAAAGAGTTAAATTTAAGTATTAATTTAACCTCCCATATTTTTCCCTCCCTCTGAGTTTTGAACAGTCCCATTAATACAGCCAGTCTGATGTCACTGACGCTATGTCCATTTTGGCAAAAATGTTCTCCCGCTGGAGTCTCTGCTCTCTTGTTGTTGATGTTGAATCTGTGTGAATTAACCCTTTTGTGTGAGGGCTGGCCTGTTTCACCCACGTAGAGGGCTGTTGGACACTTTGCACACATAATAAGGTAAACCACAGTAGAGGATTTGCAGGAGACGGCACCATTGATCTTATGGAGTGTATTAGAATTTGGTATCGGCACCATGTCCACAGTGTGGATGTGTGCGCATGTTTTACACCTTCCTTGTAGGCAGGGGAAAGTGCCATTTTTTGTGGACTTGTTCAGGGCACTCCTGGTTAGTAGTTGTTTAAGATTGGGGGGCTGTCTGAAGGAAAGTAGGGGAGGCTGTGGGGAAAGTTTCCCTGAGTCTGTCATCGGTGTGTAGGGTTGCTTGAAGTTCTTTAGATATTTTGGGTAGAGCTTCTACCTGGGGGTGGTAAGTGACAACCAGGGGCACACGGGTTCCAGTATGATGTTATTTGTACTTTAGTAATTTTTTTCTGGTGATGTTGGTGGCCGTCTGTATCTGGCTGTCAATTATCCTGGCATTGTAGCCCTGGTTCATAAAGTCTCCCCTTACAGGGATGTGTGGATGGTATTGTGTGGATGTTCGCTTCTCGGCCTTTTGGCTAAGATCAAGTGTAGTTCCCCTTTGGACAGGTGGGGGAGTACGCTGATCCTCTGGCCTTAGGGCTGGGAAAGCATGGAGCCCGAGGTGCTTAAATTGCCCTGACAGTAATGCCGGAGTCACCGTGTGCAGTCTTGCACGCCGCTGCACACGGTGAGCGCACGTTTTTGCACAGGCGGATCCTGCACTTCCTCCATAGCACCATCAGGGCATGGAGTGAAACTTATTTTTGAACCTGGCTAGGCCAGTCATGGCCTGCCCTTATTTATTTTTATTATTTATACAATCACAATGTGTGGAAGCACGTGTGCCAATTAATTTTTTTGGTTTTTCACGGTCACCGAACTCTTTTGCGAGGCGGTGAAGCCTAAAGGGGGCTACTTCCTTGTGGGAGTGCCCCAAGGCAATGGGGTCTTACCCTCCGGGGTGAGTCCCAAGATCCGACCCTCCCATGGGGGGGGGGATTTGTCTGGGTTCCCCTTGTGGGGACCCAGTTTCGTATTGGGCTTCTGCTGCCTCTTCGGAGCACAGAATGCAGCACCAAAGGAGCACGCACCTCAGGCTCCCAAAAAAAACAAACAAAAAAAACAAACTGGTGCTGCCCTAATCAGGTACCGGGTGACTTAAATATAAATCCAATATCTCTGATATTTGCGCTTTTCTCACAATCTTTACGTCTAGGGGTGTGAATGAAAAGAGAAAACAGGAACAACATTGCGCAATATCTCACACAAATGAGGGAAAAAAGTGGTCGCACGTTTAAGAAGTCGAGCACATCCAAATATGTGCCGATACGTGTTATGATAGTGTTCTCCCTCAGTTCCGTTCAGTCTCAATTTGGATAATGACCTTCAAAAGTTTTCAGATCTTTATAGTGCCTGTTTTCAAAGTGCTGTAGTGCTTCGTTGTGCCAAAAAATTGGTGCATATGAACAAAAAGTGCAATCAGTACAAATACTTGTGTTGTACCCCATAAAGGATGGATAAATTATTATAGGAGAAGGCGTTATTAAAAAATCTTAAACATAACTATTTATCTATATCTATTTATTAACTCCCTTCTTGATGTCTTTCCTTATATTTTTTAACCCACTCCTTTACTTCTCCCTCACCATTTTTACCCCTCACAATTTTGCCTTTTTTAGTATTACATTCTTTCTTTACTGATTTATCTTTTTTTTTTTTTTTTATTCCTCTCCTTTATGTCTCCATCTATCATTTTACTAGTATACTACTCCTCTTTCTTGTCTTGGTTTTACTCAACTGCAATATGGTTGTTACATCGCTCCCCGGGAAAACAAATCTCTGCAGGCCTGTCCTCTATACCATCCTTGACTATTGTAAACCCCCTGTCATTTTGTAATGGACTCTTCTCAGAGACTTTACAGCCAATCAAGATGTTACCAATTTCTCCGACAATGGCCAAAAATACCCCACATATAAATTCCCACCAACGCCTTCTTAAAATGAAGTTAAACGTGTTAAAGGTATAGGTGTCCTGGAAAAAATATCTACAGTGGTCATACTAATAAAGATGACAGCTTTATTAAAACTTTATATCTCATTAGGTGTTGGGTACAATGTTGGGCAGGCATATGTGTGTGTGTATAGGACAGGTGTGTATATGTGCGTGTATGGGCACGCGCATATAAGGGCAGTGTATGTGCATACGTGTGTATGGGCAGTGTATATGTGTACGTCTGTATGGGCTGTGTATATGTGTATGTCTGTATGGGCAGTGTATATGTGTACGTCTGTATGGGCAGTGTATATGTGTGTATATAAGGAGTGTATTTTTCTTATAGTGTATACGTCTGTGTAAGTATGTGCAAGGGCAGTGTATATTTATGGGGAGGCATGTGTGTGTGAGCAGTTTATGTATGTTTGGGAAGGCGTGTATAAGAGTAGTGCATATGTGTGAGTACTGGCAAGTGTGTATGTGCAGGCAATTGCAGCGTATATATGTGTTTTTGTGGGCAGGCATGCGTAAGAGCAGTGCATACGTGTGTGTATGAGCAGGCATCTCGTACTTAAAGGGAAGAGAATGATTCCCTGTAACACATGTTTAACTCAGGGGCACCTAGGGTTAAATCCAGGCCTATTTCTGGTTAAAATGAGTGTGTGTGTCACTGTATGTAGCATTTGGACACAAGAGAATATTGCGGGGTGCTACTTGATCTAGGGCATCACTAATACAAAGCGCCACGTGTTAAATCTAGGGGTAGGCAGAGTGAGTGAAGGATGTGTTTGAATGCGTGTCTGGGTGTGATAGCGTATGTTTGTGGGTATGTTATTGTGCACATCTGTTTTTATGGGTATGTTAGTATGTTTCCAGGTGTGTTATAGTGGGCATGTGTCTAGGTATATTAGAGTGGGATTGTTTTGGGGTGTATTATTGCGTGTGTGTGTGTGTTTGTTAGTGTGTGCATGCGTGTGTATGTTATTCAAGTGTTTGAGTGTCTGGATATGTTCCTGTGTGCATGACGTGTTAGGGGTCTTAGATGGTTCCTTCAGTACATCATAGTAGTCTCTGTGGCCGTGTCCAGTGCGGCCCATCTGTGGTTGTAAGATTTTTCTGTTTCTGTGGGAATTTTCTCTCATTCATCCAGTAGAACGTTTTATGAGCTGAAGGTGATAAACCAAGACGTTTTGGACAACACTATGCTTCTAACTTTGTGCCCCAGTGTACAAAACAAGGTCCATAAAGGCATGGTTGCAAAAATTCCCCACAGAAACTCTCCAAAATCTTGTGGAAATCGTTCCCTGAAGAGTGGAAGCCGTTATAGCTGCAAAGGGGGACCGACTACATATTAATGTCTATGTATTTATAATGCAATGTCATAAAAGTCCCTGTTGGTGAAATGGTCAGGTATACCCTACCAGTAAAAATGCTATCCCCCCCAGATTTTTAGGGGTTCCTACGCCCATGATTAATCCCTCCCTTTAGCTTAAACCGTATTTATATTATACCTTCAGTTCTATAATGTATGAATATACAGTAAAACGAATGTATAATGTCCACGTCTGTCCTTATAGTCCCTTCAAACTGGTTAAAAGAAACCAAACAGTGATTATCTAAGTAAAGATCACGCTGCTGCTGGGTAAAGAAGTGCAGGGGACACTTTAATGAAGTTTATTGAATAGCTGATATGTTTTGAGGGCATGTTTATTTTTCATGGGAAAGATAAAAAAAATGATCTAAAAAAATAAGAAAAACATTATATAAAAATAATATAAATGAATACAGTATAGGTTTTGGTAACACCGACCATCACAAAGCAGACAAGGGTTCCGAAGACATAGAAATGTCAGAAGCTTGTAAGAATTTAGATTTATTCTGCTGTTCGAGATTTTTGCATGAAACTTTTAACAACCCTAGTTGTTAGAGTTTTTCCATTTTAGAGTCTTTTTTTTGCTTTACAATTCCTTTTAACGTTATACCTCAAATACATTGTAATGACTGATGCCAGGATTAGGTTCAGCGTCCGATTAGGATAAGGACCAACCTATGTAAGGTCTGACAAATTTTGGTAGAGTTTAGGTGACATAGAGACAGGTGTAGGAGCCATCTTGCATGGCGCATGTGTGGAGTTGTATGTGATGTTATTTAAACACATGCAGTTAACAGGCAGGGAGGATTCATGGGTGTCTGATTCCTGCACTCATTCTACATGAAACTTTAATTAAGCGGAAACCTGGGTGGATTTATAATTGCTTTCAATTTCCCTTACAATTAGTTAAAAGGATTAGTAAATTGGGAGAAGGAAGCAAATTAGGGATTGTCTATTCTGGAGTTTTACAAGTTCCATCTCAGTAAATACGACACTAGGGCCAAGATTGTGAAGATTTTCAAGAAAAAAAGAGGTTGGTCCAAAGAGTCAAAAGCAAAAGAAACACAAGTAGTGGCCCTTTGATTTAGCTTTGAGTAAATCATTGGTCACATTAGCTGTGTCAGTAGAGCTTCAGGAGAAGAACCCCAACTGAAGGGTTAGCGACAAGAAAGTTGGTTAGTCGGGTAAATGCAAGCCGTTCAAGAAGCTTGGAGGCGAGAGGATATAATACTAACCTAAGCTAAAAATGTTTAAGGGGCCACATCGTGCAAGATTAGGGCACGTTAGATGATTAGCAACTTGTGTCCTGGCATCCAAGTCACAAAATTTAAATAGAATGGTTTTTTAAAAAAAACAAAAACTTTCAGCAGTTGTGAATATAGAAGGATGACATTTTCACGTACCTGGTGTGCATTTGGGAGGTTTTGAGCCCACCTAAATCTAAATTTGGTTCTTTGGTTCATGAACATTTATTTTCTGAATTAAAGATGATGAGTCAGCAATGTTGAAAAAGTGAGAGTTTAACATTTTCTCCATAGTGGACTAAAGTCAAAGATGTTATGTTTTCATTATATTTCAGAGACTACCGGTATTTTGTTTACCGTGCATCGAGATGATTATACGGTCCGAGCTGGGCTGCCACCACATGATCCTCGGGACAACTTTGCTGCAAGGGCAGCTGTTTTAGGGAAATTAGAATACATCAGGAAAATTGCTTTTAGTCCTAAAGGACAGCTGTATGTTATTCGAGATGGAGACCTGTATGTTGGACCAGTCCTTAGGTTACTTTATTCAGAGAATGCAAAACAAAAAAAGCAACGTTTCAGCCAAACAGGGCCTTTTGAGCTTGCTTTTTTTGTTTTGCTTTCTCTGAATAAATTAACCTAAGGATTGTAAGCTGATTGGAGTGCTGGGGTTCTTTTCTGTGTTCGTACACACCCCAGGGCAGGCTCTGCCACACCAACACCCAAACACACACCCCAGGACAGGCTCTGCCACACCAACACCCAAACACAACCCCCAGGACAGGCTCTGCCACACTGACACCCAGACACACACATCAGGACAGGCTCTGCCACACCGACACCCAAACACACACACCAGGACAGGCTCTGCCACACTGACACCCAAACACAAACACCAGGACAGGCTCTGCCACACCGACACCCAAACACACACACCAGGACAGGCCTTGCCACACTGACACCCAAACACAAACACCAGGACAGGCTCTGCCACACTGACACCCGCATCCGGAGGGTTTCCAGGGACGGTTTCACTTTGGTATTGATTTATGTGATGGTCGCTGCCCCCAAAACAGCTTGCCTGTGGCATCTTTGCCACCAAAACAGCCTGCCTGTGGCATCTTTGCCCCCCCCTTACACATCCATGCTATCACACACACATATTCATTCACAAATATTTATTCACTAATTCACAGATAATCATTCATTCATTCAGATTCATTCATACATTGATACTCATTAATTCCCTCATTCAGATACTCATTTACATATACTCATTCAAACATTCATTCACTCACTCCTTCACAGATACTCATTAATTCACTCCCTAATTCAATCTCACATACTCCTTCATAGAGCCTCCCTCACCCCCTCACCTGAACTGATGATGTACGCTCCGCTCACAGACTTCTGCGGACAACCTGTTCTACTCCACAGGGGAAGCAGAAGCGCAGCAGGGTCATGTGACGTACGTGACGTACGTAACGTGACTCCGTTCGATTCCTGCGTCCCCCTGGCGGTAGAAGAGACGCTGCTCGCGCGCATCTGCCAGGTAAGTAGTAGTAGAGTGGCGGGCCGGTCCCAGTTGCTGCGGGCTTAAGGGGCAGGTGCCCCTTTTGCCCTGCGTTAAGGACGGCCGCATAGGCCCAGTCAGTCCGGTCCTGACTGGGCCTATTTTGAGGTAGGGGCCTGGAGCTGCAGCTCCATCAGCCCCTACGTCAATCCGGCCCTGCCGCCGCCTAGTGTGCCCGATGGTCAATCTGGGCCTGGTCTGAAGTGACAGACCTCGCACTCCCTAATGCTGAGCCAACTAGAGGGAGATCATAATCTCCCAACTAGTCCTGCAGGCTGCAGCTGCTGATCGGGCGGCTGTGTGCCCCCCCCACAGCTGAATCTGAGGTGAGAACGGCTCTCGCCTCACCCTACCTCTGCCCCTTCGAAGCGGGACAAAGGTAGGGATAGGCAGGACAATTGGGAGGCATGTAATGTCCACTCAAATGCACAAAAGCACAACTCTAGTTGTATGGGTGTTTGCCATTGACCCAATGAATATAGTATGCCCCTTTGTGGACACGATTACATTATATTGTACTTCCCCAGAGGAAACAAAGCTGGGAATGGAGGACTCAAAGGAGTTAATTGTAGATCCTGTGATGATTTACCAGAGGTACAAATATAATGCCAGGTTTACTTACTGTAAGTGCTGGGGAACGTGATAGCTCTTCACGGATAATAAATAAATACAGGATCCACGTAGTTGTTTTGCAGTTAAATTAGATGTCCCGAGGCCACTATCACACGGCAGTTTAATGAGGCCCTGCAGAAACCAAGTCTTTTTTTACTGTAATTGGGGCTGCAGGAGACACAGAAAACCCCAATTATAGGCTTTCTTCAAATCTCCGACATGGGCTACTCAGGAACTAAACTCAGATACATAGAATCACCTCTGTGCCTGTGTGTAAGTGTGTATATGTGATATATATGTAAATGGGTGACACCAGTAAAACCTTTTCTTTACACGGTCAAATAAATAAGTGTTTTTATGTGAACTGCATACTAAGCTAATGTATATATTATTCCAGGCCTTATAAAGAGGAGGTACATATAAAGTTTCCAAAAGAACATGATATACAGTATGTGTGTATGTGTATACTGTATATATAGTTTCCTTGCAACTTAATTCTTAAATTAAGCATTTGTACACAAGGATGTATAAACTTACTTAGAGCATACTTAGTTTCAGTTCATAAAATTCACCTCGTAACCATGCAACACATATACAAATACATAAAAAAGGAAATGGGGGTCCCCAGGAGCCCCTGTTAACCAAAGGTCAATTTGAATGTTTCCCCTAGACTTGGTGTCCATTCAACTCAAACAAGAATGCAATGTAGCCCACAAACACTATGGGTTGCTTGTTCCCACTTTCTTTTGCATCGGGTTTTTATAATTTCATTTGTTGGATGGACTATTTTCTACTGCTTTGTGGATCATCACTGAAAGGCGATGTGGATATATATATGAGAATTGTACCATAAGCTTGCAGTATATATTTAATATACTCACTAGACTTCGGCGCGGGCCAACTCTTCGAGTTCGTCTTCATGGGGGGAAAAATCTTCGTATTCCACGAATATTCGCCTGTTCCTGTGTTTGGTTAGGGCGAATATTCGTGCACATTCTTCGTGTTCTTTTTTTGCTGTTTTTTTTGTAGAAGGGGTTAATACGGGGTTAACGCGGTACGCACTACGCAGCAACTTTGGCGCCAGGATTTTAAAGGTCCATACGAGCGACTTTATTGGTTGCCGGCAGGGGCTGAAGTCAGACGAGCCCCCTGTCGGCGACCAATAGAGTCGCTTGTAACCCCTGCGATGCTGCGTAGATAAGGTAGGCTAGATGAGGAAGGGACCGGGGAGATTAGTTGGAGATATTAATAAAGACGAACACAAAGATTCTTCGTGTTGTGTGTCTTCGTTACGTTTTGCCACCGCCATGTTCGTTTCTTCGATATTCGGGCTGAACAATGAAAAAGCACCCTTCGTGTTCGTTTTCATGTTCGCCCGAATACGAATGCACAAGTCTAGTAACTACTGAAAACTACATCTTAGTGAACTAATACAATTACGATGAAAGTTTAACAGACCACAGTGAACGGAATCTGTATCTCCAGATTATATTTTTAACAGGTTCACATACCAGGGTTAGTGGTCTTCTTCTCAGAGACTTTTCAGCCAATCACGATGTTACTAATTTCTCTGCCTTTTAGGAAAGATCTATCAAAAGGCAGCAGTTTGTTCCTCAAAAGTTGAGAGGCCTTTGTGACATGTGTGAGCTTTGTTACATATAGGATAAGTCACCGGGGTAGAGCACAAATTTCAGAGCTGCAGCAGGAGAACCTGAAAGCTTTACCGAAAGCTGCGAAAGGGGAAAATTCCTACGTAGGCGTCTGTAGAAGTAGTTCTAGTGCCTTGGCATTGTAAACTACAAAATGAGTATATTTTCTGTGGCAATTGATGCCTCTCCTAGTCTGGTCTTGTTTCCACAACACATATGGCTCCCGGATCTGACAAGACCAAAGACTGATAGAGGTTTGAGTCTTTAACGTGAGGCAGACTAGATGGGCCGAATGAGGCTGATCTGACGATAGATTCTATGTCGCTATATATTGCCTTTGTTACTGACCAGTGCATAAAAAATGCTACCCAAGATTTATAACAGTAACTGATTCCCCTTGGTGAGTTAATACATCTCGCATGTTGCATGGCTCCAGTTAGTATTGGTTTGCAGGGTCTAAAAGCTTTGTGTGCCACCACTGCTGGCATACAAAGCACTGGAAGAAAGGGTATTACATGTATGTCTCTTGGGTACTAATAGCACTGAGATCATCTGTATTTTTTGACAAATTGAACTGTTCTTTTTCTGATATGTTCCCTGGACAATAGGGAAAAGGGAATATGACTGCTGGCCTGAGCCGTTTGAAAGGATGCCAGCAGTTTAGTGATTGGTGCCGGCAACATTGTTTCAGGGTTTTAAGGGTTCATAAAGGGGGTGTGGGTAGAGTTCTACCTTTTTATTGCCTGGATCCTCCCTGAACAGGTTCCCTCCCAACCACCCAGATGTATTGTATATTTTGTTGTTGTGGCTGTTTTCTTGTTTTCTCATTGTTTTCACAAAGAGGTGCCCAAACTGGGCATTGGGAGGCGGGTCCAGTGGGCGGCTCATGGCACCCGCTGGACTAGGACTCTTGGCAAGTCCCTGCAGCTGGCTGGTTGTTCGTTAATGTTTATGTTGGTTGTTTATGCTGGCATGGGACAATAAAGCCGTGGCAAATGCCCTATATTTGTGTCTGTCTTTATTTAAGGGGTTTGGGTAGAGGTAATAGGATAAGCTTAAGCAGTCATGTAATTTGGAGTGACAAGACCAAAATAGAGCTTTATGGTCACGATCATGTTTGGAGAGGGGTCAACAAGGCCTATAGCGAAAAGAATACCATCCCCACTGTGAAGCATGGTGGTGGCCCACTGATGTTTGGGGTGGTGTGAGCTCTAAAGGCACAGGGAAACCTGTGAAAATTGATGGCAAGATGAATGCAGTATGTTATCAGAAAATACTGGCAATGTGCATTCTTCTGCACGAAAGCTGCGCATGGGACGCTCTTGGACTTTCCAGCATGACAATGACCCTAAGCACAAGGCCAAATTGACCCTCCAGTGGTTACATCAGAAAAGGGTTAAGGTTCTGGAGTGGCCACCACAGTCTCCTGAACTTAATATCATTGAGCCACTCTGGGGAGATCTTAAACGTGCTGTTCATGCAAGACAACCAAAGAATTTGCATGACCTGGAGGCCATGACGAAGGGGCAGTTATACCACCTGCAAGAATTTGGGGTCTCAGACAACTATTACAAAAGACTGCACGCTGTCATTGATGCTAAAGAAGACAATACACAGTATTAAGAACTAAGGGTATGCAGACTTTAGAACAGGGGGCATTTCATTTTTTCCCTTGTTGCCATGTTTTGTTTTATGATTGTGCCGTTCTGTTATAACCTACAGTTGAATATAAATCCCTTAAGAAATGTGTTTTGTCTGCTCACGCATGATTTCCTTAAAAATGGTATGTATATTAATAATTCTCCAGTAGTATGCAAACTTTTGATTGCAACTGTATATACTCTTAGATGTATAGTCTATGATAGTCTATATTTTATATACAGTAAAATAAATGTATAAATGTCCTACTCTATACTTATATCCCCTTTCCAGTGAAACAAGGTTTGTAATCTTTTAACTGGTTAAGAAACCAAACAGTGATTATCTAAGTAAAGATCACGCTGTCTGCACCTGCTGCTGGGTAAAGAAGTGCAGGGGACACTTTAATGAAGTTTACTGAATAGCTGATATGTTTTGAGGGCATGTTTAGTTTTTATAGGAAAGATTGCCTAAATAAATAATAGAAAAAGAATATAAATGAACGCAATGTAGGTTACAGTAACAGTAACTCTCACAAAGCAGCTGACAGACGGAGGCTCTAAAACCAGAAATGACAGAACCTGGTAAGGAGTTTGACTTATTACTTATTAATTTTGACTTATTATATTATATAATTATTTTTTTTTATGGTGTGGAACTTTCAACAATATCCAGAAACAGGTAACAGGAGAAGGCATGATTCTCCTGAAAAAGGTTGTAGCGCCCCCATGGGACAGCATGATGCGGTGAAGTTGAGGGCAGCACGACGCTACCTGTTCTCGAGAGACCCAGACTGGGCTTTCTCCAGGCCATAACATAGCGCAACGCTGCGGTGATAGTAACATCGGGATTAGATTTTGTCTAGTTAGGATGTGGACAGATTTGTTTTAGGTCTGACAAATATTTGTAGATTTTATGAGACGTAAAGACGTATGTAGGAGCGGTCTTGAGCTGGCTAGGTTGATTGTACGAGGTGCACCCATTTAGGCTGAAATAAAATGGAAGGAGGACCCTGATCAAATGAGCTTACAATCAGAAAAGGGTTAAGGGTATATTAAACAAGAGGCAAATGTACCAATGTTTGAGATGGATAATGTTTGCAACTCAATGCAAATATTAATTAAGTAATATTTCTGGACATAAGTACTGAGGCTAGCAAGTGTGAGGCAGAGTTGAGGGAGTTGAGGAGCTAACCTGTTGTTTGATAGACTTACCGAAGATGTGGGTCTTAAGGGATTTTTTTAAGGACTGGAGACAAGGGGAGAGTCAGGTAACATAAAAAAGTTGAATTTTCCAGAAGATCCAATCCATTCGCCCCCAACTAGTCTGCCAGTTTTCCCCCCGATGTAAAGACTCAAACCTCAGTCCTCATCTTAGATTCAGGAGCCATATGCCCTGAATCTAAGTTCAGGGCACATGGGTATATGTAAATTAGCCTTTATATTTTCTCCTGGGAGGCTGTTCCACTTATTTACCAGCCTCTCAGTAAAGTAAACCTTTACTAAGCCTCTGACCATCTAGTTTAAGATTATGACCTCTAACATTCCTCATACATGTTATCCCTGAACATACATAAAGTCACTAATCTGAGCAGATTTGACATTGTCATGTGATTTTGCATGGTAATACCTACAATGCATATAATATAGTCATTAATAAGCCTGTTTGAGAATGAATGCAAATTTACTCACTTAACAACCTTAAAGTGTACTATTACATCCTAAAAAGAGATAGCTACACAACCACTAGAATGCAGTGGCACATTTTAAGTATTTTCCAAGTATATGGGCATTTCCCCAACTTTTCAAGGAAGTTCAGACTCTCTGGCTCTGTGATGACAAATTGTAATTGACTATTTTGATGAGAAGAGTGTGCACTAGTTACAATTAAAATCAGAGACACCTAACTAATGAAAGAAATATTAAGTAATATATATTGCAAGTAATGTGTTTTATTTCATTTTCCTCTGTAATATATTTATTAATGACCTTGTAGAGGGATTGTATAGTAAAGTATCAATCTTTGCAGACGATACTAAGCTCTGTAACATGGTTAACACAATAGAGGACAGTGCACGATTACAAATGGATCTGCATAGGTTGGAGGCTTGGGCTGGGATGTGGCAGATGAGGTTCAACACAGATAAATGTAAGGTTATGCACATGGGGAAGAAAAATCCAGGCTGGGAATATGTATTAAATGGGAAAACACTGGGGACGACTGACATGGAAAAGGACTTAGGAGTTTTAGTTAACAGTAAATTTACCTGTAGCGACCAGTGTCAGGCAGCTGCTGCTAAGGCAAATAAAATCATGGGGTGCATCAAAAGGGGCATAGATGCCCACGACAAGGAAATAATTCTACCACTGTACAAGTCACTAGTCAGACCACACATGGAATACTGTGTACAGTACTGGGCACCAGTGTACAAGAAAGATATAGTGGAGCTGGAGAGGGTTCAAAGACGGGCAACCAGAGTAATAAGGGGAATGGGAGGACTACAGTACCCAGAAAGATTATCAGAATTAGGGTTATTTAGTTTGGAAAAAAGACGGCTTAGGGGGGATTTAATAACTATGTATAAATATATAAGGGGGCAGTACAGAGATCACTCCCAGGGCCTATTTATACCCAGGACTGTATCTATAACAAGGGGACATCCTCTACGGCTGGAGGAAAGAAGCTTTCTACACCAGCACAGACGGGGGTTCTTTACAGTAAGAGCGGTGAGATTATGGAACTCTCTGCCAGAGGAGGTGGTTATGGTAAACTCAATAAAAGAGTTCAAAAGGAGCCTGGACGTGTTTCTTGAAAGCAATAATATTACAAGTTATGGATATTAGATTAATAGGGACAGAACGTTGATCCAGGGATTTATTCTGATTGCCATATTTGGAGTCGGGAAGGAATTTTCCCCCTGGTATGGGGCAATTGGCATCTGCTTCATAAGGGTTTTTTTGCCTTCCTCTGGATCAACACAGTAGGGACACAATATGTATATAGGTTGAACTTGATGGACTTTGGTCTTTTTTCAACCTTATGAACTATGTTACTATGTTACTATGTAATATATTATTCATGTTTAACGACAGAGTTTGGGGTCACTTCCAAATTTCATTGTTTTTTAAAAATAAAAGCACAGAAAAAGCAGAAATCCAGCGCAGACTGTGTTGCTGCAATGCCCTGATGTCAAGGCATTCAGTAACATTGAGATCGGCACCAGCAAACCTATGCACTGTACTCAATAGATGTTGCTGAACACATATTGTGGTGTTATTTGAAAGTGACATTTACCAGGAGTGATAAATTCATACTTGAAATTCAGTGTGAAAAAAACACAAAAAATAACACCAAAAATGTTGTCTAAGGATGCTGGTAAAATTAGTGCATGGAAAGGGTTAAAATACCTGCATTTGAAATACCCTGGGGTGTCTAGTTTTCAAACATATATGGTTTGATGGGGGAAAATTGGCCGGGTGAACAATGTCCCAAAAAAACACATGGGGGCAGGATAACCATATATTAAAATTCAAATTTGAAAAATGCACACTTCACAAATGTGGCCTTTTGGCCCTCAAACAACCCAACAAACCCATGCGTGGGGGAATCACTGTGCTCGGGAGATGTTGCTGAGCACATATTGGGGTGTTGTGTGACAGTGAACTATACTAGGAGTGGTAAATTTATACAAAACTTTGACAATGGTTGGTAGTAGAATTAGTGCCTGGAAAGGGTGAAAATACCAGTATTTGGAATACCCTGGGGCAGAGCCGACCTTAGGCGTTGTGGCGCCCTGTGCGGACTACTCCTCTGGTGCCCCCCCTCACTACCCCCCCTCTCTGCCCCTTCAAACTACCCCCCCATGCCCCTTCAAACTACCGCCCCTCAAACTACCCCTTCAAACTACCCCTCCCCTCTGCCCCTTCAAACTACACCCCCCCTCTGCCCCTTCAAACTACACCCCCCCTCTGCCCCTTCAAACTACACCCCCCCCTCTGCCCCT
The DNA here is from genome assembly GCA_029215755.1 of Spea hammondii. NCBI lineage: Eukaryota > Metazoa > Chordata > Amphibia > Anura > Pelobatidae > Spea > Spea hammondii. Next base: position 2,004,403 of record JARDYJ010000001.1, read on the forward strand.
TCAAACTACACCCCCCCTCTGCCCCTTCAAACTACACCCCCCCTCTGCCCCTTCAAACTACACCCACACCCCCCCTCTGCCCCTTCAAACTACACCCCCCCTCTGCCCCTTCAAACTACACCCCCCCCTCTGCCCCTTCAAACTACACCCCCCCCTCTGCCCCTTCAAACTACACCCCCCCCTCTGCACCTTCAAACTACACCCCCCCCCCTGCACCTTCAAACTACACCCCACCCACTTACCTTGTTGCCGGAGTCCTGCGGTGAGAGCGGGAGGCATCCGTCTTCTCGCTCTGCCGCGGTGCCGGCATTTCATGTTGAGAGCCGGAATAGTCCGGCGCTCAACATGAGATGCCGGCACAGCGACGGAGTCACGGAGAGTAAGGGGCGCCGAGCGGTTGCCGAGAACTTCACGAGCAACCGCTCGGCGCCCCTGACCTGGACTTAGATTTAAGCATCGTTTTTTTTTTTAAACTTTATTTAACATGAATGATGTTAAATAAAGTTTTAAAAAAAACCACAAAAAAACCAAACCGATGCTTTAATCTAAGTCCCGGTCAGGGGCCCCTGCAACCATGGCGCCCTGTGCGGTCGCACAGGTCTTACACCCCTAAGGCCGGCCCTGCCCTGGGGTGTCTAGTTTTCAAACATATATTGTTTGATGGGGTAAATTGAACTGACAGGCTCCAAAAATGTCCTAAATAGCAGATAGGGCAGAATTACCAGATTTGGAAAAAATGGTTTTGAAACGATACTTTTACTTCTTACCCAAGAACTTGCAAAAAAACATAAAAACATTGGGTGTTTCTAAACAGTAGAATCTAATTAGAAGTTTTTTTCATTAGCTTTTATAGATGAATAAAAGGTTTTTCAAGTAAAAGTCCTTTTTTTCTAAATTTGTCATCGAATTTTATACTTTTTTTATAGTAAATTATATGATACAGTCAAAATAATGCCATCTAAAGAAATCCCTTCTTGTCCTGAAAAAAACAATGAACAACTTGTGTGGGAAAGAAGAAAATTACAGCTAAACATGAGCATCACAGAAATGTTAAAACAAAAGGTACAAAAAATAAACTCAGCCATTGTCATGTAGGGGCTTAATGGAATCTCTCCATAGGCGTACAGAAGTCCTTTATCACTCCCATCACTCCTCTGTTCCAATGGCACGTTGTGTTCACTAATCCCAGTTTAAGTTTAAAAGGCTAATTGATCATTAGAAAACCCTTTTTGTAATTACGTTACAGCTAGAAATTAATTTGTTATCCTTGAAAAAGCCTTTGAATGGTAGTGTACAAAAGAAAAAAACAATATATAGTTGAGCAGTTAAACAAATATGTGATTAAATTGGTAAAATAAACCCCAGGTAATTTGATCAAAACAAAGGGTTTAAATCTTGTAAATTTTACCTGGGGTGGGGCGCATGTAGGGTGAGTTGAAACTCAAACACCCTTGCCCCCGCAAAAAATAATGAGCCTCACCTGGTCTCCCCCTGAACCAAGTTTATACAAAATCATTCTGCGAGTCGTCAACGGTAAAAATAAGACTCTAACGTTAGTCCAGCATTGAGCAAATTCTAAAAATGTTATTTTTTCATTATACTTTCAGAGACTATTTTGTTTACCGTGCATCGAGATGATTATACGGTCCGAGCTGGGCTGCCACCACATGATCCTCGGGACAACTTTGCTGCAAGGGCAGCTGTTTTAGGGAAATTAGAATACATCAGGAAAATTGCTTTCAGTCCTAAAGGACAGCTGTATGTTATTCGAGATGGAGACCTGTATGTCGGACCTTTGCCTTCACCAAAACATGATGATTGGTTCTCTATTGCCAAAAGAGTGGGCAGAGGTGATTGGGATACCCTTAAATTTTTTTTGTTCCATCCTGAGGGGGAACTCTATGCAGCCACCTATGATGGGAAGCTTTACAAAGGTCCAGCTCCAGACAACGAATATGTGCCCTGGTTTTATGCAAAAGCTACCGAGATAGGGGGCGCTGGCTGGGATACATTGGATGCTCTTTTCTTTGATTCAAAAGGCATGTTGCATGCAGTGACCTTGGAAGACAAATTGGTGAAAAGAAGTCCACCAACCTCACTCTCTGAATCATGGCTTGATTCCAGTGTAACAATCGGCGATCAACAATGGGTTTCACGAACCTACTTTATATCCTTCGCCCCAGATGGAAAACTATGGTGTATTGAATATGGTGAGGGTGACATTTACTCTGGAGATCCACCAGTTGCAGGAGATGGCAAATACGAAGCAAAGAATTTAGGAAAGGGTTATACCCAATATGGATTTCTTGCTTTCACAACAGATAAAATAATCCAGCAGATTGTGAGCTTTGAATTTCTGCCTGATTTGGGTCAAACTATTTCAGAAACCCTTGAAGTGGTAAATGATGAAATATACTACAACAAAAAGAGCACGGTTACATTACACCACACCTTTTCGTACGTAATTCATTGTTTTTTACTCATTACATTGTTACCAAACCCTATAAACACTGATTGAAGTTACTATAAATTACTATATTTATTTCGTTATTACCTTGCTACTTAACTAATCAATAGCAGTGTTTTTTTATATTTTAATATTAATATTATGTTTTTAAGATAAACTTATTGCAAAAAAAAAGTAGTCAAATATAGAAATCCAAGGAACCTCTCCATCAGAGGACATTACTTAGTAATATAACAAATTGTCATGTATTACTTTCTTAAGCGGCAGATTATGTTCTTTTGTTCAATTGTTTTTTACTTTTTGTTCCTTCCTTCTAAATGGTATTGTCTGCAAACAACAGATATGGAACAAGTGACCAAGATTTCTAAGCAATGATGTTCCTTTTTGTGTTTATTCCTTAACATAGTATCAGAGGCCATGTGATACAGATCTATTATAAAGACAACCAAGGTGGTCCTTATCATGGGTGTAAAGAATGGTTACGAATTAAAAGCCTTGTGCTTACTGTCAATGGTGGATGCTAAAGCTGCCGTGTAGAACACACTCAAGTATATTTCTTACTTAACAATCACAGGGTTGCTTTTGGCACTCAGTTTCACTATTAGTTAATTAATATAGTAGGTGAAACAAAAGGGTTCTGTCCGTCAAGCTCAACCTTTCCCACATACCAACCTCTAGAGTTCTAAAGCTGTTCCTGTAGTTATTTCTGTAAAGCCTCTGTAGGCATCCCTTGTATTGAAAATATTCTAATTAGGTGAATCCCCCCCCATGATTTGAAAGTATAACATCTATACCTCATCCTGATTTCACCAAGTGAACTAAAAACTGTACGTTTCTTTTTTTTTTGTAGCTGAGTATTGTATTTGAATCCAACCATGTATATTTTAAGTAAGCTTGCATGTTTACTTGTACTGCAGCACACAAGGTCTTTTTAAAATGTTTTAACAATTTAAAATGATTGATTTTAGATTTGAGAAAACCCTTACGCAGTCAAGTGAATTTACTCATGAACATGGATTCACGTTTGAAATTGGTACTGAAATTACATTTAACGGAGGAGTTCCATTAGTTGCTGAACAAGGAGTAACACTTTCTGTCAACACGAGTACATCCCATAACTGGAACTTCACCAAGGCCAATGAGACCTCTGTAAGTACCAATTTATGCTTATGTTATGTTTCCTATAAGGGGGGGCAGGGCACTGACATAGGATATGAGCCTCTTCCACATGTCATGTAAAGCTTCAATGGTGTCCTTGAAATGCCTCGATAGCGAGGCAATCAGCGGCACCGAACACATACCCAAGGACGCACAGCGAGTGGTCCGGAGGGCGGTCAGGACCGCCACTGCGAGAGATGGTGGCGTCCTTTAAAAAAAAAAGTTTTTCCCAGAGGGTCTCTCCAGACCCTGCAGACCCTCCTGAGAACGCTGAAAAAAACCAGCCTGGTCCTTAAGGGTTTAAGAGTCAAATGTATGTTATAATGTTTTTTTTTTTAAATACCTCATTTAGGTTACCTTTTCTACAAGCAGTGAGGTGGAGATCCCAGCTGGCAAAGCCATCCGTATGATAGCGTCAGTCAAGAAAGCAGAAATGGAAATGCCGTATCGTGCCCATATCCGCACTATGTTCGGCTACGAGACAACCATCGAGGGCAAATGGAAAGGGCTTACCCATTACAATCTGAGAGTTGACCAAGAAGACATAAAATGATGAGGTTTCATATCCTACATTCAGATTGCAGTCATTGAACGATGCCGAGGAAAAATGCTTTAAGAAAAAATATGATTTAATCGCTTGATTTTCAGTGTAGTAAATATTAGCAGCAGCAAAGCAATAATGAAACATAATCTTCCATTTTTGCCCCAAAATAAAGAATTCTATGAAGGCTCCGATTGTGTGTTGCTATGTTTTAATCGAACAGTACAGAGAATTTGGTGCCTCGAGGTTAATGATTGAAATGGTTTTCGTTGGCTTGCCAGCGCAAATTCATTTTTAATATAATTTTTGTAAATATAGTGAAGCTTCCCGGTCCCCACTGTCGGGTGTAAAAGTGAAACACTGAACGGGTAATTTAAGGACAACTGTAGTGGGGGGGGGGAATGTTTCTTTAAATCCTTTAAACTCTAATGACATCAGATCTGCTGTAAAACTTTAATGCAAGGATATAAGAAATACCCTTTTTATCCCCCCAGCTCCAACACTCTCCATACAGCCTGCTGCGCGCATCCACGTCGAGTAATGATTCGGTCTTTTTGTATCATATACTTTATCTTGGCTAATGTAATATAAAGGCCTGGCCTCCTCTTTAATGCAGGGGCCAACAGCTGCTGGAGGGTGGCTACACAAAATGGAACACAAGCTTGTCAGGCCAGGATCTACTATTTATGTCTCAGCGCTTAGTCAGTAGGAGCCCAGTTAGGCACAAAATGGCATCGTTCCTGTGGAGAGTTGTACGTGTACCCCTTTTTAATACCACATGCTTTAGCCAAAAATACAGAGACCTTGCAAGGTGCCAGTGACAACATCAGGAGAACGCTAAGGCTTAACCCCTTCACAACAAAGCTCATACATGTACAGGCTGCTTTTAAATTGCTGCAATCCACAGAAGCTTCACAAGTGAGGCTAGCTGTGGGCATTGTAGAAAAGCCCCCCCCAAAAAACATGGCCGCCGCCGAACCAATCAGCCACTGCCACTTTGCCATAGACTCATCCAGAGACTTTTCAACCAATCAGGATATCCCTTATTATTATTATTATTATCCTTTATTTATATAGCGCCAACAGTTTACGCAGTGCTTAATACAATACATAAATTCAAGGGATATGACAAGACAAGAATTGACAGACTAAGACAAACCGATACATTTGGTGGAGAGAGCCCTGCTCGCAAGCTTACAATCTAGAGAGAAATGGGGTGACAAACATAAGGCATAGAGAAAGGGTGAGAGGTATTGTGGGGTTGTATCGATGACAAGGAAGTTCTAGCAGCTAAGATGGTATGCTTCTCTGAAGAAGTGGGTTTTTAGATGTTTCTTGAAAGTTGGGAGGGAGGGAGAATGCTGAAGGTTCCTTGGGAGTAGATTCCAGAGATATGGGGCAGCTCGAGTGAAATCTTGTAGACGGGAAAAGGAAGAGGTGATGAGTGAGGAGGAGAGCCCATGGGAGGAACGTAGGGATCGAGTAGGAGAGTATTTGCTAATGAGGTAAGAAATGTACGGAGGAGCAGTATTATGGATGGCCTTATATGTCAGTACCAGGATCTTAAATTGAATTCTAAAGGTAATTGGGAGCCAGTGGAGGGTTTCACAGAGGGGGGGAAGCAGAAGAGGATCGACGTGCAAGGAAGATGAGCCTAGCAGCCGCATTAAGGATAGACTGTAGAGGAGAGAGTCGAGACAGTGGAGTGCCAACCAGAAGAGTGTTGCAGTAGTCAAGACGGGAAATGATAAGGGAATGAACCAGGGTTTTTGTGGATTCTTGGGTGAGGAATGGGCGGATACGAGAGATGTTTTTTAGGTGCAAGCGGCAGGATTTGGTGAGGGACTGAATGTGAGGGATGAAGGAGAGGTTTGAGTCAAGGATGACCCCAAGGCATCGGGCCTGGTTAGTAGGAAAGATAGTCGTGTTGTTAATGGTGATAGAGAATTCAGGTAGTGGAGTGGAGATGGAGGGAGGGAAGATAATGAGTTCAGTTTTAGAAAGATTAAGTTTCAGGTAGTGTTGTGACATCAATGAAGAAATAACAGACAAGCAATTGGTAATACGGGACAGGAGAGATGGAGAGAGATCAGGAGAAGACAGGTAGATTTGGGTGTCATCTGCATATAGGTGATACTGGAGGCCAAATGAGTTGATTAGTATAAAGAGAGAACAGCAGAGGGCCAAGGACTGAACCTTGGGGGACACCAACCGAAAGTGGAAGGGGCGATGATGTCTTGCCAGAGAAGTTGACAGAGAAGGAACGGTTAGACAGATATGAGGAGATCCAGGAGAGAGCTGTATCTCGAATGCCTATAGAAGCAAGTGAGTCTAGAAAAAGGTGGTGATCAACAGTATCGAAAGCAGCAGAGAGATCCAGTAGAATTAGAATAGAGAAGTGACCTTTTGCTTTGGCAGAGAGCAAGTCATTGGAGACTTTTGTTAGAGCTGTTTCAGTAGAGTGAAGGGGTTTGAAACCAGACTGTAGAGGGTCAAGGAGGGAATTAGAGGAGAGGAAGTTAATGAGGCGGTTGTACACAATCCGTTCAAGCAGCTTAGAGATAAAAGGAAGCAGAGAGATAGGGCGGTAGTTAGTCAAACAGACGGGATCTGAGGAAGGATTCTTTAGAATTGGTGTGATTAGCGCATGCTTGAAGGCAGATGGTACAGTTGCAGATGATAGAGAAAGATTAAATAGGTGGGTAAGTGATGGACCAAGGGATGGATATAGAGACTTTGTGAGGTGTGAAGGGATGGGGTCGAGGGGACAGGTTGTTGGGTGAGAGGAAGAAAGAAGAGTGGCTATCTCTTCTTCGGTTGTAGGGGAAAAGGCAGTTAGTATGGGAGGAGTGGTGTTGAGTGGTGTAGGAGGGAGTTGTAAGGAAGAGAGGTCTTTTCTAATAGTCTCGATCTTCTCTTTGAAGTGGGTAGCAAGATCTTGGGCAGTGAGAGAGGTTTGTGGTGTGGGTGTGGAGGGACAGAGAAGGGAGTTGAAAGTAGAAAAAAGGCGTCGTGGGTTGGAAGAAAGAGAGGATATGAGAGTGGAGAAGTAGAGCTGTTTGGTGAGAGAGAGGGCAGAGTTGTAGGTGTGGAGCATGAATTTATAGTGATTAAAGTCTTCGCTGGATTTGGATTTTCTGAAGTAACGCTCAGCCGTGCGGCAGCACTTCTGAAGAAACCGTGTGGTTTTGGTATGCTATGGTTGGCGTTTAAATTGTCGGGGGTAACTTGTAGTAATTGGAGCTATGGTGTCGAGGGATGAAGCAAGTGTGTTGTTATAAAAAGAGGCTGCTGTGTCTGGGCAGGAAAGGGTTAACAGCCTGTGGAATCTTCACAACTAATTATTCCAACTAATTGGAGCCAGTTGTGTCAGGGGATCAGAGTGCGTCCTAAGAAGATGTAAGCCTCAGGCCTATGAGAGACTTAAGTGCCTTTTTAGTAGATAGGATAAGCTAATGCAGCAGCAGAGGCCGTGTCAGAACCCGACCCGCAGCCACTCACCCGAGTACCCGCGGGTCGGTCCCCTGCCGCGTCCACGCTGATCTGGCCGGCCGCCCCCTCTTTCTCTGCTTCAGGAAGGAGGGGGCCGCGCGCGCTCGATGACGTCATCGCCCGTGAACATTTAAAACTCCATCTTCGCTACTGCTCGTTGCTTGATGTATTTCCGGCTGCTGTTTCGTGAGTTTCTATATCCTGATTATTTTCCTGGCTTGTTTAACGGATTCTGCTACCTTTCTGGAGACCCTGACCACGGCTTGTTTAACAGACTTTGCTACTTTTCTGGTGCCCTTGACTTCGGCTTGTTTCCTGAATTTTGGGCACGATTGCCTAAACGGTGCTTTCTGATAATCAGCTGTTATTAAGCCAAGTCTACCTGTTCCTGCATACCGGACTCCCTTATACTCGTCCTCACATTACATCAAGCCTACTATGGAGCCCGCAGGATTATATGACGCCATATCTGCCCTCACCCAGCAGGTTGCGTCGCTAGCACAGTCCGTCCATAACTTAGAATCTGGTCTTGATCAGCTGCGCCAACAAGTGCAACAGCTCCAGTCAGGTCCTACATCTTCAAGGGATCCACCGTCTCTGGAGGGGGCTACAGCATCCGAGCCGCAAGCTATTCTCCCAGACAAATTCTCAGGTGACAGAAAGAAATATTGTACTTTCATCACTTCATGTCATTTAACTTGAAACCTCGTACCTATGCTACGGACTATGTAAAGATCCATACTGTTATATCGCTACTCCAGGAGGAAGCCCAACTATGGGCTCATCATTTATTGCACACCCAAAGTTCTGTCTTGGACTCCTGGGCCTCGTTTCGAAAAGCATTGGACTCTATGTATGAGGACCCCTTCAGGATTTCTACCTCTACCACCTCCCTACGGGCCCTTAAACAAGGACGCCGGCCGGTGGAGGAATATATAACAGAATTTCGTCGGATCTCCTTAGAAACGTCCTGGAATGAATCAGCCTTACTGGATCAATTCTGCCTTGGGTTATCGGATACCCTTAAAGATGAACTTGCCCGTGTCGGCATTCCTAACTCCTTGCCACTCAGATTGATCGTCGGTTGAGAGAAAGAAAAGCCGAACGGGGTTCCACATCTGCTACCACGTTTACGAACCGTTTCCCTACTCATTTCCAACCTCCACTCCAAACCAGTTCCACCGAGGAACCGATGCAGATTGGTTTAGTGAAGGGGCATTTAACACCTGAGGAGAAGGCTCGACGCCGATCGTTGAATTTATGCCTCTACTGCGGTAAACCAGGACATTCATTTCAGGACTGTCGTAGTCGTCGCCGTTTAAACGACGGTAAGATTACCTCCATCCGTACTCAGAAAAGACTTTTAGTACCTCAAGTATGTACCCCGCACTTATCCATATCTCTTTCCTTGCAGTAGACTAAGGGGCCTATCTACTTTTCTGCTATGATCGATTCCGGAGCCAGCGGGTGTTTTCTGGATGATGATCTGGCTAAATCTCTGAAGGTTCCCACTCAGCAGAAAGCTACACCTATTCACATTCAACTGGTCGACGGCAGCCCTCTCAAGTCGGGACCCGTCACTCACGAGACCATTCCACTGGTAGTCTCCATTGGTGACAAACATCAAGAACTCCTGCAATTTGACATTGTCCCTGCACCTACGTTTCCTGTTATTTTGGGCCTTCCATGGCTTCGTAGACACAATCCCACTATCTACTGGGAGACTGGCACATTAACCTTTCCCTCCTTATTTTGCATCAATAAATGTTTGTCATCTACCGCATTGTGTCTGACCACTGATTGTTCTCTATCCACCATCATTCCTCGCGTTTATCACCAATACCTGGATGTGTTTGAAAAAAGAAATGCTGATATTCTGCCTCCTCACCGCTCCTATGATTGTCCTATAGATCTGCGTCCTGGGGCATCCATTCCTTTTGGTAGAATGTTCCCTCTATCTGAACCTGAACTATCCACCCTAAAGAATTATATTGATGAAAATCTGGCCAAGGGGTTTATACGGCCCTCTACCTCTCCTGCTGGCGCGGGCATCTTCTTCGTGAAGAAGAAGACCGGGGAATTACGTCCATGTGTGGATTACAGAGAATTAAACAACATCACTATTAAGAATCGTTACCCTCTTCCGCTGATCTCTGAACTGTTGAATCATGCCCACAAGGCACAAGTTTTTACTAAGATCGATCTCCGTGGCGCCTATAACCTCGTGCGAATACGTAGCTGAGACGAATGGAAAACAGCCTTTAGGTCCAGATACGGTCACTTCGAGTATTTGGTCATGCCATTCGGACTCTGCAATGCACCTGCCACATTTCAACACTTCGTTAATGATATCTTCCGCAATGTTTTGGATAAATTCGTTATCATATACCTTGACGATATTCTGATTTACTCATCCTCCCTGGTCTCTCACCGTGAACATGTACAGATAGTGCTATCTCATCTTCGTCAACATCAATTGTATGCCAAGGCAGAGAAGTGTATATTCGAGACTTCTACTGTAGAATTTTTGGGATTCCTTTTATCACCTAATTGTATCAAGATGGACTCTAAAAAAGTGACGGCTATTCTTCAATGGCCTCCACCCACTGACCACCAAGGGGTCCAACGCTTTGTCGGATTTGCCAACTTCTATCGCAGATTTATCCGAGATTTTTCCCGTATTATCCAACCTATTACGGCTCTCACCTCCAAGAGATCTGTTTTTCATTGGACTCCAGCAGCACAAACTGCATTTGAAGCCCTAAAAAAAAGATTTACCACAGCTCCTATTTTGACACTTCCCGAACCCTCCAAACCTTACACCTTGGAAGTCGACGCCTCGGACTCGGCCGTAGGAGCTATACTGTCCCAACGTCAAGAGAAGGACGGACAATTACACCCAGTAGCCTTCTTTTCACGTACCTTAACTCCACCTGAACGTAACTACGATGTGGGAGAACGGGAATTGTTGGCAATTAAGTTGGCCTTGGAGGAATGGAGACATCTATAAGAAGGAGCTATTCATCCAATCACGGTTTTTACAGATCACAAAAACCTTGAATATTTGCGCACAGCCATACGTTTGCAACCCAGACAAGCCAGATGGGCACTCTTCTTCACCAGGTTTCAGCTGCACATCACCTACCGCCCAGGTTCCCGCAATGGGAAGGCTGACGCCTTGTCCCGTATGACAGATAAGATTACGCCTGCTGAAAACGAAGTGGGCACCATTCTCCAGCCCAAGCATTTTCTAGCCTCTACCCAATCTATTTGGAGCACGTTACGCAAGTATTCTTCTCCCCCCAATGTTCCTACTCGACCCACTCTCTCCTTTCACCAAGGACTATATTACCTTCACCAAAAGATTTATGTGCCACATGAGGTCCGTCTTCAGATCTTACAGCTTCATCACGACTCTCCAGCTGCAGGACATGGAGGTATTCGAGTTACTAAGGAACTAATCAAACGTTCATTCTGGTGGCCCAATTTGGAACAGGACGTCCATTCTTATGTTTCATCCTGTACTACATGTGCCAGGGCTAAAGACATACATACTAAACCCTCAGGTCTGCTACAACCACTTCCCATCCCAGGGAGACCTTGGGGAAACATCTCCATGGATTTTATCACTGACTTACCTCCTTCTCAAGATTTCACCACACTGATGGTTGTTGTGGATCGTTTTACTAAAATGGCTCACTTTATTCCTCATGCCGGACTTCCTTCCGCTATTGAGACAGCGACCTTGTTCACTCGGGAGATTTTCAGATTACATGGACTACCTGAAAACATTGTCTCTGACCGAGGGACCTGTGACGGAAGCCTCCATCACTGGGGCCACTGGAGAAGCCTGACTGCCAGCCTCCTCCCTATTGACTATGGGCCCTGGGTTTGTAAAGACTTCTGTGGCTACCCCCAGCAGTATCATCTCATCACTGGCTGAGGGGATTATCTCCAGCAGACAGCCAGGATCTACCACCAGGGAGTGACCACCATTCTTTGATGTTTAATGTTGTATAAATCAGTCTCCCCCTATTGTATTGTTAATCCCGTTACTGCCCCTGTTGTCTCTGAGAGGCAGATTAAGGGGGCGGTTTGTGTCCCAATATCTTGTATAAAGTTAATGTGTGTTTTGCTGGATATATCCAGCTCTGTGTGTCTAAAATAAATCAGTCTTCGTTTGGTTTTACCCTACACTGAGTCTCGGCTAGTGACTGGGGAACCGAAGAAAGTGTGTTGTCCCAGGCTAAGGGAGCACAAGACAGCGGAGGTAGTCGGTCGGACAAGCCAGCTCCGTGACATTGGTGGCAAGCGGCGGGATTTCTTCTTAGTCTGAGGGACACTTACTTTCTACCGGGATTGACCGACAGGACGGCAGACTTCGGTCGCCTTGACAAGGACATGGATGTGGTATCAGAATTCCAGGGGCTGCTGCGGGTCATCCTCTCCTGCTACACCACTGCTTTGCCTACAGAACAATACCAGAACCTGAGGCAAGTGGTTCGACGGTCAGTATGGCAGAGGGCTGTTATACGCCGGGGTCAGTGTCTTCCAAGCTCCGAACAAAAGATTAGAGACCAGCGGGAACTACGGATGTCTTTCCTGGGACAGCAACCCCAGGAGCAATGGGTATCCGAATTGGACAAGCTGGTCCAACAGGAGGTAGAGCTGGAAGATCACTATAGGGCTCTGCAGTGGTATACAGAGCAAGCATATTGGGGAACTGCAAAAGATTGTTCTCCAGAGGGCTATGACTTTGGTGGCCCGGGATTATTATGGGATAGTCTTCAGGAGGATCCGGACTTCGGCAGTACAGCGGAGTGGCCGATTGAGGACATCCGGGATTTCAGGGAGTGGGACCTCCCAGATGCGCTAGGACTTAAAGGTGATTTAGACTTTTTAATTACGCAGGAGTGGGAACTGGAAAAGGCGTATAAAAAACTGTTTGACCGCGTTCAACAGAATGCCCCGGTGTCCAGGGATTGTGTGGATTTTGTGGATGTTATTGAGTGGTCACCTGAAGATGTTGACTCAGGCGGGGTGGATGGGACTGCGGTCTCCACCCCTGAGTCAGAGGGATACTGGGCAGCTAATCCAGATCCGATACTGGAGCTGTGCGACTGTGCTCCACAACCAGATCCAGAGATTGTGGATCTAACTGATTTTACATCTGAGGATGTTAACCCAAGAGGGGTGGATAACACTGCGGTCTCCACACCGGGGGCCTCAGAATGCTGGGCAGTCTGCCCAGATCTCTTAGTCCCAGCTGAAGAGCTGGCAACAGGGCAGAGCGCTGCTGGCTACTGCCCCACACCTGCAATGACTACAGGGATCCAGGGAGATGTGGCAGCCGGCCCTTCTCCCCAGTGGCAGCTCACATATCCGGGAGCGGAGGAACTTGTTTTTCCTCCCCAGCGGCAGTGATAGGAACCGAGAGATGTGACAGCAGGTCGATCTTCCCAGCGGCAGCTCACATGTCCGGGAGCAGAGGAACCGGCCCTCCCTCCCCAGCGGCAGGCCGACCCACAAGATTCCCTAACCCCAGCTGAAGTGCTGGCAACCAGGCAGAGCATCGCTGGCCTCTGCCCAGCACCTACCAAAGCTGCAGGAATTCAGGGAGATACAGCGGCCGACCCGCCTCCCCAGCAGCAGAACCTAATTCCAGGACCGGATCAACCGGAACTCCCTCCTCAAAGGCAACAGGAGCACCAGGGAGGGGATGCAGGCGGCATCACTCCCCAGCGGTACCCGGGAGATAGCGCAGCCGGCCCATCTCCCCAGCAGCAGCAGGAGCACCAATTTTGGGAGGGCATTAATGGGCCAAATAAACTGACTGACTACGGAGTCAACCCGTTTGGGGTCTCATCCTATGTCAGTCCAATTCGAAGGGGGGAGAATTGTGACGGAAGCCTCCATCACTGGGGCCACTGGAGAAGCCTGACTGCCAGCCTCCTCCCTATTGACTATGGGCCCTGGGTTTGTAAAGACTTCTGTGGCTACCCCCAGCAGTATCATCTCATCACTGGCTGAGGGGATTATCTCCAGCAGACAGCCAGGATCTACCACCAGGGAGTGACCACCATTCTTTGATGTTTAATGTTGTATAAATCAGTCTCCCCCTATTGTATTGTTAATCCCGTTACTGCCCCTGTTGTCTCTGAGAGGCAGATTAAGGGGGCGGTTTGTGTCCCAATATCTTGTTTTATGTTAATGTATGTTTTGCTGGATATATCCAGCTCTGTGTGTCTAAAATAAATCAGTCTTCGTTTGGTTTTACCCTACACTGAGTCTCGGCTAGTGACTGGGGAACCGAAGAAAGTGTGTTGTCCCAGGCTAAGGGAGCACAAGACAGCGGAGGTAGTCGGTCGGACAAGCCAGCTCCGTGACAGGACCCAATTCACCTCTAAATTCTGGAAGGCCTTTTGTCAAGAACTTCATATCCAACGTTGCCTCTCTACAGCCTTCCATCCGCAAAGTAATGGCCAAATGGAGCTTAACAACCAGACCCTAGAGCAATACTTACGCTGCTTTTCCACCTACCTGCAGGATAATTGGGCACAATTCCTTCCTTTAGCTGAATTCGCTTATAATAATCATTTTCATAGTACCATTAATATGTCCCCATTTTTTGCCTGCTACGGTTACCATCCATCCATGCTCCCGGGTTCCCCTATTCTCAGCCCAGTTCCTTCCGTCACGGACCATATATGTGGTCTCACGCAAACATATACCCTGATTCGCAACACCCTACGGCAGGCTCAGCAACGTTATAAATGGTTTGCGGACTCACATCGATCCCCAGCACCTGTGTACCAAGTTGGGGATAAAGTATGGCTATCTACTAGACACCTCAAGGTATCCAACCCCACAAGGAAATTAGGGCCAAGGTTTATCGGCCCGTATTCCATTTGTGAGGTCATCTCACCATTAGCCATCAAACTGCGCCTTCCTCACACCATGAAAATACACCCTGTATTTCATGTATCTTTATTGAAATCATGGATTGAGAACCAATTCTCAGAAAGACCTGTTTCCCCGCCTGAACCTATCATGTTAGACGGCGCTGAAGAATACGAAGTGGAGGCGATATTAGATTCCAGAATACACAAAAGACAATTGCAATATCTTATACATTGGAAGGACTATGAGGCAGTAGACAGATCATGGGAACCGGCTAAAGATGTACACGCTTCCATGCTGGTGCGATCTTTTCATTCTGAACATCCTGAACGCCCGGGTCCTTTGCGTGTCCAGAGGCCCCGCCTTAGGAGGGGGATCTGTCAGAACCCGACCCGCAGCCACTCACCCGAGTACCCGTGGGTCGGTCCCCTGCCGCGTCCACGCTGATCTAGCTCCGCCCCCTCTTTCTCTGCTTCAGGAAGGAGGGGGCCGCGCGCGCGCTCGATGACGTCATCGCCCGGGAACATTTAAAACTCCATCTTCGCTACTGCTTGTTGCTTGATGTATTTTCAGCTGCTGTTTCGTGAGTTTCTATATCCTGATTATTTTCCTGGCTTGTTTAACGGATTCTGCTACCTTTCTGGAGACCCTGACCACGGCTTGTTTAACGGACTTTGCTACTTTTCTGGTGCCCTTGACTTCGGCTTGTTTCCTGAATGTCGGGCACGATTGCATAAAACGGTGCTTCCTGATAATCAGCTGTTATTAAGCCAAGTCTACCTGTTCCTGCATACCAGACTCCCTTATACTCGTCCTCACAGGCCGCAGCAGATGGCGGAAGCTTTCCGGGAAGAAGAGAAAGGTAAAGACCCCAACGTAAAAGTCTCTGGCTGCCACGTATTGTGTGCAGTAAGTTCCGGTTGCCAAAAAGGTCTATTCACTAAAAAGTCAACTGGAGCAGACGCGGCTGAGGTGGAACATGCTTGTGGGCCAACATATTCACTAAAATGGAGTCCAACAAATATATTTTAGCAAACAAATAAATGAAAGTAAACCAGTGAGAGACAATAATCGTATTCCACTGTGTGCAGTGGGTGAGGGGTTAATTAACCTGGCGGCACTAGTCCCCAAATATTCACCCATTGTAAAATATCCAAGGGTTACAACTAACTGGTTGGAGAATGCAGTCTAATTAATACACAACACAAAATGGAGGCTGTGGTGACTGGCTAAGTACTGAGGTAACAAAGATAGATAAAGAAATGCTATATTACTAAACATGGAAGATGAAAAAAAACCCAGCATTGCTGGGAATACAAACATTAACCACCAGGAATGATTATAAGAACTTACAGACAATGCTATCTAGGAGCGAATGCTTGGGAAGAAAGTCTCACAACTAGAGCTTCAGTTATAAAAGAATGATGAACAAAATGGCTCCTGCAGAGGTCAGAGGTAGCAGTTGCTATGGAGAATAGAACCATAAGCAAAAGAGTACAAATACAGGTGGCTCTAAAGGGGCTTTACCGGAGCCAGAACACTGCTGGTGTGTAGGAGTATATCATTCTGGCCCAGTGCAGCCATTTTGTATACTTCTATATACTTTATATATATTCTATATACTTTTACATTACATTGATTCAGTGCCAGCAGATCCTGTAGAAGAGGTAGAGACATTATTATTATTTAGTCTTTCTTTTTTCATATTTTTGTTCATATTTCTGTTACCGGATAGGCCTTGAAATGGGGTTATATTATATATTTGTAACCTTTGTGTGGCATTGAATGACAAACTTGCCATCTGTCCCGATTTTGCAGGGGCAGTCCTGATTTTTGAGGCACTGTCCAGGTATATTTTCGTTCCGCTATTTGTCCCGGATTATTCGCCTTTGGCCCTTTTGAGGAAATGCTCTGTGAGGACTTGGTCAGCGGAGCTGGTACCAGGGAGAAGAGGACAAAAGAAGAAGACAGAGCTGCAAGAAAGGAGACAGGGATAGGAAAGCGGTTGGCAGAGAAGGTAGGGAGACATTGACAGTCAGTGCGTGTGTGGGAGAGCATGAATAAGAGTGAGTGATAGAGCATTGGAGTGAGAGAGTGTGAATATGAGTGTGTGTGTGTGAGATTGAGTGAGAGTATGAGAGAGCGTGCAAGAGAGCATGAGGGAGCGTGTAAAACAGCATGAATGAGAATGTTAGAATGAGAGAACATGTATAAGGAGAGAGAGAGAGAGAGAGTATGAGAACCTAGGAGTGTAAGAAAGAGTGACAGATTGCATGAGAGTGTTAGAGGTCATGAGTGAGACAGCATGAGAGAGCATGAATAAGAGTGAGGTTTGAGAATACATAATAGCCTGATATAGTTCATGTGCTGCAAATGTATCTACCGCATACCAAGCATGCATGGCGGTGTTGGTGGGAACACGGTGATATAACCTGTAGGCAGAGCTAAATTATGCTAATTATGTGGGTTTGGTTGACCCGCCACCTGCGCCTTGGTTATAAAGCATATTTTACTCATATGTGAAATGGAGAGGAAGTCACCCAAAACATCAAATATTTTAGGAACTGTGGACCGTCTGGGGACTCTGAATGGAAAGGGACTCATGTGCTGCAGGGTTACAGAAAGCTATAATTGTGACCCCGCAGCTGGAATTCTCTCTCTCTCGTTTGCCATTTCTCCCAGGTGCCATGAATAGGATCCCGCTGCATGGTAGTGCCCTCAAATCACCTTTTATATAGTTTGGGTTGTTTTTATTATTTATTATTTTTTTTCACTCTCAGTATTTGTCGTTTGTGTACATATCAGTCCTGGCATCAATCAGAAGTATCAGCAATTTGTACAAGCTTACCTGAGAACTCTCCGTGTTTGACCTGGAGATTGCGGGTCAGCACTGCTTCTCCGGTTCTCCGGGTCAAGACCTGAATCCTCTGGGTCGCGGGAGCTAGGTCTTGACATGCCCCGCTCCCCGCCCATTTTTTCTTTAAATGGGGGTGTTTCCTGCTGCCGTCAGCGGGAACCCCCCCCAACGTCAGCGGGAACTCCCCTGACATCAGAGGGAACCCCCGATGTCAGCGGGACCACCCACCGACATCAGCGGGACCTCCCACCGATGTCCTTGTGATTAGAAAGCTGGGCAAGGTGAGCCAGAGTTCACAGGAGTGTCTGGAGAGGTCCCTCTTGGAAACTTGTTTAGTTTTTTAAAGAACGCTGCCATCTTGCGAGTGGCAAAGTCTCTGGCAGTGGCGGTTGTGACCGTTCTCCGGAGCAGTCGATGTGGGGTGGGTGTGCGGTGTCCCTGAATGCCTCGCTATTGAGGCATTTCGCCAACACCATTTAAGCTTAGGAGGCGATCAACTGACCTAGACGCCCCAGGAGGAGCCAGTCGTTAAGTGACCGTTTTTGTGTGGCGTGTCTGGCACGTCATTGTTCGTTAAGGGGTTAAAGATGTGGGTCTTCAGGGATTTGTTAAAGGACCGAAGCAGGGGGAAAGACAGATAGTCCGAGGAGGGCATTCCAGAGGATAGGGGGCCGCCTTGGAGAAATCTTGCAAGCTTGCTTGAGAACTGGAAATCAGAGGAGACGACAGACGTAGTTCTGTGCCTGTAGATGATGCCTAAGAAGAGGTTTAAGGCTGTAGCAGATCTGCAACCAGGCGCGTGTACACATGACTGTCCCATGTGGAATTTCTAAACCTGTTCCTGCACAGAGACTACTACCTGACATAGTACCTGGGGTCTCTTTTTCTAGCAATAGTTTCTCTTTTTCTTTGGCCAGCCTAATATTTGACACCATACCTGTGCCATATTAACACCAGCTTCCATGTCTGGTAATTGGTGTATCTCTGTCTCTGATTCTAATGTGAGTTGTGTTGTACCTACCGTTTCCGCCGCGGGTGGGCAGCTCGCTCGCGATGACGCATGCGCGCCCTCTCGCGGGTTTAGCACACGTTTACTCTTTTGTTTATCGCACCGACGCCATTCTATGGCGCCGGGCGCGATGACGTCACGTCTTCTCCCATTGGCCGACAGTCCATTTTCCCGCCTTGTCCATTATTTAAACACACTCCTATGTACGCACAGTGCCTGTTCAAAGAGTCACTGTATGTTGCTCTGGGTGCTCGTTCGCTTGTTTGCCTTCATTGTGTACCAGACCTTGGATTGTTTATTGACCTCGCTCCCGTGCTGCCTGCCCCGACCTCGGAATCTCCTGACCACGATTATTTGCCTCTGGCCCTGTATTGTTCATCTGCCTTGGACTTTCTGCCTGTACGCTCCGTGCTGTGAATACGTCTCTGCATAGTGGGTGCATTATCTGTGTTGTCCAGGTCCCGCCGTAACAAGTTGTGTAAGCGCCCCTATCCTTCAAGGATACCCACAAAACCTTAAATGGCTGCCCTGCTTGTGGGTGATGACTTCATTATAATGATTGTGGGACAAACATGGGAATGTCTGTGATAAAGGAGTTGTCTTGATTTAAATTTAAACCAGATGATACCTCAGATACCTCAGCTGACCACTGTGTCTACAGTCATCAACACTGCCATTTCTTTGTGTTTCTTCAAAAGATATTGGACAGAACACCTGGAAACCCCTGTCTGCCTTGAAATTTCTGCCTGTGAGAGATCTTACTGATGCAGTAAGACTACCCTATCTCTTGTTGCTGTGCTCGGTCCTGTGATGGTCTTGCCATGGTGTATGTCTTTTGGCATTAACCTGTCTACCTGTGCCAGTATTCCCAGATAGAGCGTAACCCTGATTGTGTTCATATCAACGGGACAGCGCAAGCCACACAAAGTCCGATGTTACAGCGCTCCACTCCCACTAGACAGATGATTATTGTAAGACCATCGGCACCGGGAGCGGGTGAACAGTAACCCCTTCTGTGCAGAGCTGGCCGCTGCCCCACACTAAACGAATTCTGCCAGGATCCACATTTCAGATACAAGAACCAGATATGGGGCTCATAAGAAAGAACAAGTAATACTAAAGCTGTGTTTGGTTATTAAAAGGGGTACGTGGGTTTTTGAGTCTGTTTAATGGCTCAGAATAAACGTTTTTTTCCCATGAAAATCATCATTTCATTTTTAAATCAATCAAATCCTAAAATCACCGATATTAAAATCACTTCAATCTTAATTTTATGGCACTCCTGAAACTCTTTTGATCTAAGTTACTCGATAAGCTGTTTCACATAGGGTTAATGTTGGGATAAACATCTATCTTTGGAGGAATGGCAGGACTGTTTCTAGGGAAATGTAATATTTCAATAGACTTTTTAAACAGAGTTCCTAAGTGACAGGAACACTAAGGAGAAAAACAAAATGGGTTTCTTTAACTTCCCTCTACATGATGCAGAACCAATCAGGGGATATTTATGAGGGCTCCAAGGTGGAAGAGCACCATTAAGAAAACATCTATCAAGTAGAAGCCAGTTGTGCCAGGAGCAGGCTGTCCCTCCCAAGAGAAAGTCTATGAGAGACTTTACAAGACACTTTTATATATAGATTGGCCCTCAAGATGATGTCCATGTATTAGCGCTAATAACAAAAGGGTTAAATCACCCTATATGCTCTAATGCTCTGTACTGTATCATTAAAACACACCATCAGTGCCTTCATATAGCTATTTATTTGATTTAAGATATGATTTCATGACCGTTTCCAGTCGCTAACATTTACTACATTGGGAATCATTTTTTTTTAAATCTATTAGCTTTTTTCATTTTTTTTTCTATTGGATTATTAAATGACTGAAATGACTTCTCATATGTCTTCTTGTTCAACCGTCAGATTAAAGTGTGAGACTCCTCTCCACGTGCCCTCGATGGTTGTTTCATAGCCAAATACAGTGCGGACCTTGGCCCGATAGGGTATTTCCATTTCTGCTTTCACGACTGACGCTATAACACGGATGGACTTCCCACCTGGTACCTCCACATTGGTGCTTGCGGAAAAGGAGACCTGAGGGACATAAAAAAAAACAACCCACATATTTAATGACGCATTTTACTCTTAGAGCTCATTAGAGATTAGTAAAAATCCAAACTTGCTGCACTTCACACATTCTTCCCATTCAAAAGGAAAAGGACTGGAAAAGGAATCATTCAAATGATATTCTATTTATGTTCTATGAGAAAGAGTACTTCTTACTTGACTTTTGAGTTCCTCTTGATGATCACCCTGGTAAAAATCCACCCACATTTGACAAGTTTTGCTTATAAACTTATACGCTGAATGTAATTAGTAGTTTGTACAGTTCCTCTTTATTCATTAACCACTTTCTTACAGAAATGTGCTACCAGCTGAGAGTTATTAGGATAATATAAAAGAAGGGATTAATATACAGTATATTAAACTGAACAAAATATAAAGGTGGGCTGTCAAGGCATATGGCAGCTCTGCTACTGGTGATGCAAGTGATAATGAGCCTCTGTCAGCATAAGGCTGCAATTAACTTCAGACAAGCCTGTGGAAGTTAGCAGAGATGGATCAATTCAACCAGACCCATAGAGCTTCTCAGGCAACATCAGAAGATACATAGATGATGTTCAGAAAAATCTCAAAAAAAGCTTCTTCAGAGAAGCCGCGCCATCTTAGTTGCTAAAACCTCCCTGTCACTGATACAACCACCACACTACCTCTCACCCTTTATCTCTTCTTTATGTTTGTTCTCACCCCAGTCCCTCAAGATTGTAAACTTGCGAGCCGAGCTCTCTCCACCTAATGTATCGGTTTTTCTTAGTCTCTCAGTTCTACCCTTGTCATACCCCATGAATATATGTATTGTAGGAAGCGCTTAATAATAATAATAATAGTAATTATTATTATTAATTATTGCTTCCACTCCCCAGCACCCAAAAAAGTCTCGTGAGCAGGAACTAGTCAACAAAAACAGAGATGATCATATGATAAAATGAATATTTGATGGGTATGCAAGGATAGAGCTGCCATAAAACTACTCAACCTTTACCTCCAGCAGAAGCCCCAAAATGCTGGAGGCCTTAGGCCTGTTCATTGTCTGCCTTATGGAAAATACAGCCTTGCCATAAGCATATTTTTTATGACCTCATACCTCAGTTTCATTGCTCTTTGAGAAATTCCATGTGTTGGTTGTGCTCACATCGACAGAAATTTTTATTCCTTGTTCAGCAATTCTTGGAATTCCTGCTTTAAATGTAGTTTCAGTACCAAGTGATACTGTGAATCCGTGTTCATGCGAAAATGAACTTGTCTCCTTCATGGTTTTCTGAAACCTTAAGAAATAAATATATTTAGAACTGTTAAACATTTAAAAATGGTGTGGTATTAACCATTCGACTCATATACTGTCTCTCAACTCGAAATGTGTACATTGTCTAGTACATAATAACCTTAACTATGGATAAAAAAGTTCCCGCCGTTGCAAAATGAGAACCCCATCAAATACCACTGTGATTAACTCTGTTTACCTTGTAAAATGGAATTAATGCGATATACCTTGTCAATTAAAAAAAAGACTTAAAGCAAACTGCTTTCAATGAAAATTGATTTGAACCAATAGAAAGAGGTATCTGGCACCCACAGTGATATTAAAGAATACGTTTGTAAGTAGTATGAAGATAACAGTGTGCGTGCACCAGCATTGTCGTCTACCCAAATGTCCCCTTCAGTTATCCACAGTCTGAGTGTCTACTATTCTTCACAGCTGCTTTGTCATCCACCATTTACAGTGGACACCAGGCTATTATGCCCATCTATTGCAGCCAAGAGACTGACCAGCAAAGAAGTCAGAACCATATGACCTCTGAAGCTACATGGTCAAGGAATATATCCTACAATCAATCTCAACAATGGTTGGATAACTAATTGGTCACTCATTTTCTATCTAGTCTTCTGTTGAAGGCAATAACATTTAGGGTAATATCATATTTGTCTCCCCATTAAGGAAACTTTTTTTTAATAAATGATGCTTATGGGTTTTATTTCCTTACATTTTTTTACCCTTAGTCATTCTGCTAGAAAACTACTTGGTGTCTGTCTCTCACCCAATAAAGATACACATTTCCAAGCCAGATGCCCATGATTAAAAAAATATTACTCCACCAAAATATATTTTTGTAGTTTCACTTCAATACTTTTCTTGTTGATGGCTAACTCAACAATATAAAAAAATAAATGATACGTTCACTTTACTCATCCAATAAAATGTATACTTTATATCCCAGGACCCCCATTAAGATTATCTTTGTGTTGGCTCACAAGTCCCCTCAAAACTTTCAGTGTACAACAAAGTAATGAAGAAAAAAGTATTAATCACTTACGTAAAGGTGTGTTTTAATGGAACTGAGCTCTTTGAGTTCCGATAAGATTCATCCTTAACGATTTCAAGGCTTTGTGAAACGGTTTTACCCAAATCAGGCAGGAATTCGAAGCTTATCATTTTCTGGATTGTTTTATCTGAAGTGAAAGCAAGTAATCGAAACATTGTATATCCTATTCCTACATTAACTCCAGAATATATGCCACTTCCTTCGGCTGGCGGATCTCCATAGTATATCTTCCCCTCACTGGTCTCAACACACCACATTTTTCCATCTGGAGTGAAAGCCATAAAATGGGCAAATTCACGCCACCCATAACTACCAATTACGACGCTTGTTTCACACCATTTGTCAGAGACTGAGGTTGGTGGACTTCTCTTTAACAGCTTGCCATCGTTGTCCACCGCATGCATCATGCCTTTTGGGTCAAAGAAAACAATATCAAGACTTTGCCACCCTCCATCCCCTATCTTGGTGGCTTTTCCATAAAACCATGAGACATGTTCGTTATCTGGAGCTGGGCCTTTGTAAAGCAGCCCATCAGTTGTTATTACGTAGAGTTCCCCTTTGGGATGGAAGAAGAGTAAATGAGTATCATTCCAGTCAACTTTACCCACTCTTTTGGCAGAAGAGAACCAGTCCTCATGCCCAGCTGAAGGCATAGGTCCCATGTACAGATCAGCACCACGGACAGCATACAGATCCCCTTTAGGACTGAAAGCAATTTTACTGACGCCTTGAAATTTCCCTAAAACAGTTGCTCTTTCAGCATAGTTTTCCTTGAAATCTTTTGGTGGCAGCCCAGCTCGGACTGTATCATCTTGATGCACAGTAAACAAAATAGTCTCTGAAATATAGTGAAAACATAACATCTTTATAAGTTTTCCTGTTTTTGGGTCATACTTCAGTTACCAAATGTCAGCATAGGTGTGCTCTGATTAAAAAGTTTTTAAATAAAAACAAATAAAAATGTATTGTGTTAATGTGTTGTGTTTTTTTTAACCCCTACTTAAATCTAACTCTAATTCCCCACTAACTAATTCCCATCATACTAACTATACAGTATAAACTGAAAAGGAAATTTTAAAAACACTAAAAACCTGGGGTTTGGGACCCAGGAAAATGCAGTGTTTTTTTTTTTTTTTTAACTGTTCTCTGTGTGTCTCCAGCTCCTGATCATAGTGAGAATAAGAGATGCAGAGAATAGAGACAAGGGCAATTTTTATAAATGTATATTGGACCTGTACTTCTAGCATTAGTATACATGGAGGGGGGGGCAGGGAAGGTGTCTGCCCCACATGTCACTCATTAGTGGAATGCCACCAGGACAAGCCCCAAGACTATACTGCCCACTGGTGGCGGAACAGAGCCAAAATCAAGGGAGCGCAAAGTCTGTTTGTATGCCAGCGCTCAGCACTGTAGCCACACCGACTACCCTTATTCAGAAGTTATCTATGTGACGGAAGCCTCCATCACTGGGACCACTGGAGAGGCCTGACAGCCAGCCTCCTTCCTATTGACTATGGGCCCTGGGTTTGTAAAGACTTCTGTGGCTACCCCCAGCAGTATCATCTCATCACTGTTTGAGGGGATTATCTCCTGCAGACAGCCAGGATCTGCAACCAGGGAGTGACCGCCATTGTTTTAGTTTAATATCAGACCCCTCCACCCCATGGTGCATTATTATGTAGTCCCCTTCCCCCCAGTTCCACTACTACAGACATTTACCCCGGCCATCCCTGGAACTGATTTGGGCCAGTAATAGGTAGCGGAGATTGGGAGACCCTATTGTACTGTTAATCCCATTACTGCCCCTGATTGTCTCTGGGAGACAGATTAAGGGGGCGGTTTGTATCCCAATATCTTGTTTTATGTTAATGTGTGTTTTGCTGGAAATATCCAGCCCTGTGTGTAAGAAATAAAGCAGTCTTTGTTTGTTTTACCCTATACTGAGTCTCGGCGAGTGACTGGGAAACCGGGAAAAGAGTGTGTGTGTGAGTCCCAGGCTAAGGGAGCACAAGTCAGCAGAGGGAATCGGTCAGACTAGCCAGATCCATGACAATCCAGATCAGAAAAGAAAGAAGAGGAGGAAGAGGATCTGCGGAAAAGGAGACAGGTATGCGGGAAAGGTAGGGAGACATTGAGAGTGTGGGGGTACTGAGAGAAAGTTTCCACCAGTGAGGTAAGAGGCGGGAGAAGTGAGTGTGTGTATAAGTGTGTGTGAGCATGAATGTGTAAATTTGTGAGCATGGATGTATTAGTGTGTGTGAGCATGCGTGTTTATGTGTGATAATAGGTATGTAGGTGTAGGTGTGTATGAACATAGGTATCTATGTGTAGGTGTGAACATGGGTATATATGTGTAAGCCTGGATGTGTATGTTTGTGTGTGGGCATGAATGTGTAAGTATGTTTTAGTATAGATGTGTATGTGTCAGTGTTTGTGAGCATGACTGTGTATTTGTGAGCATGAGTGTGTATATGTAAGTGGATGTGTGAGTGTGCATACCAGCATGGGTAAATGTATATGGGTAAAAGTGAGAGCATGGATGTGTATGTGAATGTGTGTGTGAACTGGTACGTTTAGCTTCATTTGAAGAATGGTAACCAGTCCCAGTAATAGACTGTATTACACAGCTTCGTACTTAGAGAACTGAAAAAGTTAAACAATTGTTTTTACATGATAGGTAACTATGTTTCTATCCTATCTCCCCTTACTGTTCTCCCTTATAAAGCTATATGTATTAAGATCCCTTTATTTCTTGTTAATTTTTATTGTGGAAACAATTCAACACTTTGAAGATTGGAGGATCACATGAGAGGACGTCAGCAAAAGTACCACAATTTTGGCTGAAGTTCATCTTAGGGCAAAGTCGCGATGCTGTCAGTGGCGCTCTCTCCTCGAATTGAAGGATAGGGGAGAGGACATCACTGGAAGCAACAGCATTTTGGCGAGTGTTCGCACCAGGTTATGTCAGCAGAAATGCGGACAAAGATAGACGATAAAAGAGAGAAGTTGAAAGTGAGAAGATAGAAGTGATTGGCTGAGAAGGTAGGGAAACATTTAGAGAGCGTGAGAGAGTCGAGAGAGTGTGAGAGCGTATGAGTGAAACGGCCCACAGATTTCTGATAGAAATTCAGAGCTTTTTGCTTTGTAGTTGTCCACTTTGTGAGGCGTTTGGTCTAAAAACTTTTTAAAAAAATGATACATTTACCCTGGTTTCCTTTTAATTAAAGCTCATGTGTCCAAACAGGGTTACTGTTTGAGCTTAACTCATTTCACCTAGAACCTTATAGATGTGACTCATACCAGCCACCTAAAGCCATATGTTTTAGTGTCTCCTAAACTCTACAAAGATTAGTCAGATGCTATTTTAGTATGTCCATATCCTAATCTGACTCTAAATCTAACCCTGACATCAATCATGTCATTGCATTTGTGGTAAAAAGTAAGGAGTTTTCTGAAAAAATGAAAACTGTGTAAAATAAAAAAAACTATCAAATATAAAAACAGTATTATACAGTAAAAAAGCCCCATAGTTGAGCTAAAATTCTAAAGCACCATAATAAATTAACATTCTTACCGGGTTCTGTCATTTCTTTATAGTCAAAACTCCCTGTCTGTCTGTCAGCTGCTCTATGAGAGTCACTGTTTCAGAAGCATTTACCACATTGATCATTTTTCCTTTTATGTAATTGATTTATTTATTTTATTCTTAATCTTTCCCATGAACACTAAATATGCCCAGAAAACATATCAGCTATTGAATAAACTTCAGTCTCCTGGATTTATTTACTTAGCAAGAGTGTGATCTTTATCGAGGCAATCACTGTTTGGTTTATTTTAATCAGTTTTTGAGCACAAAGATTAGACCCTGTGTTTTATGGGAAATAGTTATTTTCGAAAAATTTGGGGTGTAAAAACAGGGTTCGTCTTATACAGCTGTTGTAGATTTTTTTTCCGCTTACCTTTGTGTTGCTCAGCAGCGTCTCTTGTTCGGTCGAGGAGACACAGGAATTCAGTAGAGTCACGTGAATATTCATCACATCACATGACTTCGCTCAGTTCCTGCTCTCTGGCGGGACAAGAGAAGTTCACTCAGAGTCCGAGCAACGCAGAGGGAAACAAAGTCTGGGAGCAGCACCGGAAGATCTGCAGTCCAGGTAAGGGTGGGGGAGGGTGTATGAGTCT
This sequence comes from Spea hammondii, assembly GCA_029215755.1. Classification (NCBI taxonomy): domain Eukaryota; kingdom Metazoa; phylum Chordata; class Amphibia; order Anura; family Pelobatidae; genus Spea; species Spea hammondii. The sequence goes on from JARDYJ010000001.1 coordinate 2,031,450, forward strand.
GCGTGAATGAAGGAATGAATGAATATGTGTATGTTATAGCATGGATGTGTAAGTAGGGGGGGCAGGGCACAGGGAGGCTGAAAGTGATGTGCATGTGTTGGCTGCTTGTGCATGATAGGAGTGTGATTGCTATATAAAATTTACATGATTGCTAACAGCAATAACACTCCTATCATGCCCAGTCATACCAAGATTCCAGCACAGCCAACATCACACCCATCCTGGAACCTGGGCATGATAGAAGTGTAGTTTTCGGGCCCCAAAATGAAGGTGCGTCTTATACATGGGTGCGTCTTATACATGGCGAAATACAGTATTTTATATACATACAAAATTGAGAATACATCACAAAATGGAGCCCAATGGATGCAATTAGCATACCAATAAAATGGAACAATTCTATTTAGCATTTCAGTGCTGTTAGTACACAACAGGGGGGTCTCGCTGATAATCCTCTTTATTTTGATGCCAGATTTTGATGGTGGGCTGTAGAATGACCTCCCACTGCTTCCCTCACCTTCAGCACCACCTTCATGCTGCCCTTCAATATGTGGGTTCTATAAACTCAAGGAGCAGAATCAGTTATTGTTAGAAATACTTTATCTGCTAGTTCATAACAGGCAGTATATGTGTCGTGCAAACAGTGCTGCTCTTAGTAACAGTTCAATGTGAACTCGCCTGTAACTCGCATGTGCTCGCCTGTAACTCACTATAGGTAAAGGCCTCTCCTCTAGCATGTGCCTACATTTCTGCAAACCACTTGCCGCTGGTAACATGACATCATATTCCTGTGCTCTCCAATAGCAGGTGGAGCAAAGGCCTACAGGGGGAGCATTGGGGGAGAGGTCTGCATCAGCAGCTGTTTGGGCCTCCACCTCTGGACTATAGTGGCTATTAAGAGGGGTCAACTGGCAGCTGTCATGGGCTCCTAAGGTTAGCATGGGCTGAGGGCAACACCCACCTTTTGCACGTGTTTAAGATGGCCCTTGCTATGTTCAGCGTACTGCTCTGCATAGTCCAATAATTGGTAAAAAGAGACAGATGTGCTTCAAAGATCTCTAGATTACCGCTTATTATTACTATTATTATCATAAAGAGTAATCACATACTGATTATGAGGCATCACAGATACAGTAACAGATTATGGATAATGACTAAAATATATTGTGTCCCTCCTTCTTAGATATAGATTCTATAGAAATTTAATGGCGGCAACATCAAGTATCTCCTAGAAAAGATTTAAATTGCCTGGGAGAAGTTCATTTACAGTTGATACTGTCCTTCTGGTTCTGACCCGGCCTGCCTGACTACGCCTGCTCTGCCTGAAGGCTCCCTGCCATGTGCCCTGTGCCCTGCCGTGTGTCCAGTGCCCTGAGTCTGAGGATCTTCCAGCCGCGTGTCCGGTTCCCTGTCTGAGCACCTTCCTTCCGAGGCACCTGTCCCCTATCTAAGTCCGAGGCGCCCATCCCCTATTCGTGTTTCTGCCGTATTAACATTCCAGCCACAGCACCCTGTCAAGAGACTTACAGCCTCTACTTGCTAGCTTCTCCAATACAGACCATATAGCAGGGCTCGACAAATCCCAGGCGCCAGGTCGCCATGGCGACTCAATTTTGTCCTGGCGCCTAGGAGTTTGTCAGCCTCTTACATCCACAAAAAAATGCCCCCGCATCACCACGCGGGTGCACTGCTGCTGTCTACCCAGGAGAAAACCTGCAATAGCGTTTTCAGCTGCCACAGGCAGCTTCAGGAAAGGGGGTTCAGTGTTGATTGGGTCCCCACACAAGTGTGGGGACCTGACACAACATCCCCCTGCTGCCTGATCGCTCCATGAGAGCGACAGGGCAGCGTTAACCCCTTCAATGCCAAGATTGCGGCATTTAGGGGTTAATTCCCGTTTTGTAAGGGGCTCTGCTGCAACAGACCAGCAACAGCAAAAACGAGCCCCGATAAGCCCTTTGATGATTCCTGTAGGCATGGAAGCCTACAGCAGTTATCAGAGACTCCCCCCAGCCATTGCTTCCCAGCTGCCAGAGCCAGCTTCAGGGACAGGGGGAGAGGGTTCTTCGGTCTCCACATGAGTGTGGAGAGCAGCCCCAACACCCCCCTGCTGCCTGATCGCTCCATGAGAGCGACAGTGCAGCGTTAACCCCTTCAATTCCACAATTGTGTATAACACACTCGTGGCATTGCAGGGGTTACCATTTAAACATTATTAAAAAATAATTAAAAAAAAACAACAAAAAACATCACTGACCTGAAAGTCCAGGGTGCTTCCAGGTCAAATGCTGTGAGTTTAGTAAGTGGGCTGATGATGATCAGATCACTCCTAACCAACTGTTAGTTTAAAAAAAATCCTGGCTCCTAACTTTTTTAGCTGGCGCCTAGATTCACAACAAATTTGTGAAGCCCTGCCATATAGTATTACTATTCAGCCTCTGGTGTGTTTCATTTCACCTGTCTGTACCTTCCTTCTGGTAATAATGCATTGTGGGGTACAAACTGAGCCTCTGAAATCCCCTGCAACTGGGCTCCTACCTGACCTGCTTAACTGAGTCCTGACATATTCATACTTACTCTCTCACACTCTAAATGTTTCCCTACCTTCTCTGCTCACCACTTCCGCATCTTCAGCCTCTATCTTCTATATTTTATCTTCTCCCTTCTCTTCTCTATTCAATCTTCAATCTGCTGACTTGTTTCTGCGTCCCTTCATGGAGGATCGGGGGAGGACGTCACCCCAAGAGCCGCCATATTGCCCTCGGTGCTTTCGGTGATGTCAATGCAAGCGCCGCCATGTTGGCGGAAGTTCCCACCAGGTTATGAAAATGGAGATTGAATATAGAAGATTGAAGAGAAGGAAGAAAATAAAAGATGAAAAAGAATATCAGGAAGTGGTCAGCAGGGAAGGGAAACATTTAGAATGTGAGAGTGAACGAGAATGAGAGTGTGAGTGAATGTGGGCCCACATGTTTTGGAAAAATTCTGAGCTTTTTGCATAGTTTTCGTCCGATTTGTGGGGGGTCTAGCCTCTTTGCAATTTGTACGAATCTGAAGTCTGGCTACTTTTATGAATGGCTTCCAGGAAAACAAAATCAGAGAAGACACTAATATGCAGATATGCACAGCTTGTAGGACAGAGTGGATGTGATAGAAACAATTAAATACATGACGAGTGGCATCATACCAGCCACCAAAAGCCATGTGTCTCAGTGTCTCCTGAACTCTGCAACAAAGATTTGTCAAACCCTACATGACAGGCGCATCGTCCAGTTAGGGCTAAAGGAACCGATAAAAACCCCCCAAACATAGACCAAATAATTGAGACCACACCATATATGTTGGAAAAAATATTGTCCACAGCTTTATTATAACCACAGAATTAAATATAATATATATATATATGATATAAACATACCAAAACATAACAATAAGTCATTGTCCAAACAAGATAACAATGAAAACCCCTTACACATTCCCACCTGTCAAAACACATAGACAATGACCCCCAAGATAACAGATCTAACAATAAACATCACCATACCTTTAAGGTACAATACCTTACCAAACCAACAGTAGGGGCATACCGTGACACCCCTACACCCCCAGGTTCTGAGCCACAGACCAGCTCGAAACCTACCATACCAACCAACACCACCAACCAATCAACCCAAATTAACCGAAACATCCCAATTATACCCCGCCACTAGCCAGACCTTGACCCCTCAAGCCGTCTGAGCACCGCCACACCGAAAAAACTGGGCTTTAACAATACCATCACGAAAACCTAAGTTCAAAAAATCCAAACCAACGTCAGATAGATGAACACCATCACCCCGAAAATACCCAGGCATCATAGACTCCAACTCCCGGTGACGAACCACCACACCTCCAGCACGTCTAATGAACGCTGCCATCAACTTGTTCACCTTACCCCTGCAACGAGCTAAAGCGGAAGGAACTCTAGCGTACCTCCAACACAACCTCGGAACCATTTCCGACCAAATCACCAGAACCCCAGGAACCAACTCACGAAGCCGGTTAACATCCTGCTTCATCTGCTTCACCAACTCCCGCTGCGGAACCAAACCCAAATCATTACCCCCGGCATGAAGCAAAACAAAATCTGGTGACCCGCCAGCCCTCAATAAGCGCCAAAGTTCACCACACACTTCCCTCCACACATAACCCCGAAAACCAAACCATAACACTCTAATCTGGTCCTCAGGAAAGCCCAGCTGCTGACCGTTGACACGAACTGCGGCTCTCCTCTTGGCCCAGAACACGAATGAATGGCCCAGAATCCACACCACCAAACCTGAGGAGGGAAAAACAAAATGTGAAAACAGCCACTAACAGCCCACAAATCATAGTAAACGATCCGGACGTAAATAAGACCGAAAACGAACAGACTCCCATCTCCCAATCTTCTTAACCAACTCATCCCCAAGCCCCAACCGGGCCGCTTCCGTAGCCGCACCTATACGAAAAGAATGCGTCCCAAACTGAGTCGGCTCCAAACCCAACCTCCGCAATCCTTCTCTAAAAACCCGAAAAAACTGATACCTGGACAAAGCCGAACCGTCCGCATGCATCAAAAATGAGCCTTCCAACGGAGGGCGACAACCCAAAAACGTAAACGCACACTGAACAGGACATAGAACAGACCCATGCAATGGGTAAAGCACCACATCACACCCCTTACCAAAAACATCCGTCTTAGAACGGCGCAACCTAATCGTAACCAATTCTGCCGTAACAACCACGTCCGACCGTTGCAAACCACCATGGCTGCTACGATTAGAGCTAACCAACTCCCCAATCCTGAAAGCCCCAAAAAAGGCCCACACAAATGCCAATCGAAATAACGCCACCTCATAACCAGAGTAGCAGATACTTGACAAAATATCCCATAACCGACCCAACAATTGAACAGACAACAGCCTCCTTGAATCCAAAGAACGGCAGCCCCTCCTAAAGCCCCGTAACGCCTGCTTAACCAAAAACTGCTTAGTGTAATCAGCCCATCCCTTAAATTTGAACAAAAATGCCAGAGCCGACATATTCCTATCCAAAACCGCAGCGGAAGAGCCGTCCGAAACCAGCCGAAAAAGAAACCACAACAAAGCATCCACCCTCTGAACGTCAGACGAGTCACCACCTACCCAAGCCACCGTTCTGTCCCAAGCATCCCAAACTTTACCATACGCCGCCCAAGTCGCTGGAGCCAAAGAGGACCTCACAAGTCTTGCAAACAGGCGGTCCCTATCCGCCACAGCTCCTCCGGGCAATCCTGCCCCACTTCGCACGCTCCAGGGGCCACCTCTCGAAAACGCACCCACTGAAAACGAGACAAAGAATCAGCAACCACATTCAAAAACCCCGGAACATGCCTCGCCCTAAAAACCACATTCAACGACATGCACTGCAACACGAACTTACGCAACAACCGAACTACCGGAACTGATGCCGCCGACAACCGGTTCACCGCATGAACCACCGCCATATTATCTGAAAAGAAAATCACCTTCCTATTCCTCAATAACGCACCCCACAACGACAACGCCACCACCAACGGAAACAACTCCAAAAAAGCCAGATTCCGCATAAGCGGACTCCCATTCCAAGCCTCCGGCCACCGCTCCGCACACCACCGGCCATTAAAATAAGCCCCAAAACCCACGCTACCGGAAGCGTCAGTGAACAGCTCCAACTCCTCCGCAGAAACAGACAATTCCCGGAAAATCACCGTACCGTTGAAATGTTGGAGAAATGCATCCCACACCTCCAGATCAGCCTTCATGGCCGACGAAACTCTAATAAAATGGTGTGCCGACCGAACACCAGACGTAGCCCGAGACAAGCTGCGACTAAAAACTCGCCCCATCGGAATTGCCCGTCCCGCAAAATTCAAGTGCCCAATTAAGGACTGCAAAGTATGCAACGTAACCTTCCTGGAACCACGCACCTCCCGCACCGTTTGCCTCAAAGCCAACAACTTATCCTGCGGCAACCTGCATTCACCCCGAGCAGAATCAATATCCAACCCCAAAAAACTCAAACATGTAGTGGGACCTTCGGTTTTACCCGCCGCCAGGGGAACCCCAAACAGATCAGCCACCCACTCCAACGTACGTAACAAATACCGACAGTCATCAGAACCCGCCGGACCAACACAGAGAAAGTCATCTAAATAATGCACCAAAAAACGACTCCCCGATTCCTCCTTCACTACCCACTCAATAAAGGAACTGAATTTCTCAAAATACGAACACGATATGGAACAACCCATCGGCAAACATAAATCAACGAAATAGCTACCCTCAAAGAAACAGCCCAACAAATGGTGACAATCCGGGTGGATCGGCAGCAACCGAAAAGCCGATTCCACATCCGCTTTCGCCAGCAGCGCCCCAGGCCCAGCCTTCTTAACCAACTCGACCGCCTGGTCGAATGATGCGTAAGAGACCGAACATAGCGCTCTATCGATGTCATCGTTCACCGACAACCCTTTAGGGTACGACAAGTGATGTATAAGCCTAAACTTACCCACCTCCTTCTTAGGCACCACACCTAAAGGTGAAACACGCAAATTAGCCAACGGCACGGTGTCAAAAGGACCCGCCATCCTACCCATATGTACCTCATACAACTTATCCCTAACCACGTCCGGAAACTCCTTTACCGACTTCAAGTTACGCAAACACAGACGACAATCGCGAACACTAAAAGAAATGAAGAAACCATCCCGAAAACCATCCCGCAACAACACAGCGTCCTGCGAGTTACCGAAGCGGCTTAGCCACGGTAGCATCGCGTCTAACTTCACCGGGGTTTTGCCCAGGGGTAACTGCCGGAGCGGCAGCCCCCCCGGACCCCCCTGTACCACTCGACTTTCCACGTTTAAAGCATCTGTTGAGGCTATGCCCACCCCCACAACCGGAGCATTCGTGCTTAAACTTACAAGAAGCCCCCCATTTACACTGGCCCTCGTTAAAGAGCCAGCAGAAACCTTTCCTATTTGCGGCCGACCCGGAGGCCTGTCCCCCCACGCCGGCCCCCTGCTGAAAGGGAGAAGCCTTTTGCGCCATCATCAGCTTCATCCAGAGGGGAAGGTCCATCTGGTCCCACCTCATCCCCGGATTAGCCGACAATCTCTGCCGAAACTGCTCGTCGTACCGCCACCAGGCCAAGCCTCCGTAGGTACGATAAGCCTCCCAAATACCATCAACATAACAAAACAGGGACGAACACAAAGCAGGCGATTTCTCCCCAATAACGCTAGCTAATATACAAAACGCCCGCAACCAATTACCAAAAGACTTAGGTATCTTCCGATACCTCCGTCTCTTCTCCTCCTCCTCCTTCTTGCTATCCTTCTTATCCTCCTCTTTAAGATCTAAAAATTCCTCCAATGGAAGAAGGGAAAAGATTTCGACATATTCCCCCTTCCACACCTTTTCCTTAATCTCTTTTTTCAAGTGAGCACCTAACGGACCAGCAAAAGACACATAGGCGTTCTGCTTCGCCGCATCAGGAATCTCCCCAGCCAACTCAGCTCGCTCACTCACTACCGCAGCCCCCACATCACCCGACACCTCACTACTAACACCGCCGGACCCCACTACCGCCACCTCCGGCACTGAACCAACAACACCTGAACCCAACGAATTCACCCCCCCAGGGGCCCACACTTGATCTACACGGGGGGCCCGAACATCCACCTGCACCCACGACTCTAACAAGCCTTTTAAACCCTGCAAGATTTGTTGCGCTTGCGCCCCTGAAGACAACTCACCACCTGAACCCTCAGCCGCAGAAGGCCTCTGGGCCGTATCCAGACCGCTGCCAGCCGAAGATGTCCCAGGCACGGCCGCATCTAAACCTCTGCCAGCCTCAGATGTCCCTGGCACGGCTGCCACATTCCGGTCCATGGAGCGATGCCGACTCCCACGATCCCGAGATGAACGACCTCCACGCCTGCGGGGAGAAGAAGACAACCTGGGCCAGACCTCCCGCTCAACCATCCTCCTGGAACGTCTGCCCTCCCTGCTCCCGGACCGCCCGCGACGATATCTGGCATCCCCCCTCCGTGGGCTCCTGCTGAGAGACCTGGACCGGCTGAACCCTTCACCTGCACTCCTGCGGGCCGAAACCGAATCTCTGTCCCTCCTGCTTCGCCTCACCCGGTAACGACTTCCCCTGGAGCGATCCCTGGATCTCACGCTGCTGCCCTCCTGCGACCGTGATCTGCCTCTGTAGGCCTGGCCCGAACGGCCCATCCGCCTTTCTCCAGACCCCTCGTGGGCCGTGCTCCTTAGCCTGTGCACGCTATGCCTGCCCGTCTGCTGCCGCTCCACCACACCAACAGCACCCCCTGCCGCCCGGGAGCCCGCTGCATCACCCCCATCACGCTCAGCCAGCCGGCCGCACTGCTCAACAGCGCCCCCCCGAAGGACAGGGCCCGCTGCTATCCCCGGGCCCCTTAAAGCTGCACCCTCCGCGTTGGGAAGGCCCGCTGCCCTTCGCCCGCCACTTAGTGGACCCGAGCCCGCACCCTCCTGCTCACCACGTGGCTCAACTGCATCCTCAGCCGTCCCAACAGCGCCATCCCGGCCTGCCGCGTGGTCACCGCTGCTCCCGGCTCCGCTCCTGGTCCTGGAAAGGCTCCCTGCCGCAGCCTCCTCACCGCTCCGCCGCTGCAGAACCTCCTCCGCCGCTGCTCCACGTGTCCGGCGCCGTTCCTGCGTCACCGCCGGTGTCGTCGTTGCCGATGCCGCTCCACTACTCCTCCTCCCGCCGATCCGATCACCGCTCTGCCGCCGCTCCCGGCGTCGTCCTCCACGCGCAGCCTCAGGACTCAGCCACTGTGGAGGTCGGATCTGCCGCACAGGCCGGGCTGGTTCCCTGGACGCTGTTCCAACTTCAGCCAGCAGAGGGCCAAGGCGTTCTTGAAGCCATCCAGCTCCCTTCTCCATGGCAGCCACTCTGATCCCCTCCAGCAAGGCTCCCAGGTCAGCATCCATCCTGAAAAACAAAAAGAGAGAAGAACCCCAAACCTGATAACGTCCAAAGAAGAACAAAAGCAGGTAAGTGGCACATAAGTCTGCCTGTGTGTGTGGGGGGGAGCATTTATATAAAAATAATATTACTGCTCCATAGCTGAGCAAAAGATCGGTCAGATTCCGCCATTTCTGTGTGTTCAAAGCCCTGTCTTATGATTTGTTATTTATTTATTCTGAATCTTTCCCATAAAAATTAAACATGCCCCAAAACCACATCAGCTATTCAGTAAACTTCATTACTGCATTCCCTATTTACTCTGCATCAGGTGCAGACGGCGTGATCTTTACTTGCATAATCACTGCTTGATTCTTGTATCCAGCTTTTGTTTTCTTTCTCATAGATTAGAGCTTGTGTTTTATGGGAATGGGGATAGGTATAGGCGTTGGGCATTATACAGGTACATTTATTATTCTGTATGGTCATACATTATAGAACTGATGGTATCTCATAAAATAGAAGTGCATCTAAAAGGTAGAATTAATATATAAAGAAAAGAACAATTCCATTTGAAATTATAGGTGACGTCAGTGCTGTTTATACACAAGAGGGGATCTGTTAAATATGCCAGATGGTGGGCTGCAGAATGACTTCCCAAATCATATTGTGTCCCTGAATGGCAGAAATAAAATGTGGTCACACTAGATGACACCCACTGGACTCGCCCAGCACCCAGATTACACTCACAGGGTTTGCCCACCACCCAGATTACACTCACAGGGTTTGCCCACCACCCAGATTACACTCACAGGGTTTGCCCACCACCCAGATTACACTCACAGGGTTTGCCCACCACCCAGATTACACTCACAGGGTTTGCCTAGCACCCAGATTGCACTCACAGGGTTTGTCTAGCACCCAGATTGCACTCACAGGGTTTGCCCAGCACCCAGATTGCACTCACAGGGTTTGCCCAGCACCCAGATTGCACTCACAGGGTTTGCCCAGCACCCAGATTGCACACATGGAACCTGCACCAACACCCTGATTACACACATCTCCACACCACTGACTGCATGTGACTTTTGCTTCAGTGAAACCAAGCTTGCCCAAGTACTTGACGTAATCCTGCGCTGCTGTCGGTAAATGGTGTAGCTGCTTCACGGTTGTAACAGAGAAGCGATCGCCAGACCTTTCAGGGGGAGAAAATCTACTAATTTTCAACGCGTGCTGAAGGGTGGATTTGCAGGGGATGGGAGGCTCAACTAACGCAAGCTTTTGTTCTGACAGAGCTACGTGAATGTTATGACAGCTAAATGTATAATCACAGCCAAGTATCTTCCAGACAAGACATGTTAACTGTCTTGGTCATGGAATCAGAGACTTTGCTTCTTTCCTTGTCAGTGCTGCTAGACTGACATACAGAAACATAAAAGGAGGAATGCATGTACATGGATACACACACATATACAGATATGTTTAACCCCTTAAGGACCAAATGTTGTGTTTTGCTATGTTATGCTATTACATAAATTCCAAAAAACTCATTTAGTTTACTACTACAAATGCGTGTGTGTATATATATATTCCAATCTCGCCCCCTACGCACTGGCGACTCTAGAAACAATATAATGGGGGCACATAAAATACCACACACAGGACAGGCTCTGCCACACTGACACCCAAACACACACACCAGGACAGGCTCTGCCACACCGACACCCAAACACACACACAGGGACAGGCTCTGTCCGGTGACTTCATATTCCGACGCTCAGCACGGAATGCCGGCACCGCAACAGAGGTAGAGGCCTCGTGGAGGAGACTGAGGGGCGCTGAGCGGTTGCTAGGCGCCCCTCTGTCTCCGCCGCATCAAAAAAAAAGCGTTTCTATTCACGCTGCCCGGGACATGTGGTCGCCCTAGTTTGGGTGGTTCCAAATTCGGCGGGGGGGCAAGGAATAACCTAGGGGGGGCACGATTTTGGGTCTCTGTTCCACTGTCCCACCTATCCCTACCTTTGTCCCGCATTGCAGGGGCAGAGGTAGGGTGAGACGAGAGCCGTTCTCACCTCAGGTGCAGCTGCGGGGGGGGGGGGGGTCACACAGCAGCTGCAGCCTGCAGGACTAGTTGGGAGATCATGATCTCCCTCTAGTCGGCTCAACATTAGAAAGGGCGAGGTCTGTCACTTCAGGCCTTGCTTTACTGCTCCGTAATAACTACACGCCGGCAAATAATGCTGAGCGCAGGGATATGACGTCACCACAGGATGGAGGATGAAGGAAGAAGGATGGTGGAAGAGGTAAGAGATGGGGAAAAAGGGGTGTAATGTCAGAGTATATGTGTGTATGTGTGTGTAAGCACACATCCAAATGTATATGTGTGTGTAAAGGCAGTATATGTTTATATGTGTGTAAGGACAGTACTAATATATTGTTACTATTATAATTACCATTATTAAGAATAATTACTATTATGTATTTAAAAATATCCTTTATTATAGTGTTATGTGAACTTTATTCATTACATATAAAGAGCTGCACTTTGGTTGTGATGAGCAGATGGTTAACAGCAAAGCCGATATAAGGGTGACCAGGAGAACCACCTTGAGGGTGAGAAGTATGGAAGAGACATTATCGAGTGGCTCAAAAAGAGCCTCCATCAACTATCTGAGAACCAAGTTTAGTTAACAGGGAAGAAATAAAGAATGGCCCTATGTCTCAGCCTGGAGATTGCTTCGCTGAAACAAATGATCCATGGTCTGCCAAACAGAAACTCGGTATAGCCGAGGGCCGAGATCTGAATCTTAAGAGTAGTAAGCTTTAAGTGTGAGTGAAAGCCCTCCTAGAGAAAGTCCAAGGTGAGAGGGACAGTAGGCCATACAATCTGACGGGGACGGCACCAGAGAGGGAAAACTTATCAAACTCTGGTATTGGATCAACGTGACAAGTTTCCTGCTGGGAAAAAATAGTTGAATAACGGGATGAAAGACCCTGGCTAGTCAGAAAGCACCTCCCAATAGCCAAGCTGTCAGAGGCCAGATTTGGGTGCAGAAGAGGAACAGAAATAGTAGTAAAGGAAACCATACCTTACCCAAGGGGGGAGGGCAGAGGGGGTGGTCCTCCCAAGGTGCCACCTACCGTGAAACCGAACGGCGGCCTAACGCAGGCCTGCATCTTACCACTGTGGAGCTCCCACACACTGATTCCTGATTCCCCTTGGCGGGTAAGCAGTAAGCTGTGGGCCCGCTTTAGGGCGCCTTTGGGCCACAGACATCTGCACGGCCCCAGAGTGTTGCTCAGCCCCCCCCCAGAAGAGGTAAGGGGGTAAATGAATGAATAACTGAGTGGGGCAGAAATGTTTAGGGGTCAGGGGACCCTGACGTATTGGCAGAAAGCTGCCCGAACAGTTGTGGACCTCACTTTCCAGTCTGGGGTTGGGGAGCAGTTAGAAGAGCAGCATATTTAAAGTGAGATATAGGATCAATACGTTTCATGACCTCAGAAGAAGAGAAGGACTGGCATCATTACCCTGAGGGTGGTGAACAATAAAATAAGTTTGAGGCATATGATCCCCATCACCTATTAGCCCTAACTCTGAGGGTTATTACCTACCACATGAGACAGAGGTTGCAATTGCCACCACCATGATTAATATGGGGGTCCACCATTTTTTTTTTTAAAGTTTATATACATTATGTTTTGTAACTTTTAGCAGGTGTTGGTTTTCTTCTGCGACCTGGTGTCTTGGACAGGGAAGTCGTTACCATCTTCTTCATCTCCCACATTCAAACAATTATTATTTGCAAGAATTTTAACACACAAGATAACAACTAACCACTAGACTTCTAAGTCAATTGACCTCTTTGACATTCACTCACTTTCTAGATCTACCAGTTTTGTCGGCTTTGAAAGCATCCAAGCCTTGCTAGTTCTGCCCAACACAGGAGATACTGCCACTGAGACAAAGACTCTAAAAGAAAACAGTATGCAGGTTACATGCACAGGCCGAACGAGGAACAGAAACACTGATGCTCATTGTCAAAAGTTCTGGTCTTTTGACAATGGGGTTGTCTTGTATTGAAATCAATGGAAGACAGTGTGATGGATTGTGCAATGGATAAGCACAACTCAACCCCTTGGCTGCTAAGCCATTTCCCACCTGGGTGCTAAGCTGGTTTTCGGCATTTTGGTGCATCTCTCGTTTAAACGCATTTAGAAGTACATAGAATAAACTATACAAACCATATAATGTTTTTTTCAGCACACCCAGCAGATTCCAAATATACCATTTGTATATGTGTATGTCTCATTAGGTTTGCAAAATAAAGCCAAAAATGGAAAAAAAGTGTATTTTTTCACTTCCGACTGTCAGGAACTGGGTCCATACGGGCAACTGTAAAGACCCAGAGCGTCCAAAGATTGAGTTCAGGAGCACCTAGGGTTGTGCGGCCACATACCAGCGCCCTGACATAGCAGCTGATGATGTCCAGAACAAGGCAGAACCAAACTTGGCTGGATGTGGAAATCCAAACTAAACTTGGAGATATCCTGCAGGCACCCTGGAGCAGGCATGAGACATAGCACTAGACTCATGACAGGGTTCTGCAGGCTGGGAGTATGGAAGCTAAGCAGAGTACATAATGGAAACATAGCAAGCAGGGAGGACAGAGCATGGAACAGGGAGACCGAGCAAGGAACATAACCAGACAAGACATACATGATACAGGGCACAACAAAGGAGAGAGAACAAGGCAAGGAACACAGGGGAAGGAGTGAGGAGCCGGAATCCTCGGACGCTTCTCCTTTAAGCAAGGATAGGACATCTTAACTGGGACATGGGGAGAGGAGAGAGGAACCAGAATCCTCAGATGATTCAGGGAAGAAGGGCAAAGGTACATAAGAGACAGACAAACATGAATACAGGAACTAGCCTAGGACTATGTGATAACAATTGGAGATTCCGTCACATCTTATGGCCATAGTATGCTTAGCCCACCACTACGCCAAAGTACTCCAATGACGGTGGGTCCTAACGCTAAGCCCTGCATAAGAAAGGACTGATAAACTAAACATTGAATCCAAACACAGAACCGAGAAGGAGATACCTTTAGACTGCAGACTGAGACAAACGGAACAAACGGGTGGGACGCACCTTATAAAGGCAACAGAGCTGAAGCTAAGAGCAGACTGGAATCAAGGAATCAGAGGTTCAGGACAGAGCATTCGGAAATCCAGGAGTGGACCACAGCAAAACATGGGAACTGAGGCAAGGCGGGGAAAACAGAGATATGCAGCTCCGCAGCCTGGATGGACCCTGACACCCACTCAATAAAAACTAGTTTGTAATTTTATTTTTCTAAACTCTAATATCAAAACCTGTGCTGCTAAATATTTGTAGTAGGTAACCGGTCTAAAATAAACAGAAATTGGGAACAGTAGACTGTGTTTTTCTAATATTTTATTGCTAAAAGTTAAATTTACTATCACAAAAGACATCTTTAAATTTAATGCGTGGCTGCCGTCAATTAAACAGCTCTAGCCCTAGATGTTAAAATATGCCAACAAAACTATATATTTTTAGAAACTACACCCCCAGCTGCACCAAATGAGGTCTTATTTGTATTTGTATCACAAATCTGACGTGCACAACAAATAAGTGAATATCACACTTATAAAAATAAAAAAAATACAAAATTAAAAGCGCCAAGTACATTTATGTCTTGCGCACTCCAGTCTTGTGCTACGAATACATGCAGCCCCTCCTTTGATGCGCCAAGGGGTGTAGTTTCTGCAAATGTATACTTTATGTACCATAATTTAATTTTCCAGCTGTCTAGAGCTGTCTAATTGCAGCCATCACCCCTAAATGTTTTAAGACAATTTTTTAACAAGATTCTCCAATCTGCCATATCTGAAGTTAAAGTGGTCTAGACATCTGGGAAGTGAAATTAGGGTACATAAAGTACACATTTCAAGAAACCACACCCCTTGGAGCTTCAAATGAGGGGTTACATGTATTTCTAGGACAAAAGTTGAGTGCACAAATAATGATGGAATATGTCGCTTTGGCTAGAAAATATGTTTTGTACTAACCATAGCGACATGTTCATTTGTGTCTTGCGCACTCCAGGTTTGTACTAGAAACACATGCAGCCCCTCATTTGATGCGCCAAGGGGTGTAGTTTTTGCAAATGTGTACTTTTTGTGCCATAATTTAACTTCCTACGTGAGCAGTAATGCCACGTCAAGGCTTCAACCCTAATTACTGACCATTCACACGCCTTTCATATCTCCATTCACTCGCAGAATCACACACCATACTTTCCATACATTCACTCACAGTAGCACACACCATCCTTTCCATACATTCACTCACAGAAGCACACGCCATTCTTTCCATACATTCACTCACAGAAGCACACACACCATTCTTTCCCCTTACAATCCCAAAGAAATGATGGTAAAGAGATAAAAAAAACACTTTTACAGCAAAAATAAGTTTTGCAGTAAAAATGCAAGGCGCTGCAGGGATGAGATGGTTACTCACGTCCCGCCAGGCTAAATGGCTGATTTTAATAATATTTACAGTTCATCAGGATTTCAAAAATTGCCTTCCTCTACCATTGGCTAAATTTAACCCCATGATCAAAGGGATCATGATGTTAAAATTTAGTATTGTCCATTTTTAAAAAGGGAATGTGACTTTTTATAGCTATATGATCGCTGTGGTAACATTGGCTACCACAGTGATCGTTTAGCTAGAATACTTAAACTTTTTTTTTTTTAAAGTTAAACTAGTTAATGTGTAGATAATTTAATTTGGGGGTCTCTAGGCAATGTTGATCTTTATTTATCTTCCTTTAGAGACCCCCCAAATAATTATTTTTTCTTGTTTGTACATTTTTATTTTTTTAACTTAATATTTTTTATTCTTTTTTAACAAGCATTATACCATTGGAAAGGTGAGGTAATTACCTTTCTAATGGTATATGTTGGGGGTCTGCTTGAAATACAGGCATCTAAGCAGCATGCCCCCATACTGCTTTAACTGACAATTGTCAGTTATTAATAAAGTTGCGTGGTGACGTCATCGCGTCATTGCGCGTGCCGTCACCGGCCGGATCGGGTGGCCCCAGTGATGCCCTTCAGTGTGAGGGGCAGATCGCCGGGGTAGGTGGTGATGGGGGTCCACGGACCTCCATCAAGGTAGGGTACCCGTCGTTAGCACCTGACTAGGACTGCTAGCGATGGCACCATGCCGTCGTTAGCAGTCAAGAGGTTAAATGGATACACATCTACAAGTACAAACTCATCCTTTACAATCTCTCACATGTATGTAAAGAAATGTAACAAATCATCAAAAGCTGAAATAATTACATCACGTGACTTTTGAGAATGTTTTGAGATTGTTTCTTGGAAGTTAAATTGCTAGCTGGTGTCTTTTACAACAGCACCTATCATATACTTATAATATTTTGGACATTAAAACATGCCCATAACTAATGAAAAGCCATATATTATCCCAATGTACTGCCCATTTACAAGCAAGGGGCAAGAACTGATAAGGGGGAGATGGTTGAATGGGGGGGGAGAAGGATCCCAAAAATCTGCAAAAAATAGGATTCATGAAGAGAGAGATGACTAATTGAGGATACCGATTGACTGCATTCTCATAAAGTTCTTTGGTAACGTATTAAGGCTTCCTTTTATTTCAAATATCATATTAATTGCATATACCGGTTAATAAATGGCTGACAGGTTTCTTTAACGTCTCTCTTTATGATGCAGCATGTATAGTAAATGTTGCTCCTCCGTCTCTAAACTACCACTAGTAGGGGGGGATGAGGCCCATCCAAAATAACTGTTGACCCCTTTGGCACTGAAAGGATCCACATATTCACAGAGAAATAGAAGCGTTTCTGCGCCTGCGATATTCTAGCTGTTTGGAGCACCGCATGGCTAGCCTTTCTCTCTTTTCTAGGAGGCCTGGTAAAGAGAGCCGATACCAGGGAGAAGTGAAGAAAGAAGGCAGAAGAAAGAAGATAGAACAAGAGGCAAGGGAAGAAGCAGAGCAGTGGAAAATAAGATGGGGACATGAGGGGGAAAATGAGAGAGCGTGAGAGAGCATGTAAAGGTATGAGTAAGAGTAGGTAGCAAGTCCCACCTTTGCCTCTGAATGCAGATATAAAGGGCACCACACTGTTACCCTAGGGGACTTTTGGGTATGTCCTGTCCAAAGTGTGGATTCCTTAGGATAGGAATACATCTCCTTTGGGTGGTTATAATCAGGGGTCTGAGTTTATGTTGTGTTGCTACAACTGTGTGTTGTCACCATTCAGTTCATAGCAACATATCTGTAGAAAATCATTGTCCTAGCTGGATACATCCCCATTAGACAGCCAGCCAGGTGAAGATGCTGCTGATCTCTGGGTCCCCAATCTCCCAGAAAAGAGCGAAGGCGCAGGATTTATAAACAAGTGGCACATCTTAAAATCCTGCATTTAGCAATTGTCTCTTTGTGTTCATGCTGGGATTCACCAAAATGATAAAACATTTTGGGAAAAATATAGAGCCCAGAATTCCAGCGCTAGAAGCTAATATTGCAAAAATCTCTACAATCACTGTGTTTTTGCCCATAACGCTCATATAAGCCGGGATAAAAGAGATCCAGACGTTACAGAAGATCAGCATGCTGAAAGTGATGTACTTGGTTTCATTAAAACTGTCCGGTAATTTCCTGGCCAGGAAAGCGACAATAAAACTCACAGCTGCCAGGAAGCCCATGTACCCCAGAACAGTGTAAAAAGCAACCACTGACCCCTCATTACACTGAATAACGATCTTTCTAGGGTAGGAGTGAGTGTTCATTTCCTGGTACGGAGGGGAAATGGACAACCAGCAGATGCTAATTAAAACCTGAATAAATGAACAGATAAACACAACAAAATTGGGTATTTTGACTCCAATACATTTTCTCCACTTGCTGCCGGGTTTGGTGGCTTTGAAAGCGATGCAGACCATGATGGTCTTGGCCAACAGAGAAGACACAGCTACTGAGAAGATGACCCCAAAAGCAGTTTGTCGCAGCATGCAGGTTACATCCACAGGATGACCGAGGAACAGAAACACACAGAGGAAGCTCAGGATGATGGACACCAGGAGGACGAAACTGAGATTCCTATTATTAGCTCTGACAATGGGAGTGTCTCGGTACAAAATAAATATAACCAAGATAATGGAGGTTACGACAGACATAAAAACTGATATAATACTAAAAACCAATGCAATCAAATTGTCTTTGAAGGATAAAAATTCAGTGGGTTTCGGAACACAAGTATCCTTCTTCTTATTTGGCCACTGGTTTTCTGGGCACTTCTGGCAAGACTCTCCATCTAGAAGAAGTATCATAATGATATAAAATGAAGATTACAGAGCCCTACTCAATATAAATAATGCAAAGCAATAAAGTTCAATTAACCCAGAGCGACAAAGTACTAAATATGGACTGACACTCATGTAACACAGTGAGTATAATGGTGAGGAACTCCGTACATGTTTGATACAAATGTATCTTCAGTATCCATATAAAACAGGGGTGTCCACGTTTTTTCTGCAGTTTGCCACTTCATCAGAATTGTATACCTGCGAGGACCGCACTCATTTTTCACTGTGAGAAAATATGGCCTTTAATAAAATATGCAGATTAAAATAAAGTAAATGACACAAAACCTTTACTTTTCCTCTCACTGATTTCTGGGCCTAGAAAGTTTTGTGACTACAAATTCAGGATTCTGGATAAGTAAAAATGAAATAGTTCTATTTATCCTAGGGATGCACCGAAATGAATAGTCTGGAGCAAAACCGAAAATTCAGGGTTCACTTAGCCAAAACCGAAAACGACCCCCCCACCTTTAAAAATAATTAAAAAATCCCACACTTTTAATAAAAGTAAGTTACACAACAAAATTGTACAAAAAATGTAATAACAATGTTATATATATATATATTATTTATCATGATTGTTAACAGCAATCTCAGGCATACCCAGATTCCAGCATGTACTGGTTGGATGGGCATGATAGGAGTGTGATGGCTGTCAACAATCATATATAAATTAATATTGTTATTGTATTTTTTTGTCCAATTTTGGTGTGTTAACCACACTTTTATTAAAAGTAAGTAACACACCACAATTGGACAAAAAAATTCAATAATGACAATATGACTTGGCATGATATGAGTGTGATTGCTAACAGCAATCACACTCCTTTTATACCCAGGCAACCAGTAAATGCTGGAACCTAGGCAGGATGGGACTGTGATTGATACTAGCAATCACACTCCTATCATGCCAAGTGAGCCAGTACATGCTGGTACAGGGTTGCTGTATGTGCAGACCCCATACTGCTGGCAGCATCAATACACAAGGGGGGCAGCTAGCCAGGTTTCACCATGTACTGGCTGACTTAGCATGATAGGACTGTGATTGCTAACAGCAATCACAGTCCCATCATGCCTAGGTTCCAGCACTTACACATCCATGCTATCACATCACACACACACTAATTAATTCCCTCAATCACGCATACTCATTCATCAACTAAACATGATGCAAGAGACTGCAAGCTGCAGGATGATACCACATCATTATAGGGACCTAATTGTTTAATCTCTTCCTTCCTCCTTTGTTATCTGACCAGGTTCAGTCTCCCTGTGGTCTGTCCACTAAGCTGTGAGTGCTGGAGAGTTGATAAAACAAAGTAAGTTTGCAGGCGCAAATCAAAAGCAGCAGACACTTGCAAACAAGGGTTGTGTAAATGAGTTGTTTAACGAGTGTTAGTAAGTGAGGACGTATCACTTCCGTCTGCTCTCTCTTCGTTAATAATTCATGTGACTTTGTACATGGTGAAGAAGATGTTAAGCTTCACATTCAATGACTAAATGTGAATTTCATCTATATAAACTGAACACAGGTTTCCCCATAGACTCCCAAAATTAACAGTGTTCTCTAACCCACATTGCTGATTTTATATCTGGGTTTAATGTAATCTCATCGGATTAACTGATAGCATTTGATATGCACCTGTTGTGTTGGAGATCTCTCCTTCTGAGCACGGGACGCAGTCAAAGCAGCAGTTGTGTTTCCCTTTGTGCAAAACTCGCCTGTAGCCAGGAGGACAATCTTCAGAACATCGAGAACGAGGAATCTTAAAACCAAGCAGTCCTTATTAAAAGGAATATCAGAACAAATCACAAAGTGGCGTGATCAATGTTTAACCATCTGATCAATGACCCCCCCATTAACATCCCTTAGAAGGCTATCCAGAGCTCCCCTCTTCATCGAGAGATGAAACCGATTTGGGGAAATATAACTTTATCTGGAGACTGCTGAAGGTTTCCCAGGTATGCACATACACTATAATGCTAAAATGCACAAAAAAGACCAAACCTGTACAGCGCTGTGTAATTTATTGGCACATAATAAATAAATAATAATTTCATGGGGGGGGGGGGGGCATGAGCTTATCTGCTGGAGGCACCAGGAAAACTAACCGGAGCAGCCGACTAAATACAGGAGAGATACAGAAAAACACAACAAGAACAAGCAAGTTCTCTGTGTATCTCTCTATCTTTCAGAAGACAAGGGGCCTTCTCCAACCTGGCATTTGGGAGAGTTGCAGTTGTATCTTCCCACCAAAGAGTCTCAGCTCAGCTGGACCAAGTTCCTGGGATCTCCCAGGTTAGGGAGTGCACCCCAGATAGGCTGCTATATACGCAATGTAACATGACAAGTATATCAGGCCTTCCTACAACTTATATTCAACATTCTATGAGCGTAAATAATATGGGGAATATGTCAAAGAGTAGACACATATTACCTGAAAGAGATACTTCTTATCTTTTTATCTAATTACTTTTATGTCAGGACAATAAGTCACTTAAGTCCCACTGACCTCCATGGAGTTGTATTTCCATGTTATGTTGCTTTTATTGATGGCAAGTTGTTCTCCTTCTGGAGCGGACACTTTGAACATCCCGACATGTTTTTCTAAATAACTTTTATTGGAAAACAAAACGTAATTCCTAATGTGATAGACAAAAGCGTTATCTCCATTCTCGTTAAAGAAAATGTCCTTTCCACTGGGGTCTTTGAAATTAAGTCTTCTGAAAAACTTCTGCAATAAATTAAACGTGCACATATTAGAGGTTTTATTCGCTTCATTTCATTTAAAAATGTCATAACATTACCCAAAAACACAGGGATCTTTTGCATATGTTTTCATCCCAGTCGTTGTGCTGCTCCCAGGCTGCCTGTGTTATATTGTGATTTATATCTTATGATTTGATCAGAAAAAGAGTGTATCTGGTCATTGTCTATTCCTCATCACAACTGAAATCCTCATTATCTCTCATCCTTCCCACAAATCATACAAAACTTTGCTATTCATAATAAACGTCCAACACTGGCAGGTTTCTTAAGCATGGAGGCCTGAGCTGGCCCTGTATAATGTATAATTCAGTGGGTGAGGAGAATGAAGAAACCTCATTGGTAACTTAGACAGGTCCAGCCAAGTTCTTCCTGCACTGAGGATGGTCCTTTATAATGTATAGTAGGGTCAATGACCTAAACACACCTCTCTAATGCAATCTCTTCTGAAGGTTCTCCTTTTAGCGGCGAGACCTCAGAGCACTGGAAATCCAGAAAACATGACAGTTTCCTAAATGTTGTCATCTACTAATTGTTAAATTTTGCTGTTCATATAGTTACATATAGTTCATAAGGTTGAAAAAAGACCTAAATCCATCAAGTTCAACCCTTCTACCCAACCTTCCTATTCCTGATCCAAAAGAAGGCAAAAAAACCCTAATTAAGCTACCTCCAATTCTGCCATCAGGGGAAAAAAATTCCTTCTTGACTCCAAGAGGCGATCAGACTTCTCCTTGGATCAAGAAGCTCTAAAATATGAGTGTTATTCTATTTATATCCCTGTATATCGTGCCTTTCTAAGAAAATATCCAGATCCCTTTTGAAGGTATCTAATGTATTTGATAACCACCTCCCTTGGAAGTGAATTCCATACCTTTACTGCCCTCACTGTAAAGAATCCCTTCCTTTGATGGTACAGTAGTTACAAAAAAATTCCTTTTTTTTTGCAGCGGCTGGGGAACTATTTATTACTAAATCCTCTTCATAACACCTCAAAGCTTTTAGCAGCATTTTTTTGATATTGGTACCAAAAACTCCTGAAACAAGGTTCTACTTTGTATTCCTCAAAGTATAGTATATAAAGTATTAGAATCTTCATCACAAAACTAGTAATAATCCGCATCTAGTGCGCACTAATTCCATGATAAAGTCTGAATAGCAATATAGAATTTTTTTTGGGGCAATAACAAAAATCTGTATTCATAGAAAAATATTTTTACTTTGCTTACCTTAAAGTTAGGTAGATACGATATTTCAGCACGTTTACCTATTTTCTTTGAAAAGTCTTGTTGGTATCTATCTAGAGCCACAGCCATGGCATAGACCGAGAAGTACACGTGGTGTGTGGTCCGAAACCTAAAAGTGTCATACAACGCGTAGCCAAGTTTAGCGATACGGTCTGTCCTGGTGCAGTTAAAATATGATGTATTATGGATTACTTTCATTAACTCATTCCAAAAGGGGTCCGAAGTTAAACAATTGAAATGAAATAAATAGATGTCTTCCAGTAAAGGGTCAT
Organism: Spea hammondii; assembly: GCA_029215755.1. Lineage (NCBI taxonomy): Eukaryota > Metazoa > Chordata > Amphibia > Anura > Pelobatidae > Spea > Spea hammondii. Next base: position 2,054,180 of record JARDYJ010000001.1, read on the forward strand.
TGGGTCGAGTTAACATATTGACATTCTCTAATAAGTTATGAAGATTATGGTTGAATATTATAGGACGTGTAAACACCAAACCGCCATCAAATGGAGTCGTGCCATAGTCTGCACTAAGAAAGAGAATGTTCCAACTTGCTGGGATAATGAAGGTCTTTTTGTGTATGTCACCACTGTCTTTACTAAACAAATACAAAGATGCCAATGAAACTGTCCCAGTGAGTACAATAACCTGAGAGGTTGAGTGGTTAATAATAAGCTTGTTTCTTTCTATCACTTGATGTCTTTTATCAGTTTTTGAAGGTATCTTTAGTGTGAACTCAAAGCATATACCATGGTTTTTACCCATGTGTATCAGTTCTTGAGTCTGTCTCTCTCCAGCATCATCATCTGAAGCAAGGATACCAACCCAGTTCCACCCAAAATATTTCAGAAGCTTTATAATGGCATCAAACTGGATCCGGTCATTTGGAACGGTTTGGAAAAAAGATGGGTATAATTTTTTGTTTGATAGAAGAAGATCTGTGGCTCCATAGCTGATCTAAAAAAATAGATAATATTTTTAAGAAGATATTTTTACTTAATAATTTAATTAAGTTATGATAACAGAAAATATATACCATTATAAGGGGTATTGTCGGGAGAGGAACTTTTCACATTGGTGCAATCCTCACTGAACCCGATATTAATGTAGAACACAGCCCAGGTTAGATACAGGATGGGACAGATGAGATCCAGGGCCATCTCCTTACCAGATGTGGGCAACCATTAAATATTCTAGTTGAAGATGGGCAAAGGGAAAGTAAAATTAAAAAAGGGAGACGAGCATGTAAAGAAATAAGAAAACCCCAAGTCACAAAGCGGGTCATGAACAAGCTATCAGCTCTGAAACACAAAGCCAAGCAACGCCTCATTAAACCCAAAGATAATTAAACAGTAAGATGCCTTACAATCAGAAATGTGGCTGCAGAAGCAGAGACACGAGCAGAGTTGATCTCCTGTTATTGTAAGGGCTTCATGTGTGTGCACGTATATGAAAATGTCATATCATGTCGTGGCCATCAACTAAAAGCTTTATTAAAATGTTAAAATGACTGCCTACCCAAAAATTCTCATCGTGTAGCCCAACTATCCTGGGTGAACAGTGAATCAATTAAACTCCTTGTTCAGGTTATGATATATTTCTGTTAATGAAAAGGGCACTGAAGAGCTCTTTACATTGGCCCTGCATATAAGTGTCTCCTACCTGTGGGTATCCGTATAGGCTCAGTATAGTGGCGATTTGTATGGATGTTTTTGAAGACAGATCTCCAATAACTCCAGCCAGTTGGCTGTGACCTCTACAGGAGTAATTTGGGACAGTCCTAGAGGGTCCGGATAATATCTGTAACACATTGTCTATGGCTTTATTCACATCTCCGCAGGAATCGAGTGCATGGTATCCCAGAGTCACATTGGGTAAAATATACGGATTACTGTTTATCTCATCGATGGCAAAGATGAAAGCCAAGAGATGCCTGTAATACTGGGTGCATGGCCTGTGGGAAAGAAGTGAAGGATAAAATAGTGTTAAGTATAGTTATAATCTATTTGAGTAGGAAAATGTATGTGAATAAGAACCAGTTACTCTGGCTAGAAGGCTTCAATGCTGATAACTGACTAATCTTTCCAATTCAGGCAGAGGATGAACAGGACGGTGGGGAGGTCATCTTACTGTTTTTTAATGAAATGGTATAGGATAGTAGGTTAAAAAAAGACTTCAATCCATCAAGTTCAACCTTTGACAGATACCTAGTTCTAATGATGATCCAAAAGAAGACAAAAAAAACCCCTACTTGGAGCAATTACCAATTATGCCACAACAGGGAAAAAAAATCCTATATACTCCCTATATAAAGATTCTATAGCGGCAATCAGATTACTCCCTGGATCAATTTGCTGATACGACTGTCCTTTTATCAGTTGTAGTCCTTCATGTTATGCTGAACCAGAAAAGCATCTGGACCTTTCTTAAAAAAATCCACAGAGTTACATAATACAACATCCTAAAGCAGAGAATTCTTACTGTTCTTATTGTGAAGAACCCTTTCCTCTGCTGATGCTGAAATCTCCTTTCCTTGAGTCTCAGCCGATGACCCCATGTCTTTTGTAGAGATCTCTTGGTGAATAGATCACTAGAGAGCTGTTTATACAGACCCTGTATATATTTGTGCAGTGTGATCAGATCCCCTCTTAGACGTCTCTTTTCAAGTGAAAACAAGTTCAGTTTTTCTAGTCTTTCTTCATAACTAAAATTCTTCTTTCCTCTAAGTAACTTTGTAATAAATATTTTATTTAATTCAAAACCTTCCATTGTGAGAAAAATTGAAACTTTTTTAGTAAAATATTATAGCTGAGTACAAGACATGTGCATGGTTTCACAAAGTAGAAACAGATCTGGGGGTATAGGGGGTGTTGTGATAGGAGTACAAATGCGTTGTGGGCTTGGGGCAAGGTGTGTGGGGGGATTAGTAAAGAGGGTTGAGAAGAATGGGCCAGCAGAGGAGTGGGACTAGACCTCCTCCTCTAGACTGTCCATAGGAAAATCTTGGACTGAAACCTGCTGTCTCCTCCACACAAGACGGTTCCTGGTAAACCATAAAGTGTCCTCTACACATTAGGCACCAATCACCCTTAATGGAGCCACTTCATCTTACTGTTGTACAAAGCATTGGATATCTTTCCTAATACCTAAATGTTGTGGACAGGAGGATCATGGCAGGTTAGTTAAAACCCCTGATTTATGTTCATGTTGCCCACTCTCTGCTTGGTCCCCTGCAATGTTTTAGTTCCAGATATTCTAGAGATTTATCAGATACTCTGGTAGCCGACAATCTGTTTAAGAAACAACTATAGGCAGGTTTCATACTGGGAAGGAGAGATTAGTACTTCATTCATAATCCCCAAACCTGAACCCTGCATAAAACACCTGTCAATGGTCTTACATACATAACATATACATACATACAGATGGTCTTAGACAGTACATACATGATAAAATTAAGAGGAAATGTTATAAACATCTTACACCTCACAGAAAACAGCTGAGCCACGCATTCCTTGAATTGATCTCTCCTTCAAAATAAGCTTTACTGTGAATATCCCACCAATGATGATGTCTCCATCCTGGACATACTTGGGTTGAAATATTGCATTTTTAGAGATTAGATGGCAGCCTGGTCTCTGTCTTTGAAAATCCCCTCGTGCCAACAGAAAACACAGACAGGACATTAGTGTATTCAGAGCAGATCTGCCACCCATCAGAAAGCTCTGGTTCTTCACCGTGAAATAATCTTCTGCCAGGGAAGCTCGGCCCGAGTCTGTGTGATGTGTGAGGGTTCGTAGTCAGACCTGTTCATGTATTTTGCAAATTAATCTGATTTACCGAGTTTTAGATTTTTATATAATCAGGAAGGAGTTCTGGATACTTAGGGGACGTGTTTAAAAGAGCATCACGTACTGGGAATAGCTTAATACCTCAAGTCATTTTTTTTTTTTTAGGTATCGAGCTCTACGGAATCCAGTAGTTAAAAAAATTGTTTCTTTGGAGCTGGAAATAATGTGCTGTTTATTTCAATGCAGAGTAGATAAAGTGTGTGACCTTTGAAACTGGTATAAAATTGCTTGGCCAGCTCTTTGTCAGTGAAATTGACAGGTTTTTATGACCTGACCTTAGAGGAGGGACTTCACTCATCAACATCATTACACCGCAGTAACATAACAGAAGCGTCCCTGTGTTCTCCCATCACTACTGTATAAGAAATACGTTTTATTCACCATGTGAAAGTGGCTGTTCATTTCTGGGAGTAAGAAATGGGGAACCAACCGAACAGCGATTTCCTCCTGCTACTAACACATGGAGGTCCAACACAACAATGCCTTGTATGAAGGTAGTGAGGACCATGCTGAACTCAAAATACCCTACCTGTTTACCCCCTATAACCAGAAACCCATCAATAAAACACACAACAAATTCCTAGGATACAAAACAGGCCACAGCTTTACTAAATATGAACATGCACCGTGTTAGCCTATAACCTTAAATTTGTAAACTTTAGTTTGCAGGTCAGATTATGAAGTTAAATTGTGCCCAAGCAGGTTGTGTGAGCCAAAGACCTCTTCAGGAGCTCTAGCACTTATCATCCCAGAATTTCCATAACCACATCAGGCTATGATGACCCTAATCCTCGGCCCTTGGGGCCAACTGCCAGGACTGTGCCCACTACTGTCAGGGCAAAGCATTGGCATTATAATTAGCCACCCCAGGGATATGCACAACCCTGGCACACATTCAATTCGAGGGCAGTACTATGAGTCAAATGCTCCTCCTCTATGGTCTATCCAGTGGATGAGTGGCCACAGGAACTACAAGGTGGAGTGGATGCCAACCGCCTAGGTAAAGAATCCCCTCTGTGACAGACTGGTCCCTGCAGGTACACCGATGTGGATATTATACCGGCCCAACCAACCACCTGTTCACTTTCTTCCTGTCCAGAAAGCTAATACCGGTGAACTTAGTCGGGAAGGAAAAATATTAATGAACATTTCCTATATCCGTTCTGTGTAGTGTTGGAACCATCTGTTGTCCGTGGACCCCCTTTGTATCCAGTTTTTATGTTATACCCCTTTTTCGTATTGCCCCGACTCAGCAGTCCCAAGCAATTATTCAGTGCACCACTGTCCTAGACTAGACTGCAAGGGTGGAGGAGTGACAATCTGCATAAAATCCTTTTTAAGTCCTAGTGCACTCTCAGTTAATACCACAAAGCATTTTGAATGCAGAGCTACCAGCATCTCCACTGTGAAAGGGTTCAGGATTCTACTGATATCCAGGCCACCTGGTGATGGGAAGGGATTCATAGAGAAACTTGCAGACCTTGTGACAGGGCTAATCCTGGAATACCCAAAATGGCTAATCCTGGGGGACTCCAATGCCTGGATTGATGACACAGCTTCCCACCTTGGGCAGGATCTCCTAATCATGATGAGTAGTCTTGGCTTCACACAAGCTGTCACGTCTGCCACTCATAAAAGAGGCCACATACTCGACCTGGTATTCCAATTTGAACTTGAAAAGTAAACCCAGTAGTAAGGTCAGGCCATCACTGCCTAAACTTTTCCATCTCCTCAGAGCTAACCAAACTACCCCCCTCCAAACCTAGCCATCTGTCATGTAATAATATCTTTGATTCTTTCCAATCAGGCTTCAGAAAAAGTCATAGCGATGAAACTGCCCTGGTTCGTGTTCTGAATGACCTCCTGATGCCAAGATACAAGAGCTATCATTCAATCCTAATTCTTCTAGATCTTTCAGCAGCATTGGGCACCATTGATCATAAGATTCTTATTGAGTGGCTGCCATACCTATGTGGGCCGGGAGGCACAGTTCTAACATGGTTTAAATCTTTCCTCACAAACAGGTCACTGAGGGTGTCATCAGGAATGTGTTCCTCACCTCCCACACCACTAACGTACCACAAGGATCCATTCTATCCCCCACTCTATCTGCCCTATACCTGCTGCCACTGGGAACATCATCAGACAACATGGATTAAGATACCACTGATATGCAGATGACACGCAGCTCTACCTCTCCGTTACCACAGGAACTAAGGATCCAACATCTCTTTTCAACAGATGCTTAGCAGATCTCTTAGAATGGATGCAGGCCAGCTGGTTAAAGGTAAATCATGATAAAACGGAAGCCCTGTTGATCACAGGACAAAAGATAACTGCACCGATCCTAGGAAATACTACCCAAACTGGCATAGAATGCGTGGGTTTAGAGCTACTCAGGTCAAGTGAAGTGCAAAATCTCGGAGTGCTCTGTGACAGAGGGTTGTCACTTAAACGTCAAATCTCTGCTGCAACAAAATCTGCCTTCTTCCTCCTGAGGAATATGGCCAGGACAAAGCACCTAATCCCACCGGAGGATATGGCCACCCTAATCCATGCATTTTTGAATCTCGTCTGGATTATTGCGATGCTCTGTATGTAGGCCTCCCAGAAAAAAAACTTCACAAACTACAGTTGGCTATTCTCCTATCAAATGGAGAATTCACTTTAAGATAGGCGTGTTGTCATTTAAAGCCCTAAAGGACCAGGGACCCTGTTACCTGAAAGACCTATTAACACCCTACATCCCTGCTCGCCCCCTCCGATCCGCACATATGTCTCTTCTCTCATTACCCAAAGTGCACACAAAATCCGGCGCCAACGCATTCTGTCATGCAGCTCCCACATTCTGGAACTCTCTGCCGCTGTCAATCAGAGAGGCTTTAGAAAAGCGCTATACAAATACTCCTTGTTGTTGGACAGTTGAGAGTTACACTTGAGTTAAACTGGAGGGAAACAGCATACCAAGTACCACTGCAGAAAGCAGGATATCACCCGCGCCGCTCCCCTCCTGTGGAATTCCCTTCCCCGTTCCGTCAGACTTTCTGCCCCGTACGCAATTTTCAAAACCTCTCCGAAAACCCACCTGTCCAGGGAAGCGTACAACATTCCTTCCCATCACTCCCAGCCATCATCATAATCATCTGAATAATCGACAGCTTCAACACATCATCGGAACCAGATCCACTCATCCCTATCCCAGCCGTCCTCTTCTATTGTCTCACTCCCCCCTCAGCCATCAGCTAGATTGTAAGCCCCCGGGAGCAGGGCCCTCTTCTCCTTAGCACCAGTTTGTTATTGTATGTATTATTGTATGTGTTTCTAAATGGTTCTGCTGACTGTAACAGTGCTGCGGAATCTGCCAGCGCTCTATAAATAAATATAATGTATGTTGTACCAGTTTAAGGTCATGCCGTTTGGTATGAAAAGCACTGGCTACCTTCCAGCAGATGATAGACCGCCTTCTGGATGGGTCACAGGAGTATGCCTGCGCCTATCTGGATGACATAGCCATCCATAGTGCCACCTGGGGGGAACATCTGCTAGACAGAATGTAGCCACGCAGGGCTGACAGTTAACCCCTTCAGGACCGGCGCTCTCGTACTGCGTCTTCCCTTGAAGACTGCAGTTTTATTTAAATATTTTAATTCCGTGCACGGAATTGTGGGGGAGTGGCTGCTACGAATCGCTGGGGAAACCCATCGGTCAGTAGCAGCCGCCCCTCACGATCCCAGCGTCCATGGAGAAGCTCGATTGCGCATCATTGTGATTAATGCGTCATTAATGAGCCACATGAACTGCAGTCGCCAGTTTTTCCTGAATTAGATTGTGGAGCCGTATGCCTATCCCATGCATGTTTAAATTCTCTTACTGTATTAACCTTTACCACTTCAGCTGGGGGACTATACCACCCTCCCAGTAAAGTTAAACATACTTTCATTACTAATGTACAGCTACTCAATAAATAACTCAGACGTATAAGAGCCATCCAAAGTCCCGTGCTATATCAATAAAAACTACCCCGTCAGAGCTTTCATATAATTCATTATTTGAATGTATTAATGTTTGATTTTCTTCCAAAACTATTTTCCAACTTCTAATATTTAATAAATGCAAGGATCAGCCTATAAAGCATTAGTTGTTTTTTTTTAGGTGGGAGTTGAATCGGATCATTTTGAGTCGTTCATTGAAATAATCTGATTCATGATCCCAATCTAGTAAATAATATGATAAATCAAAACAATGACATCTAAAGAAATCTCTTCTTGTCCTGAAAAAACCCCCAATATATAACTTGTGTGGGTTCAGTAAACGGGAAATAAGAAAGGGTAGAAAAAATAAAATCACGAAGGGTAGAAAAAATAAAATCAGCCATTATCACGAAGGGGTTAAAGGTCATCTCAGACCCCATTTAAAAGGTGAATGTTGGTGGGTGAATTACTGATTACTAATTATAGAAAACAGCATTTGGGCCCCTTACTTCCAGTGAAGGGAAACCTTAATGCTTCAGCATATCAAGACATTTTGGGCAAGCCTATGCGTCGAACTTTGTAGCAACAGTTTGGGGAAGACCCTTTTCTATTTCAGCATGACTGCCCCCCAGCGCACACAGCAAGCTCCATAAACACATGGTTGGATGGTTTTGGCTTGGGAGAACTTGACCGGCTGCATAGAGGCCCTGACCTCAACCCCATCGAACACCTTTGTGATGAACTGGAACGGAGATTGTGAGCCGAGTGTCTCGTCCAACATTAGTGTCTGACCTCACAAACGCTCTACTGGATGAACGGGCAAAAATTCCCACAGACACTCCCCAAAGTCTTGTGAAAAGCCTTCCCAGGAGAGCGGAAGCCGTTATATCTGCAAAGGGGGAGGAGACCACCTTCATATTAATGTCTATGTATTTAGAATGTGATGTCATCAAAGTCCCTGTTGGTGTAATGATCAGGTTTCCCACTACTTTTATCTATATAATGTATATATATTAACCTTTGAAAAGTTTGTGTTGCCCTTAAAACACGTAAACAGTGTAATGAAGAAATCATTATGAATTACTTAAATGTGTGCTTTAATGGAACTGTGCTCATTTTGGATGTTTTATCTTCAATCACTTCAATGCTGAAGATAAAAAAAAATGTTGAACTCCTGGAGCTGGTGGGTCCTTACAGTAAAGACAACCATTATTATGTTGAACAAACCTCAATTTTCCATCTGAGGACATAAAATATGAGAATAAGCCCCATATTTCAAAATTATCAATTTGTATGCTTGTACCAAGCCAGTTTTCGGATGGTGAAGTTGGTGGACTCCTTTTCACAAGTTTTTTTTTATCGCTGGTCACTGCATACAAAATCTCATTTGGTTTGAAATGTTTCCCACTTGCGGTTTCCTATCTTGGTGGCTCTTCCAAAAAGCCAGGACATGTATTCGTTGTCTGGAGCAGGAGCTTTGTAAAACTTTATGCTTCTAAGAGGGGAAAAGTGGATTATATAGAAAACATATAGAAAATGACATAACTAAATGTCAGAATTTAACCTCCAGCTCTATGGGCTTATTATTACTGATATTTAAGCAAACAATCCCAAAGAAAAGAACGAGTTAGGGTTCTTACTAGATGCTGAGATTTCTCTGCATCAGAAGCTCCCGTCTGTCCCGAGAATCAGTGTCACTGAAAATGATGATAGAGTGATGTTTACTCGTTTTTAAATATTTTGGTTTTTTTTTAATCATTCTTTTCATATAAACATGCCCTCAAGACATAACTGCTATTCAGATGTAGCAGTATTTACCCCCATACATTTGGCTCCTTCCCCACCCCCCAGCTCCTAGGCCTGCAGGAGATACGTTTGGACAAACACATCTCTGTTGTCTGTGACCATGGAATATTCCAGTCCGCCACGGCCTCTGCAAGAGCTTCATGCGCACACGCAGAAAGTTTACATTAACTCACATTTTTGCTGATCTCTATGCTAGTTATTTGTATGATGCGAAAAGAACTCCTTTTACTTTTTCCAATTTGAAATGAATACATAATAAATTTGAGACAACCATTAAGTATGCATCATAGTATATACAATGCATTGGGTTGTGTTAATTGGTTCATATATTAAACCCTATATTAACTCCCTCCCTTCTTCTGGAACTTGGGGCATGAAATGGGTAAGGCCTTTATATTACTGCTGAGATGCAATTTTATGGAATTCATTTTAAGTAAAAAAAAAATGCTTCTTACTGTTTGCTTTGTTGATATCCCTGCTTGATTCCTCCCTTACTAAAAATTACTGCAGTTTTTTCTGAAGTAATACTGCAGTTTTTTGGACATGAAAAAAACTGCAATACTGCACTTTTACTGCATTTGTACTTCACTGTACTGTAGTTTTCCTGCAGTTATTTTTTGTAAGGAAGTACGAATGCAATAAAGCTGCAGTACATTGAAGTACAACTGTAGGTTTGCAATATAATGACGTAAAAGTGCAGTAATACTGCAGTAAAAGTGCAGTATTTCAGTTTTTTCATGTCCAAAAAAACTGCAGTTTTCTACAAACAAACTGCAGTATTACTCCAGAAAAAACTACATTAATTTTTCGTAAGGGCTGGTGACTCAATTAAGTGTATCTTTAAATAATGACAAGATCCATTTGCATACCTCGGAACTCTCCGGGTTTGCACAGAGATTACTGGGTGAAGCACCGCTTCTCCAGTACCCCGGGTCAAGACTCAAATCCTCTGGGTCATGGGAGTGCGGTCTTGACACACCCCGCTCCCCTCCCCGTCCACTCACTCCAGAAGCTGTTACAGGAGATTGGGCAGCAGAAAGCCAGCAATGCTTCTGCTGTCAGGTGGGAGCCCAGGCTGACAGCCTGATCTCCCGTGTAGTGGCGGGGATGGACGTACCGGTACGTCCATAGGGGATTCTTGAGATGAGTTTTATGGAGGTACCGGTACGTCTATAGGAGACTGAAGGGGTTTACTGTGTTGGGGGAGAACAGCTCCGGAGAATGGTCACTGGCTCTACAGGGTCAACCATGCAAGTCAATGGAGCTCTACTTTCACAAATGTGATTAGTGAAATATTAAGAAAGAAGTCCTGGGAACTGGTAGTGACCAGTTTATGCTGAGTGATTGTCAAATTGGGGGGTAGTCAACTGCTAGTATAATATATTTGCTGGCAAAATACTTGGTACATGTTATAATATTATTTTACTTCCTGTACAAAATCAATCAGTGCTTTGGGGTGTTTACAAATGCATTTGGCTCCCAATAACTTAGCTTGTGTCTTCACATGCTCAGCAGCCATCTTGGAGCTCCAAGATAGCACGTGCCCATTTTATTTACAAACACAAATTATTGCATAATTAATTATTTTATAGCAAGAACAAAATGCAGACATGATGACTAGAATGGGGGACTGGTTCCTTGTGGCCAAGGGGACAGGTAAGCCCAGGTAGCCCCATCAGCCCTTTTGCCTTTCCCTCTAACAAACACAATGGCATAAATATTTACACACATTTACATTCACTAGCACATTCATGCTAACACACAATTACACACAAACACTGACATTCACCAATTTCATACTCCAACCACTGTTCATATTAGGTTTCCTGAAATGTCTCTCATTGTGCTTTACCAGATGCCCCATTCACACTGCCTGTCCAGTATGGGCATAATTGTCAGGTCCGCAAACAGGACCCTTACTTAGCTCTCTGAAGGGGTTGACGAGCAGGGGGCACAAGCTGAATTGGGACCCAGCATCACCTCAGTAGGGCTGTTCTGACCCATGGTTGATTTACTGTTTATGGACCTTGCTGCCTTCTTTTCAGGATTGGATTAACAGTTTATGTACCTTTCTGAGGAGTTTCCCTGTCTACCAGCTCCATTCTCTTCAGAACCTGATCATTTTTGACCTTCAAAAGGTGGACTACAAGATGTCATTTACATTAGCAGCATTTGAAAGGAAATTTTTATTCCTCAAAAGTCCAGAAGAATGTTTCAGGTTATATTCTTCACCAAATAACAGAGTATAACATTTAAAAGGAGGGAAAATGATGGTAGTTTACTGGGGAGAAGCAGATGAAGAAGAGAAATACAGACGACAAGAAGATGCAAGAAAATAAGTGGAGGTGTGGAGGAAACAAGGACACGGAAGTGGTTGTTTGAGACGCTAAGGAGGCATTGAAGGGGAGTGTGAGAGGGAGTGATTGAGAATGTGAGAATGTGAAAAGGCATAACTGAGTATGAAAGAGAGAGTGAGTGAGGGTGTGGGGCAACAAATATAATTCCAAATGAAACAATTTATCCAAATGTTATATGAAATGAAAGGGCAAGAAACTAAATTTATTGAAAACAAATGGACCAAAAACTAAAAATTTGTCTGAATCTTTCTTGGTCCATGTACACAAGTCTAATATATATATATATATACAAATTAACCCAAAGAGCACTCATGGGACTTCACTTTGCACTTCACTTGATTATTGAATTTTTCTATACATATGTTAAAAATAATTTAACACCTTGATGCCCCTTAGGAGGTACCTGCATATCTGAACATCTCCTGTAAAAAAAAAAAAAAATCATAGCCACCATTACAGCGTATCCCTCTTTGAATTCTAGAGTTTTACATATCAGAACATAATAACAATCATCTGTTCTTTAGGTCTAAAAATAAGGTAAATAGAACCTCAGATGAACAACACATGGCATATTACACTGTGCCATGATTTATTCAACAAAAATAAAGCCAAAATGGAGAAGCCACGCGTGAGAAAGTACACCTTTACTGCTTCCGTAGGAATTAAGATGCTAAGTAGCAGACCGAAGCTAATCAAATGCTTTTCAAGAGACTGTCTATTAATGCTTTCTTTTTCTTTTTAATGTATATTAATACCATGGTCATAGAGACCCATATGTCATGTTATTAGGTGATGGTTTTTATTTCTGTTCCCTAGCAAGTATAATTTAGTATTCATGTTAGGTCTTAACACAATTATGTAACATTTGGGTAAAAATATACACATCAAAAGTCCAGCGTTTGAGGCCAATATGGCAAAAATCTCTACGGCCACCATGTATTTGCCTTTGGTGCTCAGATAGGCCGGTATCATTGCAATCCAAACACTGCAGAACAACAGCATGCTGAAGGTGATGTACTTGGCCTCATTAAAAATGTCCGGCAATGTCCTGGCTAAAAAAGCCATAATAAAGCTAACAGCTGCCAGAAGCCCCATATAACCCAGGACACAGTAGAAGGCTATAACTGAACCTTCATTACACTGAACGATGATCTTTCCCTGATAAGAATGTTTGTCCAGCTCTTGAAATGGAGGAGAAACAACTAACCAACAAATATTAATTATTAATTGAATGGATGAGCACAACAGTACTATTGAATTAGAGACCTTTGTGCTGACCCAGTTTGCCCAGGAGCTGCCAGGTTTGGTGGCTTTGAAAACAATATAGATCATTATTGTTTTGCCCAGAACAGAAGACACGGCTATTGAGAAGAGGACTCCAAAAGCAGTTTGTCGCAGCATGCAGGTTACATCCGCAGGACGACCAAGGAACAGAAACACACAGAGGAAGCTCAGCATGAGGGAAACCAGGAGAAGGAAGCTGAGGTTCTTGTTATTGGCCTTCACAACAGGTGTGTCTCTGTAGACTGTGAAGATTATTAGTATAACAAGTGTTAACACGCAAAGAAGAACCGAGGAACATGATAAAACAATAGAAATGGCATCATTGGTGTATGATAGAAACTCCACCACTTTCGGAATACACTTTTCCTTTGTTTCATTGCACCATTCAATATCTGGACATTTTATGCATTTTTCACTATCTGGGGAAAAAAAAGCAAAAATTAAAAGTAATCTTTGTGAGTTGAGAGAAAGCAAATACGTATATAGCTTTTGGTAACAGGCCTGTGATAGATTAATTTTTGGGGTGAAAAACTTCGGTATAAGTCATCTTTGAAGACTTCGATATTTTCAGGGTTCCCGTTTGAGACCCCAACGAAACCACTCACCTGAGTAACCGCTAACCACGGGTGCCAGGTCCGCGTCGCGCCCTCTGCTCCCTTCTTGTCCACCTCCTGCATGGCTGCTTCTGGGCATGCACGAGTGCACCCTCACCAAACTTTATTCATCCCCAAAAGGAAACAGCGGGGAACACGCTCTGATGACATCACGCACAAGGGCGGGGCATCCACCAGTGGATAGTTTAAAACCGAGCACTAAGTATTACTCAGTGCCCAGTTATTGTGCCGTATTGAACCTTTAGCTTATGCTGTGTGCTTTGCTTGCTGATTTCCCGTGTACCAGACCCGGCTATTCTATTGGACTTGCTGTATTCCGTGTACCAGGCCTTGGCTGTTCTATTTGACTCTGCTGACCTCCATGTTCCTGACCCTGGCTATCCTTGTTGACCCTGGCTTTCGCTGCCCTCCTGACTCAGGCTACTTTGTGTTGCACTTGCCTTGGTGCTTACTTGGGTTGTGATGTCCTGCATTCCAGACTCACAGATATTAAATGATATATAAAGTATGCCTTCTATACTAAACACTCCTACAGATTTCCAACAAACTGCATCTTGCAACGTTAAAAGATTTGTGAGGGATAAAAAGTCAGCATCAAAATGTATTCACTAAAGTGTTAAAATCCAGCAAAAACTGAATAAATCAAATTATTCTGGACAAAGCAATTTTAATTAATTTCTGGTTCTTTATTAAATTAAGGACAAATATATATATATATATATATATCTATATATATATATATATATATATATATATTAAAAAGTAGTTTAAACAAAAATTTGGATAAAATCTTGACAAGATTATCATCAGATTGTTTTCTTTATTTTACAAGATTTAAGATCATTGGGCCAGGGCAAATAGATTTGCAAGAAGAAAATCAGAATTTCAGTGTTTGTGTGTAAATACGTGTAGCAAGGTCCATGTGAGAAGGTTTGTACATGGTTAAAAAAAAAGGGCCAGGGATTTCGCCATAACATATGTTACGGCACGTTTATTTGTGATCACTATGGATCATTACCAGTTGGCATACCTGGGAATTGCTGGGTGAGCATTGCTTCTCCGGGTCAAGACCTGAGTCCTCCGGGTCGTGGGAGCAGGGTCTTGACACGCCCAGTTCCCCGCCCATTTTTCCTTTAAATGGGGGTGTTTCGCGCTGCCAACGGGAGCGGGAACGCCACCAACGTCACAGGACCACCCACTGACTTCAGTGTGCAGTCCTGGCCGCGTCTGCATTTTTGTCTTGCTATAAAAGCCCCAAAACGTATTTCTTACTACTTATACTGAATGAATTATGCAAGGAAGGTATGCCAACTGGTCCTTGGGACAGGCAGCCAAAAACGGCTGCTTGCTACCACGGAAACAAGTAGGAAAAAAAGACAAAGCATGCTATCAGCTAATCTTATGTGGTGCACTGATGTTACATCATAGGTACCCCCTCACTCAAAAATTTCCTAACTCCAATAAAATAATGACAAAAATACAATATAGTTGCAGCTGTAGATGTGCATATTTTCTAGCCAGAGTTTGTTTCATTAGCACAGTTATGTAACCCCTTTATGTGTGCCTGCGCTGCAATACGTTGTATACTGTGACCTACCACGGTATATATGCATATATTGCATAAAGAGGTGGTAACATTTTTGCCATTTGGTTTGGGATTAATGTGAAATAATTGGGACCGTTACACTTTTTTGAGTTTTTACACTAAACCCTATTTTGTGATGCACGATTTGCCCTAAGCTTGTTTAACCCCTTCATGTCCCTATAAAGGAAACGGTAGATCTACAAAACAGATGACAAGACGCCACTTATGATGCACCAGTACAACTAGTCTTTTTTTGCAGTGGCAGGGAGATCAGACTGTCTAACAAGCATGCACCAGGACACCATTATTGGGCTATCAAGCAAACTGATCTGTATCTGTATCATACTGATAACAGCGAAAAAACCTCAAAAACATTAAAAACTAATGCTTTCTTCAAAAAATGTGCAAAAACGTAAAAGGCAACCTTCACTACTCCCAAACCCCTTAAGACAGAAGAGTTAAAAAAATCTAGAACATAAAAATTGGAAAATCTGAAAAAATGCCAAGCCCAATTGCAGCAGTTGCTCTCTAGAAGAAGAACTAAACTGTTTATGACTTTTTTTTTTTTTACATGGAGACTCATATTGATTACATTTGATAAGATTCTTTGGTTTAAAAGAAAGCCCTAATTTGCGTGGGTAAATCAAACATGGAAAAGAGAAACTCATGGTTGACCAACATATAGTACAATTGCATGGGATTCGTATTCCCTCCATATACCTTTGCATTTTCCTCCCCCACCTGGCTATTTGACTTGTAGGAGATGGGATTGGCAGAATGCATCACCTGTCACTTACTGTGAGTTGGCACTAGCAAGCACTCCAAAGACTTAAAAACACATGGTTGTGTCACTGTCATGGAACAAGTTTGTTCATTATGTTGTTTCCCTTTCTCCCATTAAGTGGCTGGTTGCCCTGGCAACCTTTCCAATTCTCATAGTTGAGATTGGGCTATTCCTCCTCCCCTGTAACTTTTCTGTAGTTGGTTTGTCCCGGAGGTTTTCCTGTTCCCCTGGACATTCTATCTCAGCAGCCTCTGTGAGGAGAGGTTCTCGTTATCTTCTCCCTTGCAAGGCAATCTGTTTTTACCTTCCCCTTGCAGAAGCGCTTCCACCCTCACCAAAGCGCCTTCTTCTAGAGAAGCTCCTTTCCAACACTACACAACCAAAAAGTGCCTTTATTTCTGTGACTTTCCTAATAAAGCTAAGAAAATACAGAAGATTTTGTGTGCTTTTATAGGGGACGAGTTAAGCTATCTGACCTTATTCATTTCCTGGCATTTGCCATTCATATCCAGGCATCTGACCCTGAGGTTCCAGAATAGTCACTCATGTTACACTCATACCTAATGTGAATTTATAATTAAGAATTCAAGGCTTTCTTAAACATTTCATTATTTAATATGATTGCTATTACAATGAGAACCCCTCCTTGGACTTTATTGGTGGACTTTTTACCGTGGATTTCTATTGTGCCTTATGGTATTTTGACCCTTCTAGGTATGTTTACTTATTGTTCGGTGAGGAGACCATATATTTGCGGTTATTGGAGGTAGAACCATCGAAGGAAATGCCAGTCTAAAGGCTGTCCAGCGACCTGCTATCCTCCACAGCATATATGAAACTTCTTGCTCCTGAAATGCGAATTCTCCAGCCCCCGAGGTGTAACTTTTCTCCACTTTGTTTCAATCACGCTGGAACCTCAAGTGAGGAGTTACACTAACTTTGAAAAGGATAGGACTAGAGGGACCAGACTTACATGGAGTATTGCTTGCAGGCCCGGACTGGCCATCGGGCACACCGGACTGACTGGGCCTATGCGGCCTCTACGGCCGCATTAACGCAGGGCATAAGAGGTACCTGCCCCTTAAGCCTGCAGCAACTGCGACCGGGCGGGTCGGCCACCAGGGCCGACCTTAGGGGTGTGCGGCCGCACAGGGCTTAAATTAAAACATCAGGTTTTTTTTGTTGTTTTTTTTTAAACTTTATTTAACAGGCTGAATCCTGACATCGACCCTGATCTCTCGGTGTATTCTTGGTGCCAGGAGTTGCTAAAGCGTGGCACAGCTGGGCAGAAATGGGGTGAATATATAGTTTTTGCATTATAATGAACTTTGTGTATTAATGGTGCCGGGTAAAGAAGGGTAGAAAGGCTCTGTTGGTGCTTGAGATGCTGTCTTCTATCTATGATATAGATGGACATGTAAACTAGGGCACAAAGTCATGTGACTACACACGCACAAACATATTCATATTATTATTCACGCTAATGTCATGACATATTTCAGATTATGAAGGAGGAAACTGCCGTTCTGGCACTTCATTCTCTCTTCTATTCTCCTGCTTTGGCCATATAAGCAGTTTTAGTATTATTTTATAACTAAATATTAATTATTAATTAAAATATTAATTTGTTCTGCATAAATAAAATAGAAATCAAACATAAATAAAAAGAAATCTCACCTGATTATTATTATTCCTCCACGTTATTGATTCTGTATTTATAATCAGCCGCTGACCATCCGGTGCGAACTCTCTGAAGCTTCCCACGTTTCTGATAAGGGTGGAGATGTTAGGTAGTCTTACCCAGTTAACAATATTAAAACGAAATCCAAACTCTTTAAGCTTCTCGTTGAAAAACGAACCACCAGATTCCAAAAAATATTTGACCTTTTTTATATAGTGAAATATCTGTAAAGTAAAACAGAAATTATAAGCTTTGTGCAAAAGATACACAGAGTGATAGAGAAGGCAAGATAAAATAACTCCACACCAATATGGACATGTCCCAAGAGCCCTGCGCTGAATTCACAGAAGTGAGCACTTTCTGAAGACTTATGGGAATTGTAGGAGGAGACATGCAGATACAGGATCATAAAATAGCAGATATATGTAAATATAGGAACCCATGTAACAAAGAGTAAAGAATCAAAAAGTGAAGCACCGTGTGATCCTAGCTGTGTTCAAGGCTACAGTTAAATGTGTCTACATCAGCTTACATGTAGTTTATTTCACTTATTTGTTCACCATAAGTATACCAACAGAGAAATAACAGATTTCTATTTCTGAATTGACTTGTATGTATATTTTGAAAATTTTACTACACATACACTATAAGATCAAAAGTAAGTGGATACCTGACCATCACACCTGGTGATTTTGGAGTGTGTCGTGTGTGAGAATTTCTGCCTATTCAGCTAAAAGAGCGAACGTTGGACGAGAAAGCCTGGCTTCAATAAGTGTTTTAATTCATCCCAAAGTTGTTCAATGGGGTTAAGGGCAGGGCTCTGTGCAGGCCACTTGAGTTCCTAGACCGTTATCCCTCTTCTGCCCAACTTTTCAGCTGGTGGTATGCATTCTGGTAGGCACCTTTCTACTAGGATCGGCCAAACCGACATTTGTCCATCATACTTTCAGATAGTGAATGTGATTCATCACTCCAGAGAACACATTTTCACTGCTACAGAGTCCAGTGCTGATGGCTTTACACCACTTCAGCCGGCACATGACTCTGTGCATAATGATCTTCGGCTTGTGTGAAGCTGCTTGCTTGTAACGTACATACATTATATGACCACAAATATATGGCCAGCCTTCCTAATCAACGAGTTTAGGCGTTACAAAGGATAACAGAGGATACTGAGCATGAATGGACAGGGTGAGAAGGGTAACAGAGGTAAATAAAAACCCCCACAAACACCTTGAAAGAGAGACACAAACTCAACTACGTTTTGAGGGAGAGGGAATAAAGAAAGAGATGAGAATGATATTGAGAGGTGTGTGTTGCGTTAATGGAAACATCACCAAAACTTTAGTATACGTTCAGGTTTTGTAACCTCTTGGGCTTCTTTCATTCTTCCACTTTTGCCTATTAAGGATGGAATCTGAGCCAATGTATAAAACACTGGCTTTGAGTTTCATTCTGTTACCTCCACCTTTTGCTCTTACATATCATACTAACTTCCCTACTCATGATGATGGAACTGGACCTTATTTTTTTCTAGCATGTGCCCTCTGTGTAACTTCTCTATTTCTCCTTTCCCCCATCTCTGACCATTTCTTCCCAACACCCTGCCTGACATGAGAACTAAACTTTCTCAATCTTCAGAAATCCCCAATCCAATTACTCCCTCTTCCCATCAGATACATGTCATGCCCTAACCTTGCTTCCTCTTTTTAAAAACATTGCCTGCATTCGTCCCTTCCTAACACAATATGCCATCTCCCGTCATGATAACTGTAACGCTGTCATAGCAAATCTCTTAAACGTCTCACCCCTCTGCAATCCACCATGAACGCTGCAGCCAGACTTATCTTCCTCACCCACCCTTTACTCACACCTCTCCCCTCTGTCAATCTTTTCACTGACTGTGCACTTCAGGATTCATTCCAAAGCTTACCTTCAAAGCGGTTCCCCGACTTACATCTCCTCACTCATCTCTAAATACATTCCCCTCTGGTTTCTCTGCTTATCCTCTGGAATGCCCTCCCCTTCCCATCCATCTTTTACTCTGCCTTTGGTCTTTCCCAAAATCCCTCAAAACCCCCCAAAAACTCAAAAAAGACTCCTACAACCTTACACGTTAACCCCCTTCCTCTCACATTCCTTCGCTCACCTTTCCTAGTCCTCCTCCTTCAATACTGATACTAGTGTGGCTGGTCCATCTCAAACAGTGGCACTTTAACCTCTTGTGTAATACCCCCTTACGTCAGGGCCCTCTTCACCTGTTGTTTCTGTAAGTCAAATTATTATGTTATTTACTACTTGTCGAGTCCTGTTTATCCATTGTACAGAGTTGCAGAATATGATGGCGCTATATAAATCAATACTAAACATCCATCATGTCGTACTTACCTGATGGTTATAACTATACTCCTTGAAATTTAAGTGCAAATAATGTAAGGCGTTAGCCATAGCGAGTACGGAATAAAACACATGAGATGATACCGCTGTAGGCACATAATTTCTGTCATAAATTGCATATTTTTCCCCAGTGCAGTTATGCAGAGAGATCTTATAGAGCTTTGAATACATTTTATTCTTTTGTGAATTTTCTGACAAACAGTTAAAATCTGTTATCCAGATATCTTCAAGGAGTTTGTCCTTTGGGTAGTTTGAAGGATGGATATTAGGAAAGAAATCTCCGGTATCTGGTAACGGTGCCGGATAAAGGTCTACGGCCAAGGTGCCGTTCAGGGCTTCAATATAGTATTCTGTGAGATAAAAGTTGGAGGCCCAGGATGGAGGAAGGATCATTGTTTTATCAGTAAACATATTAGCAAAACCAATGATAATATCAAGAATCGCCAGACTGAAAGATCCACAAAGTATAATAACTTCAGCAGATGACTTTTGAACAATTTCTATTTTCCTCTTAATAATATGACGCATGCCATCTGATAAATTTATTTTTACGGTGTAAGCCACACAGATCCCGTGACTGGCCATATATTTTAGGAGCGCCTGTGTCTCTTTTTCCCCGTTGTCATCATCTGAAGTCAGAATTCCCACCCAAGTCCATCCAAAGTACTTCAGAAGCTGACATATAACTTTGAGGTGGATATGGTTGTTCTTCCATGTCTGGAAGAAGTGTGAATGAACACGTCTGTTATCGACCTCGTAGTCTGATGCTCCATAACTAATCTACAAAACATGACATAAAATGTACACGTAAATTTCTTTTTTACATTTAATGTATGGTATGAGGCTCCCACCCTCCTTACCTAAACTTTAGTTTTGCACCATTGATGTAGATGCAGCAGACGTGACGTCCACATGCCGCACCAGTCTGCCTCATCAACGCTGGGAATAAAAAATCAGGGCGGAACTAAAGTTTCTGGGTTGCCGAGGGACCGCATTTTTGCTGGACCGCACCACTGAAAGCACTCTGCGGTCTTCTGATCTGGCCTTCCAGACACCCTGTAGAAGGTAAAAATGCTAAACCCCGATTATAGGCCGCACCCCCACTTTAAAGATTTAAATTATGGGGAAAAAATGCATGAACCCTCTGTATTTTTATTTAATCTTCTCTTGATTGTAGACTTTATGATACTCCTGGAGAGTGTTTTTCATGTGGTAAGATGTTGTGAAGGGGCTTTCTTTACCAAGGAAATAATTCTGCGATCAACCACTACAGTTTTTGGCTTTTTGGTGTGGATGAGCTTACCAGTTCCTGAAACGGCCTCCCAATCATCCAATTACTTTTGAGCCCCTGGATATGGGGGGACTACGTATGAATGGATGTAAATACTCTCAATTAAAACTGAAAGTCTTCCAATCCATTTCTGAAAATGGTATCGACCTTTGGAAATGAGCTTATGTTTGGGCATAATCTATCCAGATGTAGCTTCGACTCACCTGAGCGTATCCGTACATCCCCAGTACCTGCGCTATGGGGACCGTTGTTATCGCATGCTGATCCCCGATAAATCCGGCCACCCTGTTAGAATCCATACAGGAATAATTAGGGATTGTTTTCTTTGGTCCTGATAATATCTGAATAATGCTTTTCACAGCTTTACCCGCATATAAACACGAGTCGTATAAATGGTATCCCAGCGAGATATTTGGTAAAATATTTGGGTCCAGGTTCACATGCTCAATGGAGAAAAGAAAAAGTAGAATATTTATATAATCACGGGGATTAGGCCTGCAAAAAAAGTAAAAAAAATCAGTTATTAATACAATCTAAGAATTCAAAAAACAGTATACATGCTATAATATATATAATATATAGTTTTATTGTATATATTATGTAACATATATTATATGTAACTTTATATATTTTTCTATGTTGGCTGAATTAAAATGTATTAACTACAGACAGAATTTTATATTTAATTTGAATGTCTAGCTGGAAAAATGTGGGTGAAAAGTCATGTTGGTAAACCTTACTGCTAATTTCTAGTATTATTTGATAATTAACGCTTTAGCGATAGATAATAAAACAATTCACTTTTATGTTGGATATTTGTCAATTTTTGCTTGATGGCTTTCTTCCATTTTATTTCTCTCTGTGACTTGAGCCAAGTAGTAACTCAGTGTTGAGCAGCACCAAATACCGTAATAACCCTAAATTAAAATATAAAATTATAAAGTCCCCACCAAATGGTGTAGAAAAAATATATATAAAGAAGGAATACAACCTTTCACATATACAGGTCTTCTGCAATGCACCTCTTTTCAGAATTTTAAATCTGGGAATAACATGAAAAATACATAAAGAAAAAACAGTAGCGTGGTATGTAAAAGTAAAGAAACCCCCACTACACGATTTTGTAGATGTAGATATGCAGATGGAGATTTCAGTAAGCAATCCAGTAAGTAGAAAAATGCTTGGACGGACTCCTACGCGTTTCGCCTGCTCTAACTTTACAAAGAAATGTTATTGTATAATCAGCCATCAGAGTCAAGAATGTAGCAATCTAGAATTTCAATAACTGCTTTAAAACAACATATACTCTGTCCATGAATAGGAGGAATAGAAGATACATTTAATACCACATACATCCCCATGTTGTTATTTTGTATAAACAGAAGAAAAGAATCCATAGCTTAATAGAAAACTGAATGAATTCTCTTTTCAACAATAATGTATCTTTTTTCAACCAAAACTGACCTACCTGGCACAGAAGAGTATTTTCGGTGGTTTCTTTTTATAATAAGCCCTTACCACGTATGAATTTACAGTAAACACTGCCCCAATGATGATGTCTCCATCCTGGAAATAGTCGTAGTCCTCATATGATTGCACCAGTTGGAGGCTACAGGCTGGAGCCGGACTCTGGAACACAATTCCAGAGAAATACAGAAGGATCACGCAGAGAGGCACAACAGATTTCACTGCAGCTATAGACACGGTGCTCCTCCATAACGCGGTAAAGAGCATGGCCATAGGATTTAGAGGACGAGGCACCACATAGAATAACAAAACCCTCCGCACGTGCGTCAATGTAAAGAAAGTGAGCCATCTCCTCTTCTTTTATACAGTTCTGTGTGATACATTTTGCTGGCTCCTGATATAGCAGCCTCTGTGGGTTGGGAAAACTATTCTGTCCTATTCCTCCTGCGTATTTCACAGATAAATGCAGTAACCTTACATTTCTCAGTCCCTAGCCGGGTTCAGCTGAACAGCACTTTTTGGAACATGTTTGTAACTTGGAAAATAAGAGATAATGTAAGGATACTTGTTACAAAAGATTATCAAGCTAAATAGGTGATAGATGGACGTTGATAGGTATAGAGACATTTCCTGTAATAATATATACTTATGGTTTTGGAAGAATCTGGTACATTCTAGAATAATAAAGTATTAAAATTTCATATATATTTGATATTGATTAAAAGGACAGTTTAATGTAACTGACACCCTACTGAGAGAAGAAGAATGAATGTGTAAGTACCCTGTGAGTAACCTTAAACCTCTGTGAGAACTTTAATATGCTTTCTTCCTAAATGAAAATAAAAAATGAAGCCACAACAGCTGCAACTGGCCTCCTCCTCTGTGAAATCAATGTGAGCGCTTTCTGTACATGCTCATAAGGTTTGGATAAATGTTGTATAAATTACCTTTTCAGTAGTACTAAATTATTTCCATTAGAAAGGCTTCATTTCCTTGCATATCCTCATCCTCGCATGGCCTCGCAAACAACTTGCATTTTACTGCAAGCTGTATAGAGTGTTAGCATGAGAGGGCATGCAACATCAGTCACATTAATCTTTATCTTAGCTGACCACTCAATGTCTAGGTGGATAGTTCTCAAAGAAAAAAAGAAGAAATGTAAACTTCACCTTATTAAAACTACTGACTATATTTATTGATGCCTCTTTTCAATTGATATATATTCCCAGGGGTCATGGAGACAGATTTCCCTAGCTTCTGGTGAGAACATGCAAGGTTTAATATTATTTGCATTCCCTTGCTGCAATCACATGCCTTTGCACATTGCTCACATTGTTTTGCAAGTATTAGTAAGGAAGGACATGCTACCTCGGTTGAGCCTGGGCAGTCAATGTCTGGTCCACATTCTTTAACCCGCTGATGTGAGTTGCAGATGGAAATGGTGTAACATCACAAGTATGCCATGTCATATGCTATGAACTCACATCTTTCTAACACCTCTACCTAATGCACACTCGGATGTCGCATATAAAATCCCTTAAACGCAGTCACTGCTCAGTTGTTTGAATGTCTCTGTGGTTTATGAATGGGAAAGGGCAGCTGCTCAGACTGTTCACTGGCTGATGCCAGACGAGTCCTCTGTCAGCAACCAATAGAGTCGCTCCTACGGACCTTAAAATCCTGGCGCCAACCCTGGGTTTTCTGCTTAGTGATTCCTCACACGGATGAAGCCGAGGTGGATCTCGGCCAAACGACAAGTTTCGGATTGGGTGTTAGGGATTTATTTTTCTCCCGCTATCATTTTTGGTGGTTAGAATGCTAGAGATCTATTTTCCTCACACTATTAGCTTTTTCTCCCTTGTGGATTCCTGTATTAACCCCTGCTATTCTACGGAAGACTTAAGATCGGCTAGAGGCAGTGACTTATAACGAGGAAGGGACCAGGAAAATGAACTAGGAGATAATTAGGGATTTTGTCCTAACTAATAGGCTAGCCTAGTATACACGAAGACAAACATGAAGTAACGAAGATTCTTTGCGTTTATTTGCCTCCATATTAATGTGTTAGTTATTCAGTTTGACGAACGAGAACGCAACATTCGTGTTTGTCTTCATGTTCTCCTGTATGCACAAGATTAGTGTAAACCAGAGGTAGTACCATATATAAAAAAAACCACATAAAATATGGGCAAAATTATAGACCTTTATTGAGATATGATATTCCGGAGTACACTATCACATGAATTTCATTATTAGGAGCCAACACTGTGTCAGACTAAACTCACCGTGTTCTGTGACTTGAGAAAGGAAGAGAAAGGGTTAGGGGAACTTGAATGGAAAACTTTCCAAAGAATGGTCTAATGCCCCAGGCCGCCTCATCAATAAAGAATGCATTATTACAGTAGTTTTTGAGGACTTTATGATGCATTTTTCAGAACTTTTAGAACTTACCTTTAGGAGAAGCTGCATCTCCAGAGCTACAGCAGAATGTCTCCTCAGTGGTCTGATATGCTTTTTTGTCCTTCTTTCTGGTTTGTTTCTGCCTTTTAACTTTTTTTTTAAATTAATTTCCTTTTCTGTTTTTTTTTATACTGGAAAACAAATGTTACGACCAGATATTGTTACTTGGGTAAGTCTGATGTCTAATCTATGAGACGGATAATAAATGTGAGTTTTCAGCAGCAAACTAGCATTAGTTAAAAACAACAGGAATTATGTGTGAGTGTGCATGGATATGTGCTCTAACACTGTACACTGACACCCTCACATTCAAACAGTGTGCACCGACACACCAGACAGCCTAACACTGTAACAAACACTCCAAATTAAATGTAGTTTTATAATTGGTCATTAATGTAGAACAATAAAAGTGAATTAACTGAATGCTTCAGAGAAAAGATGAGTTTTAAGACTTAAGTTTTAAAAGTCTCTGAAGATTGGGCTTCCCTGACTGAATGTGGCAGAGAGTTTCAGAGTGTAGTAGCACCATGAGGGGGGCTGGTTTGTTAATACCCCGGCTGGTGCATTATGAGCCATCTGTAAGCGATGAAGTTCTTTTTCTAGGAGGCTTAGGTTTAGTGCATTGCAGTGATCCCGACGAGATCACAAAAGCATGGATACGGGTGGCCTGTGTTCTCAGTTGGGATTAGGTGCTTTATCTTGGCTATGTTCCTCAGATGAAAGAAGGCAGGTTTTGTCACAACAGAAATCTGGTTTCTGACAAACTGATGTCAAGCAACACCCCTAGGTTTCACATTTCATTTGATCTGGTCTTATCAGCTTTAACCAGCTAGTTTCCAGGAGATCTGCTAAGCATCTGTTGATTAGAGGTGTTGAATCCTTGGTTCCCGGTGCAAAGGAAAGATAAAGCTCTGTATTATCTGCATAGCAGTGATATCTTGAGCCATAACCCCCGGTGGCAGCATGTATATGGCAAATAGAGTGGGAGATAGAATAGATCCCTGCGGCACTCCACACGATAGTGGTGTGGGAGCTGAAGAACATATTCCTGATGATACTCTCTGTGGTCTGTTTGTGAGGAATAATTTAAACCACATTAGAACAGTACCTCCCAGACCACATAGATCTTGCAAATGCTCAGTTAGAATCTGATGATCAATGGTGTCAATCTAGAAGAATTAGTATTGAGTAATAACCCTTGTCTCTTCATATCAAGAGATCATTTAGAACACAAACCAGGTCTGTCGCAGTGCTGTGATGTTTTTTGAAGCCTGATTGGAAAGTGTCAAATATGTTGTTTTTTGAGAGATGGGCCTCAAGTTGAATTAACAGACATGTTTTAGTTATTCTTTCCCAGAAAAGGGAGGTTGGAGACAGGCCTGAAGTTTGACATGCAGTCTGGGTCTAAGGAAGAGGTCTCACCTCTGCTTCTTTCGATAGATCTGGAAAAATTCTAGATTTCAAAGAAGACTAGACTATTTTTGTAATGACTGGAGGAGTTGCATTTGTGCATGGTGGGAGAAGATGAGTAGTTACAGGTAGTTGGCCGCAGGCTTTGTGTGATAGACATGAAACAAACTATTTCAAATATGTTAAAGCTGGTTCACAAGGCAGGGTAATGTGGACCACCACTGATGGAACTCTGCAAAGTCCTTGGCTTTCCACTTGCAATAGAGGTCCAGATGGAGGCTATCATATCAGAGAAGAAGGTTGCAAAATCTTCACATTTAGACTATGAAAGGTTTGTAGGGGTATGCATGCAAGCAAGTTGGCTTGTAGGGCCTTTCTACTGACAGGAATGTCGATTTATTTTCTTAGTTATTGTTAGCTAATCAGTGATATACTTGATTAAGATACGTTTATCATCCAAGTTATGTGTTTTTTACGCCATCTTCTTTCGAGTTTGTGACCTTTGTCCTTCAACATTCTGATGGTGTTATCAAACCATGGTGCATGGCGAATGTTTTCTATGGGTTGTATGCACATTGGGGCTAGGCTGTCAAAGTTATCACTCACCCTCTTATTAAACTGTTCAACTAATTAATTGGGGTCTTTGCAGGAGTCCAGCTATTCTGTTAAATAGGGATTTCATGAAAAGTCTAGAGGAGTCACACCCTTTAATGAGTGACTCTTGGCCAGCTTTGGAGTGGGAAGTTTAGTTGATTCTGAGGAGATTGAGAATTGGATGCAGTGAAGATCTGACCCTACAACTGAGTTTATTTTTACAGAAGGAATTTCAAGTCCAAGTTCGAACACTAGGTCGAGTGTGTGGCCTCTTTTGTGAGTGGCGGAGGTGACAGTTTGTGTGAAGCCAGGAGTGTTCATTATGCAGAGGAGGTTTTGCCCAAGATGGGAACGAGTGCCATCAACCCAGGCATTAAAGTCCCCCAGAGTTAAGCATCTTGGGTGTTCCAGGATTAATCTGGTCACACGCTTTGAGAGTTTCTCTATGAATCCCTTCCCATCACCAGGAGGCCTATATATTGACAGAACCCTCAACACTTAGAATGAAAAGACTGCTATTCCTCCTCTCTTGTGTCTGGAATAATGGTTCACTAAATAATTGCTTGGCACAGCTGCTTCCGAGATAAGGCCTGTATTTTTTTTAGGCCTGTCTGGGGGAGTTTAGATTTTCTTGTGGCTTTGTAGTGATATGCTTTGGTACCGGAATTAGGCAGCGGCTATTTTTTGGCCTGACTTTTTTACACCTGTCATTTCTTACTGTGGACCACTATAATTGGGTAAGTGTCCCTCATTGACGGCTGGCCCACAGTTATTTGTGGAAAGATATTAGAGTCTCCTAAATTTTGCATCCCCACTGCATCCCCTGCCGGTTTTCCAAAGGATGCCAAGTGATTTAAGCCAAGGTTAAATTGATCCTTGCTGTCTGTGGAAGACAGAATAAGTGCAGAGTTTTGATGGGTAGCAGAGCGTGGTACTGGAGGGGTTAATGTTGTGGAGATCAGGCTCTGGGGGGTAGTTGATTACATATGCATAGTATCGGGATCCAGGCTTGGCTTAGTGTTAAATCAAGCCAGCAGAAGGCACGAAAGGCCTTTGAAGTTTTGATTCAAATAAAGACATATGGGATGCAGAACTGAAACACAAAAGGATTTTCCCAATATTTAAGCCCATGTATAGGATATTTTCATTATTTGAGGGATTTGTATAGACCCTATGAATATAGTGGAATATGTGAATTTCATGAATTGATAAGTTGGGTTCAATATGTAGGTCAGCAGTATGTAGTCTCTGGGTGGTTGAAAGTGAGATGCCAAAAATTATCAAGAATTGCACAGTACCTTGATCATCACTCTGTTTCTGTGAGGCACTTTACTTGGACTCGGTACTGGAAATTTGTATCTCGTCGCTGAAATAAACTGAACAGTTCCATGGGTGCAGCAAGCCAGGAAGATAGATGATCCATAGATATTGCAGAGGTTTTGAAGCCAGGATGGAGGGTAAGTTAGAATGTTTTTGGAGAAGACTGGCGGCAGTAAAAAGGTGAGGCAGCCATCTTGGGTACATTCAGTAAAAATGCCTGATGTTAATGATTATGTTAAATGTTCCCTGTTTCAAGCAAACTCGCACGCTCTTGCCTGAAACTTGCAAAATGTAAAGTTGCATATCCTGACATTTTAGAAAATATATGCTATGTTTTGATAGGGTTACCATGAGGGTGCATGTGGCCTATGTAGAGTCTGGTCAGTCAAGTTTACCATTAACTCAATTGACCACTGGATTTAGCAAATATTTCAAATTGGAACTGGATTGTGGGCAATCCTGCTATATTCAACTCTCTACATAGTTACATAGACATACAGAGACTTGGAATATGATGTAATATTCCAGCATATGTCATATTTGTTTTAATTACCATACCGTATCGATATGTGATTGGAATCCTTAGTCTACTTGGCCAGTCATGCATCCCATATTTCATGTATCCTATCATTTATCAGAGTTCTTTTTTTTAAATACTAAATAGCCCAGATATATTACAGCAAGCCAGTTTATTTATTTTTATTTTTGTACAAAAATGTTTCTCCAGCAATATGACAAAGAGAACAGCTGTAAGAAGGAATTATCTGCATATATCTAGGTCAGTGAGGTACTTTAAATAAATAACCCTTTTTATTTAAACTAGGTCTAAACAATATAATATAACACTTTGGGAAAAATATGCAACCTAGTATTCCAGAACTTGATGCTAGTATAGCAAAAATCTCAACAATCACTGTGTTTTTGCCCATAACGCTCATATAAACCGGGATAAAAGTGACCCAGACATTGCAGAAAACCAGCATGCTGAAGGTGATGTACTTGGTTTCATTGAAACCGTCCGGCAATTTCCTGGCCAGAAAAGCAACAATAAAACTCACAGCTGCCAGGAAGCCCATGTACCCCAGGACAGCGTAAAAAGCAACTACTGATCCCTCATTACACTGAATGATGATCTTTCCAGGAGAGGAGTGAGTGTCCATTTCCTGGTACGGAGGAGAAATAGACAACCAGCAGATGCTAATTACAATTTGGATAAATGAGCAGACAAATACCACACAGTTGGGTATTTTAACACCAATCCATTTTCTCCAAGTGCCGCCAGGTTTGGTGGCTTTGAAAGCGATGCAGACCATGATGGTCTTGGCCAACAGAGAAGACACAGCTACCGAGAAGATAATTCCAAATGAGGTTTGACGCAACATGCAGGTTGTGTCTGTAGGATGACCAGGAAACAACAGCACAGAGAGGTCACTCAACATAATGGAGACAAGAAGTATAAAGCTCAAATTCCGGTTATTGGCCTTCACAATGGGAGTGTCCCCATA
This sequence comes from Spea hammondii, assembly GCA_029215755.1. NCBI lineage: Eukaryota > Metazoa > Chordata > Amphibia > Anura > Pelobatidae > Spea > Spea hammondii. The sequence goes on from JARDYJ010000001.1 coordinate 2,084,141, forward strand.
TAAAATAAAAATACCCAAAATATTGGCGGATATGACAAACAAAAATACAGTAATAGTAGACAGGGCTATGGCTATTAAATCAGTTTTGTACGATAAATACTCAGTGGGTTTTTCAACACACTTTTCTTTTGTCTCATTTGGCCATTGGTCATCTGGGCACTTTGTGCATGACCCTCCACCTGTAAGGTATATAAAAGTTCAAACATTAAATGATTTATAACACTATAAAAGATAAATAGATATTCAAGAGAGTAAGTAAAACATTTTACCTATATTCTAAAAAACTATGAAAATTGTACATTATCAGCATTGTTGATCTGGATTTGAGTAAGGAATTTGTCCTTGACTTTCATAGAAGGGTCAAATAAATACCGTATTTGCTGGAATATAAGACAACCCTGACTGTATGATGACCCCCAAAATTTGAATATTAATTTAAGAAAAAAAGAAAAAGCCTGATTATAAGACTACCCTATAAGAAAAAAAGTGTTACTAGTAAATATTAATTCATTCACATGTAAACTATTGTTTTCATATGTAATAAAAACTACGATTGAGAAAAATACATTTGTTTTTATTGCCTTGTATTTGCCAACCTGCCCCCCAGTTATGCACATCTGCCCCAGGCTTGCCACTCTGCCCGTAAGATATGCCCTATATGCCCTTTTATGCCACTCTGCCCCCAAAAATGCTATATAACCCCCTATATGCCGCTCTGCCCCACAGATATGCCTTATACCCTATATGCCACTCTGTCTCCCAGATATGCCTTATACTACCCTATATGTCACTCTGTCCCGCTGATGAGCCTTATACCCCCTATATGACACACTGCCCCAGATATGCCTTATTCCCCCCAATATGCCACTCTGCCCCCAAAGATATACCTATATATCCCCCCTATATGCCACTCTGCTCCCCAGGTTGCCAGAGATGAGGAACAAGGTCCCCTGCAGCGCTGCGGGGCATCTGGATCTTAGCCTTTTAGTAAGACCTCTACTTGAGGTCAGATTATAAGATGACCTTGAATATCAGACAAGGGGTATTTTTCAGAGTATTTTCTTTGAAAAAAACCTTGTCTTATATTCGAGCAAATACGGTATATTGAAGTATTTGTGTTTAAAAGTTAAAACAGGTAGGTTGTAGTTATTGGTGAATATTCAGAATAATGTCTTGTTACTAGTAAGCGACATTTGGGTTCAGTACTGGGACTCACATCGTGTGACAGAAAACAAGCAAGTTGTTGAGTTGTATAACTAAAGGGCAAAAGAGGGCAGTGGTTCTGCCATTTTACAGATCTCTGGTCAGACCTCTTATAGTTTTGGGTGCAGTTCTGGAGTCCCAATCTCCAGAAAGATGTTGAGAGTTCAGAGAAGGGTAACTAAAATGTTTTTCAGAATAAATGTTACCAGGAAAAATGTATGGCTTGATGGAGAAAAAAAAGAGAGGGATACATGACTATTTAAAGCACATGATGGTTCAAAGCTCAGAGTGAGTTTATCCCAATATTATACTTACTGTATTATATTTATTATTGTATGACTTGTATTGTAATACATTATTAAGCTTTTTTAAATTACAGCATATCCCAATACTATTGTATTTGGTCATAAATGAGGTTTTGCTTCATATTTTATGAATATAACAGTCCCAAAAGTTAACATGAGTTGAGAGTGATCATTTTCATTAACATTTTGTAGATAACAGGACACTAGTTATTTTTTCTGCCTCTTATATTCCAACCTCTATTATTCAAAATTATAAGCAGAAATATATTTTAATGCACCTGTTTGATTTGATATCTCTCCTTCTGGGCACAGCACACAGTCGAAGCAGCAGGTGTGTTTCCCTTTACGTAAAACTCTTCTGTGGCCAGGAGGACAATCATCAGAACATCGAGAACGAGGAATCTATAAACCGTGCAACAAGAACTTTGATTGAAGATTGAATTTATGTGATAAGTGTGTACTGATCTGTGGTCATGTCGTTGGGTTAGCGGGAGATATACACGTTTAGAGGAGAGGCAGCAGTGGATATATTTTAGGTGGAGGGGGAAGTATAACAGGGCCAGAGAGAAGGTGTGCATGAAAATTGGGAGACAGTTAAGTGGAGGGTGAAAACCAGTTCAATTAGGTGTCCATTATAGTGTGTAGGCGAAGTGGTCCACTGTGAAAAAGTCCAAGGAGGAGGTGAAGGATGACTGTTTAGAGGTAGTAGAGAACGAGGGATTATCAATAGGTATATTAAGTAACCCACAGATAGTGTGGGGATGACAGAGTACAGAAAGTCATGCAGTAAAAGGATCAATAAATTGAGATATACGAACAGGAGTTCACTAATTCACAGCCACGTGTAAGAGAAGAATAGAGTGAACTTCAAAAGAAAAGAATGAGGGAAATGGAGGCAAACACTGACAGGTGCAGCGGACCGAGAATGATTCCAATATCTGTATCCGGCTCCCCACAGGGTTAAAGCATGAAATGATGGCGCTTAGGACAGTATTGTAGTTGCATTGTGAACATAGGGGATGGAGGTGAAGGGATATACAAACACGTGAGATGAGGAATATGAGGTCACTAACCTCATTATTATTGGGCCTCCTGTTTCTATATGTTTACAGCTCACTCTGTGATAGTCTTGCACACAGTTAAACCGATGTGTATACCTCACAACACTCCCAGTTTTCATGGCTCAGCTCCAAGTTTTGGGCTTGACTGTCGTCCTACTTTTGTAGGCAGTAGTGATCATCGGCAAGTTGGGGAGATCCTCTGATCAGTGAGCCACGGAGGAGGTCTAGAATCAGGGAAGGTATATGGTGTAGCACCACAGACATCCAAAACAACTGAGTGTTGCGAGTTGGCTATTTGGGTCAGGTGGTCGGGTGACCACACCTCCAGCCCTATGCACCTTCTGGTGCTGGCCTGCCTATTCCCACTTATTTCTGCATCCCTCCACACCAGCTCTCCCAGTTTGAACACCCGAATGGTTAGAGGGTATGGATATGTATATCTCTTTACTTAACGGTCTATACACTTGGAGCTACATTGGGCAGGTAACAACATCCAGTTTAGTTAAAACACCTGAATAAACCCAGATAGAAGAAAAAGTATATATATATATCCAAAGTCTAACGTTCTTTAGCCATAGAACCTGGCATGTAGTAACTGATATAAGCCACTGAATAGTGAGTTTAACCAGTTCTCCCAATTTGGGCGAATATGAAGTGAAAGGGACCCCAAAATCTCACGTGAAAACAGTGTAAATAGAAAAGAATACTTTCCCAAAAAACACTCCTCTGGATGTTTGGTAATCAACGAATAATGGGGCGCATGTACATAAGGGAAAAAGAAATGAAATAATCATAGTGCAATATTTTTAAAAAACTGTTATTTATGATTAATTCATTTTTCCGTTATGTACATGCACCCCATTATTTGTTGACTCCCAATTTGGGCACCTGCATTTTTCAGCAAGTGTACCACAAGCTACCACCATGTTTACATTACAGTAAAACCAGACATCTTCTAACCTCAGTAGTGCCGTATTTCCATATTATTTCACTGTCTTTGATGGTGAGTTGCTCTCCTTCAGATGACACGCTGAAAGTCCCAACAAGTTGGTCAAAGTAGGCCCCACTCCTTGAAATAACATAATTTTGAATATGGTAAACATTTGTCATTTCTCCATTTTTATTGAAATACACATCTTCTCCAGTGGGATCTTTAAAACGAACTCTTTTCAGAAAATGCTGCAATAAACAACGGTGTCTAGAATGTTATATACAATAAATACAAGAAATAAATACTTCTTCAGTTATCCTGGCAGAATCTGACTATAAATCGAAACGTTTCATCTCACATTGCATTATATAGCACCAATGATTTACGCAACGCTTCTTAAAATACGTATATTCAGGGGGAATGACAAAACAGACTAAGACAAACGGATCCTTTAGGTAAAGGGTTAGGTATAGAGAAAAGGAAAACATGGTGTGAAGGTTGTATTAGTGGCAGAAAGGTTCTAGTAGCGATGATTGACTCTGAAGAAGTGGAGGGTGAAAGCTGGAGGTTTGGTGGAAGTGAGTGGTGATAAACGAGGAGGAAATCAGATTTGCTGCTGGAGCTGTCAGGCCAGCCCTGACATTAACCCCACTGAACACCTTTGAGATTAATTGGAACACTAAGAGCCAGGTCTTCTCATCCAACGTTAGTGCCTGACCTCACAAATGCTCTTTTGGCTGAATGGGCAAAAATTCCCACAGACACAGTCCAAGATCTTATGCACAGCCTTCATAGATGAGTAGAGGGTGTTATAGCCTCAAAGAGGGGTGGAGATGCCATATTAATGCCCAGGGTTTTGGAATGGGATGTCCAATAGGCACATATAGGTGTGTTGGTCAGATGTCCACGTAATTCTGGCCATATAGCGTATGTATGTATCAAAACTCTGCCTTAGTGTATTAACTATTTTAATTATTGAAATATCCCTTTAATTCTCGAAACATTTTAGAATATAGATAGATTGAATTTCGAATTTACCTCTCGCATTCGTTTATGTGACCAAGTAGAATTTCTTTTGGAGTGCCTCTCCATATACATATTAAAGTCATTCAAAGCATGAGCCATGGCATAAACTGCTTTATAAACTTGATATGGGGTTCCAAAACTCTTGGAGTTGTATAAGTGAATGGCAAACGTTGTCATATTTCTATTCATACTGCAGTTATGGAGGCGAGTCCTGTACGTATACTCAAGTATCCAGTTCCAGTCTGAGTTTGAGGTCTCACAGGAGAAATACACAGCCCAGATCTCTTCTAGTAAAGTGTCAGTGGGACGGTACATAAAATTTATATTCTCAAAGAAGTCCTGCATCCTGGGAATAGATTTATGGGAACGTGTGAATACAAGACTGCCGTTAAATGTGTATAAGGATATGGAGCTATTATCACTATGGAAGTGAAGGGTCCAACTCGCTGGGATAATTACAGTCTTTTTGTACATATCGCCACCTTCATCTATATACGCTGACCACAACGAAACCGAACCGCATATCACAAGAATCTGAGATGTTGAGTTCCTAAGGATCTGTTTGTTGGTTTTGATTATTTTAAAGCTTTGCTTTGGTTGGGACTTCAGGATAAATTCAATGCAAATTCCATTTTCGTTTGCTAGTCTTTGTATTTCTCGACTCTGCGCCTCCCCGCTATCATCATCTGACGTAAGGATACCAACCCATGTCCATCCAAAATGTTTGAGTAACTTTATGATGGCGAGACATTGAACATGGTCATTATAAAGAGTCTGGAAAAATGATGGATATAACTGTTTGTTTGCCAGAATGGGGTCTGTTGCACCAAAGCTGATCTAAAAACAAATGAGAAATCTCATCAATAGAGACATTCACCTCGGGATGCAGAAGGAGGGGTCAATCATTGTTTTAACAGGCGACCCAAAAAGGAAGGACCAGAGTGATTTTTTGTTTTGCTTTTTTTTTTCAGAACCAGCAGATATTTATTTATGTATTTTTTATGGTCCAAAAGAGTTTCTGGTGCTGTTTGGTGGAAAAAAAATCTGGAAAATGTATGTGCCTCTACGCGGGATCTCAAAGATCTAACAAGCCCTTCTATTGTCAGCTTAATTATATATAAAATCTAAACTTTATAGACAGGTAACCCATATGTTAAATGTCGGATAAAGATATAGAACTATTATGACCATGGAAGTGAAGGGTCCAACTTGCTGGGATAATTAAAATCTTTTTGGACATCTTTTTCACCACCTTCAGTCTGATTTCTATACGCTGACCATAACGAAACTGAACCAAATCACTAGAATCTGAGACATTGAGTTCCCAAGGGTCTTTTTTGTTGACTTTGATTGTCATAAAGCTTTGGGTGCAAATTTTTATATTTCTTGACAAAATGTTTTGAAAAGGGTAGTAGCCACGGAAGAACAGGAAAAAGTTAAAATAATACCATTTGTTGGCAGAGAGTTTGATTGCAAGCTTTCAAAACCAAGTTGGTAAGCCCCTTCCTCAGGCGTTAACGAGGCTTAAACTAGTTATTAATTACAAAAGCACAGTTTGCAGCTTTACAAAAAATTTACTTACCAAGCCATTTACACTCGGCTAGCCTTTTATGACCACCAGGCAGACCTAATCCGTGATATCCAGGGTCCTCATGTACATAGCCGACCAGAACAGTAGACTTTCAAGCAATAAGCCCTCAACACGTCTTCTGTAATTATATATATTTTTTTGGAGCCCGAGGTGCTGTTCTGTGCATTAGCAGCAGAAGCCCAGAATACGATACTGGGGTCCCACAAGGGGAACCCAGACAAATCCCCCCCCATGAGGGGGGCCGGATCTTCAAGTCTCACCCCGAAGGGTGAGACCCCTTTAACCTTCAGGGCACCCCCGCAAGGGAGAAACCCCCTTTAGGCTTCACTGCTTTTTGAAAAAAAAGCAGTGTCCAAAAACGTGGGTACAAAAAATCGGAAAGCAAAATCGTGACCGTGTCCTCGCCGTGAATTTCAAAAATAACCGTGTAGTCCAAAGCAAAAAAAATTGATGGGCACACGTGTAAAAACGTAGTGATGTATAACTTAAATAAGGAAAAATAAATAAGGGCAGGCCATTTCTAGCCTAGCCAGGTTCAAAAATAAGTTCTTCACTCCAAGACCTGATGGTGCAAGGAGAAGAAGGTGCAGGAAGGCCACCAGCGGGAAACATGCGCTCACCATGTGCAGCAGCATGCAATACTACACACGGTAACGCCAGCTTTATTGCCAGGGCAATTTAACACCTCAGGCTCCATGCTTTCTCAGCCCTAAGGCCAGAGGATCAAATGCTTATTACACTTGAGCTTAGCCAAAAGGCTGAGAAGCTTTTTCTTCTGGAATTATAGCTCAACACTGGACTCATAACAGTTGTGGTGCTAAAAGACATCTCAGCTTAATTGATTTCAGGATGTGGATCCCCTAAGCCACCATATAGGTTCTGGTGCCCCGAGACAACACCCACAAACTACACTTAACAGGATGGGGAAACAACAGTAAAATTGTTCTAACTTATCTAACGCAAAAAAACTACATGCAAAGTTGGGGAACATGACACAAACACAACCTCCGCCTCACATTCATAACATCACTGAATTTGCATATGAATGAGAACAGCGCCACCAAATGTCACATTGCAATACGCTTTACAACCAATAGGTGGGGCAATTACATTAACGAACAAATACAATTTTATTATGAATTAATGTAGTAACTTGGTCTTGAAATCTTGCACCCAAACTCTCAGTTAGCAAATAAATTGAATCATTTCAACTTCCTCATTTCTTACATGAAAAATGTAAGACATGAGGATTTTGGACGTTTAAATATCCATGACATGATAATGGTCATCTTGGGTCACTTACTAAAATGGGGTAATACATCACAGAAAAAAAAATCTGGTCTCTGACAGCCCTGCTGATCGGATTTAGTTTGATTCTCAACATGTTTCTCTAAAAGACAATAATTTCCACGATTCACACAAATCACAGGAAACTCCCATGTCCAAAGCAAGTCAAAATCGCTGATGTCAAAAAATGTCTTTGCGAGTTATAAATGTGACTCAGGCCTAGTAGCACTGAGAAGTTCGGCGCGTGAGAAGGAAGGAGCTTGGAATGAATTCTGTGACTGGGGGTCATGCAACCAGGATCCACCAACTGGATGTCCAACAACCTATCCTTTGTCAGTTAATTTTGTCTGAAATGCAGTTCTTGATGTTTTTTGGCTTTTCTTTCTCTGCGATATCTTTTTTTTAGATAAAATGTTTGTTTTTATTTTTAAGACACTCACATACCTGTATATTCTTCTTATTATTAAGGGTAACTCAGATAATAGAATCATATCAGCTGTTACCTGTGAGTACCCACATTCTGCATTACAGATTTCTGTATATGGTTTATATATATTTTCTTAATATTTAGGTTGTTCAAACAACGTTAAACTGCTTTCTACCTGTGGGTATCCATATGATCTTAATACGTTTGCTATTTGTGTCGATGTTTGTGAAGACAGATCTCCAATCACCCCGGCCAGCTGTCCGTGTTGCCCGCAGGAGTAATTTGGAACAGTGACCGTGGGTCCAGATAATATCTGTATCACGTTACTAACTGCCAAGTTGGCGTCTCCGCAAGAGTCCAGCGCGTGGTACCCCAGAGTCTGGTTGGGTAAGATATCAGTGTTCTTATTTATCTCATCAATGGCAAAAATAAAAGCCAAGAGATGCCTGTAATACCGAGCAAAGGGCCTGGAAGGCGATAATATGTAATTATAACAGACATCATAATACAGATAATAGAAATATACTGTGTATATATTAATTAGATTTATACTCAAGATATACAGGACGGTAGTCACACAAAATGGGGGTACGCAGGAAAAATTATGGTATTTTGAATTTTTAATACAATCTCCTTATTTTGATTTTACAAAACGAGTTCAATAATTTCCCCTTTTTTTTTTTTTAATGCAGAGGGAGCACTTCACTGCATAATAATTATTATTAAATAAAAAAACGTAAGTATTTCTGGAAAAAAAAGAACATAAATGTATAGATTTTGGCGAACCTTGAAGGACTAGAAGAAATAAGTCTATCATATGTTAAGATAATATGTTAAATAATTCATATATATAAAGCGTACATTAATACCCCAATTGTAAATGATTATTTAAAATGTTGACATACCTATGCATCGTCATATACACGTCTCAATCACTATGATAGTTTAATTTTGTACATAGTTATATAGTTAGTTTAGGCAATTTGTAAAGTCAATTGACTCTGCCCTTCTACATACCCATATCTATCAATATGGAAGAAGGAAAAATGTCCATATAATCTGATATAGCCCCAAAACAGGAAATATCTCATCCCTTCTAGATTGTGGACCAACTTCACCCATGCTGACGCTGAAACATCAGAACTCAGAATACCTGCGCTCACTAGGAATGGATCCAACACTTTTGGAAACCATGAACTCGAAACCACTTTTCTACGCATTCCACATCTTTACCCCTAGAAAATGCATTTCTAAACGCCCTCAAAAATTAGAAAAAAGAATATTCCATAACCCTATGACAAAAACACAGCAACCCATTAGGAGTTTGACTAAGGCATCCATCAACCTGTCCAAGTGCTGGCATCTCTAGCTTTAGAACCCAGAAGCCTTTACCAATGAAAAACACATTAACTGATTTCACAAAGAAAAACATAGAACAATTGAATATTTGCACATATGGTAACGGTTTCGTTCATTCGGTAAGTGGTAAGTGGTACATACACTGTACAATAAATAAAACTCTTATATGTCATGTGATAGATTTGTTCATGCAAAAGGTATCTCACTGTGAATATTCCTCCAATGATTAAATCTCCATCCTGAAAGTATCTGGGGGCATTGAAAGCGTTTTTTAACACAAGTCTGCATTGGGGTCCAGAACTCAGAAGGTTGCCCTCCGTCACCAGCTGGATACTCAGAAAGAAGACAATATATAGAGGGTATGTGGCCCCTATTAGAGAGATCTGAGCATGTTTCATCCTATTGTTATCTCACAGAAGACGTCCGTGTTCTCATAAGGCAGCTTGCGATGAGCTACGAGGATTTATATTCCTTGCTTTTATATCTAAATGTAACTCTGAGTCCGAAAGCCAAATTAGTGCGAGAAACAAAGAGTGAAAATACGGAGGGGCCATTGGGAGAGATATAAAAATCTATGAATTACACAGATGTCTGTTGAGGATCTATCCCACCGGAGTACCGAGCATGCACAGTGTCACGGCAGCAGGTGGTAATAAGTTAAATAAAGAAAAATAAGGACATAAGATTTTATAGAGATTTGTGATGAAAAAACACATCTTAATGCTAAATTTTCCATTATATTGCATTTTTTATGAAGATTTAACAAAACACATCATTTTTGCAACATTTTTTCTATAAAGAAAAACATGGAAAGATTGAATTTGGAAACCTAGACTCAAATCTTTGTCTTGTGTTATGCTTCGGATAGCCATGTATGCTTTCATTCCCTCACGCTATTTACTTTTACCACTTCACCTGTGAGGCTGTTCTACTTACCTACCAAGCCTCCATCTAAGCCTCGGACCCTTTAGTTTTTAGATTAAGGCCCCTTGCTCATACTTTTTGCCTCTTTTGATATATACTTACCTCTCTATTCTTCCTCCAAGTGATTCATGCTGAATATACATACACATGGAAGCGTGGGCACCACTCTCTCATCTCAGCCACCACTCTCTCATCTCAGCCACAAATGTGTGGTCTTCAGCTGGTAGACAAAATGTAACAAGAGCCCAGAGAGTCCCCTCTTACATTCTGTAACCTTTAGTGCTTTGCTGATAGTATAACTTACACAGTTGTTGGCCTTATATAACACCGAGGAAATGGAGATATTCACATTTAGATATTTATATTCAGTATATATTTATAAATCTGAAAAGTTCAAACATTTGAGGAAACAATACATCCCACTAGTGGCAAATAGCTGTTGCCGTGGTTGCACCTCCTATATAGTATTCTCCTGAAATAATACATACTGTATGGAGTCCCCTACACTTTCTCAATTACATTTATTGCTGCTGCTCATTTGTTGCCCAACTCCTGCCAGGACTCAAAATGGAGATGCTGGCTATTCCTCCCACCCACACCCTGCAGCTTCACCAATCAGGTGACAGTGTAGCTTTCCTTGGGTTTTGAGGGAGGATGTTGGTGACTGGAGGACAGGATATGAGTGGGAAGCTGGAAGGAGCTCCAGGGTAGCAGAGCTGAGGACTAGGCCCAAGGCCAGCCCTGATTGTAGTTGAGTGCCTCCCATTTAGAGAGACAATTTCTGGGAAATACCCTGCGCAAAGTGAGTGCTGTGTCCTGCGCATGCTGGCTGTTACTGAGGGGGTGCTCTATATTTGCTTAGAAGGTGAGCTCGTCTGACAGGAGCTCGTAGGTGGCCATTACACTCATACACGCCATGCCCTGCAGTCATATGTGATATGTGGTGTGGACCCCTGGAGCGTATATTTCTATAATATAAATGATTATATAATGTTAAGCAGCGCGATTGCTCTATAGAGTTGCGTCTCAGCTGTTATAATCAGCTTCAGTGACACAAATAAAAAATGCCGTGCATGAAGGGAAGAGCTTCGCTTTTATTGCAGCTCTCATGTGACTGTACGCTTCGTGTTGGCGCTGTAGAGCCGCCATGTAAAGATGAACTGCTTCAGTACCGCGATCGTGTCGAAGTTGTATAATGTATTATTTTTGTAGCATCCTACCTATCATATGTTTTTATTTTTTATTTTAATCTTTGCCATTTTAATCAAATCAAAATTTCTCTTTTCCATGTTTTGACTCCCCTCCTAAATTATACCTCTCTTTTTTTAAAAAAAAATAGGGCTTTCATTTATAACCAAAGAAAGAAGTAAAAAGTAATTCTTAGGGCTAGTTTACTAAAATAAAAAAAAAAAACATATTTGTCAATTTTGCTTAGAATTTCTTCTACAGTAGGTGGCCCTGATAAACAGTTTATGTACCGCAGCATCCCCTGATTACAGACATACCTCACATAGATACTCTATTGGCTCGATTATAGGCCGCACCCGATTATAAGGACGCACCTTAAAAGCTAGGTGCTTTTTTAAAGAAAAATTTAGATTTTTAGAAAAAATACACAGAGGAATAGTAAAACAGTATTCTAACTAACAAACTGCTCCTCCAAATATGCTGCCACTCTGCCCCCCCGAGATATGCTGCCACTCTGCCCCCCGAGATATGCTGTCACTCTGCCCCCCCAGATATGCTGTCACTCTGCCCCCCAGATATGCTGTCACTCTGACCCCCGAAATATGCTGCCACTCTGCCCCCTCCAGATAAGCTGCCCTCTGCCCCCGAGATATGCTGCCACTCTGCTCCCTAGATATGCCCCCCCCCAGACTTACCAATGCAGGCTCCCTTGTGTCTAGCGGGGCCGGCGGGGGACAAAGAAAGTGCCGGCATAGAGGATTGTTAACATACATCGCGCAGACGTTCACCGGCTGTGGCGATGCGAGCATAAACAACCTCCGCTGCTGGCACGTCTGCACGATGTGCTTTAACAATCCCCCTTGCCGGCACTCCCCCCGTGGGAAGTCCCGACAAGGGATATTGTTAAAGCACATTGAGCAGACGTGCCGGCAGCGGAGGTTGTTTACGCGCATCGCCGCAGCCGCAGCCGCTGCACAGCCCCCTAGCATGCATAAATGTCCTTAGGGGGAGGCCTCCGTGAAAGGCCAACCATGCAATGTCTTTATGCCTGTTGGTCAGCCAGCTTGATGCCACATTAGCCCAAACAGTCGTGGCTGTGGCTGGAATGTTCTCGATAGTGTCTTTGGCTCTGATGAGCTTGTGGATCACAGAAGGTGACCACAAGTCTGGTTTAACTCCCTCCAGTTCATGCTCCCTGTCAGGCATCCAACCTACCTCGGCGGCCGTGCAGGGTCCCACCACGAACTGCATCCATGTCCGGACACCTAAGACGCCGTACGAGAACCACGCGGTTGCGGAGTGGGCCGACCCCCCGGCCTCGATTGAAAGGCACCTCGCGGAAGATGGCCGCGAACACGATGTTCATGGCGGGGGGGCGTGTCCAACTTCCCAGTTCCATTGAGCTAGTGCAGGAGGCAAGCAGAGGGCGGGGAATAGGGAGGATTGACAGCTCCTCACTAAGGGTGGATAATTAGAGGGGAGGAGTCGGGATCTGGCAGGGCTATATAAACCCCCAGCACTGTTCAGTCAGTGCTGGCTTGTTAACTAAGCAGTGCCCCATTCCTGTATGCTGATTACCTGAATCTTGCCCTTCCTTACCCTTATCTTGTTTGTGGATTTCCTGGCTATTCGAGCTCGGCTTGTTTACTGGACTACGTAAGTTTCCTGGCTATTTTTGACCTCGGCTTGTTTATTGGACTCTGTGCTTATCTACTACCCTTGACCTTGGCTACGTTTAAATGGACTCTTGTGTACTTCTGTAATCCCTGACCACGGCTTGTATTAAGACATCGCTTCCGGTATATGCCTGTCTTTTGTGGAATAAATACCTGTTTGCACCACTCTGGAATCACCTGTGTTTAGCGTCTCGCTGCGCTGTGCTCCGTTCCCCTCCCTTCTGACAGAACAAGCCAGCCATTATGGAGCCTGCAGGAGTTGCTAACGCCATACAAGCGCTAACCCAACAACTAGCAGCATTAGCACACACAGTTCAAGGGATACAAGAACAACAACAAACGTTACAAGTTCAAGTACAGGCATTGCAAGTCGTCCCTGTCCTACTAATTGATGGAGCAATAGCCGCACCTGAGCCCCAAGTAGCCCTTCCTGAACGCTTCACTGGAGACTGCATCAAATACAAGTCTTTCATCTCCTCCTGTGAATTATTGTTTGTCCTTAAACCCAGAACGTATGCCACGGACTTTGTTAAAGTGAGAACGGCTATCTCTCTTCTTTCGGGCGCTCCAATGTCCTGGGCACACCATCTCTTACAAGTGGAACATCCCTCTCTCAATACATGGACTGATTTTCGTCAAGCCATGGATGTTCTCTACGAGGACCCTCACCGGACTTCAACCGCTGAATCCTCTATCCGGGCCCTAAGACAAGGTCGTAGACCAGTGGAGGAATTCATATCAGAATTCAGAGGAGTGGCTGTCGAGACCCAATGGAATGAGCCGGCGCTGATTCATCAATTTCGCTTGGGTCTCTCCGAAAACCTGAAGGATGAACTGGCACGTGTGGGCATGCCTGGCACTCTGGACGACTTAACCAACTGGTCACACAGATGGACAGACGATTCAGAGAACGCAGACAAGAACGTGCGTCTACATCCGGCCCTCCTCCCCGGCTACATCACACAGGCCCTACTGCTACTACTTCCAACTCGGTTCCCGCGGAAGAACCCATGCAAATTGGGATGGCCCGGGGTCCTTTAACAGCAGCAGAAAAAGACAGAAGAAGACTCGCAAACCTATTTCTCTACTGCGGTGGTCCGGGTCACGCCGTTCCCAACTGCCCTGCCCTGGCCACAAGAGGTAAAAATATTCTCCCACCTCCTACTGTTTTATTAACTGGTTTGTCGTCTCATCTTTCTATTCCTGTCTCTCTGCAGTGGGGAGATAAAAAGATACAAAAGATGGCCATCATCGATTCTGGAGCAAGTGAAAGCTTCATCGACACTACTCTGGCTCAAGAACTCCAAATCCCAACGCACCCTAAAAAACACCCATTGACTGTTCGACTGGTTGATGGTAATCCCATACAATCAGGTCCTGTACTGCTAGAGACAACTCCTATCACCTTGACTACAGGAACAAAACATCAAGAAGAACTCCGTTTCAATTTAGTTCAATCTCCCTTGTTTCCACTTATCCTAGGTCTACCCTGGTTACGGCTTCACGATCCTTACATACACTGGGCAACAGGTGAAGTAACCTTTTCCTCAATTTTATGCAAAGAACATTGCCTTCGTTCTTCAGGGATCCCATCTGCACATGCACTGTCCTCCACAATGTCGGTGACCCCAGTCGAACCACAAAGGATCCCAGCACCATACAGGTCCTTTTACAAAGTGTTTGATGAGAAGGAAGCAGAGCAACTACCACCCAACAGACCATATGACTGCCCCATCGATCTACTACCGGGAGCAACTATTCCTTTCGGAAGGATCTTCCCCTTATCCGAACCTGAATTAAAAGTATTAAAAGACTACGTGGAAGACAATCTACGTAAAGGATTCATACGTCCTTCCACCTCACCGGCTGGTGCTGGTATATTCTTTGTAGGCAAAAAAGACGGTGGTGTGAGACCCTGTGTAGATTATCGGGAATTGAATAACATCACCATAAAAAATAAATACCCGCTCCCGTTAATACCGGAATTGATGGATAGACTTCGTGGGGCACAGATCTACAGTAAAATCGATTTATTAGGCGTTTACAACCTGGTCCGTATGCGCAAAGGAGACGAATGGAAGACCGCTTTTCGCACTTGATACGGACACTACGAATACAGAGTCATGCCCTTCGGACTCTGCAACTCACCTGCCACATTCCAACACAAAGCAACCGTGGGAGGACATCACAGTTGACTTTATTGTTGACCTACCCCGTTCCAACCAACACAACACCATCATGGTGGTTGTCGACCGTCTCACCAAGATGGCACACTTCGTACCTGCTCGCCACTTGCCCACTGCCACAGAAACAGCAGAACTCTTCATTCAGTCGGTTTTTCGCCTCCATGGAATACCCCATACAGTGTTATCCGATAGAGGCGTCCAGTTTACATCCCGCTTCTGGAATGCTTTCTGTCGGGGTCTTCGGCTCAAACGGATATTGTCGTCTGCTTATCACCCTCAAACAAACGGACAAACCGAAAGAATAAATCAGATATTGGAACAGTATCTTCGCTGCTATATCACACATCTACAGGATAATTGGTACCAGATGTTACCCATGGCAGACTATGCCTACAACAACCAGTTACAACGATCCATTGGAATGTCGCCATTTAAAGCTAACTACGGGTACGACCCTGTCTTCCTTTTTGATGTACCCAGGGCTTCTTCAGTACCTCCCGCTAGGGATCGGCTTCAACTACTCCAACAGGGATTTGTGACTTTACGACACAACCTGCTAAAAGCACAACAAGACTACAAAAGATATGCTGATCGTAGATGAAGACCTGCCCCACCTTACCAGGTTGGGGATAAAGTATGGCTGTCCTCAACTCACGTCAATCTACCTGGCCCATCCAAAAAATTCAATCCCAAGTATCTTGGTCCTTTTGAAATCACTGCATTATTGGGTCACTCAGCCGCTCGATTAAAGCTTCCTCCATCTTGCCGTATCCATCCCACATTCCACATCTCTCTTCTGAAACCCTGGGTACCGGATACCCATTTAAGGAAACGTCCATCTCCGCCTCTACCTATTGTGGTTCAAGGTACCGAAGAATATGAGGTCGGTGAGTTACTCGATTCCCGCATACGTCACGGCCGATTAGAATATTTAGTTCATTGGAAGGGATACGGTCAGGAGGAACGATCTTGGGAACCAGATACCAATATCCATGCATCTGCTAAGATCCGTGCATTCCATCAGGCGCATCCTAGTAAGCCTGCGTCCAGACGCCCCCGGAGGTTGCGTGTAAGGGGGGGAGTCTGTCAGGCATCCAACCTACCTCGGCGGCCGTGCAGGGTCCCACCACGAACTGCATCCATGTCCGGACACCTAAGACGCCGTACGAGAACCACGCGGTTGGACTACGTAAGTTTCCTGGCTATTTTTTACCTCGGCTTGTTTATTGGACTCTGTGCTTATCTACTACCCTTGACCTTGGCTACGTTTATTTTTTTTCTTTTAATTTTTATTTTTGTTATTTTCATGATACGTACAAACAAATTAAGCATTAAATAGACAAGTACAAAAAAAAATGAAGACAAAATAACAATTAAAAGGTCTGAATATCATCCTAAAATGTAAGTTATATAATACATCATATGGAAAAAAAATAAATAAATAAATAAATAAAAAGCCGGGAGTATGTGTTGATACTTATATTACTCTTATGTTGTTTAATTTAATAATCCAGTCCTCATATATAATTGTTTTTCTTTTCTGTTGTAGACTACTCCATTGCAAACCTTTCTCCATCTGTAATTGAAATAAGACTTGATTTCTTAATTGTAAATATAAAAATGGTTTGCTTTCTTTCCAATTTCTTGCTATCACTACTTTCGTAGCTGCCAATATATGAATAATTATTATTTTTATTTTTAAGGATAATCCAGATGGAAATATATGAAGCAAAGCCATTTCTAAAGTTTTATTAATCTTAATATTACTTATTTTTTCTAAAAGCTCAAAGGCATACCTCCAAAGAGGCCTTACTTTTATACACGTCCACCATATATGTTTATAATCTCCCCGTTCCTGATTACAACGCCAGCATCTGTCTGAAGAACTTGGAAACATAGATTTTATTTTTGTCGGTGTTAAATACCATTGGTTAATTAATTTGAAATAATTCTCTCTAATTGTTATAGAGTGAATTAGATTATAAGTATTATTTATTGCTTTATACCAATCTATTTCTGTAATTTGTTTCGTTGTGTTTCGTTGTGGGATCTCATCCATTTTATTGATTATTTCAAATGATTTAGACAATGCTTTTTTTATTTCTTGTTTATTAAACACCTTTTGAAGTTTACAGTGAAGTTCCTCATCCTCTTTATATCTAGCTTGTAATATAAAGGATTTTATTCTCAAATAGGTGAATATTTCTGAAGTAGGTATATTAAATTCCCTATGTATTTGGTCAAACGATTTTATGTTATCTTTAATCAAAATTTCTTTTAGTTCTTCAATTCCCGCATTTTTCCAAATACTTAAATTTATGTTGGAAATAATAAGTTCTATGGTGTCCAGTTTCGTGTTATCTAAAACCTTATTAATTAAATTCAATTTTTTCTTAATCTTTTTCCATTCTTGCAAAGTATCTTTTATTATAGTATTATTTATATATTTTGCCTCTAATTTTATCTGATATTGCCACATAATTGTGGGTAAATTAATCTTAATCATAGATCTTTCTATTTTAAACCATGGTTGGTTAGTATTTATTCGACATTGTAAATTATGTATATGTAGTAGCATGCATGCGTCATATGCACTTTTAGCTCTAGGGTAATTCAATCCACCTCTATTTATTTTTCTTGCCAACTTTTTTATACTAATTCTCATTTTTCTTCCATTATTAATAAATTTATTAAAGCTAGTTTGTAGCATAGTAATCCAAGAGCTTGGTATTTTTAATGGGATATGTCTAAAAAAATAGATCCATTTTGGAAAAATATATGCGTTAATCACATTTATTCTACCTACCCATGATAATTCTGTGTTTCGCCATTCTTTCAATAGGTAATTTGTTTCTTTTAATAGAGGTAAAAAATTCCGTTCGATTATATCTTCTACTTTTTTTTTTTTGAATTTAAAAGTTTTTATTCGTCAGAGTCATGGTACAAATGGGGAGACACATGTCACAAATGGCAAATAACAGCCGTCACGCAGGACGGAAATGTCATCACATGAGCAGCATAATGAATGGTAACAAAAAGAAAAAAGGAAAAAATAATGAAAAAGATGACCTCCCTCAGCAGATCTATGCATTCAACAGAGACGAGACTGACGACGGATTTTATATTTTTTCTAAACATATCCAGCAAAAATAACGCAACGGATGCGTGAGCACATGTAATACAATGTAGAATAGACATCGTGTGTTGTATGGAGATGCGGAAAACAAATGCTCACGAAAGCAAAAATAAAAGTAACAGTAACAAAAAAGAACTAGAACAGATCAGTGATATATCATGTGATGGAAACCGCGGGGCAGCAAAAATGATGAATGTGTGAGACGTCCTGCAGACAGGGAGTACAGTAGAGCTCCTGCACAGTGCGGAGCAGAGGACGATATATATGAGAACGGCAAAATATCAATATGGCAGGGTACTGGTCGGGTGTGGTTAAGATCAAATAGTCAACAATATTCAGAGAAAACCTGACTAGAGAGCCAGGGGGTCCAGATTTTCGTGTATAAGTGCAATACCCACCTTCATGTTCCCCACAATCAACTGAAGCCCAAGCAAACCTGCATACTTTGCTACAAGCTCTCACAACCTGCAATACCCACCTTCATGTTCCCCACAATCAACTGAAGCCCAAGCAAACCTGCATACTTTGCTACAAGCTCTCACAACCTGCATGATCAAGGCACTAGATACATTTGTGGGGTCATGTTAAGAGTGTAATAATAATAAAACAAATGACAGACCACCGATGGGATTTTAAAAGGCCACAGTTTATTTCTGGTAAGTACTGCGACACGTAAACTTTATTTAAACATACATTTTTGAAACTTGTGTAACCTCCAAGCTTAATGCATAAACCGCCAGATTTAACCCCTTTTTCAACCCAAGGAGGTTACAACCACCGACCGTGCGACAACTAAGTACATCACCACTACCTAATCACAGCATGTTGCCGCGTACACCAACCACGAGCCGTAAAACCGCACTAGCCCGTGGTGTAAACACGAAGGCCTCCCTTTTCCATGGGACCCTGCCCGTGGAAAAAAGGCCCACCAACACTTCCAGTACTCACGGATTCCATACCTCGGATGGAAAACCGCGACAATTTTACCACGTATCATGACTACACCAACCATAAAAACCTGACGGGAACCTCAGTTCCCCGCCCCACCAGATACCGGCAGAAAACACAGGGAGGGTGGGAGGGAAACAAACTTTTCTATCTGCCTCTCCTTCCTGTTTTACAAAGAGGTAGATGACCATAAGAAAGTGTCTTCCTTTTAATGCCCTCTTAACCCCACCCCCCATTAACCCTGACCTATAGGGAATTGGCCCTACGGTGACCTCCCCCACTAGCATCATCCAGGCCTGATCATGAGGCCCCTTCTTTTATTGGTGTATTTCCGGGGCCCACTTGATCAAGGCACTAGATACATTTGTGGGGTCATGTTAAGAGTGTAATAATAATAAAACAAATGACAGACCACCGATGGGATTTTAAAAGGCCACAGTTTATTTCTGGTAAGTACTGCGACACGTAAACTTTATTTAAACATACATTTTTGAAACTTGTGTAACCTCCAAGCTTAATGCATAAACCGCCAGATTTAACCCCTTTTTCAACCCAAGGAGGTTACAACCACCGACCGTGCGACAACTAAGTACATCACCACTACCTAATCACAGCATGTTGCCGCGTACACCAACCACGAGCCGTAAAACCGCACTAGCCCGTGGTGTAAACACGAAGGCCTCCCTTTTCCATGGGACCCTGCCCGTGGAAAAAAGGCCCACCAACACTTCCAGTACTCACGGATTCCATACCTCGGATGGAAAACCGCGACAATTTTACCACGTATCATGACTACACCAACCATAAAAACCTGACGGGAACCTCAGTTCCCCGCCACGGCCAGCGCATCCGACCCGACTTGAATGTGCTGGCTCCTCCACAAAGAAACAGCCTTCTCCACACCACACCGAACATCCAACAACCATATGTCCGATCCAATATCGGTCAAGTGAACACCATCCTTGCGGAAGAGAGCCGCATTGTCACCTTCTAGGTCATAATGGGGCACCACAATACCCCCAAATCTGGACACAAATTTAGACACCACCTTGTTAAGCTTCACCCTGGCCCTGTTAACTCCCTGCAATGACCTGGCACCACGCCAAAAAAGTCGTGGAGTGATATGGGACCACACCATCACCATTCCCGGAAAACGTGTCCCCAACCGTACCAAATCGCATTTAATGTCCCGCATTAAAACCCTCAGTGGGATTCCACAAAGGTCGTTACCACCACCGTGCAACACTAAAACATGCGGAGGAGAATCGGACCGAACCCTAGCATAAAATTCGGCAATAATCTCCCCCCAAGTCTTACCCCGAAAACCGAACCATCTAACCTGAGCGTCATCCATTGAAAGACCCAATTGAGTACCCCGTTCTCGGACGGCCGCCCTCCTTTCCGCCCAGTAGACAAATGAATGGCCAAAAATCCACACCTGGCAGCAGGCCTGATCTGAAAAAATAAACAAACCAAACCGGTTAAAACAACACGCAGCAGAAAGGAGGGGGGGGGGAAACGACATCAGACGAGCTGAGGCCGTATATAAGATCGAAACCGGGACGACTTCCACCTCCCAATGCGCTGAATTGTCTCATCAGGAAGGCCCCACCTAGCCGCTTCCGTGGCCGCACCGATCCGGAACGAGTGAGACGCGAATTCACCAGGGGACAATCCCAGCAGCGCCAGCCCTTTACGGAATATCGCTACAAACTGATAGCGCGACAAAAAGGAACCATCAGTGTGTACAAAAATTGGCCCCTGAACACTAGGACGCAACTGCAAAAATTGCGACAAGCACACCACCGGACACAAGGACGACCCCGACAACTGACACAAGGAGACTGTAAAACCCTTACCCAACTGATCCGTTTTGGACCGCCGAATAAACAACCGCACCACATCAACCCCCACCAACACATCTTGAAAGCACACACCCCCACCAACCCCCCGTGATGGACTAACAAACTCGCTGATACGCAAGGCCCCAAAAAAGGCCACCACAAAGGCAGCACGAAACAAGACTTCCTCATACCGGTCCCTACAAAGCGTGCCCAGACCCTCGCAAAGCCCGCCCAGGATATGAAACGTAACTGGTCGACGAGAATCCCTCGTCCGGAAACCTTTCCGAAAGCCTTTTAACGCTTGTTGAACAACAAAGACCTTACAGAAATCAGCCTCACCCGTCACTTTACACCGAAACGAAAGAGCGGAAACCAACTGGTTCACCTTGGAAACCGACACCCCTTTCTCAAATGAGTCGCCCAAATACCTCAGCAACACCAACACCCTATCTTCAGTAGAGGAAGGGTTTCCGCAGGACCCCACAAAAGCGTCCCAGGACGTCCAAGCCTTCTGATAGGCCGTCCAAGTAGAGGGAGCCAGCGACCGACGTATCAGGTTCAAAGCGCGACGTCCCCCATCGTCCAAAGCCAGGATGGGCAAGGCAAGCCCACCTGAAGGGCCGTAGGTGCCAGCTGCCGAAATCGTGACCATTGCTGTCGAGACAAAGCATCAGCGATAGAATTCTCTACACCGGGTATGTGGACTGCCGTTAAAAACATGTTAAGTTGCAGACATCGCAAAACAAGATGCCGCAACAATTTCACGACCGGGGGTGAAGAGGCAGACACCTTATTAATAGCCATCACCACACCCGAATTGTCGCAATGCAAACGCACTCGCTTATTTCGAAACAGGTCGCCCCATAACTCCACGGCCACAACCACCGGAAAAAGTTCAAGGAACACTAGATTCCGACAGAGGACAGAACCCTTCCAAGCGGCGGGCCAAGTGGAGGCACTCCACTGACCCCCCACAAAAGCCCCGTAACCGTCACCACCAGCCGCATCCGTAAAAAATTCCAGATCCACATTAGAAACCACCTCATCCATCCACACGGTTCTCCCATTATATTCCCTTAAAAACACGTCCCAGACTGCTAAGTCTTCCCGCAAGTCATGCGTGATCCGGATAAAGTGATGGGAGGCCTTAACCCCGGCGGAGGCTATCGCCAATCGCCTACAAAAAACCCGCCCCATCGGGATTATGCGACAAGCGAAGTTAAGTTTACCCAGAAGAGATTGTATTTGCCGTAAAGTCACCTTCTTAACCGAACGAAAATGACCAACCAAAAAACGCAAGTCATTCACTTTTTCCATAGGCAACTGGAAAACCATGGCCCGAGAATCAATTTCTATTCCTAGAAACTTCAACTTAGTAACGGGCCCTTCCGTCTTGTCATGAGCCAAGGGAACCCCAAAACGCTTCATAACACTCTGGAGCGTAGACAACATCATTGCACAGACCTGCGACCCCCCCGGGCCAACACACAGAAAGTCGTCCAAGTAATGGATGACAGAAGAGACCCCAGCCTCCTCCCTGATCACCCATTCCAAAAAACAGCTAAAAGTTTCGAAATAGAAACATGAAATCGAGCAGCCCATAGGCAAGCACTTATCCACGAAATATTTCTCATCCCAAAAGCAACCTAAAAGATGAAAACAATCCGGATGAACAGGGAGGAGCCGAAAAGCCGACTCAATGTCGGTTTTAGCCAACAAAGCCCCTTGCCCGTAACGCCGAACCCAGTGTAACGCCGAGTCAAAAGAAGCATATGAGACGGTACACAACTCCTTGTCAATCCCGTCGTTCACGGAACCCCCTCTCGGAAAAGAAAGGTGATGAATCATCCTAAATTTTCCGGGTTCCTTCTTGGGCACTACACCCAAAGGTGAAACTCGCAAATCATCGAGGGGGGGGGTAAGGAAAGGGCCCGCCATACGACCCAGAGCCACCTCCTTTGACAATTTTTCTCCCACGATATCAGGAAAAGACAGGGCAGACTTCAAATTCTTGGGAACACCAGAAACACAAATTTCAGAAAACGGAATGAAAAACCCGTCAGAAAACCCGGCTTCCAACAACCCCGCAGCCGTCCTGTCAGGGTAACAAGCCAACCAGGGCCGCATCTCACTTAGTCTCACTGGAGTCATCCCTTTTTGAGCTAAAACCATACCCCTTTCCCTTCTTAAAACATTTTGACAGGGGGTGGGACCCGGAGCACCCGGAACACTCGTGCTTAAACCTGCAGCTGGTACCCCACTTGCACTGTCCTTCATTGAACTGCCAGCAATATCCCTTTTTGAGCCCTGCCGGCGACGAGTTGCTAGCCCCGCCGGCAGTCCCTGAAAAGGGCTGCCGAACAGGAGCCATGACCTTAAGCCATAAGGCAATATCCTTATGATCCCACCGTATAGATGACCGCACCGCCTTACGCTGGCGAAACTGCTCGTCATAGCGGAGCCAGGCTAACCCACCATATAACCTGTGAGCTTCCCCTATACTGTCCATATAACAAAAGAGCTGAGAACATTGGTCAGAAGCCTTTTCCCCAATTACGCTTGCCAGGATAGCAAATGCCTGCAACCAGTTCTGAAAAGTGCGAGGTATCAGGCGAAACCTCCGCCTCTCCTCGTCCTTCTTCTCATCAAACTTAGATGATCTATCCAACTGAAACCGCTCCAACGGGAGAAGGGTAAAAATATCCACATATTCCCCTTTCCAAATTTTTTCCTTTAATTCCTGTTTCAAATGAGCTCCCAAAGGACCCTCAAAACAGACGTATACCTCCCCCTTTGCAGTATCAGACGGACGCACCGGATCAGCCGCAACGACTGTCGTTACCACATTGGAAGTAGGCACGGAAACCGCAGACGAAGCCACCCCCGTAACCTCTGACCCAGAAGACATAGAAACCACAGAAACCGTAGCCGCCGCGGGTATATCCAGTGCAACGGGTACAGTCGGCGCAACAGGCGCTGTAGGTGCAACAGGCGCAACCCCGTTACCCCCCCACACTGCTGCAGGCGCAACCCCAGAACCGCCCGGAGCCCCTGCAGGAATATTTCTCAAAAGGGAAGCCAATGCACCCATAAAAGAACCCCAATCCCCCGGGTTAACCCCAGATACATCTTTAACCCCCGTCATAGCCTGTTGGAAAGCATACACAGGAGCAGCCATCATATCCCCTGAGGACTCACCAGGCTGGCCCGAATGTGCCTGCGCAGCCGTTCCAGAAGCCATCAAAGGGGGCTGTGCAGGAGAGGAGAAGAGGTCAGGTGAAGCCGCCCGCCGCTGAGATGATGAAGCCCTGCTGAACTGCCCTGCAGCCGGTCCAGATGAAGGAGCAGCCATATTAGAGCGGCCACCCGAACTGGAGTGTTGAGGTGAGACGTGCCGCGAGCAGGACCGCCGTAAGGAGCGAGTCCTGCTTCTGCTTCTACCCCTAGCTGCCGCTCCGGACGAGCGGTCACGCGACCGGGAGACGGACCGCCGTTCCGCTCTGCCGGGCTGCCGAGCAGCCCGCCTCCCCGATGCCGGCTCCGCCCCCAACCGGCGAGAAGGACCTGGAGCCGGGGACACTGACACTCTTCGTCCCCGGCCGTCACGCCGCACAGCCGTCCCGGCAGTTCGGCGAACGTCATGAGTCTCCTGCTCCGCCACGCCCACCTTCGTAGGACAGGATCTTCGCGGGCTGCCAGCCGCACGCCCCTGGACCCGGGAACTCCGCCGCCGGCCGGCAGACAACTCCGGGCTGAACCTCTCTGGGGGGCGGGTGCGCCGTGCCCTGGTGATCCTCTGCGTCGCCACGGAAGATCCAGACGCCGCGCCGCCCTCTGCCTGCGAAGGGCTACCGGTCAGCTGCTCCAGCCGTTCCTCCAGCCACGCCGTCCCCCGTCGCAAAGCCGAGTCTCGGATCCTGGACATCAGCACCTCCAAGTCAGCCATGGCACCACGGTAAAGGAATCCTCCTGAAAAACAAACTTTTCTATCTGCCTCTCCTTCCTGTTTTACAAAGAGGTAGATGACCATAAGAAAGTGTCTTCCTTTTAATGCCCTCTTAACCCCACCCCCCATTAACCCTGACCTATAGGGAATTGGCCCTACGGTGACCTCCCCCACTAGCATCATCCAGGCCTGATCATGAGGCCCCTTCTTTTATTGGTGTATTTCCGGGGCCCACTATACCCACCTTCATGTTCCCCACAATCAACTGAAGCCCAAGCAAACCTGCATACTTTGCTACAAGCTCTCACAACCTGCAATACCCACCTTCATGTTCCCCACAATCAACTGAAGCCCAAGCAAACCTGCATACTTTGCTACAAGCTCTCACAACCTGCAATACCCACCTTCATGTTCCCCACAATCAACTGAAGCCCAAGCAAACCTGCATACTTTGCTACAAGCTCTCACAACCTGCAATACCCACCTTCATGTTCCCCACAATCAACTGAAGCCCAAGCAAACCTGCATACTTTGCTACAAGCTCTCACAACCTGCAATACCCACCTTCATGTTCCCCACAATCAACTGAAGCCCAAGCAAACCTGCATACTTTGCTACAAGCTCTCACAACCTGCAATACCCACCTTCATGTTCCCCACAATCAACTGAAGCCCAAGCAAACCTGCATACTTTGCTACAAGCTCTCACAACCTGCAATACCCACCTTCATGTTCCCCACAATCAACTGAAGCCCAAGCAAACCTGCATACTTTGCTACAAGCTCTCACAACCTGCAATACCCACCTTCATGTTCCCCACAATCAACTGAAGCCCAAGCAAACCTGCATACTTTGCTACAAGCTCTCACAACCTGCAATACCCACCTTCATGTTCCCCACAATCAACTGAAGCCCAAGCAAACCTGCATACTTTGCTACAAGCTCTCACAACCTGCAATACCCACCTTCATGTTCCCCACAATCAACTGAAGCCCAAGCAAACCTGCATACTTTGCTACAAGCTCTCACAACCTGCAATACCCACCTTCATGTTCCCCACAATCAACTGAAGCCCAAGCAAACCTGCATACTTTGCTACAAGCTCTCACAACCTGCAATACCCACCTTCATGTTCCCCACAATCAACTGAAGCCCAAGCAAACCTGCATACTTTGCTACAAGCTCTCACAACCTGCAATACCCACCTTCATGTTCCCCACAATCAACTGAAGCCCAAGCAAACCTGCATACTTTGCTACAAGGTATACAGAGTGGACCAAGAGATCTCCTTTATTATCTGTTATTGTTTTCTGTATTGTTATTATCATTTTCCTGTTTCTGTGCCTGAATTGTCTATTACCATTTTTTCTGTCTATCTATGCTTTATGGCCTAGGAATGCCCTTACTGGGAGTTGCAGCATTTTTCCACTGATTGTTTTATTTGTTTTTATTTGGTAAAAGTTATGTCATGCCTGTCACTACTTAAGTGTGTTATATTTTACTTTCTATCTTTCTGCTCCACTGACCCCTTATCTCCTATATCTGCCCTCTTACTGCCCCCGTCCACTTTAACACTATTTAACACTCTCTATTACAGCTCTCACAACCTGCAATACCCACCTTCATGTTCCCCACAATCAACTGAAGCCCAAGCAAACCTGCATACTTTGCTACAAGCTCTCACAACCTGCAATACCCACCTTCATGTTCCCCACAATCAACTGAAGCCCAAGCAAACCTGCATACTTTGCTACAAGCTCTCACAACCTGCAATACCCACCTTCATGTTCCCCACAATCAACTGAAGCCCAAGCAAACCTGCATACTTTGCTACAAGCTCTCACAACCTGCAATACCCACCTTCATGTTCCCCACAATCAACTGAAGCCCAAGCAAACCTGCATACTTTGCTACAAGCTCTCACAACCTGCAATACCCACCTTCATGTTCCCCACAATCAACTGAAGCCCAAGCAAACCTGCATACTTTGCTACAAGCTCTCACAACCTGCAATACCCACCTTCATGTTCCCCACAATCAACTGAAGCCCAAGCAAACCTGCATACTTTGCTACAAGCTCTCACAACCTGCAATACCCACCTTCATGTTCCCCACAATCAACTGAAGCCCAAGCAAACCTGCATACTTTGCTACAAGCTCTCACAACCTGCAATACCCACCTTCATGTTCCCCACAATCAACTGAAGCCCAAGCAAACCTGCATACTTTGCTACAAGCTCTCACAACCTGCAATACCCACCTTCATGTTCCCCACAATCAACTGAAGCCCAAGCAAACCTGCATACTTTGCTACAAGCTCTCACAACCTGCAATACCCACCTTCATGTTCCCCACAATCAACTGAAGCCCAAGCAAACCTGCATACTTTGCTACAAGCTCTCACAACCTGCAATACCCACCTTCATGTTCCCCACAATCAACTGAAGCCCAAGCAAACCTGCATACTTTGCTACAAGCTCTCACAACCTGCAATACCCACCTTCATGTTCCCCACAATCAACTGAAGCCCAAGCAAACCTGCATACTTTGCTACAAGCTCTCACAACCTGCAATACCCACCTTCATGTTCCCCACAATCAACTGAAGCCCAAGCAAACCTGCATACTTTGCTACAAGCTCTCACAACCTGCAATACCCACCTTCATGTTCCCCACAATCAACTGAAGCCCAAGCAAACCTGCATACTTTGCTACAAGCTCTCACAACCTGCAATACCCACCTTCATGTTCCCCACAATCAACTGAAGCCCAAGCAAACCTGCATACTTTGCTACAAGCTCTCACAACCTGCAATACCCACCTTCATGTTCCCCACAATCAACTGAAGCCCAAGCAAACCTGCATACTTTGCTACAAGGTATACAGAGTGGACCAAGAGATCTCCTTTATTATCTGTTATTGTTTTCTGTATTGTTATTATCATTTTCCTGTTTCTGTGCCTGAATTGTCTATTACCATTTTTTCTGTCTATCTATGCTTTATGGCCTAGGAATGCCCTTACTGGGAGTTGCAGCATTTTTCCACTGATTGTTTTATTTGTTTTTATTTGGTAAAAGTTATGTCATGCCTGTCACTACTTAAGTGTGTTATATTTTACTTTCTATCTTTCTGCTCCACTGACCCCTTATCTCCTATATCTGCCCTCTTACTGCCCCCGTCCACTTTAACACTATTTAACACTCTCTATTACAGCTCTCACAACCTGCAATACCCACCTTCATGTTCCCCACAATCAACTGAAGCCCAAGCAAACCTGCATACTTTGCTACAAGCTCTCACAACCTGCAATACCCACCTTCATGTTCCCCACAATCAACTGAAGCCCAAGCAAACCTGCATACTTTGCTACAAGCTCTCACAACCTGCAATACCCACCTTCATGTTCCCCACAATCAACTGAAGCCCAAGCAAACCTGCATACTTTGCTACAAGCTCTCACAACCTGCAATACCCACCTTCATGTTCCCCACAATCAACTGAAGCCCAAGCAAACCTGCATACTTTGCTACAAGCTCTCACAACCTGCAATACCCACCTTCATGTTCCCCACAATCAACTGAAGCCCAAGCAAACCTGCATACTTTGCTACAAGCTCTCACAACCTGCAATACCCACCTTCATGTTCCCCACAATCAACTGAAGCCCAAGCAAACCTGCATACTTTGCTACAAGCTCTCACAACCTGCAATACCCACCTTCATGTTCCCCACAATCAACTGAAGCCCAAGCAAACCTGCATACTTTGCTACAAGCTCTCACAACCTGCAATACCCACCTTCATGTTCCCCACAATCAACTGAAGCCCAAGCAAACCTGCATACTTTGCTACAAGGTATACAGAGTGGACCAAGAGATCTCCTTTATTATCTGTTATTGTTTTCTGTATTGTTATTATCATTTTCCTGTTTCTGTGCCTGAATTGTCTATTACCATTTTTTCTGTCTATCTATGCTTTATGGCCTAGGAATGCCCTTACTGGGAGTTGCAGCATTTTTCCACTGATTGTTTTATTTGTTTTTATTTGGTAAAAGTTATGTCATGCCTGTCACTACTTAAGTGTGTTATATTTTACTTTCTATCTTTCTGCTCCACTGACCCCTTATCTCCTATATCTGCCCTCTTACTGCCCCCGTCCACTTTAACACTATTTAACACTCTCTATTACAGCTCTCACAACCTGCAATACCCACCTTCATGTTCCCCACAATCAACTGAAGCCCAAGCAAACCTGCATACTTTGCTACAAGCTCTCACAACCTGCAATACCCACCTTCATGTTCCCCACAATCAACTGAAGCCCAAGCAAACCTGCATACTTTGCTACAAGCTCTCACAACCTGCAATACCCACCTTCATGTTCCCCACAATCAACTGAAGCCCAAGCAAACCTGCATACTTTGCTACAAGCTCTCACAACCTGCAATACCCACCTTCATGTTCCCCACAATCAACTGAAGCCCAAGCAAACCTGCATACTTTGCTACAAGCTCTCACAACCTGCAATACCCACCTTCATGTTCCCCACAATCAACTGAAGCCCAAGCAAACCTGCATACTTTGCTACAAGCTCTCACAACCTGCAATACCCACCTTCATGTTCCCCACAATCAACTGAAGCCCAAGCAAACCTGCATACTTTGCTACAAGCTCTCACAACCTGCAATACCCACCTTCATGTTCCCCACAATCAACTGAAGCCCAAGCAAACCTGCATACTTTGCTACAAGCTCTCACAACCTGCAATACCCACCTTCATGTTCCCCACAATCAACTGAAGCCCAAGCAAACCTGCATACTTTGCTACAAGCTCTCACAACCTGCAATACCCACCTTCATGTTCCCCACAATCAACTGAAGCCCAAGCAAACCTGCATACTTTGCTACAAGCTCTCACAACCTGCAATACCCACCTTCATGTTCCCCACAATCAACTGAAGCCCAAGCAAACCTGCATACTTTGCTACAAGGTATACAGAGTGGACCAAGAGATCTCCTTTATTATCTGTTATTGTTTTCTGTATTGTTATTATCATTTTCCTGTTTCTGTGCCTGAATTGTCTATTACCATTTTTTCTGTCTATCTATGCTTTATGGCCTAGGAATGCCCTTACTGGGAGTTGCAGCATTTTTCCACTGATTGTTTTATTTGTTTTTATTTGGTAAAAGTTATGTCATGCCTGTCACTACTTAAGTGTGTTATATTTTACTTTCTATCTTTCTGCTCCACTGACCCCTTATCTCCTATATCTGCCCTCTTACTGCCCCCGTCCACTTTAACACTATTTAACACTCTCTATTACAGCTCTCACAACCTGCAATACCCACCTTCATGTTCCCCACAATCAACTGAAGCCCAAGCAAACCTGCATACTTTGCTACAAGGTATACAGAGTGGACCAAGAGATCTCCTTTATTATCTGTTATTGTTTTCTGTATTGTTATTATCATTTTCCTGTTTCTGTGCCTGAATTGTCTATTACCATTTTTTCTGTCTATCTATGCTTTATGGCCTAGGAATGCCCTTACTGGGAGTTGCAGCATTTTTCCACTGATTGTTTTATTT
Source organism: Spea hammondii (assembly GCA_029215755.1). Taxonomy (NCBI): domain Eukaryota; kingdom Metazoa; phylum Chordata; class Amphibia; order Anura; family Pelobatidae; genus Spea; species Spea hammondii. Next base: position 2,114,761 of record JARDYJ010000001.1, read on the forward strand.
GTTTTTATTTGGTAAAAGTTATGTCATGCCTGTCACTACTTAAGTGTGTTATATTGTACTTTCTATCTTTCTGCTCCACTGACCCCTTATCTCCTATATCTGCCCTCTTACTGCCCCCGTCCACTTTAACACTATTTAACACTCTCTATTACAGCTCTCACAACCTGCAATACCCACCTTCATGTTCCCCACAATCAACTGAAGCCCAAGCAAACCTGCATACTTTGCTACAAGCTCTCACAACCTGCAATACCCACCTTCATGTTCCCCACAATCAACTGAAGCCCAAGCAAACCTGCATACTTTGCTACAAGCTCTCACAACCTGCAATACCCACCTTCATGTTCCCCACAATCAACTGAAGCCCAAGCAAACCTGCATACTTTGCTACAAGGTATACAGAGTGGACCAAGAGATCTCCTTTATTATCTGTTATTGTTTTCTGTATTGTTATTATCATTTTCCTGTTTCTGTGCCTGAATTGTCTATTACCATTTTTTCTGTCTATCTATGCTTTATGGCCTAGGAATGCCCTTACTGGGAGTTGCAGCATTTTTCCACTGATTGTTTTATTTGTTTTTATTTGGTAAAAGTTATGTCATGCCTGTCACTACTTAAGTGTGTTATATTTTACTTTCTATCTTTCTGCTCCACTGACCCCTTATCTCCTATATCTGCCCTCTTACTGCCCCCGTCCACTTTAACACTATTTAACACTCTCTATTACAGCTCTCACAACCTGCAATACCCACCTTCATGTTCCCCACAATCAACTGAAGCCCAAGCAAACCTGCATACTTTGCTACAAGGTATACAGAGTGGACCAAGAGATCTCCTTTATTATCTGTTATTGTTTTCTGTATTGTTATTATCATTTTCCTGTTTCTGTGCCTGAATTGTCTATTACCATTTTTTCTGTCTATCTATGCTTTATGGCCTAGGAATGCCCTTACTGGGAGTTGCAGCATTTTTCCACTGATTGTTTTATTTGTTTTTATTTGGTAAAAGTTATGTCATGCCTGTCACTACTTAAGTGTGTTATATTGTACTTTCTATCTTTCTGCTCCACTGACCCCTTATCTCCTATATCTGCCCTCTTACTGCCCCCGTCCACTTTAACACTATTTAACACTCTCTATTACAGCTCTCACAACCTGCAATACCCACCTTCATGTTCCCCACAATCAACTGAAGCCCAAGCAAACCTGCATACTTTGCTACAAGCTCTCACAACCTGCAATACCCACCTTCATGTTCCCCACAATCAACTGAAGCCCAAGCAAACCTGCATACTTTGCTACAAGCTCTCACAACCTGCAATACCCACCTTCATGTTCCCCACAATCAACTGAAGCCCAAGCAAACCTGCATACTTTGCTACAAGGTATACAGAGTGGACCAAGAGATCTCCTTTATTATCTGTTATTGTTTTCTGTATTGTTATTATCATTTTCCTGTTTCTGTGCCTGAATTGTCTATTACCATTTTTTCTGTCTATCTATGCTTTATGGCCTAGGAATGCCCTTACTGGGAGTTGCAGCATTTTTCCACTGATTGTTTTATTTGTTTTTATTTGGTAAAAGTTATGTCATGCCTGTCACTACTTAAGTGTGTTATATTTTACTTTCTATCTTTCTGCTCCACTGACCCCTTATCTCCTATATCTGCCCTCTTACTGCCCCCGTCCACTTTAACACTATTTAACACTCTCTATTACAGCTCTCACAACCTGCAATACCCACCTTCATGTTCCCCACAATCAACTGAAGCCCAAGCAAACCTGCATACTTTGCTACAAGGTATACAGAGTGGACCAAGAGATCTCCTTTATTATCTGTTATTGTTTTCTGTATTGTTATTATCATTTTCCTGTTTCTGTGCCTGAATTGTCTATTACCATTTTTTCTGTCTATCTATGCTTTATGGCCTAGGAATGCCCTTACTGGGAGTTGCAGCATTTTTCCACTGATTGTTTTATTTGTTTTTATTTGGTAAAAGTTATGTCATGCCTGTCACTACTTAAGTGTGTTATATTGTACTTTCTATCTTTCTGCTCCACTGACCCCTTATCTCCTATATCTGCCCTCTTACTGCCCCCGTCCACTTTAACACTATTTAACACTCTCTATTACAGCTCTCACAACCTGCAATACCCACCTTCATGTTCCCCACAATCAACTGAAGCCCAAGCAAACCTGCATACTTTGCTACAAGCTCTCACAACCTGCAATACCCACCTTCATGTTCCCCACAATCAACTGAAGCCCAAGCAAACCTGCATACTTTGCTACAAGCTCTCACAACCTGCAATACCCACCTTCATGTTCCCCACAATCAACTGAAGCCCAAGCAAACCTGCATACTTTGCTACAAGGTATACAGAGTGGACCAAGAGATCTCCTTTATTATCTGTTATTGTTTTCTGTATTGTTATTATCATTTTCCTGTTTCTGTGCCTGAATTGTCTATTACCATTTTTTCTGTCTATCTATGCTTTATGGCCTAGGAATGCCCTTACTGGGAGTTGCAGCATTTTTCCACTGATTGTTTTATTTGTTTTTATTTGGTAAAAGTTATGTCATGCCTGTCACTACTTAAGTGTGTTATATTTTACTTTCTATCTTTCTGCTCCACTGACCCCTTATCTCCTATATCTGCCCTCTTACTGCCCCCGTCCACTTTAACACTATTTAACACTCTCTATTACAGCTCTCACAACCTGCAATACCCACCTTCATGTTCCCCACAATCAACTGAAGCCCAAGCAAACCTGCATACTTTGCTACAAGGTATACAGAGTGGACCAAGAGATCTCCTTTATTATCTGTTATTGTTTTCTGTATTGTTATTATCATTTTCCTGTTTCTGTGCCTGAATTGTCTATTACCATTTTTTCTGTCTATCTATGCTTTATGGCCTAGGAATGCCCTTACTGGGAGTTGCAGCATTTTTCCACTGATTGTTTTATTTGTTTTTATTTGGTAAAAGTTATGTCATGCCTGTCACTACTTAAGTGTGTTATATTGTACTTTCTATCTTTCTGCTCCACTGACCCCTTATCTCCTATATCTGCCCTCTTACTGCCCCCGTCCACTTTAACACTATTTAACACTCTCTATTACAGCTCTCACAACCTGCAATACCCACCTTCATGTTCCCCACAATCAACTGAAGCCCAAGCAAACCTGCATACTTTGCTACAAGCTCTCACAACCTGCAATACCCACCTTCATGTTCCCCACAATCAACTGAAGCCCAAGCAAACCTGCATACTTTGCTACAAGCTCTCACAACCTGCAATACCCACCTTCATGTTCCCCACAATCAACTGAAGCCCAAGCAAACCTGCATACTTTGCTACAAGGTATACAGAGTGGACCAAGAGATCTCCTTTATTATCTGTTATTGTTTTCTGTATTGTTATTATCATTTTCCTGTTTCTGTGCCTGAATTGTCTATTACCATTTTTTCTGTCTATCTATGCTTTATGGCCTAGGAATGCCCTTACTGGGAGTTGCAGCATTTTTCCACTGATTGTTTTATTTGTTTTTATTTGGTAAAAGTTATGTCATGCCTGTCACTACTTAAGTGTGTTATATTTTACTTTCTATCTTTCTGCTCCACTGACCCCTTATCTCCTATATCTGCCCTCTTACTGCCCCCGTCCACTTTAACACTATTTAACACTCTCTATTACAGCTCTCACAACCTGCAATACCCACCTTCATGTTCCCCACAATCAACTGAAGCCCAAGCAAACCTGCATACTTTGCTACAAGCTCTCACAACCTGCAATACCCACCTTCATGTTCCCCACAATCAACTGAAGCCCAAGCAAACCTGCATACTTTGCTACAAGCTCTCACAACCTGCAATACCCACCTTCATGTTCCCCACAATCAACTGAAGCCCAAGCAAACCTGCATACTTTGCTACAAGCTCTCACAACCTGCAATACCCACCTTCATGTTCCCCACAATCAACTGAAGCCCAAGCAAACCTGCATACTTTGCTACAAGCTCTCACAACCTGCAATACCCACCTTCATGTTCCCCACAATCAACTGAAGCCCAAGCAAACCTGCATACTTTGCTACAAGCTCTCACAACCTGCAATACCCACCTTCATGTTCCCCACAATCAACTGAAGCCCAAGCAAACCTGCATACTTTGCTACAAGCTCTCACAACCTGCAATACCCACCTTCATGTTCCCCACAATCAACTGAAGCCCAAGCAAACCTGCATACTTTGCTACAAGCTCTCACAACCTGCAATACCCACCTTCATGTTCCCCACAATCAACTGAAGCCCAAGCAAACCTGCATACTTTGCTACAAGCTCTCACAACCTGCAATACCCACCTTCATGTTCCCCACAATCAACTGAAGCCCAAGCAAACCTGCATACTTTGCTACAAGCTCTCACAACCTGCAATACCCACCTTCATGTTCCCCACAATCAACTGAAGCCCAAGCAAACCTGCATACTTTGCTACAAGGTATACAGAGTGGACCAAGAGATCTCCTTTATTATCTGTTATTGTTTTCTGTATTGTTATTATCATTTTCCTGTTTCTGTGCCTGAATTGTCTATTACCATTTTTTCTGTCTATCTATGCTTTATGGCCTAGGAATGCCCTTACTGGGAGTTGCAGCATTTTTCCACTGATTGTTTTATTTGTTTTTATTTGGTAAAAGTTATGTCATGCCTGTCACTACTTAAGTGTGTTATATTTTACTTTCTATCTTTCTGCTCCACTGACCCCTTATCTCCTATATCTGCCCTCTTACTGCCCCCGTCCACTTTAACACTATTTAACACTCTCTATTACAGCTCTCACAACCTGCAATACCCACCTTCATGTTCCCCACAATCAACTGAAGCCCAAGCAAACCTGCATACTTTGCTACAAGGTATACAGAGTGGACCAAGAGATCTCCTTTATTATCTGTTATTGTTTTCTGTATTGTTATTATCATTTTCCTGTTTCTGTGCCTGAATTGTCTATTACCATTTTTTCTGTCTATCTATGCTTTATGGCCTAGGAATGCCCTTACTGGGAGTTGCAGCATTTTTCCACTGATTGTTTTATTTGTTTTTATTTGGTAAAAGTTATGTCATGCCTGTCACTACTTAAGTGTGTTATATTGTACTTTCTATCTTTCTGCTCCACTGACCCCTTATCTCCTATATCTGCCCTCTTACTGCCCCCGTCCACTTTAACACTATTTAACACTCTCTATTACAGCTCTCACAACCTGCAATACCCACCTTCATGTTCCCCACAATCAACTGAAGCCCAAGCAAACCTGCATACTTTGCTACAAGCTCTCACAACCTGCAATACCCACCTTCATGTTCCCCACAATCAACTGAAGCCCAAGCAAACCTGCATACTTTGCTACAAGCTCTCACAACCTGCAATACCCACCTTCATGTTCCCCACAATCAACTGAAGCCCAAGCAAACCTGCATACTTTGCTACAAGGTATACAGAGTGGACCAAGAGATCTCCTTTATTATCTGTTATTGTTTTCTGTATTGTTATTATCATTTTCCTGTTTCTGTGCCTGAATTGTCTATTACCATTTTTTCTGTCTATCTATGCTTTATGGCCTAGGAATGCCCTTACTGGGAGTTGCAGCATTTTTCCACTGATTGTTTTATTTGTTTTTATTTGGTAAAAGTTATGTCATGCCTGTCACTACTTAAGTGTGTTATATTTTACTTTCTATCTTTCTGCTCCACTGACCCCTTATCTCCTATATCTGCCCTCTTACTGCCCCCGTCCACTTTAACACTATTTAACACTCTCTATTACAGCTCTCACAACCTGCAATACCCACCTTCATGTTCCCCACAATCAACTGAAGCCCAAGCAAACCTGCATACTTTGCTACAAGGTATACAGAGTGGACCAAGAGATCTCCTTTATTATCTGTTATTGTTTTCTGTATTGTTATTATCATTTTCCTGTTTCTGTGCCTGAATTGTCTATTACCATTTTTTCTGTCTATCTATGCTTTATGGCCTAGGAATGCCCTTACTGGGAGTTGCAGCATTTTTCCACTGATTGTTTTATTTGTTTTTATTTGGTAAAAGTTATGTCATGCCTGTCACTACTTAAGTGTGTTATATTGTACTTTCTATCTTTCTGCTCCACTGACCCCTTATCTCCTATATCTGCCCTCTTACTGCCCCCGTCCACTTTAACACTATTTAACACTCTCTATTACAGCTCTCACAACCTGCAATACCCACCTTCATGTTCCCCACAATCAACTGAAGCCCAAGCAAACCTGCATACTTTGCTACAAGCTCTCACAACCTGCAATACCCACCTTCATGTTCCCCACAATCAACTGAAGCCCAAGCAAACCTGCATACTTTGCTACAAGCTCTCACAACCTGCAATACCCACCTTCATGTTCCCCACAATCAACTGAAGCCCAAGCAAACCTGCATACTTTGCTACAAGGTATACAGAGTGGACCAAGAGATCTCCTTTATTATCTGTTATTGTTTTCTGTATTGTTATTATCATTTTCCTGTTTCTGTGCCTGAATTGTCTATTACCATTTTTTCTGTCTATCTATGCTTTATGGCCTAGGAATGCCCTTACTGGGAGTTGCAGCATTTTTCCACTGATTGTTTTATTTGTTTTTATTTGGTAAAAGTTATGTCATGCCTGTCACTACTTAAGTGTGTTATATTTTACTTTCTATCTTTCTGCTCCACTGACCCCTTATCTCCTATATCTGCCCTCTTACTGCCCCCGTCCACTTTAACACTATTTAACACTCTCTATTACAGCTCTCACAACCTGCAATACCCACCTTCATGTTCCCCACAATCAACTGAAGCCCAAGCAAACCTGCATACTTTGCTACAAGCTCTCACAACCTGCAATACCCACCTTCATGTTCCCCACAATCAACTGAAGCCCAAGCAAACCTGCATACTTTGCTACAAGCTCTCACAACCTGCAATACCCACCTTCATGTTCCCCACAATCAACTGAAGCCCAAGCAAACCTGCATACTTTGCTACAAGGTATACAGAGTGGACCAAGAGATCTCCTTTATTATCTGTTATTGTTTTCTGTATTGTTATTATCATTTTCCTGTTTCTGTGCCTGAATTGTCTATTACCATTTTTTCTGTCTATCTATGCTTTATGGCCTAGGAATGCCCTTACTGGGAGTTGCAGCATTTTTCCACTGATTGTTTTATTTGTTTTTATTTGGTAAAAGTTATGTCATGCCTGTCACTACTTAAGTGTGTTATATTTTACTTTCTATCTTTCTGCTCCACTGACCCCTTATCTCCTATATCTGCCCTCTTACTGCCCCCGTCCACTTTAACACTATTTAACACTCTCTATTACAGCTCTCACAACCTGCAATACCCACCTTCATGTTCCCCACAATCAACTGAAGCCCAAGCAAACCTGCATACTTTGCTACAAGGTATACAGAGTGGACCAAGAGATCTCCTTTATTATCTGTTATTGTTTTCTGTATTGTTATTATCATTTTCCTGTTTCTGTGCCTGAATTGTCTATTACCATTTTTTCTGTCTATCTATGCTTTATGGCCTAGGAATGCCCTTACTGGGAGTTGCAGCATTTTTCCACTGATTGTTTTATTTGTTTTTATTTGGTAAAAGTTATGTCATGCCTGTCACTACTTAAGTGTGTTATATTTTACTTTCTATCTTTCTGCTCCACTGACCCCTTATCTCCTATATCTGCCCTCTTACTGCCCCCGTCCACTTTAACACTATTTAACACTCTCTATTACAGCTCTCACAACCTGCAATACCCACCTTCATGTTCCCCACAATCAACTGAAGCCCAAGCAAACCTGCATACTTTGCTACAAGCTCTCACAACCTGCAATACCCACCTTCATGTTCCCCACAATCAACTGAAGCCCAAGCAAACCTGCATACTTTGCTACAAGCTCTCACAACCTGCAATACCCACCTTCATGTTCCCCACAATCAACTGAAGCCCAAGCAAACCTGCATACTTTGCTACAAGGTATACAGAGTGGACCAAGAGATCTCCTTTATTATCTGTTATTGTTTTCTGTATTGTTATTATCATTTTCCTGTTTCTGTGCCTGAATTGTCTATTACCATTTTTTCTGTCTATCTATGCTTTATGGCCTAGGAATGCCCTTACTGGGAGTTGCAGCATTTTTCCACTGATTGTTTTATTTGTTTTTATTTGGTAAAAGTTATGTCATGCCTGTCACTACTTAAGTGTGTTATATTTTACTTTCTATCTTTCTGCTCCACTGACCCCTTATCTCCTATATCTGCCCTCTTACTGCCCCCGTCCACTTTAACACTATTTAACACTCTCTATTACAGCTCTCACAACCTGCAATACCCACCTTCATGTTCCCCACAATCAACTGAAGCCCAAGCAAACCTGCATACTTTGCTACAAGGTATACAGAGTGGACCAAGAGATCTCCTTTATTATCTGTTATTGTTTTCTGTATTGTTATTATCATTTTCCTGTTTCTGTGCCTGAATTGTCTATTACCATTTTTTCTGTCTATCTATGCTTTATGGCCTAGGAATGCCCTTACTGGGAGTTGCAGCATTTTTCCACTGATTGTTTTATTTGTTTTTATTTGGTAAAAGTTATGTCATGCCTGTCACTACTTAAGTGTGTTATATTGTACTTTCTATCTTTCTGCTCCACTGACCCCTTATCTCCTATATCTGCCCTCTTACTGCCCCCGTCCACTTTAACACTATTTAACACTCTCTATTACAGCTCTCACAACCTGCAATACCCACCTTCATGTTCCCCACAATCAACTGAAGCCCAAGCAAACCTGCATACTTTGCTACAAGCTCTCACAACCTGCAATACCCACCTTCATGTTCCCCACAATCAACTGAAGCCCAAGCAAACCTGCATACTTTGCTACAAGCTCTCACAACCTGCAATACCCACCTTCATGTTCCCCACAATCAACTGAAGCCCAAGCAAACCTGCATACTTTGCTACAAGGTATACAGAGTGGACCAAGAGATCTCCTTTATTATCTGTTATTGTTTTCTGTATTGTTATTATCATTTTCCTGTTTCTGTGCCTGAATTGTCTATTACCATTTTTTCTGTCTATCTATGCTTTATGGCCTAGGAATGCCCTTACTGGGAGTTGCAGCATTTTTCCACTGATTGTTTTATTTGTTTTTATTTGGTAAAAGTTATGTCATGCCTGTCACTACTTAAGTGTGTTATATTTTACTTTCTATCTTTCTGCTCCACTGACCCCTTATCTCCTATATCTGCCCTCTTACTGCCCCCGTCCACTTTAACACTATTTAACACTCTCTATTACAGCTCTCACAACCTGCAATACCCACCTTCATGTTCCCCACAATCAACTGGTTTTTTGCCCGCCCTCCCTGCCCCTCTCCCACCCGCCCCAGTGGTGTTCTAATATATAGACAGTTAAGTACCGGATCTACTGGATCACGCCAGTAGGGGGCACCACACTGTGGATCCCTTTATTACCCACTACTCCCCATTAAAGCATTCCAAATCCTATCCCTCCCAATCTCTCTGCTGTCAAAGCTATCCCAGTACCTCTACACTCAACCTGTATATGTGAAACCTACCTGCATTTGCTCTACCACTCCTGTCCTATTCCTATCATTCTCAACCAGCAAACTCAATCAACATGCGCAACCTAACCAATCTTATTCCTATCATCTCCAACCATAAACTCCCTCCCGTCTTTAACTGTGCCCTATGGAATGCCCGCTCGGTATGCAACAAACTCGCTTGTATACATGACCTTTTTCTGTCTCATGCTTTTAACCTCCTAGCTCTTACTGAAACCTGGATCCCCTCCCAAGACACTACTGCTTCTGCTGCACTCTCCTTCGGAGGACTACACTTCAGCCACACTCCTAGGCCTGATGGCAGAAAGGGTGGTGGTGTAGGCATCCTTCTCTCACCTCACTGCACCTTCCAGAATATACCAAGCCCTCCCTCCCTCTCATTCGGTTCCTTTGAAGCTCACACAATCCGTCTTTTCTCTCCACTCTCTCTTCAAATTGCTGTCATATATCGCCCTCCAGGCCCTACCTCGCAGTTCTTTGACCACCTTTCTGCCTGGCTCCCTTTCTTCCTCTCTCCTAATATCCCCTGTCTTATTCTGGGTGACTTTAACATCCCTTTAGATATATCTAACAACTCTGCAAGCTCCAAACTCCTCTCCCTGACATCTTCCTCTGGTCTCTCTCAATGGACTAATTCCCCTACGCACACTGAGGGACACTCACTCGATCTGGTTTTCTCCAGATCATGCTCCCTTTCAGATTTCTCCATTTACCCGTTCCCTCTGTCTGACCACCACCTCCTATCTTTTTCTCCAGTGCTAACCCCTAACAAGACATACTTACAATGCTCACCTCATACTTGTAGGCCATTACCAGAAAATACCATTACCCAACTGTCAGCCTCACTCGAACCTCTCTTACCTTCCATGTTAACCCTTTCCTGCCCAGACACAGCAGCCTCTTTTTACAACAACACACTTGCTTCATCCCTCGACACCATAGCTCCAATTACTACAAGTTACCCCCGACAATTTAAACGCCAACCATGGCATACCAAAACCACACGGTTTCTTCAGAAGTGCTGCCGCACGGCTGAGCGCTATTTCAGAAAATCCAAATCCAGCGAAGACTTTACTCATTATAAATTCATGCTTCACACCTACAACTCTGCCCTCTCTCTCGCCAAACAGCTCTACTTCTCCACTCTCATATCCTCTCTTTCTTGCAACCCACGACGCCTTTTTTCTACTTTCAACTCCCTTCTCTGTCCCTCCACACCCACACCACAAACCTCTCTCACTGCCCAAGATCTTGCTACCTACTTCAAAGAGAAGATCGAGACTATTAGAAAAGACCTCTCTTCCTTACAACTCCCTCCTACACCACTCACCACCACCCTCTCTACTCCTACTATACTAACTGCCTTTTCCCCTACAACCAAAGAAGAGATAGCCACTCTTCTTTCTTCCTCTCACCCAACAACCTGTCCCCTTGACCCCATCCCTTCACACCTCACAAAGTCTCTATGTCCATCCCTTGGTCCATCACTTACCCACCTATTCAATCTTTCTCTATCATCTGGATCTGTACCATCTGCCTTCAAGCATGCGCTAATCACACCAATTCTAAAGAATCCTTCCTCAGACCCCGTCTGTTTGACTAACTACCGCCCTATCTCTCTGCTTCCTTTTACCTCTAAGCTGCTTGAACGGATTGTGTACAATCGCCTCACTAACTTCCTCTCCTCTAATTCCCTCCTTGACCCTCTACAGTCTGGTTTCAAACCTCTTCACTCTACTGAAACAGCTCTAACAAAAGTCTCCAATGACTTGCTCTCTGCCAAAGCTAAAGGTCACTACTCTATTCTAATTCTACTGGATCTCTCTGCTGCTTTCGATACTGTTGATCACCACCTTCTTCTTGACTCACTTGCTTCTATGGGCATTCGAGATACAGCTCTCTCCTGGATCTCCTCATATCTGTCTAACCGTTCCTTCTCTGTCAACTTCTCAGGCAACACATCTTCGCCCCTTCCACTTTCGGTTGGTGTCCCCCAAGGTTCAGTCCTTGGCCCTCTGCTGTTCTCTCTTTATACTTCCTCTCTTGGCAAACTAATCAACTCATTTGGCCTCCAGTATCATCTATATGCAGATGATACCCAAATCTACCTGTCTTCTCCTGATCTCTCTCCATCTCTCATGTCCCGGATCACCAGCTGCTTGTCTACTATTTCTTCATGGATGTCACAACACTACCTGAAACTTAATCTTTCTAAAACGGAACTCATTATCTTCCCTCCCTCCATCTCCACTCCACTACCTGAATTCTCTATCACCATTAACAACACAACAATCTCTCCTACTAACCAGGCCCGATGCCTTGGGGTCATCCTTGACTCAAACCTCTCCTTCATCCCTCACATTCAGTCCCTCGCCAGATCCTGCCGCCTGCACCTAAAAAACATCTCTCGTATCCGCCCATTCCTCACCCAAGAATCCACAAAAACTCTGGTTCATTCACTTATCATTTCCCGTCTTGACTACTGCAACACTCTTCTGGTTGGCATTCCACTGTCTCGACTCTCTCCACTACAGTCTATCCTTAATGCGGCTGCTAGGCTCATCTTCCTTGCACGTCGCTCCTCTTCTGCTTCCCCCCTCTGTGAAACCCTCCACTGGCTTCCGATTACCTTTAGAATTAAATTTAAGATCCTGGTACTGACATATAAGGCCATCCACAATACCGCTCCTCCGTACATTTCTGACCTCATTAGCAAATACTCTCCTACTCGATCCCTACGTTCCTCCCATGGGCTAAGGCTCTCCTCCTCACTCATCACCTCTTCCTTTTCCCGTCTACAAGATTTCACTCGAGCTGCCCCATATCTCTGGAATCTGCTCCCAAGGAACCTTCAGAATTCACCCTCCCTCCCGACATTCAAGAAACATCTAAAAACCCACTTCTTCAGAGAAGCATACCATCTTAGCTGCTAGAACATCCTTGTCATTGATACCCCCACAATACCTCTCACCCTTTCTCTATGCCTTATGTTTATCACCCCATTTTCCCTCTAGATTGTAAGCTTGCGAGCAGGGCTCTCTCCACCAAATGTATCGGTTTGTCTTAGTCTGTCAATTCTTGTCTTGTCATATCCCTTGAATTTATGTATTGTATTAAGCGCTGCGTAAACTGTTGGCGCTATATAAATAAAAGATAATAATAATAATAATAATAAAAGGTGCAGGACGAGTCGTGAGACATTTTCTCCAAAACCCTGTGTCTTTCAACAGTGGTAACTATTTCGGCGGGGGCAGGAGGGAGAGGCGCCCTCCATCGTTTAGCAATACAGAGTTTAGTGGCTATGAGAACGTGTATAAGAAGCTTACGTGTCGAGGGAGGGATAGGTTCGGGAAATAAATGGAGTAACGCAAACTCCGGGAGAAAATCAAAAGGGCAGTGAAAAATGCGGCGTAACAGGGTGAAAATTTCTGTCCAAAGCGGCTTCAGGACTGGACAGCTCCACCATATATGAAGCATGGACCCCGAGTGTCCACAACCTCTCCAGCAAAGTTTGGATTGGGTAGGCCACATGTGTGAGAGGCGGACCGGGGTGAGATACCAGCGGCAGCTGAGCTTCTTTTGAAGCTCCAGGTGGTTGGTGCAGTGGGTGACCCCCCGCATCGCCTCCTCTGCCTCCAGCCAGGATTCCAATGGAAATTCCGTGCACAGCTCCCTTTCCCAGGCAAGCATATGAGGCAATTTACGGGCCGAGAAACGGGCTATTAACAGCGAATACCAGATGGAGATGGCCCCTTGAAACCTGGGAGCTGAGTCACGTAGGGAAACCAATTGATGGAGAAACGGGGCAGAGTGGCACACGGGGGAAGGCAGAGAGCCCAGCGTATGACGGAGCTGGAGGTAACGGAAGAAGTCTCGCCGAGGGACGCCGTGTGTAGAAGTGAAGTGTGAGAAGGGGAGCAATACCCCGTCTGTGTATAGGTCCCCCAACGTGGAAAGACCAGGGCGGACCCAATGGGAGATTGTAAAATCAGGGATGAGCAGCTCTAGAATCCGTAAAGGAGTGATACGTGTGAGGCGATGCAGAGTAGGAAAACGCTTGGCCACCTTGTCCCATGTGTCAATAGTGTGCCTAGTTGTCGGGGGCAGAGGCAGAAGGCGCGGGCGCTTAGAGCGGGGTAGCCACAATAGTTGGTCAATAGTGAGAGGAGAGATGACACTATTTTCCTGAATGGTCCAAATTGGAGGACGGGTGGATGAAAGGAAGGGAAGTGTCTGAGCAAGAATGCAAGCCTCATGGTAAGATTCTATGTGGGGGACGCCAAGACCACCTTGAAGGCGGGGCACGTAACGGGTACGATTCGCCACTCTGGACCTACTCCTGACATACGTGAAGGAAACAAAAAACTTCTGAATAGAGTGTAGGAGCCCCCTTGGGGGTTTAACCGGAACTGTCCGAAGCACATAAAGTAATTTCGGGAGGGCTGTCATTTTTAAGGCATTTACCCTGCCCAGCCAAGAGAGCTCATAGCCACGCCACCTAACAATGTCCCTCCTCACAGAGTCCCAAACCTTCACTAAATTAAGAGTGTTTATGTCGTGAAGTGACTTGGGTAAGCGAATACCCAGATAAGAGAGGTGGGAGGACCTCCACTCGAACTTGTAAGCGGAAGAGAGACGAGCCTTGCTACCCGGGCCCAGATGGAGACACATCGCCTGCGTCTTAGAAATGTTGATAGAGTGATAGGAGACTTTAGAGTAGCGGGAGAATTGAGAGAAAAGAGCGGGGAGGGATCGCTCCGGGGAGGTGACCGATGCCAGAATGTCATCCGCGAACAGTCCGAGCTTGCTAGTATCGCCATTAGGTAACGGAAATCCAGAGATCAGGGGGTCCGAGCGTATGTTGGCCGCTAAGGGTTCGAGTGCGAGCGTATAAAGTAAGGGGGATAAGGGGCATCCCTGACGGGTACCGTTCGTAATGGAAAACGGGGAGGAGAGGAAACCCATCATCGAAATGCAAGCGGTGGGAGCTGTGTAGAGTGCTAGGGCCGCTTGAATAAATGGAGGGGGAAAATTAAATTTATGCAGAACACGCGACAGAAATTGCCAATGGAGTCTATCAAACGCCTTTTCGGCGTCGAAAGAAATAAAAAGGCTGGGGCGTTTGTGTTTGGCTGCATCCCAAAGGGAATTCAGGAACTTGCGGGTATTGTCGGAAGGCTGGCGACCCAAAACAAAGCCGACCTGATCAGGGTGCAGAAGGGAGGGCAGTAGAGGGGCCAGTCTATTTGCTAGAATTTTCGCGTAGATCTTGAGGTCGGTGTTGAGGAGAGAAATGGGACGGAAATTAGGGCATACTGTGGGTGGCTTACCCGGTTTAGGCAAAGTAACTACATGCGCTCTAAGGTTCTCAGAAGGAATAGTGCCAGACGACATAAAGGAACGGAAAAGAGAAAGTAAATGAGGCCCTAAAGTAGGTAAGAAAGAGCGATAATACGCGGCAGTGAATCCATCCGGACCCGGGGCTGAACCCTTTTTAAGCTGGCACACAGCTCTTTCAATCTCCCTCAACTCAATAGGCGTGGCAAGAGGCTCAGAAATCTCAGGTGTGAGGATGGGTAAGTGTGTAGAATCTAAATAAGCATTAATGTCCGCTAGTGAGGGTTGAGAGAGCAGTGTCATGTTGCAGGTTGTATAATTTGGAGTAGTAGGTGGCGAAAGTCTCGACCATTTGAGAAGGGTTGCGAATCTCGCGACCCGTAGCGTCAAGGATATGAGAAGGGCGGGATAAAGAAATAGTGTGCCTACGTTTTCTAGCCAAAAGAGAGTCAGCTTTATTGCCTTTCGCATAAAACTTTTGTTTAAGCTTCATCAGCATATATGCCGTGGAGCGGGCGTTAATTTCCGACAATTGGGATTTAATGTGTTTGATATTGCGCATTAGGGAATCAGTCGGGTGGCGTTTGTGAAGAGTCTCAGAATCGTGAAGTTGCATGAGAAGGGAAGTTTTATCAGCAAGATATTGTTTCTTAAGGTGGGAGGCTAAACTAATCAGCCGGCCGCGCATGACTGCTTTATGAGCATTCCAGACCGTCTCCACAGAGGAGTCAGGGGAGGCGTTGTCAAGAAAGTAATTAGTGAGATGCGTCTGAATTTGTTCCTTATGCGCCGGATGTGACAGCAGGCTGTCATTAAGGCGCCAACTACCTCTGCCCGAGACGGGATAAGAAAGCGCAAGGGTAAGTATAAGCGGGGCATGGTCAGACCAGGTTATGGACCCTATGGAGCACGACTTGGCTGATTGGAGAGTAAATTTATCTAGAAAAATGTAATCTATACGGGAATATGATGAGTGTGGCGCGGAATAATACGTGTAATCGCGTTCAGAGGGGTGTAGGACCCTCCAGGCGTCAAATAGTTGGTTGGAGTGTAATAAAGAGGACATAGCGGAGCCAAGCGCATGTGTGCGGGAGGTGTGTGTGGAGTGTCTGAAGGTGGAGCTGTCCAGTTGGGGATGAAGAGCCGCATTCAAGTCGCCACATAGGATGACCTGACCCTGTTTTAAAGCATCTAGTTTAGATAAAAACGAACTGAAGAATTGAAACTGGGAGGTGTTGGGGGCATAAAAAGAGGCTATAGTGTATCGGACGGAATTAATGTCGCACACCAAGATGAGGTAGCGTCCCTGCGGGTCAGGGCATTTACGTATCAAGGAAAATGAGAAGGTGTTTGAGAAAAGAAGCGAGACTCCCGCCTTTTTAGAGGTGGCCATGGAGTGGTAGTGCCAGGGAAAGCGTTTGGAAAATAAATTAACCGTACTAGACTTTTTAAAGTGAGTTTCTTGGACACATACGATATTGGCTTTATGTAACTTGACTTCAGACCACAGGGAGTTCCTCTTCTGAGGGGTATTAAGGCCCTTGGCGTTTATGGAGAGTAAAATCAATTCAGCCATGGGTATAAAGTGTAAAAAAAACCCGCAATTGTCAGGTGAAAGAATACCCGCAGGGGAGACAATCCCTCAGAATGGAGCATGTGATAGCGACATATGGGTGACCACACCCGACCAGACAAAACGAAACGGTGTGGAGATGAAAGAATATTCAAAGGAGAAGCATCACTGATTACAAACAAAAAGATAACATATGATAAACAATAAAAATGTATAACCAGGGCAGCGAGCCCAAACATGATATGGAAAAGGTGTGCTAAAGAGGTAAATAGCACTAGGGGGGTGGAGAGGTGACATAGGCACATCAAGTGAGATAGGCACATCCAGCGGGAGGCCGCGTAGCCAAAAACTGTGTGACGCAACGTGGCCGTATGTAGGAACCCGAGGGAGATGTGCATGTATATATATATATTAAAAAAAAAAAAGGAAAAAATCATGTATGCAAAACGGTATATATATATATATATATATATATATATATATATAAAAAAGAAAAAGGTGTAATGAAGTGTGCAGTGCTGGTAAACAGCTTCCCAGAGGGGGAGATCAACTAGGGCCCACGGATGGGGCAATAAAGGTCACAGACTCGAGCAAGTCAGAGCCGGGTCTTATAGATGGGAATCGCCCAAATGAATCCGGAGTAGCCGGGGGCAAGCGAGAAAATGGAAAGTATGTGTGTAGCGCACGTGTATGATAAACGAAAACAGTAAAACGTGTAGAAAAATCAGCTAAACACAAAAAAAAACAAAAACAAAAACCCTCACATAGGGGAAACATCGTGGTCGACCCGCTCAAGACCCTGGTGGCAGCGGGAGGCACAACATGGAGAAATCAAGAGGTTACCGTCCCGGAGAGTAGCGTAGGGCTTCAAGTTTTCGTGGACCAGTCCCTCTTCAACTGTTTCTGCGGGGAGATCTTTTCTTTCGCGGCAACAGGTGGCGGTGGAACAGGATCAGCAGGCGGGTCGATTCCCCATGTATGCAGAAGAGCCAAGCCGTCCTCCGGGGTGTGGATGGAAGACGCGGAGCCATCTCTAACAATGATGAGAAGGATGGGGTAACCCCATCTGTAGGAGATTTGATGAGATCTCAAGAGGCTCGTCACCGGAGCGAAGGAGCGGCGACGCTGAAGGGTAAGTTGAGAGAGGTCTGTTAAAAGCATGATGTTCTGGAAGCGAGGAGGGAGATCAGGTTTACGTCTGGCCGCCTGCATTATCTTTTCCTTTACATCATAAAAATGCACCCTAGTCAGAACGTCCCTAGGGGATTTCAGGGATAGTGCTTTGGGCCTCGCGGCACGGTGCAGTCTGTCTAGGCGTATGTCAGCGTTATTACCTTCTCCCAGGAGATGTTTGAAGAGGTCCACTACAAAATCTTGCAAGGCCTCTTGGCCTATGTCCTCTGGAATGCCCCGTAGGCGTATGTTGTTCCTCCGGGAGCGGTCCTCCAGATCCATCACTTTCGTCTGGAGATGTGCTATCTCCGATTTAAGTGCTGTGTGGTCATCCGCAAGGGTGTTGTGAGCGTCGGCAAATTCCTCCATGCGCCTCTCCAGTTGATCTGTGCGGTCTCCCAGGCCATCCAGGTCGCGGCGGATGGAATTAGCGATGTCCTGGATGTCCTGACGGAGTTGTTCCCGCATCTCGCGTAGAAGCGACTTCATAGTGTGTGAGGTGAGTGCGTGTGTGTCTTGAACCAAATCGGCATGTTGGGCGTCCGATGGTGAGGGAGGTCTGGAGCGAGAAGACAAGGTAGGGCCTGTAGATGCGTCCGAGTCCTCCTCTGGATCACGAGGTAGGCCCGACAAACGAGATGCATGCTTTTTCCGAATTTTCGGCTCAAAAAAGTTCGGCATTTTCGTGGATTTTTTCGTGCGGTGACCCGACATGTACGTGGGACAACCAGGATGAAGTAACAAGGTGAAAATAGCCACCGATGGATGCAGATGGAATGCTGAAAAGCTGGCTAACCGCGGAGCTCCCTCACCTTGCTTCCGTTCAGTTCACCATCCAGACCACGCCCCCCCTATATCTTCTACTTTTGATGTTATTTTTAACCCCAAATAATTAAGATCTTGCTGTTTCCAACTGAATTTAAATTCTTGTTGTATTATTTGTTTAGAGTGAAATGGTATATTTATTGGAAGAATTTCCGATTTTTCTATATTCAGCTTATAATTTGAAATATTTGAATATTTCTTAATCGTTTCCATCAAGGCTCTGATCGATTTCTCCGGGTCTTCTATAGTTATCAGAATATCATCTGCATATAAGCATATTTTAAATTCTTCCTGTTGGAAGTGAAAACCTTTTATCTCATCATTTTTACGTATGGAGATTGCTAAAATCTCCATGGTCATTATGTATAGTAAAGGAGAAAGGGGGCAGCCCTGTCGGGTTCCATTTGCCAAGTGGAACCAATCTGCTTTAATATTTTGGCCGATTGTCCTCGCCGTAGAATTGAAGTATAAAGATTTAATTGCAGAAGTAAATAAGCCGTCTATTCCGAAAGCCCTAATAGCATAAAACATAAAATCCCAGTTCACCCGGTCAAAAGCTTTCTCGGCGTCTAACGCCAAAAGACAAAGTGATTTTTTTTGTATATTTGTTACATCAAGTATATCTATAATTCTTCTAAAATTATTGTATGTTTGTCTATCCGGAATAAAGCCTATTTGATCTAAATGAATTATCTCCGATATTACTTGCTTCAACCGATTTGCTAATGTTGTCGCATAAATTTTAATATCCTCATTAATAAGAGAAATAGGTCTATAGTTCCTTATCTCTTCAGAGTTTTTCTTAGGTTTAAGGATTGGTAATATATTTGCCCTTAGGAGCTCTTCCGGAGCTTCTCCCTTCTTACTTATTTCATTAAACATTGCTGTTAAGGCTTTAGTTATATTCTTTTTAAATATTTTATAAAATTCTCCACAGAACCCGTCAGGACCTGGGCTTTTCTGATTTTTAAGATTTTCAATTGCCTTTATTACTTCTTTTTCCTCAATTGGTTTATTTAGTTCCTTTAGTTGTTCTTTAGATATCTTAGGAATAGATAAATCAGAAATAAAAAGTTTAATTTCCTCTGGGGTTATATCGTTTTTTAAATTATAAAGAGATGCGTAATATTGATTAAATATACTCCCAATTCCTTCTGGAGTCATATATACCTTATTATTTTCAACTATTTTATATATTCGATCCTTTACTTGTTTTTTTTTAAGTCTATCAGTTAGTATTTTATCAACTCTATTATTTTTATAGTACCAATGCTGTTTTAATCTCTCTAAATTTTTGTTTATTTTATCTGTTTCCAGCTCATTTATTCTTTTTTTAATTAAAGTTATTTTATTGGATCTAATTTTGGTTGGCGATTTTTTATTTATCCTATCTATTTCATATACATTTATATATAATGTAGAAAGGTCCGAGCCTCTTTTTCTATTTTCTAAACTACCTCTTCTAAATGGCCTCTTATTACGCTCTTATATGCGCACCACAATGTAGACCGAGATACATTTTCGTTATCATTTTCTTGAAAATATAGATTAGTATTAGTTTCTAAATTTTCTAAATGTGTTTTTTGTTTCAGTAAATTAAGGTTCAATCTCCATTCCCTATGTATTTTTTTATTAATTTTTGAATAAGTTTCCCAAATACTAGCGTTGTGATCGGACCATGTTATATTTTTAATCAACACTTTCTTAACTTGATCCACAAAGAATTTATTTCCCATAATTAGATCTATTCTTGCGTATGACGCATGCGGGGATGAAAAATGTGTGTATTCCTTAACACAGGGATTAAAAACTCTCCAAATATCGAAAAGTTTGTTTTTTTTAATAAAATTTGTCAATAATCTGGCAGATCTAATTATTTCTTTCCCAGGCAATTCCCCTCTTTTTAACATCTTATCCATTGTAACATCTGGTATACAATTGAAGTCTCCCACCATTATCAATCTTCCCTTAGCAAATCGTTCAACCCTGTTAAATAAATTTTCTACAAATTTTACTGAATTAATATTTGGTGCATATAGGTTAACTATAGTATATATTTCATTTTGTATTTTACAGATTACTATTATAAATCTGGCTTCTGGGTCCGTTTCTTGATATAATATATCAACTTTTATTTTATTACTAAATATCATAGCTACGCCTCTTTTCTTTTTCCCTAACATTGAGGCAGATAAGACTTTAGTTATGTATTTATTCTTAATTTGATTATCCATTGAATTGAGCCAATGAGTCTCTTGAAGTAAACAGATATCTATTTTTTCTTTTTTTAATAAATTAACTAATGTAAATCGCTTTTGAGGACTGTTTAATCCTTGTACGTTTAACGATAAAAAACGTACCATCTAACTTTAGATCTTTTTTTCAACCTCATATCTACCCGGCTAAGGCAAAAAAAAATATTATTCACAATCCACATATAAAGAAAAAAAGAGTAAGACTTACATATATATAAAAAAATAAGACATAATATCCTTATACATATAATGTAATATAAAAAAATTTTTAAACAAAAAAAGACATACAATATGTAGTACTGCTCCTTTACTTCGTGCTGTACATACATAAAATTTATCCAAAAGGTCCTTCCCTTTATCCTGGACCTCATAACACTGAACCACTTAGGATTCAAATCCATCTGTGGTTATCAATACTGGGGGTTTATAAATCAAGTTCGCGGGCAAGCGAGAGAAAAAAAAAAGGAAAAAGAATTCTCTACCCTCTTATCGGTCTATATGTTTTCATCTATATAATTTCTATATA
The DNA here is from genome assembly GCA_029215755.1 of Spea hammondii. Lineage (NCBI taxonomy): Eukaryota > Metazoa > Chordata > Amphibia > Anura > Pelobatidae > Spea > Spea hammondii. The sequence continues at coordinate 2,136,103 of JARDYJ010000001.1, forward strand.
CATACTACATACTATATACATTGCTACTTATTGCATCATTTATATCATAAATTTTTAATTTCATTTTTATATAAAAAGAAACATTTCGTCAAATAAAATTTCTCTGCCCTCTTGTCTTGCCTTTTCCCTTTTCTTTTCATTGTTATCTATATGCATACTATATACATTGCTACTTATTGCGTCATTTATATCATAGATTTTAAATTTCATTTTGTAAAAAAAAAAAAAAAAAAGGAAAATAATAATAGTAAGTGTCATTTCCAAGTAAGTATTCGGAATTTACATTCCTACATGAGTCTTGTGTCATTCTTAATGATAATATAAGTACTAGTGAAAATCATATCAATCCATTAATGTATATAAAGAAAAAAAAAAAATAAAAAAAAAAATAAAAAAAATTGAAAGAATATCTAATCTCCTATATAGGAGAGTGTATAAATTGTGTGACGTGTTGAGTGTAAATGTAAGTGAAAGTTTTCCCCCTCTTAAAAGGGTAACAAAACAAAACTAGGGGACTTACGTCCTTTTAGTGAGAGTGTAAGATTCTTTAAAATCTAAAGTCCTGTGTACTAAAAAAAAGAAGTCTTGTGTAAGAAGAAAATACATATAGATAATAATTTGTGTCCCTGATTAATAAAGTGAAGAAAAAAAAAAAAATAAAAAAAATAAATAAATGTTTTATCTCATTTCAAGTGCAATATTATATTCGTAACTTTATCCCCCAAAAAGAGTTAGGGAAAAAGAAGAAAAGAAGGAAAAGAAGAAGAAAAAAAAAAAAAAAAAAAAAGCGAGGCACTCTTATTTCATATTGATTTAGTTATCATTTTCCTTTAGATATCCACCATTCTTGAGCCTTTTTACTTGTGTCAAATTGATATGATTGTCCTTCATAAAATACCATCAATTTCGAGGAATATCCCCATTTATATCGCACATTATTTTCTCTTAAACTCTTAGTAATGTCCTTATATGAGGTTCTTTGTTGACGGGTTTTTAAGGATATATCTTGAAAGAAAATTATGTTTTTGAATCTTTCTTCTTTTGGATTATATGATCTTGACGAGTAAAGAATTTTCTGGCGAATCCGGCATGATGATAATTGAGCAATTATATCTCTAGGAATTTCTGTAGTTATAAATTTCGGTTTTGTTATCCTATGTGCTTTTTCTATGTAGTTTTCATTTTGTACTTCTGTTATGCCCATATCTTGAAATAGCATAATTAGAGTCGGAATTAAATCTTTCCGAGTAATCTTTTCTGACAAGCCTCTAATTCTGATGTTTTTATTTCGACTTCTGTCTTCCAAATCTGCTAATTTAGCTTCCAATGTAATTATTCTATTTTCTAATAATAGTTGATTTTCTCTGATAGTATCTTGCTGATACTTAATCTGTTCACAATTTTGTTCTACCGTTTTAAGGCGTTCACCAATATTGTTAATATCGCTTTTAATGTCCATGAAATATATTTTTAATTCTTGTTTTATTTGAATTAATTGTTGTTCTGCACATTCATGCATGCATTGCTGCATGTTTTCTTTGGTGAATATATCACCATGTCTAATATTTTTACTCATGGTCTGTTTAGGTAATATTTCTGAAGTCTCTTCAACACTCTCTTCAGTTATATTCACATTTGCTTGTTCTATATCTGTATCTTCTAAAGTCTGATCTTGTGTTTTCTTTTTTTGTGGGATAGGAGAGAACATTGCCACCATTTTTTTTTCTTTTTTATTGTCTTGATCATTTTTTCTATCCTTTCTTTTCTCTTCTGTCCCTCTTCTTTGCGACATCTTATCCCCTCAGGTTATTATAGATATTAGTATATATATATATCTATTTGAGTATTTGTATATCTTTATACCAGTATGTTTAATATATTCTCGAGAGAAGAAAAAAAAAAAAAAAAGAATATTATATTATATTGACTCACAGCGTTGTTCTTTAAAATAATTTTTCATCATCTTGAATTCGGTGGGTATCTTTATGCCACGGGGTCCTCCGGTGTAGTTGTTCAAACCGAGACCCCTCGCCACACCACCACACGCTAAACGTTCCGCCTTTATCTTTATTTCTTTCTTTCTGGTTTTTTTTTTTTCTGATAATTCTTTCCCTCTTAGATGTTAAGAGGAGCGGTATTCGTAGGGCAGTAGCGGTGTACGATGTACGGTGTACGTAGGGCAGTAGATTTCTTTCCACCACCGGGAACGAAAAAAAAGTCTCTTTCTGGCACCGAGAACGTGCCGCTATTTTCAAATAGATTCCCGGGCAAGGTTTACCTTCGCCTCCGTGGCAAATCGAGGTGAGTGCCGGCTCGCTCGTTTGCCCGCGAACTCAGACGCTCCGCCCCTCTAGCGTCCTACGTCCTCACGCATCCCCCCCGAGAGTACCCGACCTTGGCTACGTTTAAATGGACTCTTGTGTACTTCTGTAATCCCTGACCACGGCTTGTATTAAGACATCGCTTCCGGTATATGCCTGTCTTTTGTGGAATAAATACCTGTTTGCACCACTCTGGAATCACCTGTGTTTAGCGTCTCACTGCGCTGTGCTCCGTTCCCCTCCCTTCTGACACTCCCTTACAAATATGCCTACGTCCCAGTAGAACCAGGGCATAGTCCAATTGTAAGGGGCTGAGCTGTCCTACTTTTCCCACTTGAATTGCCTCCATAGGGGCAGTAGAAAGAAGCTAGACATCCTCAAGAATAGGGGAAGTCTTTCCCAGCACCCAAAAGGTCCTAAATGCGCTCAAGCCTCACGAGTATTAGGATTTCTCCAGCATGCATCCACCCGGTGTTGGGGAGTTCACAACAGATTTCCTAGAGTCTATACACCCGAAGGCCGAAGAGTGAAATCAGCCAATGATCAAATTTTGTTCTTGTCAGAAAGGCATCAGTTAGAACCCCAATAGCAGCATGTCTACATAAGTAGATAGGCCAAGGTCTAACAACAACCAATCGTCACGGACCTTAGGATAACATCTTAGCCAAAAGACTGAGAAGCAATTTTTTCTTTGAAGTCCCAAGGTCAGTGCTTCGCTGTGAAAAAAATAAAAAAGTGCCAAGTGCCATAAGGCCCCAGTGGACACCAGGTCTGCTTCTTCATTTTCTTCAGGGGGTCGCACTCCCGAAGCATATGCGGCCCCTTCCTTCTCTCCCTGGCCATAAGGCCTGCAGGAGTTCTGGATCTTCTTGGTCCCTCCCTGCAAGGGTTGGGACCACTGAAATACTTGCTCAGAAGAACTATCTAACTCCCCTCCTCACCAGAAAAAACAGACCTTTTTATGGGACCCGGCTCCACCAAGGCTTTTCAGTGATTAAAAAATCATGTACTGTGTCCGTCCATTTCTGCTTTTGCTTTCTGCTTCCGGCTGGTGTGATAAAAGCAAAAAAAGGCTGGGGCTAGTGCATGCAAAAATAAAAAGTGCATGGAGTGGTGCAAAAGGTGCTTAACAGCACGTGACATGTAAAAAGTGAAGTGCGCTTAACCTCACACATTCACCCTATGCACAGCACCCAGTCCTGGACCAAAGACTGGGGACCTAACACATCCTCGGGGCTTCATACTTTCCCAGCCCTAAAGCCAGAGAACCTAGCTTTCCCTCTCCTTTAGGTACTCCCTTCACCTTAGCCAAAAGGCCGAGACGCAATTTTTTTTTTTTTTTTTGTTTGAAGCCCGAGATTTCTACTTAGGGAGCCACAAGGCATCAAAACAATGCCATATCCTTGCCGTGTTAAAAACAAAACGTGAATCAGTAAGAAGTTGATAGGCACACGTGCACTAAATGATTAAATAGAAATAAAAAGTTGTCCAGCCATTTCCATATGGCTGAATAAAAATAAAAAAAATTCACACTAAAGCCCAAGAGGGTGAAGCGGTGAAGAGTGCTCTTGTAGCGAGGCCCTCCGTGCTATTCATGTAAACACACTCACAACTATAGTGCAGGGCTGTGGATGTGACCTAGAACTACTCAAATAAAGCATCTTGTCCCTAAAGCCAGAGAACCAAGTTGTTATTCCTTACCAATTTTTTTTCTTTGGATACCACTCAGTTTGAAAGCACATTCCTCCATTATCACACCAGAACGGCTTGTCAAAACATCCTCATGGCAAAATAATTCAAATAATGCAAAAAAGGAGACTAATACTTACTACATACATACGATATCAACTAAAAAAAGACCCTTCCCCACGACCAAAAAACAAAAAAGCCACACACACTTACACCATTCCTTCCACTTTTTAGCCTTCCACACACCTTCTGCATCCATTTTTCCCTCTAAATTTCAAATCCCTAAAATAAACCAAAAAAACACATACAACCAAAAAATCTCGCAATAACACCAACTTTCTCCAATTTGTCGGACTGGTACAGCACAAACTTGCTCCCCTCCCACCAAACACCCAACAACCTCCCTTAACCGATTAGCCAAAACTTTCGCAATGATTTTATAATCAACATTCAATAACGTAATTGGTCTCCAGTTCTTCAAACCCTTCTACTCCCCTTTCTTAAACAATAACACTATCACACCATCCTTTATAGACCGTGATATCTCATTTTTTCCTCTAAACCTCCCTACAAACTTCCAAAAAATTACCCCCCAATAAATCCCAAATCGTACAATAAAATTCACTCGACAAACCATGACTACCCGGTGACTTATTTTTGCTCGAACTCAACCTCCTTCTCAACTACCTCCTTTACCAACCAATCTTGATCCTCCCTTCCCACCTGAACTTCTAACTCATCCAGAATACTGTCTTCCATCATCAAATCCCTCCTATCTTCCGCATACAAACCATCATAAAATTACGCAACCACTCGCAACAATTCACTCCCTTCAACCAAAGCTCCATCACACAAACCATCAGCTTCTTACCCCCAAAAGCTCTCTCAAAAACCTAGTACACTTTTCATCCTTATCTAACACATCCAAACAGGCTTGAAACATGATTTGTCGACCCCTATCCTCCACACACTTATTCATCCGATCTATAGCTTCTGCCAAATCCTCTCCCACATCCACCCCTCATCCCGCAAAGTCTTCAAATAATCCACTCTACCTTGCCAAACCCTCCAATCAGCCCGCTTCACGCTCGCTCTTACCCAACTCTCCTTCTTCACCCATTCCCACCACTCAAACACAGACCCAAACCCATCCTTCCGATCTCTCCACTTACCATACAACTCCCTAAAACGATTTTGGACACCTACATCCAACAATTTAACATTCAACACACACATGGTCTGTGAAAACCATTCAAATCCTCACCCACGATCCCAGCTGAAAGAAACAAAAAAATCAATACGTGATTTTACCTGCCCGCTCTCACAAAAAAAAAGTAAAAATCTGCCTTATCTTTTTGAAATACAATCAAATCCGTTAAACCCATATCCTCCACCACCCCAACAATTCCCTACTAGACACATCTAACAAAGACCCCACACCCCTCATACCTACTCTATCTGTAACCCAAAGTATGCAATTGAAATCCCCCACTAAAAAAGACTTGTTCTCTCCCAAGCAAAAAAAACTTAAGTCTGAAATAATTCTACTCTCTTCCTTCTACACACACCCCCATACAAAAAAACCCAAACATCATTGCTCCCCCAATTCAATTTCCACCTTTATTATTTGAAACAAAAGCCCAAGAAATAACATCCCGACACCTCCATTCTGCTTATTACAATAAGAAAAACAAGAAGGGCCATGCAACCATGACTGACCAACAAAAGGTTCAGAAAGATTACACTCCTGAATACAATAAACATCTCCTTTTAGTGCGGTCAGAGCCTCAAAAACAGCAGATCATCTCGCGGTACTCTTGATACTACGTACATTTATAGAAACAATACAAAAGGTCATCAGGGATATAGATATAGATATAGATATATATATATATATATATATATATATATATATAACCATATCATGCAAAAACTATGTCCCAGTCCTGAACTTTTTCGATTCTTTTTCTTCCATTGTTAGGGCAACAAAACCTGAAATGTTCTTTTTCCACATTTTTTTATAGTCAACGAAAGCCATCCGCAACCCACTCCCCTCAGACGTATCAGAACCCAGGGAATCGCACACTACACCAAACTGGCTCTGTGATGATAAAGAGGACTCTTTATGCACCCTTTTTTCAAAAGCTCCCCCTGCATCCATTAACGTATCCTCCTCAGAAGCCGAGGAATCCACCCTAGGTTCCTCCTCTATTGCATCAATATCCAATAGTTCAGGTGAGACAGACTCATCTCCATCCGGCACGCACTCGGAGCTTCAAGCACCCCTGGCCCCACCTCAACAGAGGGAATCTGTGACACTTTTTGACTCCAACCGGCCCAACCGATGCTCCAGGCTTAAGAGCTTCCATTTCCACCAACTGTTCCTGAAGTGCTTCCGCGACTACTTCTTCAGGAGCAGAGTTGTGTGCCAATTTCAGGCATCTTCTAGCCAAATGATCATCAGCCCCACACAGATCACGTATGAGGGCACACTCAACAGCCTTTTGCCCCTCAGCACCACAATTATGACATCTAGGACCAGATGAACAATCTTTCATCGTGTGTCCAAAACAAACACATTTCCTGCAATACTGAGGATTGTCCAGATAATAAAGAAAACCTTGATTCCCCCCAATCAAAAAGTTCTGAGGTGGATATAGCATACCTCCGTATACCTTCACGTCAGGCTGTAAAGTTGCCCAAAACTTTCTTTTCCCGTTATATACACCATACTCATTCAAACGTTGGCACAGTTGCGGCACCCAGGAGCACGCACCTCGGGCTCCAAAAAAAAAAATATTTTCTTGACATACCTACTAAGAAAAAGGCGAACATCTTCATCACTAACAAAAGGATTAAACATATGGACTATAATAGGCACTCGTCTAGAAGTTGTACATGACAAAAACTTCAGCCCAGCCAACAAAGGATACTCCGCCTTTTCTTTACACCTCTGCAGCATGGTCATCACCCCAGAATCCACAGTAAAGGTAATATCAACAAAACCTCTCTTAAAAAAAGGCTAAATACAAAAAACTGTTCCCAAGAAATCCCAAGATCTCCTTCCAAAATCAATAACTGGATCTCCTGAAGCCTGATCTCTGGTCTCCTCTTCTCATCAATAACCATCTAGACTGTCCGTGGTATCGAAAGTTCTCCAACATCCTGTTCCCCTCTTGCTCTCATTGCAAGGCTCTGACGGACCCCCAATAGCAGCACCTGCCTTAGAACCCCACTTAAGGGGCCGATGCCCGGAGGCCAAGAGCCATACTCTGCCTGCAATGGGATTTCCGGTCTAAGAACTCCTGTCACTAGAACACTTGATCTTAGCTAAAAGACCGAGAAACAACACCAAGAAAAAACTCCTAATGAGATAAAACAGGATCCGTCTTTATTGAGCCAGCCTCCAAGAGCCTTTCAATAGGCTGACAGTGAGTTAAGACCAGCATGCATCACGCCATATGTAAACCGCAATATGCAGATCATATGCAAATTAGTTTAACATAAAACCACACCAACTTACACAATCCTGCCATCAGAATCAAACTGGGATCTAGAGCGCTCTGGCTTTCTTACTGTTGCCACCCTGTATCCCTAATCAGGTACACGATGACTTAAACATAAATCCAAGCAAAGGAACCAAATATTGCACTGCGATTTGTGTTCACTGTAGCCTGCTGGAAGTATGTTATGCAATCCATGGGTCCTCCTTCTATAATGGGAAAAACAGCCTCCAGATGCCACCCAAGTCAAGTCTTGTGACAGAAGCCAACACAGTGAACTCCTTCAATGACTAATCTACATACCTGGGAACTCTCTGGTTTTGACTCAGAGATTGCCGGGTGAAGCACCGGTGCTCCGGGTCAAGACTCGAATCCTCCGGGTCACAGGAGCAGCGTCTTGACACGCCCCGCTCCCTGCTTATTTTCTCTTTAAATGGGGGTGTTTCCTACTGCTGTCAGCAGGAACTCCCACCGACGGCGGGATATCCCACTGATGTCAGTGGGAACACCCACTGACATCGCGGGACCGCCCTCTGACATCAGTGGGCAGTCCTGGTCGCGTCCTGCAAGAGAAGGCTCCAGGTAGCCAGACCCCAGAAGTTCCCAGGTATGCTAAGATATTGTTTGGGAGTGGAATGTTGAGTGCCCGCAGAAGCAAATAAGAAAATAACTCAAAAAAGAGAAGAAGTCTTTACAATTGTCTGCAAATTGTTTTGGCGACTCTAATTTTTTGAATCTTCCAAGCGATCCTGCAGAGCTATAATGGTTTCTTCATAGGTGTGAATTGTAGTATTAAGGATGTTATCTTCTACTTCGGAAGCTTTTGTTTCCAGCTCTGTCATTCAGTAATGTTGGGAGGTGAGTTTTTTGAGTATTATCAATAGATGTGGCCATTTTTTTCAGCTTGGCATCCAACAGTGTACATATAAGTTTGATAATGTATTGTGCTGAGAGAGATGTTGGCAGTTCTTCTTATGTCCGTGTGTGATGCTGGTTGTATACCTTTTACATTTATTGCTAGGGCAACAGGCGTTTTATAAGGGCAGACAGATTTGCGTAGAAAGAGAAGCTCAGAGTACTTTCGCAAAAAGACAGAGCAACTGTGAGCACCATGGGGACAGCCTTTCCCTTGTCTCTCCAATTGGACTAGGGTTGCCCGGAGGCCATGTGGTTGAAGAGACCTGGTTCATGGAACTGATACAGAGGAGAATGTGGTCAAGAAAGATGACAGAACAAGACTTTCTTCTAATGACAAACCGCAGCCCCTTTGTGACCTGTGATTTACCAGGTACCTGATGGGAAAGTGCCCTTATAGGAACAGTGATGTACCTGGTAAATCAAGGGTAACAAATGCCCTTGCGTCACCACAACCATGACACTAGCTGGGGCACAGCTGCTGCTGACGACTTCCAGGAAGTCCAGGCATGTCAATGATCACATGGCTTTTTATTGAGGCTTAACTAAAAAAAAATAAAAAAAATAATAAACTCTGTGACTGCTGTCGTGTCCCAGCTGTCATAGGCAGTTTCAGGGACAGAGGGCTAAGTTTCTTCAGTGGCCACGCAAATGCAGGGACCATGGAGCCCGCTAGCAGTGTTTCAAGTTTTATAGAGCTCTTCCATGTCACTGTGCATGCTCTTTTGGGAAATTGTTGTGAATGGGTTTATGCTAATTGTGTGTAACCTTTTTGGTGATTGCAAATGCTGTGTGGCCTTCCTACAAGGAGCGTTTTTTACAAGCCTACTGCACACATAGCTCTTGCAGTGCAATAAAAGTAAAGACATTCCGTTCTTCGGATCAATCTCTCAACATCTAAGAAGGCATTAGTTGAGTTGGACCTTCATGTGTGAGAAGCAGAAGGAAATCATTTAAGGAAGGTGAAACCAAGCGAATGAGAACAGCCACTTTGACACGGTGGCTAAAACTCTTATTCTTTATGTAGTGCCGTGTAATGATGTCGATGAGAAAATGATAGGCCTTATACATATTGGTAAGATGGATACATGTGCCAAGCTTGGGGTCAAGAAGAGAATTAGCTAGAAAACAATTGATACTGCTGTATCAGTCTATTGGTGGATAGACCAAAGAACTCTGGGGTACCATATAGCAACCAAAACTCATAGTGTAAGGTGGTCCTGGTCATCTGAATGTCTCTCCTCCAAGGTCATGAAAACCTGTTAATTTCACTTTAACTAAGCACAGGCGATATAATGCTAGTATCACAATGTCACACACAGCACTTACTTTGTATTAAAATACACAACACATTATTTTCAGCTCCAACTAAACATTTTTTTTAACTACTGGATTCCATGGAGCTCGATACCTAAAAAAAAAAGACACAAGGTGTTAAGCTATTCCCAGTACGTGATGCTCTTTTAAACACGTCCCTTGCGTTTTCAGACTCCTTCCAAATTATATAAAAATCTAAAACTCGGTAAATCAGATTCATTTGCAAAATACATGAACAGGTCTGACTACGAACCCTCACACATCACACAGACTCGGGCCGAGCTTCCCTGGGAGAAGATTATTTCCTGGTGAAGAACCAGAGCTTTCTGATGGGTGGCAGATCTGCTCTGAATACACTAATGTCCTGTCTGTGTTTTCTGTTGGCACGAGGGGATTTTCAAAGACAGAGACCAGGCTGCCATCTAATCTCTAAAAATGCAATATTTCAACCCAAGTATGTCCAGGATGGAGACATCATCATTGGTGGGATATTCACAGTAAAGCTTATTTTGAAGGAGAGATCAATTCAAGGAATGCGTGGCTCGGCCGTTTTCTGTGAGGCGTAAGATGTTTATAATATTTCCTCTTAATTTTATCATGTATGTACTGTCTAAGACCATCTGTATGTATGTATATGTTATGTATGTAAGACTGGTTTTGCCATTGAAGTTATACAGGTGTTTTATACAGGGCTCATGTTTGGGGACTATGAATGAAGTACTAATCTCTCCTTCCCAGTATGAAACCTGCTTATAGTTGTATCAAAAACAGATTGTTAGCTACCTGAGTATCTGATAAATCTCTAATATCTGGAGCTGAAACATTGCAGAGGGCCAAGCAGAGGGTCGGTAACCTGAACATAAATCAGGGGCTTTATTTAACATTCCATGATCCTCCTGTCCACATCATTTACGTATTAGAAGAAGATGCAATGTGTAACATATGTAAATGTGATGTTTTCCTGAAAATTTTTTTTGTTCTTCTCACAATGGAAGGTTTTGAATTAAATAAAATATGTATTGCAAAGTTAATTAGAGGAAAGAAGAATTTTAGTTATGAAGAAAGACTAGAAAAACTGAACTTGTTTTCACTTGAAAAGAGACGTCTAAGAGGGGATCTGATCACACTGCACAAATATATACAGGGTCTGTATAAACAGCTCTCTAGTGATCTATTCACCAAGAGATCTCTACAAAAGACACTGGGTCATCGGCTGAGACTCAAGGAAAGGAGATTTCAGCATCAGCAGAGGAAAGGGTTCTTCACAATAAGAACAGTAAGAATTAGGAATTCTCTGCTTTAAGATGTTGTATTATGTAACTCTGTGGATATTTTTAAGAAAGGTCCGGATGCTTTTCTGGTTCAGCATAACATGAAGGACTACAACTGATAAAAGGACAGTCGTATCAGCAAATTGATCCAGGGAGTAATCTGATTGCCGCTATAAAATCTTTATATAGGGAGTATAAAGGATTTTTTTTCCCTGTTGTGGCATAATTGGAAATTGCCCGAAGTAGGGTTTTTTTTGCCTTCTTTTGGATCATCATTAGAACTAGGTATCTGTCAAAGGTTGAACTTGATGGATTGAAGTCTTTTTTCAACCTACTATCCTATACCATTTCATTAAAAAACAGTAAGATGACCTCCCCACCGTCCTGTTCATCCTGTGCCTGAATTGGAAAGATTAGTCAGTTATCAGCATTGAAGCCTTCTAGCCAGAGTAACTGGTTCTTATTCACATACATTTTCCTACTCAAATAGATTACATTATATATATATATTTACTTAAAAACTATTTTTTAAGTTACCGTTTTATATATCAATCTTTTATCCTTCACTTCCTCCCCACAGGCCATTTACTCAGTACTACAGGCATCTTTTGGCTTTTATTTTTGCCATCGATGAGATAAACAGTAATCCGGATCTTTTACCCAACGTGACTCTGGGATACCATGCACTCGATTCCTGCGGAGATGTGAATAAAGCCATAGACAATGTGTTACAAATATTATCCGGACCCTCTAGGACTGTCCCCAATTATTCCTGTAGAGGTCACGGCCAACTGGCTGGAGTTATTGGAGATCTGTCTTCAAAAACATCCATACAAATCGCCACTATACTGAGCCTATACGGATACCCACAGGTAGGAGACACTTCTACAGGAGCTAACATCCCTTTTTCTTTCGTGGCATCAGCATCAACCATAACTTCATCTATCATAACCTGAACAAGGAGTATATTCACTGTTCACCCAGGATAGTTGGGCTACAGGATGAGAATTGTTTGGTAGGCAGTCATTTTAACATTTAATAAAGCTTTTAGCTAATGGCTGTGACGGGGACAGGCTTACTGGAGTTGCCCCAGACCTCCTGTCCCCGGGCAGAGACAGACATTTTCGTAGAACTCTGGCTCAAAGTGTTTCATTGTGTGAGGGTGTTTTGGAGGTCTTTGTTGAGGATTCGTGTGCTGTTTAGCCAGGTCATGGAGTGCGTCTGTGTCCTATTTCTGATCCCATCGCCCAGTAATATTTTATAGGAAGTTTTTAAGTTATAGCCGGAATGAATGTGGCTGCAGCTCCAGCCCTTCAAAGGGACAATCATGTAACCTGACTGGAGCACTTAATCGGCCAGCACAGCCATGTTTGCCCTGACGACAACCTCACTACAGGGGGGATAACACAGGTGGGGAAAACCATTGTATCCCTTAATCCCCTCACTTTATCCATTGCTTGTGTACTCCTTGAGCTGATAGAATTGTATGTGTTTGTAAATAAAGTTCTTGTTTTACGGCACAAATTGTGGTCTGACTGATCCGTGGATACCAGGAGCTCCGTATGAGGGTACTGACTGGTGATTCCTCAGCCCTCAAACAGGGGGACCCGGCCTTGGGTACGGTGACCCTGTAACAATGGCCATGACATGATGCCATTTTCATATACGTGCACACACATGGAACCCTTACATTAACAGGAGATAAACTTCCGTGTCTCTGCTTCTGCGGCCACATTTCTGATTGTAAAGGATGGGCTGTTTAATTATCTTTTATGAGGCCTTGCTTGGCTTCGTGTTTCAGAAAGAAAACCGAAGCCAATAAAAACACAGCTGATAGCTTGTTCATGACCCGCTTTGTGGCCTGGGGTTTTCTTATTTCTGTACATGCTGCTCTCCCTTTTTTAATTTTACTTTCCCTTTGCCCATCTTCAACTAGAATATTTAATGGTTGCCCACATCTGGTAAGGAGATGGCCCTGGATCTCATCTGTCCTGTCCTGTCTTTAAACTGGGCTGTGCTCTACATTAACATCGGGGTCAGTGAGGATCACTCTCTGAGTGTCAATGGTTGCACCAGTGTGAGAGGTTCCTCTGCTGGCAATACCCCTAATACTGTTATCATAACTTAATTAAGTGATTAAAATTGTCTGTTTTTGTTTGTTTAGATCAGCTATGGAGCCACAGATCTTCTTCTATCAAACAAAAAATTGTACCCATCTTTTTTCCAAATCCTTCCAAATGACCGGATCCAGTTTGATGCCATTATAAAGCTTCTGAAATATTTTGGGTGGAACTGGGTTGGTATCCTTGCTTCAGATGATGATGCTGGAGAGAGACAGACTCGGGAACTGACAAGCATGGGCGAACACCATGGTATATGCTTTGAGTTCACACTAAAGATACCTTCAAAAACTGATGATAAAATAAGTCAAGTGATAGAAAGAAACAAGCTTATTATTAACCACTCAACCTCACAGATTATTGTACTCACTGGGGCAGTTTCATTGGCATCTTTGTATTTGTTTAGTAAAGACAGTGGTGACATACACAAAAAGACCTTCATTATCCCAGCGAGTTGGAACATTCTCTTTCTTGGAGACGGTATCACAACTCCATTTGATGGTGGTTTGATGTTTACACATCCTATTAAGGCCATCCCAAATCTTCATAACTTATTAGAGAATGTCAGTATGTTAACTCGACCCAATGACCTTTTACTGGAAGACATCTATTTATATTATTTCAATTGTTTAACTTCGGACCCCTTTTGGAATGAGTTAATGAAAGTAATCAATAAAGCATCATTTATCAACTGCACCAGGACAGACCGTATCGCTAAACTTGGCTACGCGTTGTATGACACTTTTAGGTTTCGGACCACACACCACGTGTACATCTCAGTCTATGCCATGGCTGTGGCTCTAGATAGATACCAACAAGACTTTTCAAAGAAAATAGGTAAACGTGCTGAAATATCTTATATACGTAAGGTAAGCAAAGAATAATATTTTTCAATAAATACAGATTTTCGTTATTACCAAATAAAATCATATATGCGGATTATTACTAGTTTTGTGATGAAGATTCTAATACTTTATATTCTATACTTAAAGAAATAAAATTTGAGATATTATGAAGAGGATTTGGTAATGCATAGTTAACCAGCCGTTGCCAAAAAAAACCCAAAAAACTCTTTTTGGAAGTACTGTAGCAGAGCAGCCTTGAGTTTTTACAACCATCAAGAACAGAATTAGGATTAGCAAAATTTAGCAGCTGTCATGTTTTCCAGATTCTCGGTGCTCTGAGGTCTCTCCACTAAAAGGAGAGCTTTCTGGAGAGATTGCAGTAGAGTTGTGTTTCAGATCCTTGACTCTACTATACATTATAAAGGACCATCCTCAATGCAGGAAGAGCTTGGCTGGACCTGTCTAAGTCTCCTCGCCCACTGATTTATACATTATACAGGGCCAGCTCAGCCCTTCTTGCTTGAGAAACCTGCCAGTGTTGGACGTTTATTATGAATAGCGAAGTTTTGTATGATTTATGGGAAGGTCGAGACATAATGAGGATTTCAGTTGGATGAAGAATGGACAATGACCAGAATCACTCTTTTTCTATTCAAACCATAAAATATAAATCACAATATAACACAGGCAGCCTGGGAGCAGCACAACGACTGGGATGAAAACATACGCAAAAAATCCCTGTGTTTTTGGGTAATGTTATGACATTTTTAAATGAAATGAAGCGAATAAAACCTCTAATATGTGCACGTTTAATTATTACAGAACTTTTTAAGAAGACTTAATTTAAAATACCCCAGTGGAAAGGATGTTTTCTTTAACGAGAATGGAGAAAATGAGTTTGTCTATTACATTAATAATTATGTAGTGTTCTCCAATAAAAGTTACTTAGAACAACATGTCGGGATGTTCAAAGTGTCCGCTCCAGAAGGAGAACAACTTGCCATCAATAAAAGCAAAATAACATGGAAATACAACTCCAGGGAGGTCAGTGGGACTTAAGTGACTTATTGTCCTGACATAAAAGTAATTAGATAAAAAGATGAGAAGTATCTCTTTCAGGTAATATGTGTCTACTCTTTGACATATTCCCCATATTATTTACGCTCATAGAATGTTGAATATAAGTTGTATGAAGGCCTGGTATACTTGTCATGTTACATTGCGTATATAGCAGCCTATCTTGGGTGCACTCCCTAACCTGGGAGATCCCAGGAACTTGGTCCAGCTGAGCTGAGACTCTTTGGTGGGAAGATACAACTGCAACTCTCCCAACTGCCAGGTTAGAGAAGGCCCCTTGTCTTCTGAAAGATCTGAGAGATACACAGAGAGATGGACATTTTGTGCATTTTAGCATTATAGTGTATGTGCATACCTGGGAAACCTTCAGCAGTCTCCAGATAAAGTTATATTTCCCCAAATCGGTTTCATCTCTCGATGAAGAGGGGAGCTCTGGATAGCCTTCTAAGGGATGTTAATGGGGGGGTCATTGATCAGATGGTTAAACATTGATCACGCCACTTTGTGATTTGTTCTGATATTCCTTTTAATAAGGACTGCTTGGTTTTAAGATTCCTCGTTCTCGATGTTCTGAAGATTGTCCTCCTGGCTACAGGCGAGTTTTGCACAAAGGGAAACACAACTGCTGCTTTGACTGCGTCCCGTGCTCAGAAGGAGAGATCTCCAACACAACAGGTGCATATCAAATGTTATCAGTTAATCCGATGAGATTACATTAAACCCAGATATACAATCAGCAATGTGGGTTAGAGAACACTGTTAATTTTGGGAGTCTATGGGGAAACCTGTGTTCAGTTTATATAGATGAAATTCACATTTAGTCATTGAATGTGAAGCTTAACATCTTCTTCACCATGTACAAAGTCACATGAATTATTAACGAAGAGAGAGCAGACGGAAGTGATACGTCCTCACTTACTAACACTCGTTAAACAACTCATTTACACAACCCTTGTTTGCAAGTGTCTGCTGCTTTCGATTTGCGGCTACAAACGTCCTTTTTTTATCATCTCTCCAGCACTCACAGCTTAATGGAAAGGCCACAGGGAGACTGAAACTGGTCAGATAACACAATGATATTATAATGTGGTATCATCCTGCAGCTTGCAGTCTCTTGCGTCACGTTTAGTTGATAGACCTGAATGAGATTTCGAGCTGTTCATTCACTCGCAGAGCTGGGCGTTGTGCATCGTGTCTATGAAAGTGATCTATCGTATTAAGTGAAGTACAAGTTGCATTCAGCTTCCGTTTTAGAATTCCCCTTAATCTTTCGATTTCTGGAAGAATATGCTTTGTCTTGAACATCTAAACTTCTCCAGTGACCAAACAGCAATCAAGACCACAGCTATAAAGTTTCCCTTAATATGATCTCTCCCTGCTTTATCTTTTCTTGAATACCTGAATACGCTTTTCTTATTCTAAATAATAAACATTTTTGAAAAATAATTCATATAAAAGATTTTGGAGCAGTCACAGGATACAGCAGCATTTCACAGAAGACCCTCTAAGCTACGTCACATAATTGATAACATATGTTCCTAACACTCAAGTTACAGAATAAAAGTATAAAATGATTTCTTACAATTTCCTAAATTTTTAGAATTCCCCATCAATTGCTAGTAGACGCATTTGCTGCCTTTTTGGGAGTCAGACTCAATAGCTATGAAATCATTGGATCCTAAACTTAACTCTTAATTTATAAAAGTTCTTATTGTTTGGATATCATTATGAACATGAACTGACACTAAGCCATTGTGTATAATGGTGAGGTATCCATATAAATCACAGAAAGGCACTTCCACTTAAATCACAATGAAAAATGTAAAATAATGGAATCCGCAACATAGTATGTTCTTCAAACATTTTAGGGTTCACCTTGAAAATGACGCACTCTAAAACCGGTTAATGGCTGTTATTTGCTATATTTAACAACATAAAACAACTTGGAAGTGCCTAGGTTCTATGATTCATATGGATACTGAACATTTGTATCGAACATGTACTGAGTTCCACTCCATTATACTCACTGTATTACGCGAGTGTCAGTCCATATTTAGTACTTCGTTGCTCTGGGCTGAGTGGAACTCCATTGGACTTTATTGCTTTGCATTATTTTTGAATATTGAATAGTACTCTGTAATATACATTTTAATTATTACATCATTATGATACTTCTTCTAGATGGAGAGTCTTGCCAGAAGTGCCCAGAAAACCAGTGGCCAAATGAGAAGAAGGATACTTGTGTTCTGAAACCCACTGAATTTTTATCCTTCAAAGACAATTTAATTGCATTGGTTTTTAGTAGACTTGCGCATTCGTCTTCGGGCGAACATGAAAACGAGCACGAAGAGGCCGTTTTTTTGTTCGTTCCGAAGACACGCCGAAGAGAATACAGTGCCGGCAAAACGTAGGAGAAGACGAAGACTCACAACCACGAAAATTTCAAACAGGAGTGAGCTGATCCTCGTCTGTCCAATCAGCTCACTCTTGTGACGTCACGCTAAGGGTCTCGTCCAATGCCTGTGCTGCTGTTTTTTGAATTCTGAAGGCGCCTTTATAAGACCAGAGCTTGCCTGAGAGATCCATTCATTTTTCGCTGTGACTGCTTTGGCAACACTGCTGTGCTGCATCCGAGCGTTACAGAGAGATTGTTCTGTTCTGTGTGAGACTGGTAAGCCTTAGCCTGCCATTTCTCACAGTGTACTTCATCCTCACTTCAGTGCTACTTAATATAATTAATAATAATAATTTGATTAATTTAATTTTTTTTTTATTTAATTTGTCATCAACTGTAGTGTAAGTGCTGTTGAGTTGACAGTGCACCCAGTGTCTCAGTGGCACTGGGGTGCCCTTGCCCTGGGCTGGCACTAGTGCCTACTGCCTGTCCTGCTTAAATAAATTAAATAGAATTTATAAATAATAATTTAATAGTCTATAATTTTATAGTTCATTATAATATTATATATATATATATATATTTGTCAGTCATATATATATATACTATAGTATACTAGTGTAGAGTGTACTGTAGACATTCATCTACTAGTGTCTAATTTAAAATCAGTAATATTAATTAATATAATTAATAATTGAATTCAGTATAAATATATATATATATTTGTCAGTTATAGTTAGTAATAGTATACTAGTGTAGAGTGTACTGTAGACATTCAAGACATCTACTAGTGTCTAATCTAAAATCAGTAATATCAATAATTCTATAATTCTTTCTTATCTTAATAGTTAATTAAATTAGCTATAAATAAAAGTAATAATATTAATTAATTACTACTAGCGTATAGTTCAGCTAATCTTATTAGTACTGGTGCTGCAGCTCTATAGTTTGTGCTTTGTTTTAGCAACAGCAAGAGACCAAGTCAATTTTTCTTAATAATCTTTCATTTTATTTCATTTGTTTTGCTCACCTCAGTCCATCAGTGAAGTGAACTTGTTGGGCTAGTGAGTGCAGCCGCATAAGTGCTGTGTTTTTTTTTGATCAGCAAGCAGTGACGTTAACTGTTTTGCAAAGATTTTCTCATTTATTTTTCATTTTATTTCAATTTTATTAAAAGTACCCTTAGTGTTTTGCTCACCTCAGTCCATCAGTGAAGTGAACTTGTTGGGCTAGTGAGTGCAGCCGCATAAGTGCTGTGTGTTTTTGTTCAGCAAGCAGTGAAGCTAACTGTTTTGCTGTGACATTTTATTTTATTTCTAATTCTTTTCAAGAAAAATTGACTGTGACGAGCTGTACTAAGCAAAGCTTCAAGCTACTAGCTGTAGTACTAAAATAATTCTAATCTTCTTTAATCTTAATCTATAATATATTATAAATAATATATAACAATATAAATTCTAATTCATAATCTATAATATAAGTAATTCTAATTCTAAATTCTAATTCATAATCTATATTCTTCTATCTATAATACATAATATATAAGTAAATTATTTCTAATCTATTAATATTATATAACTTAATATTAATTAATAAATCATACTGAATCTGATTTAACCTCACTTTAGCTTAGTGGGTTTGAGAGCGTCTGCCTAGAGGTAGACTTATAGTAAGGAAATATAGCTTTAGGCTAGCATAGTAGTAGGCTAAGCTCTTAGGCCCGTGTAAATTCAAATTAAAAATAAAATACTGCTAGTTATTAAATAGTTAATAATTTAAATAACTTTAGCACTTTGCCAGATTGCACACAACAGCACAGTGCAGTAGTGCATAGTTTTACTTTTTAAGCAGTAGCACTGAAGAGAGCTTCCTCTAATTTTTTTGTCTTTAATTCATTTTTCCTTTTTTTTTTAATTTTTTTTTTTTTTTTTTTTTTATAGTTTTTTTAAACACTACACTACACTACACACACAACACAAAATTTGAAATGGATCCTCCTTTTGGGACTAAGGAGGGACAAGCTCCATCTACCAACACCACCACCACCACCACCACCAGCACCACCACCACCAGTTCTAAGATGCAGCCTTTGCGTCAGTCTAGTCGGCCAAGTAGGCCAAGCTCTCGCTTATCATTTGGGGAAGCATTGCTTGAAGGATCATCAAGTAAAGGAAAGGCACCAAAAGCAGGCAGTAGTAGTGCGGCTAGGCCCACAAGCTCTATGGTTTTTTACGGAAAGCCTAAAGCACCAGAAGCACGTTCAAAGTTAAAGGGTAGCACAAGTAGTACCAGCCCAGTGACTAAAAAGAAGTGCCTTTTGCCCCAAGCAGCATCTTCCCCATCCACAAGCAGCATGCAAGGTACCAAGCAGAGCCATATTAGCAGCAAGACTCAGAGGGGTCCCAAACAAAAGCGATCTCATTCCTTTGTCGGGAAAACCACCACCACCACCACCACCACCCCCACCGCCTCTACCACCACTAGTGCTGCACCTACTGTTCCCACTGGTACCGCCACGCCATGTCCTCCTAGTACCTCTAGCAAGCCACCAAGTCCTTACAAAATTTTTGTAAAGACAGTTACACATAGTGGGACTCCACCTAGCAAGGTAGCAGAGGAGCCTGAGACTGAGAGGCCAAGTGCAGAGTCTATTCTTCCTGCTCGCACTACTACTAGTCACGAGTCTCACAACGATATCAGTCTTAGCTCCAGCCTAGCAGGAATTCCATTCGATCTGGCTAATGAAGAGCTAGACTATGAGCCAGAGGAAGTAGAGGAGATGAGTGGTCAGGAATCAGATTCCTCAGGGAGCAGTGTCCAAATGACTAGTGCACAATTTTCCCCTGAGCCTCCACCTTCTCCGCTACGATCATCACCATCACCACCACCACCACCAGCAGCAGCAGCAGCAGCAGCAAAACCTAGCAAATCTAAAGCATTTAGCAGTCCCACTATGGCCAGTACTGTTACCACCAGTCCCACCACCACTAGTTCTGCCTCTGTTCATCCACCCCGAGCAGTAGGAGCAGCACCCAAGGCACACTCCAAGGCTATGCGCGCCCCAATTTGGGAGCACTTTGAAAATGTTGAAGAAGGGCGCTATGGAAAGTGCAAACATTGTGGGAAGCTAATAAGCAGAGGGAAAGTGTCTGGCCATTTTACCAGTGCTAGCATGAAGCATCACCTCAGCACTCAACACAACGCTGTGCTATTGGGGAAAGATGCAGAAGTAAAACTTAGTGCAGGCAGCATAGCTGGTGGCCGTGGAAAAACCCCAACAGCTTCTTCTTCTGAGTCAATAGCAGCAGCAGCAGCAGCAGCAGCTAGTGCTGGCAGCCAGAGACCAAGGCAGGTTGGAGCACTGCATGTCCAGCCCACCCTGGAACAATTTGTGGCATTCCAATCCAAAAGGTCAATGCCCAAACAGCAGGCCAATAAAGTAACGCGACTGATTGGTCAGTTCATTGCTGTTGGAGGGGCATCCTTCTCTATGATCGAAGGGGAGCCTTTCAAACAATTGATGGCGGCTGTGGCTCCACAATATACAGTTCCGTCACGTTCCACTTTCAGCAGGAACATTGTCCCCTCATTGTATCGGTCCTGTGTTGCAGCAGTGAAAGAGGAGCTTTCCAAGGCTGCTGGTCAGTGTGTTCATTTCACTACAGATTTGTGGAGTGCACCTAGCGGCCAGCATGCCTTTCTTTCTTTGACAGCACACTGGTGGCAGCCCGGTGTGTCTAAGGAAGCTGCTGCAGCAGGCTACCGATCATTCCTTCTCCATGCAGAAGTGATGAATGAAAAGCACACTTCCCAAAACATTCTGCATGCAATGAGGAAAATGTTTAGCCTTTGGGTGGGAGCAGAGGCGGGCACCAATGTTGAAGTTGGTTTTGTGGTAACTGACGGAGGTGCCAATATGGTGAAAGCGCTGCGAGATGGTCATATTGTTGGTGTGCGCTGTGCAGCCCACATCATCCATCTTGTAGTGAAGGCAGCAATGTCAGAAGGAACTAATGTGGCAGCAGTAGTTCTGTCCCGCTGCAGAAAGATCGCTGGGCACTTTCACCATAGTGTTAAGGCTAGCCAACTTTTGAGGGAAGAGCAAGAGAGGTCAGGTCTTCCCATACACTGCCTACGCCAGGATGTCAGTACACGGTGGAACTCCACGTTAGACATGCTGGAGAGGATTTTGGAGCAGCAGAGGGCAATCCATAATCTTGCCTCAGAGCACAATATTGGGATTACCTCTCCATTGAATAGGGAGGATTGGACAGTGATCGCCCAGCTAGTGGCAGTCCTTAAACCATTCAGGGATGCCACAGAAAATTTAAGCTCAAACACTGCCAGTCTGGCCCAGGTAATCCCAGTGTTCTCCCATCTAGGCAGCAAGATGGATGTGTTCCTTGGAAACCGTGAGGCTGTTCAAGGTGGCACTCTACATCCTGATGTAGCAGCCATAGCCAGGAAGCTGAAGGATCTGCTAAAAGTACACCTTCGCAAACGAATGGAAGAGAGTCCCGAAATGATGCTAGCGTGCCTTTGCGATCCAAGAATTAAGGGAAAGCTAGCTTTGAAATTTAATGTTCTCAGTAGCTACCGGGAGCAATTGGTCAACAAGGTGCGTGACTGGCAACGTAAAATGGGAATGCTGTCCGAGGAGGGAGAGGTGCAGGAGGAGGAAGAGATGATGTGGTCTACTACTCCTAGCAGCAGCATCAGCAGCAGTGCCACAAGCAGCACAACACAGCTGAGTGGAGCAGCTGCGTTTTGGGAAGAGGCACTTGGGAGTATAGTTGGACCATCTGACAGAGCTAGCAGCAGAAAGGAGAGTAGTGCTGCTGAAATGGTCAAACTTTACCTCTGTGAAGTTCCTTCTGCGCCTAATGTTGATCCTCTTAGCTACTGGGATGAAAAGAAGAGTGTGTGGCCTGCACTCTCATGGGTTGCGCAGCAGCTACTATCATGTCCGCCAACCACTGTTCAAAGTGAGCGCGTGTTTTCTATGACTGGAAACATACTGAGTCCACAGCGCTCACGCATGGCACCTCACCTGATGGAGCAGATTGCCTTTCTTAAATTCAATCTGCCCAAGTTGGGTTACCCAGCTCTTAGCTTGGAAAGTTAATTTTTTTTCTCTGTAATGTTTAAGGTAGTTTCTCCCCCTGGTTGCACGTGTTTGTGGTGTGGCAACGTCTGCTACCTCCGCCGGTGTAGCCAATTTACGCTAGGGCCTAGTGTCTGAGTTCTGGAAGTCCGCTCCCAAACGCCATGGACTGACAGACTTTCATGCTTTGCCCTGGGGTGAAACAGGTGAGCGGGTCGTCAATTGCCCACTCATTCACCTTTTTCCGTTTCCAACGCTGCTGCTGGTGGTGGTGCCAGTATCTTTTGCCAGTTCGCTTCCTGGCTGAAATCATGCCTCAAATGTCCATAATGGAGAGGGTAGTTTCTCCCCCTGGTTGCACTTGCTGCGGTGTGGCAATGCGTGCTACCTCCGCCAGTGTAGCCAATTTACGCTAGGGCCTAGTGTCTGAGTTCTGGAAGTCCGCTCCTAAACGCCAAGGACTGACAGTCTTTGGATGCTTTGCCCTGGGGTGAAACAGGTGAGCGGGTCGCCAATTGCCCACTCATTCACCTTTCCCAATGCTGCTGCTGCTGGTGGTGGTGGTGCCAGCGTCTCTTCTCTGCCAGTTCGCTTCCTGGCTAGTGTCATGCCTTAAATGTCCCTAATGGAGAGGGTAGTTTCTCCCCCCTGGCTGCGTCTGTTTGCGGTGTGGCAACGCCTGCTACCTCCGCCGGTGTAGCCAGCTTACGCTAGGGCCTTGTGTCTGAGTTCTGGAAGTCCGCTCCCAAACGCCAAGGACTGACAGTGTTTGGATGCTTTGCCCTGGGGGGAACAGGTGAGTGGGTCGCCAATTGCCCACTCATTCGCCTTTCCCAATTCTGCTGCTGCTGCTGGTGGTGCCAGCGTCTCTTCAATGCCAGTTCGCTTCCTGGCTGGTGTCATGCCCAAAATGTCCCTAACGGTAAGGGCAGTTTCTCCCCCCTGGCTGCCTCTGTCTGCGGTGTGGCAACGCCTGCTACCTCCGCCGGAGTGGCCAGCTTACGCTAGGGCCTAGTGTCTGAGCTCTGGAAGTCTGCTGCCAAACGTCTAAGACTGACAGTGTTTGGGTGCTTTGCCCTGGGGTGAAACAGGTGAGTGGGTCGCCAATTGCCCACTCATTCGCCTTTCCCATTTTTCAATGCTGCTGCTGCTGGTGGTGGTTGTGGTGGTGCCAGCATCTCTTCTGTGCCAGTTCGCTTCCTGGCTAGAGTCATGCCCAAAATGTCCCTAATGGTAAGGGCAGTTTCTCCCCCCTGGCTGCGTCTGTTTGCGGTGTGGCAACGCCTGCTACCTCCGCCGGAGTGGCCAGCTTACGCTAGGGCCTTGTGTCTGAGCTCTGGGACTGACAGTGTTTGGATGCTTTGCTCTGGGGTGAAACAGGTGAGTGGGTTGCCAATTGCCCACTCATTCGCCTTTTCCATTTCCTTTTCCATTTCCATTTCATTATTTTCCTTCTGATACACAACCAACCAACCAAACATAACACACACAATAACACAAATAACACAGTGACATAATACATAACACATATAACACACAGTGACAACACACATAACACACATAACACATACACGTACAATGCACAAATCACAAGGACCTTTCCTCTTGTTATTTGTCCTGGCCTTCACTTCTACACTCACTAGCATTAACGCTATAACTCACACTTCATACTATAACATTTTTCCATCCACATACCTGCCAACAGACCCAACTTTTTCAGGGACAGTCCTGCTTTTTTCCAGTCCTGTCCCATCTAATTTAGCTATCTAGGTATGCAAATACACGTTGGTAGTTATAGCTCGGTAGGTAGCACTAGTATAAACATTAAATAAATATAATAAAGTACTAAATAATAAATCTAACTTTAAAATACATTTAAATAAACCCCTTAATTTTTTAAAACTCATTAAAATTACATTATTATTTAGACATAATACATCTTTAACCAAACCAGTGCACTGCTACTAATCTTAAACATAACCGTACATTAACCCTAAGCTATTTTTTAGTTCTTGTCCAACATTTTTCCATCCGCATACCTGCCAACACACCCAAGATTTTGGTGGACAGTCCTGCTTTTTTCCAGTCCTGTCCAGTAAAAGTTGGGTTGTTGCAAAGTATGCCATTGTGAATAGGTAGCAAATGTTAGGCATGTATTACAAGTGGTCCAAAATCAATTTAAAAATGTAAAATAATCCCTATTCTTTTATTAAACATCTATGGATGTGTGACTGTGTATGATAAACGGAGGCCAAGTTCCTTGGAGCATTTGTCTCTAGGTCATTTTGTGTACAGTACACCTCAGTACGTGTGTGCAACTCTATTGGTCGTTTCGGCAGGGGGCTGGCCTGCCATCAACTAATAAAGTGCGTTCTGCAATTCACTTGTTGATGCCAGACCAGCCCCCTGCCGAAACGACCAATAGAGTTGCACACACGTTCCTTCACGGCAGCTGCTGCTGCTCCGATGTGTTGTTAACCCCGTATTAACCCCTGCTAGGCAACCGGGAAGGAAACGAAGATCAAACGAGCACGAAGAATGTCTGCGAATATTCGCCCGAAGAGAAGACAGGAACGGGCGAATATTCGCGGAATACGAAGGTTTTTTTCCCCCCGAAGACGAGCACGAAGACGAACACGAAGAGCACCCTGGTGCCCAAGTCTAGTTTTTAGTACAATATCAGTTCTTATGTCTGTCGTAACCTCCATTATCTTGGTTATATTTATTTTGTACCGAGACACCCCCATTGTCAGAGCTAATAATAGGAATCTCAGTTTCCTCCTCCTTGTCTCCATCATCCTGAGCTTCCTCTGTGTGTTTCTGTTCCTCGGTCATCCTGTGGATGTAACCTGCATGCTGCGACAAACTGCTTTTGGGGTCATCTTCTCAGTAGCTGTGTCTTCTCTGTTGGCCAAAACCATCATGGTCTGCATCGCTTTCAAAGCCACCAAACCTGGCAGCAAGTGGAGAAAATGTATTGGAGTCAAAATACCCAATTTTGTTGTGTTTATCTGTTCATTTATTCAGGTTGTAATTAGCATCTGCTGGTTGTCTATTTCCCCTCCGTACCAGGAAATGAACACTCACTCCTACCCTGGAAAGATCGTTATTCAGTGTAATGAGGGGTCAGAAGTCGCATTTTACACTGTTCTGGGGTACATGGGCTTCCTGGCAGCTGTGAGTTTTATTGTCGCTTTCCTGGCCAGGAAATTGCCGGACAGTTTTAATGAAACCAAGTACATCACTTTCAGCATGCTGATCTGTAACGTCTAGATCTCTTTTATCCCGGCTTATATGAGTGTTATGGGCAAAAACACAGTGATTGTAGAGATTTTTGCAATATTAGCTTCTAGCGCTGGAATTCTGGGCTCTATATTTTTCCCAAAATGTTTTATCATTTTGGTGAATCCCAGCATGAACACAAAGAGACAATTGCTAAATGTGGGATTTTAAGATGTGCCACTTGTTCGTTTTATATTGCTGCGGTAAAAGGTTATTATATATGCAACTTCTGCAGGGCAGTACTTAACCAGTCACTATACTCCTCCATGGGCACCTCTTAACCATGGGGACCCTGAGATCAGCAGCACCTTCACCTAGCTGGCTGTCTAAAGGGAATGTATCCAGCTAGGACAATGATATATTTTGCTATGAACTGAATGGTGACAACACACCAGTTGTCTATGTACAATAAACTGGAAAATATTTTATGTCCTTATGGAAGAACGTAATAAATGTCATGCAACACATCATAAACTCAAACCCCCAATTATAACCACCCAAATTAGATGTATTTCTATCCTAAGGAATCCACAACTTGGACAGAACATACCCAAAAGTCCCATATGGTAACAGTTTGGTGCCCTTTATATCTGCATTCAGATATTCATACCTTTACATGCTCTCTTACGCTCTCTTATTCACATTCTCACACCCTCCCTCATGTGCCCATCTTATTTTCCACTGTTCTGCTTCTTCCCTTGCCTCTTGTTCTATCTTCTTTCTTCTGCCTTGTTTCTTCATTTCTTCCTTGTACCAGCTCTCTTTACCAGGCCTCCTAGAAAAGAGAGAAAGGCTAGCCATACGGTGCTCCAAACAGCTAGAATATCGCAGGCGCAGAAACGCTTCTATTTCTCTGTGAATATGTGGATCCTTTCAGTGCCAAAGGGGTCAACAGTTATTTTGGATGGGCCTCATCCCCCCCTACTAGTGGTAGTTTAGAGATGGAGGAGCAACATTTACTATACATGCTGCATCATAAAGAGAGACGTTAAAGAAACCTGTCGGCGATTTTGTTTATTTCTCCTGAATGCTTCTATCACTTAAAAACTCAGTTTAAAAGTTTATAGAAATATATTAACCGGTATATGCAATTAATATGATATTTGAAATAAAAAGATGCCTTAATACGTTACCAAAGAACTTTATGGGAATGCAGTCAATCGGTATCCTCAATTAGTCATCTCTCTCTCCATCCCACTGCCCCTTGCTGTGATATTTGTTTTTAAACAGCCATCTATATGTTGAAAATCTTTGTTTCTATCAAGGCAATCCATTGTCAAAAGACCAGAACTTTTGACAATGAGCATCCTATCAGTGTTCCTCGTTCGGCCTGTACATATAACCTGCATACTGTTTTCTTTTAGAGTCTTTGTCTCAGTGGCAGTATCTCCTGTGTTGGGCAGAACTAGCAAGGCTTGAATGCTTTTAAAGCCGACAAAACTGGTAGATCCTGGAGAAAGTAAGTGGAGGTCAAAGAGGTCAATTGACTTAGAAGTCTAGTGGTTAGTTGTTATCTTGTGTGTTAAAATTCTTGCAAATAATAATTCTGTTATAGGTAATAACCCTAAGAGTTAGGGCTGTTAGGTGATGGGTGGTCATATGCCTCAAAAGCACCACAATAGTAATCTGCAGGCCCGCGTTAGGTCACCTTGGGGGGACCACCCCCTCTGCCCTCCCCCTTGGGTACGGAATGGTTGGCTTTACTACTATTTTTGTTCCTCTTCTGCACCCAAATCTGGCCTCTGACAGCTTGGTTATTGGGAGGCGCTTTCTGACTAGCCAGGGTCTTTCATCCCCTGTTATTCAACAATTTTTTTCCCAGCGGGAAACTTGTCACGTTCATCCAATACCGGAAAGTTTGGAAAGTTTTCTCCCTCTGGTGCTGTCCCCCTCAGATTGTATGGCCTACTGTCCCTCTCACCTTGGACTTTCTCTAGCAGGGCTTTGACTCTCACTTAAAACGTGCTACTCTTAAGATTCAGATCTTGGCCCTCAGTGCTATACGGAATTTCTGTTTGGCAGACCAAGGGCCATTCTTAATTTGCTCCCTGTTAACTAAACATCGGCTTTGCTGTTAACCATCTGCTTATCACAACCAAAGTGCGGCTCTTTATATGTAATGAATAAAGTTCACATAACACTATAATAAAGGATATTTTCAAATACATAATAGTAATATATAATAATAGTAATTATAATAGTAACAATATATTATAATTACAAAGTCTACTAATACTATTAGTAAAAATAGTAATAATAATAATAAGTATAATAAATTACTATTATTCATTAATTATTAGAAATAAAGTTGTGCCTATAAGATATGTAATAATAATTATCTCCTTACATTTCTATTAAGAAAATTGTATTTCAACAAATAAGAGTTTGTGTTGTAGATTTGTACTTCGCATTAAGGAGGATTTAAATACTGGTAATGTTTAATATATTCAATTACATGTTATAAGCAAATTCCATTCAGTATTATATTATGAGATTCCATTATCAGTCTTATAGAGTATAATATCACTAATAATATAAAGTGATTTGATTTTATTATAACATTTAATTCATTAAACTTCTTTTGCACAGTAAAAATGACATCGCAGTCACACACTTGTTCCCAGCGGGAGATGATGTCAGTTCTGTAAATGTGTTCTCCGTGGATTTGCTTAGAAATCAGATTGTTTGTCATTGAAAAGTTTCTCGGACTTTTTTTTGGCTTCACACACAGATCTCTGAATAAACGCGTCTCGGCCAGATATGTAATTACAGGGGCGACCCGGGAATTACAGTCAGAGGAAAATCAGATGATGAAATAACCAGGAACTTTCTTACAGCAGAGAAAAGAACAAAGTCTCAGCCGTTCCCTCTGGAAATTGACACTGAGCTTTGCTGTTAACCATCTGCTCGTCACTAACAAAGTGCAGCTCTTTACATGTAATGAATAAAGTTCCTATTACACTATGATACAGGATACCTCTAAATTAATAATAGTAATAATAGTAATATATTACTATTATATTGTATTATAAATAAAGCCGTTTACATAACATTATGATAAAGGATACCTCTAAATGAATAATAATAATAGTAATTGTAATTATAATATACCGTTATTTGTATTCATTATTATTATTTAGACTTTTATTAAATATATCACAGATAATGAAACATCAAACGTATGTGATGGCTAGCTGAGCATGGGTCTTTGTAAAGGGTCATATAGAGCGAGTGCCTGCAGGGGGCGGTGGATAGCAAAGAGAATTGAAACACATACTATCCAGGTCTGTTCTGCAAATCATACTAACGTTTGGGCTAACTTAATTGCTGGGGGCCGTCAGGAACCATAAGTAATTTAATGGGAGGCTTAATATATTTATAATGTATTTATTATTTCCATTTTGTGGTTTTGAAATAGTTATTGAATAAATGCTAAAGCCAGCTCACCTCCCTATATATTCGTCTGCACGGATCCGCACGGACTTGATGCGTGGAATAAACACAAAGAAAAACTTCCAGCTTTTATTTTACTTCAATATTAAAAAACATTGATATTGAAGTAAAATAAAAGCTGGAAGTTTTTACATTCAAGTGCTGGATCGACCTTTTTTTTTTCTTTTAAATAGTTATACCATAAGGTAACAATCTTATAAACTATTTCAGCTCCATCTAAACCTATATCTATTTATAATTTATTCCTAGTTTAGAGCTATGCATTACACAATATGATAATGGAAGAAAAATACATATTTTCCCCAAATTTGGAAGCTATATCAATATTCCCAAAAGTCCATACTTCCCTAAACCGGACATATGAGAAGGGGTTAAATCAAATGTATTTGTGATGGATAGGGGAGGCATTATAAAAGTGGGAACATCTACAGCACATCCTAGGACAGTTTCATTGTAGAGTCCACACAGAACAAGACAAAAATGGAATGATTCTTTTAAAGTAACACACAATTGAATGATAAAGTACGTTCAAAAGTCTTCAAATTCAATCCTGTTCTACTAAGAGGCCCCAGGTATCTTGGAAGAATTTGTTTTCTGTGTCATATCTCTCCATTTTTCCCAAACAGTAGTTTCTCACAGAGGAATGGAGACTCACAATATGAGTTTCTATTGAGGATAAAATATGACTACGTACTGAGTATAACATATAACTGTTTATTGGTTATATTCAATAAAAAAAGAGTAGAATATGACCAAAAGGGAACTTATGATTAACTGTGCCCAAATAAAACTCTTCTAGCATTCCTTTCACGTTTTAATAAAATAACATAACATTTGTGGAAAAATATACATCCCAGTATTCCAGAATTTGAAGCCAAAATGGCAAAAATCTCTACGGCCACCATGTTCTTTCCTTTCGTGCTCAGATAGGCCGGGATCATCGCAATCCAAACGCTGCAGAACACCAGCATGCTGAAGGTGATGTACTTGGCCTCATTAAAACTGTCCGGTAATGTCCTGGCTAAAAAAGCTATAATAAAACTAACAGCTGCCAGAAGCCCCATATAACCCAGGACACAGTAGAAGGCGATAACCGAGCCCTCATTACACTGAATGATGATCTTTCCCTGATAAGAGTGCATGTCCAGCTCCTGGAATGGGGGCGAAATAGACCACCACACAATACTTATCAAAACTTGGACAGAGGAACATATCAGGACTATATAATTAGGTACTTTAACTCCCAAAAACTTCCTCCAGTAACTTCCTGGTTTGGTGGCATTAAAAGCAATGCAAACCATGATGGTCTTCGCAAGTATACAAGACATAGCAACAGAGAAGATGACCCCAAAAGCAGTTTGTCGCAGCATGCAGGTTACATCCACAGGACGACCGAGGAACAGAAACACACAGAGGAAGCTCAGCATGATGGACACCAGGAGGACGAAACTGAGGTTCCGGTTATTGGCTCTGACAATTGGAGTGTCCCAAAACAAAATGAAGATTCCCAAAATAAGGGCAGTTATAAATGTAAATAAAATAGAGAGGAAGGAAAAAACAGCGGCCATGACATCCTCTTCATAGGACAGGAACTCGTATGATTTGGGAAGACATTTTACTTTTGCCTTGTCTGGCCATTCATCATCAGGACACTTTTGGCAAGCAATGCTGTCTGTAATAAAGGCAACATCAAGATCATATGTTATCCCCTGTCCCACTGCATACAAGTTAGAGGGAATAATGGAGGGCCAGTGGCAAGGTCGTTTGGGGAGTGTTTTTTGGTTGCAATTGAGAGAGAAATGTAAATTCCTGACCTTTGCTCACAGAGATTTCACAGCATTGCCCCCAATGTCTCTTGTCTTTTTTTCAAATATCACAAAAGGTCTTCAAATATCTTGTAAACATAAGTTTTCCTTTGGCTATGACTTGCTTCTCTTTTCAACCACTATCACTTCCTCCCGCTCTCATCTCCAGGTTCTCTTCTTGGCTTAATGATTGAATGGGTTAATACCCTCATACAACCCCAACTACTTCTGCAGTCAATGGAATATGAGTAGATTTATCAAGACAAGCCGTATAGTGTGCATAGAAGAATGACATTTTGCCTCTGGAATTTATAGCCCTAGAGACTCAATACACTTATGTCTATAGATTAAATCAGCAATACACCTGTGTTAGAAATGCACAGGTTATGATAGTATGTCATGGGGGTACTAATGGTAACGTCAGATCTGCATATTTACTGTCCCCCATCAAATAGTTGTTCATCTACATATGAATAAATCATTAGTAGTCTCTTTCTATGTGTGAATTAGTATAAGTTACACACATTTACTGTAATGAATCAAAGCTATGCAGGTCATTGACCATTCACATCAACTCTTCCAATTCATTGACCATGGAATCACTAACTCAAGGTAGAAATGACCTCAGGTTTTACATCCTTTATATGGAAAGATCCCTTTTCCCCTCAGAACCGAATATTTTGCCAATATCTATTATTGGCTTGATATGCATACTCTTTGTAACTGCGTATAAGGCATTCCTACCAGTTCCATCGGACACTTCTCCTTCTGAGCATGAAACGCAGCCATAACAGCAAGTGTGATATCCTTCACCACTTATTTTCCTGGATCCTGGTGGACAATGGTCACTGCAACGAGCGCGTGGAACCTGGAGGCAAGTTGTAATCGGCTCTGCAGTTATAGTTACACAGGTAATAAAAAGAATCAAGTTAAACATTCCAAGATCTTTTGATCATGAAGTAGGTATGATAAATGTGACCTTTATGTTCTGTCAGTATCCTACTCCAGGTTATTCAATAGAACAGGTCCAAAGGACAGAACGCACTAATAACGTTTGGTATTTATTCTTTTTTGTATAAATAAAACAACAAAAAACACATTAAGAGCAGGAGGTAGCCAAGCCTTTGGCCTGCTACTCAACCTTTCCTGTCACCTTTATTGCATCCCCAGTGGATGTGATGGCGCGCGCCTCAGTATGATGTCACAAAGGGTGTGTGGTTTAACTGGGGTGTGGCTTAACGGGCGGCAGATTTAAAAGCCAGCATTGAGCCTTTGCTCATTGCTCAGTTGATTTTATTCTTTAGAGCTGCCGTGCTACCTAGTGTTACCTGCTGTTGCTGAATCCGGATTGTCTTACCTTCCTGCTGCTTCTCTGATATCCTGACCCTGGCTTTGGACCTCGACTTTGCTGTTTGCTGATTTTGGCTCCTCTACTCTCTGACCCGTCTTCCGTAACCCTGACCTTGACCTCCATTTTGACCACTCTTTATCCTGCATCCCGGACTCTTCACCAGTACTATCCTAACACCCTGGTCCCTTCCCCATCTAGCCTACCATAATGAGAGCAGACACCAATAGAGTCACTTGCATGGCCTTTAACTTCTCACGGCGGAACCTGGCCTGGGGAGACCGTCTCCCCCCTCCAAGAGTTAAAGGTCCATACGAGCGACTCTATTGGTTGTTCGTACGGACCTTTAACTCTTGGAGCGGAGAGACCAGGATTTAAAAAGTCTGTACGAGCGACTCTATTGGTCACCAGCAGGGGGCTTGTCTGCCATCAACCAATGAAATGCAACTGCACTCCGAACCAAATACAGGAACGGGTGAATATTCATGGAATACGAAGATTTTTTCCTCAGGAAAACAAACACGAAGAGTTGGCCAGCGCCCAAGTCTAGTATCTATAAAGATTTATTTCTCTCTACCAAATCTCTGTTAGAAAGTGTTAGGCTTACTTTGCCGGTTTTCCAAAAGAATTCTTGGTTAATAAACGAGAGTTGCTGGTCTTCTGGGAGTGAGGTATCATAGATGCCCAGGACATGTTTATGTAAATGAATAACCTTGCCTTGTTTTGTAACCTTGTAGTTCAATAAATGATACTCAGAATGTATTTCTCCTCCTTCATTAAAACATATTTTCTTTCCAGCACAGTCTGTGTACTGTATTTTTCTCACGTAGTTATGGAGCTTTCAAGAAAAAAAAGAAAAAAAAAGAATGATGAAGAAGGCATAGTTTTGGTAATATATAGCATTTCATTGGCTTGTATCACGCGGTCAGAACTCCCCCTTACCCCAAGGACGCAACACCACACTGAGCCAACAGACCCAAAGCAGTCGAGGGACCAAGGAATAAAGTATGGTCCTTCTCCAGATGTTGATGTACTGTATGTAGGACCTAGCTATAAGTTGGTGTTTAACAAAAAAAACTGTTTTAAGAGGCATCTACTAAATGTAGTTATAGCTACATTATGTTTTGGAAAGGAGAACCTTTTGGTTTCTTCTACGGAGAGCCACAGTGGGTCTTTGGAATATTATTCCTGAGGACTTTATATTCAATTCAAGTTTCAACTTGGGTGAGCTACAGCTTGTAAGAATATCTAACGCTCTAATGAATTTGAGAGCAACTTAAATATTAATCCATATTGGATTCACCTCCTCCATCTTGTGAAAGCATCAGAAGGAGGTCATAGTTTAAATATACATGTATTTAGAGGGGGTGTATAATATCTCATGCAACTTGGTCGATAGTCACCTGCTTTATGTGTTCAAAACTCCATGATTCCGGGTCGGAATATTTTACACCCAGTGACAGATACATATTGTACAAAGCATGTGCCATCACATGCACCGCAGTGTACACATGATACGGGGTGACATCAGATGTCTTTTTTTCAATGTATGTAATATTTTCTTTTTCAGTGCAGTTTTTCAGAGTTATTTCATACACATATTGGTACAATGTGTTTTTTATGTTGTCTTGTGTTAAGCACCCAAAACATAAAATGTAAATATCATTAAGTAATGGATCATGTGGGCGATTGGATTGATCAACGCTGCTAATAAATGTCTCCAGGCCAGGGATAGTATTTACCCTAGGCGAAAAACTAAGACTGCCATTAAATGGGATGGCCGTGTGTACAATAAAGTATGAATAAAATTGCCATGAAGCTGTGAGGATGATTGTAATGTTCTGTAAAATCGTAATGGATTTCATGAAAGTCAGCATACAGCTTTTGGCACAGGTGCCACAAGCGATTACCACCTGGCTGGTTGACTTCTCAATAACAGCCATATTCAGCTTCTGCTGTGTTTCCGGTATCTGAATAACAAACTCAATGCAGATCCCATGGCTGGCCAGCTCTATGCTCAGTTCCTGGAGCTCCCTCTCACCATTTTCATCTTCTGATGTGATTATTCCGACCCAGTTCCACCCAAAATATTTCAGTAACTTCACAATACCCTTATAATGAATCTGATCATCTTGAACTGTCCGGAAAAAATATGGATAAAGCACACGGTCACCGAGAATGGGGTCTGATGCTCCGTAACTGATCTGGAAAGACAATAACATATATAAACATATTTATTCACAGTTGTATTACCACTTCCCTGAAAAGATATACAATATTCTGGTTCCCTCCCAAAGGCCCGCCATGCCACCAGTTACCGCCATGCTGGCACTGACAGGCAGACCTTGAGCTTCTGCTGAGCTTTGAGAGATTCGGGATGTCCACTAACAGGCTTAGCGTGGTGTCTACACTTAGCTGAATACTTTGGTAATAAAGAGTCTGTGCCTCCTAGGAACTAATACCTTTAGTGCTGCTGACACAGAGTAAGTGTAATGGGAAACCCTGTATGTATTATACTAGTTAAACATATGTTACAGCAGTAATATATTGCAGTACCTGGCATATGCTACTGTCCCGACCGAGCGCAGTTCCTTCAGAGTTGACATTATTTAGTCTCAGACGGTGGTGAACTCGGTGGGGGCCGCTCTAATAAGGACCCGGGGCCAGACTGCAACATACTCTTCCACAGGACAATAGTTCTTGGAGCTACACATGGGATCAGAGTCCTAACCAGGCCCTGGTACCACACACAGACTGGAAATGCAAACAATAATGTTCCTTTCCCAGCTTCTTCCAGGATACCCCCGAACCAGTCTGTTCGAGTCAGTTATGTTCCTTACAAACTATGAAACACATGAAATCTTGCTTAAGAATCATACTCAATAGTACATTTTGTCCAATAACATCTTTATTAAGAGACAGCACACTTAAAAAGTACAGATCGTGTCAGACTAACAATTAGGTTTTATGAAGAATCATTTATAGTTCCACATAAAAGGTTACCATACAAATTGAAAGAGACAGGCTAAGACAGCTGCAACACTAGGGGTTGGCTACTGGGGTTGGAGCCCCGAATCGCAACTTCATAGCCTCTTCATAGCGTTCTTTACATTAGCCCCAGAGTCTCCATTCAGGCCCCAGGTAAACGTCTGTGTATACTGACCTCCGTCTCTCTGCTCCCTCCTGAAGTGTGCCGGCTATTAATGCCAAGCGGCGAGATGTCATGTTTTATACCAGGGGGGGCGCCACAATTGCCCCCCCAGGGCAATCCAAAATTGTTCACATAAGGACTGGCCTAGGGAAGGAGGAACATACCTGGGTCACTTGACATGAGGTTATGTGGCCCAGGAGTTAAACATTAGGCTGTTCACAGGGTTAATGCCGTGCGCCCTAAGCAGCAGCTTTGGCACCAGGATTTTAAATGTCCGTACAAGCAACTCTATTGGTTGCTGGCAGGGTCCTCCTCTGCCATCAACCAATGAAGTAGACCTGTGCTTCATTGGTTGATGGCAGACAAGCCCGCTGCTGCTGATCAATAGAGTCACTCGTACAGACTTTTAAAATCCTGGGGCCGCAACTTGGCCATGAGAGACCACAAAGGTCCGTACGAACAACCAATAGAGTCGCTTGCCCTTAACTAAATACAAACTGTATAACAAAAATATATGGAATATGACAGCAAAATATTCTGGCTTATCCAAGGGCAGAATAGTAGAGAAATCAGGAAGGGGCAAATACTTTTTTCACAGCATTGTAAAATAAGTATAGTAAATAGCCAGGCATCATTAACGGGGTCCTACTGGTGTGAAT
Organism: Spea hammondii; assembly: GCA_029215755.1. Taxonomy (NCBI): domain Eukaryota; kingdom Metazoa; phylum Chordata; class Amphibia; order Anura; family Pelobatidae; genus Spea; species Spea hammondii. The sequence goes on from JARDYJ010000001.1 coordinate 2,172,358, forward strand.
ACACCAGAAAAGATGTCCCTGCCCCATAAAGCTTACAGTCTAAGTTGTAGGAATGGGTGGACATATGGGATCAGTAGGAGCGAGTAAATTCAGTTTACAGGAGTCCTGATGCATGTCAGGTAGAGGTTTGTAAGTGACTGTACTAAAAGTATTAAAAGCTCTTCCTAAAATTGTAGAGACTTGAAGCTTGGTACAAGTCTGGTGGTAGAGAGTTCAAGATATATTGACCAGCAAGGGAGAAGGCCTTTACTTGAGATAAGGATGCAGGTGTCCCAGAGAGACACCCAATATGGAAGAGACAGAGAGGGCATGTTTGTATACGGTGGGATCTCAGAGATGAAATATAGCATGGGGATGAGCACTGAAGAGCCTTGAAGGTAAAGACGAGGATTTTGAAGGTGATCCACTGTGTTATAGGAAGCCAAGGCGTCGGAAGTGTCCTGGAAGAAAGAAAGAGAGTATTCTGGTGGCTAAGCTGAGAAAAGGTTGTAGAGAAGAGGTATGAGAAGTAAGAAGACAATAGTATCTATCAAGTGTGGGGGGTTTGGGCTAATACTTATCATATAGACTAATCATTTGAGTAAAGTTGCTCAAATCAATGAGTGATAAGAACAGACAACAATATTTTACAGAATGTTAATTTGAAGACATAATTTAATCACATAATAAACCTTAATATATATATATAGAGATAGGTAGATAGATAGACACACACACAATACTATGCAAAAGTTTTGGGCAGGTGTGAAGAAATTGCTGTACAGTAAGAATGCTTTCAAAATTAGAAATGTGAGTAAACAGAAGAAACATCTAAATCAAATCAGCATATATTTTTCTGGGTACACTCGCTCATAGTGTTTTAAGGAACTCAGTATGTAGGTTGTTCAAGATATCTTGGAGAACTCATTCTTGTACCGCTCTCCAGCCCTCTCCAAATTTTGACTCATCAGTCCAATGCACCTGCTGTCATTTTTTTTGCACCCCAGTTCTTGTGTTTTCATGAATAATTGAGTTGTTTGCCAATTTTTCCATGTCAGATGTATGTCATTTTGGCCACCAGTCTTCCACGAAGACCACTTCTGAACAGATTTATCTGTGCTGTAGATGCATGTACTAGGGTCCCACTGTTTTCTGCCAATGTCGGGTTGATGGCGCTGCTGGATGTCTTCGGATTGCTAAGCGAAGTAAGCGTGATGTGTCTTTCATGAACTGCATTACGTTTCTTTGGCAGTCCACTGCATCTATGGCCCTAAACATTGCCTATTTCTTCATGCTTCTTCAAAGGGGCTTGGACAGATCATGTAGAAACCCCTGTCTGCCGTGAAATCCCCCCCCCCCCGCGAGTGACCTTGTTGGTGCAGTATAACGACCTTGTGTGTTGTTGCTGTGCTGAGTCTTGCCGTTGTGTATGGCTTCTGACATCAGACTTCAGCAACTGTACCTTGTTAGTGAGTTTGGCCGTTCCTCACCCAGTTGTATTCCTCCTACACAGCTGCTCAAGTGAATGGTTGTGTTTTAAGCTACGTATCAAATCGATGATCATTAGCACATGTTTGGAATAATTGTCAAATCATACACCTAACTTTACATCCACACAATCAATGACAATCAATGACAATCAATGTGCAAGTGTGCCTAGAAGAATTGATGCTGTTATGAAGGCAAAGGGTGGTCACACCAAAGCATGATTTGATTTAAATCCTCTGTTCAATACTTTTCATTTTGTTAAATGATAAAAATAAACTTTTAACATGTCTATTTGTGAAAGAATTCTTACTTACTACAATTTTTCACAGCTGCCTAAAACTTTTACACAGTACTCTCTATATATCTATATATACGTCAGTAGAGTTTATTTCATATTATATATTTATAAAAGGCATATAAAATAGAGCTGACATCTAAAATTCATGTTTTTCAAGTTTTCAATGAAAATGTCATGCTCCACATAATAATAATAATAATAATATTAACTATTTTAATGCTTAATTTCTCAGCATCTATTCGATTTCTCTTACCTGTGGGTATCCGTACACGCTCAGAATTTGTGCCACTGGAATTGTGGTGAACGACCAGCGATCTCCTATAAATCCGGCCACTTTATCCCGTTTCACACAGGAATAATTAGGAATGTCCTCGTTATAACCGGATAATATGGCCAGGACACTCTGAATAGCTTTCTGGGCATTTCTACATGAATCAAATGCGTGGTATCCAAGAGTGATATTGGGTAAAATATCCGGGTTCTTGTTAATTTCATCAATAGCAAAGATAAAAGCCAGGAGATTTCTGTATTCTATTGGATCCGCTCTGTAGGAAAGTTTCACAATTAATAAATTATATTTATTCATTAAAAATGATGAATATTTAAATGTATTTTATGCAGTAATTTTTTTATTACAATTAATCAATTGTCCTTCCTGCTGTTAATCCAGAAGAACATTCATTTAAGCCTTTTCAAAGTTGTAAACATTATTCTCACAATGGCACTTTTAATAAAATGGATATTTTACTCATTATGATCGGAAATTGAAATACTACTTAAATATTAAATTCAAATATTAATTTAAATTGAGGAGCGTGCCGAGGTTGGCAGGTTCCACAATTATGAGTGATTTGCTATCATCTAACGCCATCTCCAAATCATCCACCCGACCCCTCTACAATACGTATAGGAGGTTGAATGGGAATGCGGATGCTGTAAGTAATGCCCTTGGATCCATCCATGGCCCAGTTGCTTAACCTTTTGAACGAGGTGGAGCTCTGCCCAGGTATTCTGCTTTTTCCTAAACTAGATAACGGAGGAAGCCAAGTGAAAGATCAAAACTGCACATGGTGTATGATATATAATGACCAAAGATGACATCCTCCATGTAACCAGAGGAATATTTTCCGTTCCGTGCTGCGACAGGCAGATTATCCCTACAGCGATCTAGGATACTTCTAAGGGCCTTCAGTCACGTCAAGGACCCTGTGTGAGGGAACCTGCCCGGTGTCTGGTGGCATCTTCAGCTAGATCTGCAGGTTGCACTTAAATTGATAGCAGGACACATAATAAAATTCATAAAACAGGGTTCATAAAGTAGAATCCAGATTCCACTGGGTATCATCAACGCTGCATTCTAGGCCTTTGAAGCAAGCCCAAAGCCTCCAAGCCACGCAATGATGACCCTTTTCAGCTTATTCTATATTTTTTAAATCCCATGCTTTGCTTTCACTATTTGGCCACGACAAATGATGTTTCAGTTCTTAATGGCTTCTTTCCTCTCAAGGCCACATCATCTACTGATCACCTAAGGTCCTGGCGCCTCATTTTCACCCCCACCCCTCTAGTGTAATAGCTGCTGCCCCTGTAAAAATAAAATAAAATACAAAGTAATCTCTACTTAACCACAGGTGAGTTCTCATGGCAGGCAGTTAAAGGGTTAAAATTTTAGGCATGCCTGATTCAGCTGATTGGAGAACTCCCCTGGTGTTTTTATTTGCATCTACACAGACTTCAAGTGAATCATAGTGAGCGGTGCCACCGGACAGAGGAATATGGCCAATTCTGATTTAAAAAGAAAAAAAACATTCTCATCTTTCTAATAAATACAGTGTTTGGACGCAGATTATTCTTCAAGGGAATACATTAGCCTAATATCCGACCCAAAGCATTAAATTAGAGAAAAAAAATGTTTTATTTGCTATGAAACATTATAGGTTCCTTCCTTTTTTACCATTAAAGCCTAATACATGAAACATAATAACCGGGGACTCTGCTGGAGGACAAAGTCTTTTAAAAAAAAAAATTAATTAAAAAAAACATTAAATACAGAAAATTACAAAATCCACAAAAAGAAATCCTCGACACATAAGCAAAATGTTTTAAAACACAAGCTACTTCATTTACCAGATGTATACGTTGTTTTGAAGCAGGGTGAAAAAGAGGAAGAAACATGCTTTCAGGGTTAATCCACTGAGGGTGTTTAACCCCGTATGGGACACAAGACCAGCGACGTTTAAATTCTTAGGGTAGCTGGAAAAATGTGCAGAATAAACCCCTACCTTCCACTATTTCTGATTCGGTTTCATTCTAAATAATTCCGGTATAGCTGTTAACTGTATAACTGCTGCTTTTATTAACCCTCTCACTGGCCAAATGAGTTAATGCATTGTAATATGCTTAAAGTATTAGATGTTACATAATAAGTGGTGATTCGATTTCAGAATTAAGACTTCTTTCCAAGGATTTATTTCCAGCCTTGCAGTTTCTTAAGTGTTAAACTGGCGCAAACAGCATCTCGAAGGCAGGCACCTGGCAGTGAGGAATTGGTTAATATGATGAGACAGGACTGACACATTCAGTTGCCAGCAAAGGTCATGCATTACCTGATTAATTTTTACTTCCCCCAAATATTATGTGTAACCGGTCCCAGTTCACTGAGCCTTCCAATTCTGTGGCAATAAAGGGGTTAAGGGAAAGCGAAACAAAAATGCCATGAAGTATAATTATTGGACTGAATTCCAGTAACCGTGAGAGGGGTCGCATGTACCATGGAGTGGCATATGTGACCTGGGACACCGTTACACGGCCTCTGATCACCCTCAGAAATGTCATATAGAAGGTAAACGTAGAGCAAGAACTTACTGTGTGCACAACTTGAAGTGATTTATTACATCAGAATTCATTTTCATGCCACCATTGACCGTGAACAATCCTCCGATGATGACGTCTCCCTCCTTATAATACCTATATTCAAAGAAACATTTTGTCATCTTGAGCCAACATCCAGGTGCTGATTTCTGGATCACAGATGTTCCCTCTGTTACCCGCATAATAATCAGACAGAAAATCCCAGCTAAAGCATGAGAGAGCGCTCCGGGCAGTCTCTGCTCCATCGCGGTCCGCGTCCTTCTCAGTGTGATCAGCAGCAGCTCTGTAGGTCCCGGTATATATCTGCGTTCATCTGACTCTATATTAAACCAGGCAGCTGCGGCTCATATAAATATATCAGATGCTATATTCTACCTTCTTTCTCTACCTTAGTGACTTAAATTCCCCAAACCAGATAAAATTAATCGACAATCCGCTTATAACTGTAGTATTACAAACAACACAATGTACTAAATGGCTATATTCAAAAATCTGAAATTTCAATTGAAAAGTTGACCCCCTTTCCATCCCAGCACATCATGCTATTCTTCTAAGAGGCTTACCACCTAGATCTCCCCAACCAACTGGCTCCTTCCTGGTGCTCTCCGGTTCACACACTTCTTCACCGGGATCCCTCAGGTTGAAAAATAGCACACTCACACACTGGATAATAGCCTAGGTAAAATCTTATGTGGGACAGAGAGGGCCAATGAAAATTTCATATGGGATAAAAAGAGTTGAGGAGACGATGAAGGAACAATGAGAGCTCGGGAGAGGAGGAAAGGGCATGTGGGGCAATTAACTTAGGAGAAACCCAAGAGCTAGGTAGAAAAGGCTCAGATTGGTTAGAAAAGCCCAGTGAGATGCCCACACAGGACACAATGAGCTGGGGAGAGGAAGAAAGACCACAATGTACCCAAAAAAGCACGATTATGCATGACAGAAAAAATCATCAGAGAAAAGGATTAGAAGCTCATATGGGATGGAAAAACCAGGAAAAGGAAGAAGGGCCATACAGGATATAAATGGCCACGAAGATTCCCAAGTGGGACAGTAGGAGCTAAGGCATGGCCATTTATCTGGTCATCCAGTAAATATAATGTAAAGTCATGTTTTTGAGGAACATTAAAGATGTTTGTCACAACAATATTTTTAATATAATAAAGCATTTTGGAAAAGTATACATTCTGAAAATCCTGCACTGGAAACCAAAAGTCTCTACGGTCACCATGTTCTTTCCTTTGGTGCTCAGATAGGCCAGGATCATTGTAATCCAACAGCAGCACGCTTAAGATGATGTAGTTAGCTTCATTAAAAGGGGGGGAGCGGAGTCTTGACATGCCCCACCATTTTCCCTTTAAATGGGGGTGTTTCCTACAATGTTAGCAGGAACACCCACTGATGTCAATGGGAACGTGCAGTCCTGGCAGTGTCCTGCAAGGGTAGAGTCCAGGTTGCCGAAGCCCAAAACTTCCCAGGTATGGTAATAACAGAACCTTTTTATGGTAGATGATGATCACACCAAGGTGAAGGTGCATGGCAAATTTCAGAAAAAAAAAGTAATAGCCACTATCAGAACACGAGTCCCCAACATTCATTTCAGAATTTTTTTACCACACATACAAATTCATAACCCTCTAGGTTGCTGTCAATGGCCTGGTAGAAGCCGCAGGCATCACTTCCTTCCTTTTAGTCTTGTGGGCCTTTATGTGAGGCAAAGTTTGTGTAATACTGAATTATGACAACTACAAAAAGCAAAAGCTTCCATATTTACTTGGAGATCCCCACACCGCAATGTGGGTTCTTTAATTAAAACTGGTGGGATGGGGATGAAAGGGACCATGGTTTACGATCCTAGGTTACAATATTATAGTATATATATATAGTACAGTATTTAAATCATATTTAACCCTACTAACAGTGAATGGGATTGAGGAGTATATTATATGTATAAAATGTAAAAAATAATGTACCGTATTTGCTCGATTATAAGACGAGGTTTTTTTCAGAGCAAATGCTCTGAAAAATACCCCTCGTCTTCTAATCGGGGTCGTCTTCTAATCAGACCTCAAATAGAAGTCTGATTATGAGACTAAGATCCAGATCCCCCGCACCGCTGCAGGGGACCTGGATCCTCCTGTCTCCCCCCCCATTTAACACCCCCCCACACGCACTTACCGGTGCTTCCTGCTGTATTGCCGGGGCAGCGGGTTGACGTCTACGCGATCCGCGTAGACAACGTCCGCTGCAGCCGGAAGGAGGTGTGGCTAGCAGCGGGGGTTGTCTGCGTCCGTCGCGGATACCTTCCCCGACTGTCAGAGATCAGAGAACTATGATCTCTGACAGCCGGGGAAGGTATGCGCAACGGACGCAGACAAACCCCCGCTGCCAACTCCACCTCCTTCCGGCTGCAGCGGAAGGAGACGTCAACCTGCTGCCCCAGCAATAGAGCAGGAAATTGGAAGCACCGGTAAGTGTGTGTGTGCGTGTGTGTGTTAATTGGGGGCATAGGGCATTTCTGGAATGCCTTATACCCCTATATGCCACTCTGGCACTTAGGGGGTTAAAAGGCATATTATGGGGCAGAGTGGCATATAGGGAGGTATAAGGCATTTCAGGAGGCAGAGTGGCGTTAAGGGGGCATTTAATAGAGCACTCTGCCTCCTGAAATGCCTTATACCTCCCTATATGCCACTCTGCCCCATAATATGCCTTTTAACCCCCTAAATGCCAGAATGGGATATAGGGGTATAAGGCATTTCTGGAGGCAGAGTGGCACATAGGGGGTCAAAAGGCATACCATGGGGCACAGTGGCATATAGAGGGTTAAAAGGCATATCATGGGCCGCAGTGCCATATTGGTGTGGCAAGCCTGGGGGCAGATGTGCGTAACTGGGGGACAGGTTGGAAAATACAAGGAAATAAAAACAAAAAAAATATTTTTCTCAATCATAGCTTTTATTTAAAAAAATAGTTTACATGAATTAACATTTACTGGTAAAACTTTTTTCCTTTAGGGTCGTCTTATATTCAGGCTTTTTCTTTTTTTCCTAAGTTAATATTCAGATTTTGGGGGGGTCGTCTTATAATCAGGGTCGTCTTATAATCGAGCAAATATGGTAACTCCCAGGTTGAAAAAATACTCTTGCCCCACAGTGTCTGGGGGATGGTTTTCAATCATTAGCCTTGGATAATAAGCATACTTGCCAACTTTCTCGATTTAGCCGGGACATTCGAGACTGGTAACTGGGTATATGGGTATCTGGGCTCTTTTCACTGAGACGCAGAGTTAAATTTGTTGGAGGGCCATGGCCGCTGAAGAGATCGGTGGCAGAACTCCGATGGCTTGCTGAGTCTTCATGGCTCAGTGAAGCTGTATCTGAAATGTCCATGCACGCCTTCTTTCTCCTGGCCATGCCTTTAGAAGTGTTTCTTCAAAGGGGCATAGCCTCTGTGCACAACCTCTTCCAGCCTTTTGAGGAAATGCTTTGTGAGGCCTTGGTCAGCGGAGCTGGCACCAGGGAGAAGAGGACAGAAGAAAGAAAGCAGAAGAAGAGGCAAGAAAAGAAGTGGAGCTGCAGAAAAGTAGACAGGGACACAGAAGCAGTTGATAGAAAAGGTAGGGAGACATTAAGAGAGAGGGATAGAGTGTGTGTGAGTGAGAGTGTAAAGGAGCATGAGTGAGAGTGTGAGACAGTGTGCGTGAGGATGTCTGAGTGAGAGAACATGACAGTAAGTGAGAGAGAGCATGAATAAGAGTGAGTGAGACTATGAGACAGTGTGAGTGAGAGTGTTTGAGTGAGAGAACATGAGAGAATGTGAGAGAACATGAGAGAGTGAGAGGGTGAGAGAGCATGTATAAGTGTGAGTGGGAGCATGAGAGAGCATGAGTGTGAGAGCGCAAGATTGTGTGTGAGTTAAAGAACATGAGGGAGTGTGAGTGAAAGTAGGAGAGAGTGAAAGAGCAAGAGAAAGTAAGAGCCTGAGAGGGTGAGAGAGTATGAGAGAACATGAATAAGATTGTTAAAGCGTGAAAGAATGTAAGAGAGTGTGAATATGGCAGAACACAAACGTGAGTGAGTGAGTGAGTGAGTGAGTGAAAGTGTGAGAAAATGTGAGTGTGAATAAGATTGAGATAGTGAGAGTATGAGAGAAAGTGTAAGAGAGTGAGAGTGTGAGAGAGCATGAATAAGTATGAGTGAGAATGTAAAAGAGTGTGAGTGAAAGTGTGGAAGAGCATGAGAGAGTGAGTGAGAATGTGAGAGAGGGTGAAAGTATGACATAAAATCAGAGCCACCATAACCTGGCAGAGCTAGATTATGCTAATTATGTGGGTAGGGCAGAATAGGTGGAGCTTTAGGGGCAGTGGTTGTGGTAAATGTTCAAGCAGTGCTGAAAAGTGTACCTGAAATTTTTTTCAACTTTTGCCAACTGTGGTTATAGTCAAATTAACCATTTGTAGGAGGCACAAAACAATCAAGTTCTCTTTTTCATCCCAAAATGCAGGTGCAAATAAGTTTAAAAATGGGTAAAAAATGGTTTGCATGTTTTTTTAGTACTTTTTCACCCACCATTTGACAGGCCAGGGTATGGAGACAGGTGGAGAGAAACAAGTGGGGTTCATGGCTCTCAATAAAGTTGACATCTTGCTGGGCATGGGATGGGGTGGGGGCACAGGTACGCTTCCAGCCCCCCGATGGTGTTTATTATCTTTTTAAGACCCTCGTCTTGCTGTTCCTACAGAAATAAACATGTGGTATCAGTTGACTTGTTTTGCTGTTGAGTCATCGGTAGTAAATATTAGACTTGGGCACCAGGGGGCTCTTCGTGTTCGTCTTCGTGCAAACAAAAATCTTCGTATTCCGCGAATATTCGCCCGTTCCTGTCTTCTCTTCGGGCGAATATTCGTTTTTTCTTCGTTTTTTCCCGGTTAAGGGGTTAATACGGGGTTAACGCGTACCGCAGCAGCTCTGGCGCCAGTAGTTTAAATGTGCGTATCAGCAACTCTATTGGTCGCCAGCAGGGGGCCTCCTGCTGGGGACCAATGAGCTCACTACCATATATATAGCTAATATATTCTCGGGCAGAATATTATGCTACTCAATGTAAAACCAACAGAGGGCAGCATTCTGTCCGAAGATATATTAGCCAAATGTGGCAGTGTGTTCATTTTCATCTATTAATTATTTAAATAAAATATATTCCCATGATCTGCTGGTCTCCCCGCTGCAACAGTTAAATGTCCGCACTCGCAGACATTAATTCTGTCGAACTTGCAAACTCTTTTTTTCTATTTATTTTGGGGGTTTTTTGTATTAAACTGTTAGACGAAAGGATCATGGGAATATATCTTATTTGAATAAATGCAAATGAGCACACTGCCACAGATGGCTAATATATGTTCGGACAGAATGCTGCCCTCTGTTGGTTTTACATTAAGTAGCATAATAACTGGATTTCTTTCAAGCATATGGAACAACGCTACTTAATGTAAAACCAACAGAGGGCAGCATTCTGTCCGAACATATATTAGCCATCTGTGGCAGTGTGCTCATTTGCATTTATTCAAATAAAATATATTCCCATGATCCTTTCGTGTAAAGGTTGCAATGCATGGACTTGTAATTGTACACCGCTTTTACTGAGCTTTTTGGTCACTGAAGTTGTACTGTATACATGTTGCCCTGTGCTGTGTCACAGTACTGCTTTTTGACGCTACCATTGGTTGTATCAATATGTTATTTATTGAAAAGAAATATTCAATAAACATATCGCATGTCTGTGATTGTACTACTCTTTGCGTCAGTGAGGCCTGCCATGGATTTTGGATCTTAACTGATGTGATGGGTGGGGCCAGTCTGATATGCTAATACTGAGGGCTTCTCTGTAATGGTGCAAGTGAACAAAAAAAGGAGGCTAATCCAATGCTGTCTGTTCTTGGTCTGAGAAGAAGATCACATGTTGTTTTTCTCACCTTAAGATATTAAGGGTATGCCCAGACATGGGTCCCTGGCTCACTACGCGGAAAGGGATGACAGCTGGACCACAATGATAAAGATTGAAGTGGTTGTGGTTTATTCCTGGTGCCTGGAATGAGCTGATTGCTAGGTTCAGCTCTTCTGTTAAGCCTTTTGGCTGGGCACCTGTGGTAAGGCAGGCCTGCTGGACTTAATTACTCTTCACATGGCTGAAAAAGCCTGCTAGGCTGCGTTTACCTGGCTGGGTAATGAAAGGACAGGTTCAAAGGGACCCCTTGCACACAGCTTTCTAACCTGCCTGAACAGCAGGAAGAGCTGGGTCCCTGAGCCTTCTTGGTGTAAAATAAGAAGTGTAAAAAGAGATTATTAAAAAAAGTATGTCTGTGGTTGCTGTGTTCTTTGTGAATGGGTTGCTTGCCATACATTTTGGCTCTGTGGTGAATGTATGTGTATGATCGGTCTGATGTGCTAATGGTGAGGCTTTTTCTGTAATAATACAAGCAAGAAAAAGAATGGTGATGCTCCTCCCGATTAGGTACCTTCCTATAGGGCAGTGGTTCTCAGAGTATGCCCAGAGAGGAATATCACCCTTACTCTATCAATGAGCCCTATGAGAGGCTGACAAGAACATCTGTGGTAGTCTGTCATGTTATTGTGCAGGAGAGCAATAACAGCAGTTTCCTCTCCTGGGTACTTACCCCCCTATAGGGCAGGCTATTTCAGTGCTGTTCATTCTCATTCGGAGATGGGACTCCCACGTTGTTTTTCTCGCCTTAGGTTATTAAGGCTATTTTTGATAGATGTGGGTCCCTGGCTCACTGTAACTAGAGGGATATCAGCCATACCACACTACCAAGACTAATGAGAGCCTGCAATGCATGTTTGTTCTTGTTGTATTTCTCATGATGCCAAGACTTGCTGTGCATTTTGGGTCTTGAGTGATATTGTGGGTGGGAGCAATCTGATATACTAATGAAGACGTTTTCTCTGTATGCAAGTGATCGAAAGAATGGCGATTTTCCTCCTGAGTAGACACCTACCTATAAGGCGGGCTATTTCAGCATTGTCCATTCTCAGTCTGAGATGAGGCTCCCATGTTGATTTACTTGCCTTAGGTTATTCAGGGTTTCCCCAGACATGGGTCCCTCACTCATTGCACATAGAGGGCTGTCAGCCATACCACACTTGTAAAGCTTATGACAAGTGGAACATGTTGTATAAAAGATGCCCTATGGTTTGATAGCCTTGTGGTTAGGGGGAAAATGGATCAAAGTTTGTGACTGCCACAGGCTTATCTACATCTGACAGGGGTTGCTCACCCATGGGCAATCTGAAGACTGAGGGCTAGCCCCCATCAACCCTATTCAGTATTCCCCTTCCATTATCCACGCCACTCACTGCACTACCTCATTTCTCCAGGTTGCTTCCATTAATGTGCTAAACCATATGTGCCGTGTCTGGAATTATCATCGGACGCTGCTCTTACTGTATTTCTGAGCGTTTCGTTAACCTGATGTTGTACGGTGCGTGTATTACCCTGAGCTGCGTTGCAGTTCTGCTTTTCGTCTTTCTCATTTTACGAATGTCTCTAACAACTTGTTTAGCATTTGTTTGTATTAATAAAATTATTTAAAATACAAAAAGATTCTCATGCAGAAGAAGCCAGCCATGCATTTTGTGCCAGGCCTGGCCTGATGGGTGGGATTGGTCTGATATTCTAATGAGGAGGTCTCCTCTGTAATGGTGCAAATGAGCAAACAATGGTCATGCCTCTCCTGGGTAGGTACTTAAATATAGGGGAGGCTATTTCAATGCCGTCCATTCCTTATCTCAGATGAGGCTCTCAAGTTGTTTTTCCTCACCTTAAGTAATTAAGGGTATGACCAGACATGGGTCCCTGTCTCGCTACACATAAACAGCCATACAATGCTGAGGAAGTCTACGGAAGGCTGATGTTTGGGGTGTTTGAGCTAATATCGAGCGAGTACCTGCTAGTCCTCAGTTTTTGGTTCAAAGCTGGGTGCAGTACACGATGGTGTTGTGGGAGTTTCAGCGCACTTAATCTTAATAAGTGGCCCGTGCTGGTAAGCGCTTTTTATTTTTGTATGAGTTAGCCACCAGCTTTATGGGTAGGTGTGTGATGTACTGTATATAGAGTCATTTTTTATAACACCAGCCTATCGACTGGGGCTTTTTTGCCGAGCACGTTTGTATATATATCTTTATTTTTAACAGATTATGTAACAACACTGAAAAGCCAAGGTGGAGCCGTGTCTCCTAAAAGGCCCGTTTTTTTGGTGAAAATTCTGTAATTCTGTAAAATGACAGAATCTCCTCCTTCTTCTGGCTACTAATGGCCCTCACTATACACCTCACACCTCTCTTTTTTTTCTCTCTCGCTTTATTACTTTCGTACAAGCCCCTCTCTTCTGTTGTCGCTAATGACCCTGAGAGGGATCTCACTTTGAACTGAATGACATCACCAGAATCTTAATTTTAAAACGTTATTTTTGTTTTTGAGTGAGTTTTATTTATTTTTTATGTTTTAAATATTTTTGAAGAGGAAGAAACACAGCAGTCCCTGTGATCTTCAACAGGATGAGAGGTCCAAGGAGGATCAGGAGAGACCCTCTGGGATGCTTTTTTAAATTAATGTTGTTCAGTCCTGACACTGCTGACATTTGACATTGAAAGTGCTGTTTTTACCTTTCTCATGCAAACAAAATGGATAAGTGAGAATCATGAGATGTGTATCCATGGCAGCTGCCATACCAACCCATAATGATGTTGCGTACTCACTTTCGCATGATACTTAACACTTTAGCTGTTGAGGCTACATTTCACATGGTGCTCAGCCAGTATTGTATGTTAACGATCCCTAGCTGCAATACTAGTAACTTGTGCCTGCAGCCTGCAAACTGCGTCTCTGCCCAGGAAGGGACTCTGTGTCTGTAAAGGCTATATTAGCTTCTAGCGCTGGAATTCTATGCTGTATATTTTTTCCAAAATGTTATATAATTTTGATGAAACCGAGCATGAACACAAAGAGACATTTACTAAAACAGGGGTTTTAGAATGGGGCATGTATCTGACATTGTTAAGGTCGATATGGACGATAACCAGCCTGTATATGGGTCTGAAGGTATTTGGCCCATTAGAGCTACACGTATCTGCAATATCTCAATATAATAAATGGACAAAACCACACACACACACACACACACACAAACAACCCCACTCCTTCCAAACTAACCTTAGATAAGTTTATATTATTATGGATGCAGCCTCCAAAAGTCAGTGTTTGTACTGAAGACTTAGTGTAGCTCCCCCTTTTGTTACTATGACAAAAAAGAGGGTAGCTAGAGGGAGTAAAAAAGGGACATAAAGGTTTGGAACCAAATAGAAGTTGGTAGTTTCTTAGCAGTTTTGGCTAACATTTGTCATTTGAAGTTCTTGTTATTACATTTCTCGTGATGTTCAGCCAACTAAATGGATAGCAGAGAATCATGAGATGTGCATTAAACAGCAGCTGCAGTACCAATCCATAATCTTATTAAAGCTATGCTTTTGCACTCTAGTTGTTGACGACTCAATTTCCCATGATGGTTAACAAATCAGACTGGCTGAGAGTCATAGGAAAATGTAGTCTCAACAGCTGAATACTCAACCCAAGCTGGAATACTAGTGACCATACCTGGGAACTCCGGGTTTGACACGGAGATTGCCGGGTGAAGCACGGCTTCACCAGTTCTCCGGGTAGAGACCCGAATCCTCCAGGTCGCAGAAGCCGGGTCTTGACACGCCCCGCTCCCTGCCTATTTTCCCTTTAAAAGGGGGTGTTTCCCGCTGCCGCCAGCGGGACCACCCCCAATGTCAGCAGGAACTCCCACTGACGCCAGCAGGAACGCCCCCAATGTCAGCGGGAACTCCTGCGTCCCGCAAGGGAAGTCTCCGGGTAGCCCGAGACCAGAAGTTCCCAGATATGCTAGCTTGTGACTGTATCCTCCAAACTGGAACGACCATGTGGGTAAGTCCTGACACCTCCCCATGCTGTGGGACAGGGAGGATTATTTTACGTATAAATGTATATCATATACCCTACTTCCATCCACTGCGAATGGTGTTAAATATGATTAAAATACCCCATTGGGAACAAAGACCTCCAGCGGTGCTCTCCCTCATCCCCATCCCACTAGTTTTAAATAAAGTAATTGGCCTTTATAGGCATCTCTGTACATCCACCCCCTGGGGTCAAAAAGTAAAACAAACCTTTAGGTGCATAGACCCCATAAACCATGTACAGTGATAAAAAAAAACCCCAAGTGAGCCCTTTGGAATTACCAGCATTTATTACAAAAAAAAACATGGGAAAAAACCAGAAATACAAGTAAAACCAACAGTGTGATATTGTCAGATGTAAATAATGTCATATAAGGGGTGGGAGAGACGATTACTGGGTGTAAAGAAAACCCTGCTCTGGTGGTTAGGGCTCTATCGCTGAGTGTCTGTATCCCGTTGTTGGTCAGCGTCTAAATATGTATTTGTATTTGTGTTTTATTTTTATGCTGGACATTGCATGAGAATTTGAGGAAAGGTTTGCATCAAGGATATCTGTAAAGAGGAGTATCTATGTATATACCTTCCATCCATTTATTAGGTTTGTTCACTAGGTTTTAACTAATAACATACAGTACAATAACATATAATTGGTTGATGTCACAGCGACCAATACACAGGAACGGGCAAATATTCGGGGAATACTAGGATTTTTTCTCCCACGAAGATGAACACGAAAAGTTGTCTACTTTCACCTCTTGCTTTAGTGAATAAAACCCTTTGTCTTTTATTTTAAATGCTTTTATTATCATGAAAAATTCTGCCAGGTTATTCTGTTTATTAATTGCCTTAAATTAAGTGACATCACTTGAAAGTCAAGGCTACAGCTCTTTACATGTCATATACACTGTGATACTGGATGCCCTCAAATACATAATAATCATTGTAATTCGGATAATATAATATTATTGATATTATTGATGTTATTTGTTTTATTATATTTATTGCACATTTATACATTTTATTTGTTTTATATACTGGTAATATTTTATATATTCAAATATATGTTATTTCATGGCAAGCAAATTACATTTATCACTGATATTATAAAGTGATTTGATTTTATTATAATATTAAATTCATTAAACTTGGCCATTTCTTTTGCACAGTAAAAATCACATCGCAGTCACACACTTGTTCCCAGCGGGAGATGATGTCAGTTCTGTAAATGTGTTCTCCGTGGATTTGCTTACAAATCAGATTGTTTGTCATTGAAAAGTTTCTCTGACTTTTTTTTGGCTTCACACACAGATCTCTGAATAAACGCGTCTCGGCCAGATATGTAATTACAGGGGCGACCCGGGAATTACAGTCAGAGGAAAATCAGATGATGAAATAACCAGGTACTTTCTTACAGCAGAGAAAAGATCAAAGTCTCCGCCGTTCCCTCTGGAAATTGACGCTGAGCTTTGCTGTTAACCATCTGCTCGTCACTAACAAAGTGCAGCTCTTTACATGTAATGAATAAAGTTCCTATTACACTATGATACAGGATACCTCTAAATTAATAATAGTAATAATTGTTAAAATAATAATATACCGTTGTTGTTATTATTATTCAGAGCATTTGGGTTATGTCAGTTAAGATGACCCTTTATTCTTTTAACACAGATAATGAAACATCAAACCATCATTAACTAGGGGAATATCAGACATTTGACTGACAAATTAAAATGCAGTTTTTAATAACCTGAACTCACTACAGCCAGCTGCCACATTTACGTCCGCGGACCTGGAAGCTCATTATATGGCAGAGATATTGCGTCAGGTGAACAAGACTTCATAGACATATATCAGAGGTGTCCAAGTTTTTTCTGCAGTGGGCCACTTCATCAGAATTGTATACGTGCGCGGGCCGCACTCATTTTTCACTGTGACAAAAAATATGGCCTTTAATAAAATATGCAGATTAAAATAAAGTAAAATGACACAAAACCTTTACTCTTCCTCTCACTGATTTCTGGGCCTTGAAAGTTTTGCGACTACAAATTCAGGATTCCCTAGATTTATTCTAGGGATGAACTAAAATGAAAATTCTGGACCAAAACATTCAGGGTTCACTTAGCCAAAAACCGAAAATGACCCCCACCTTTAAAAATAATAATAAAAACTCACATGTTTAATAAAAGTAGGTAACACACAATTGGACAAAATTAGCAATATGACTTGGCATGATAGGAGTGTGATTGCTAACAGCAATCACACTCCTATCATACCCAGGCAACCAGTAAATGCTGGTACCTAGGCATGATGGGACTTTGCTCGCTGTGATTGCTGTTAGCAATCACACTCCTATCATGCCAAGTCAGCCTGTACATGCTGGTACAGGGTGGCTGTAAGTGATGTGCAGACCCCATACTGCTGGCAGCATCACTACACAAGGGGGGCAGCTAGCTAGGTTTCAGCATGTACTGGCTGACTTGGCATGATAGGAGTGTGATTGCTAACAGCAATCACAGTCCCATCATGCCTAGGTTCCAGCACTTACACATCCATCCAGTAAATGCTGGAACCTAGGCATTATGGGACTGTGATTGCTGTTAGCAATCACACTCCTATCATGCCAAGTCAGCCAGTAAATGCTGGTACAGGGTGGCTGTAAGTGCAGACCCCATACTGCTGGCAGCATCACTACACAAGGGGGCAGCTGACCAGGTTTCAGCATGTACTGGCTGACTTGGCATGATAGGAGTGTGATTGCTAACAGCAATCACAGTCCCATCATGCCTAGGTTCCAGCACTTACACATCCATGCTATCACACACACACACACTCATTTATTCATATAATCATTCATTCACAGATTCATTCCCTCAATCACACACACTCATTCAAACACCCTCCCCACCTCCTTACCTGCACTGCAGCTCCTCACTGCCGCTCACAGACTTCAGCAGGGGGCGCGGCCTCCCTCTGCCTTCTCTGCTAAAGCACAGAGGAAGTAGGATGTCACGTGAACTCCGCTTCCTCTGTGCAGTCCAGAAGACCCTCCCACAACTAAGTAGCAGGGCTTGAGGTGCGGCTCGCGTAAGATCGGTTTCCCTGGCTGCCGATCTTACGCGGGCCGCACCTCGAGGTCTCGCGGGCCGCATTTGGCCCGCGGGCCGCATGTTGGACGCCCCTGACATATATGGTGCTTATGGTTTCCATAACATCCTAATCGCATGATGTCCTATTCAACAGGACGTATCAAGGACGTTATGTGATGACTAGCTGTGTATGTGTCTTGTTAAGGCGTCATATGGAGCGAGTGCCTATAGGGGGCAGCAGAGAGCCATAAGGATTATTGAAAGGTTTATGTTGTCCGAGGCTGTTCTGCAATTCATAATAATGGTGTTTGGCATAAAGTAATTGCTGGGGCTCATCAGGAAGCATAAGGAACTTAATGGGAGGCTTAATATATTTATAATATATTTACTATCTTCATTAGGTAGTTTTGAACTAGTTATACCGTCAGGTGACAATCTTATAAACTATTTCAGCTGTAGCAAAACCTATATAATTTTTGGCTAGTGCCAAGCGTGCCATAAGGCTGAAGTGGACACCATGTAACTGTCTTCATTTTCTTCGGGGGTCGCGGGGTCTTCTTGGTCCCTTCCCGCAAGGCTTAATGCTATCCCAGCCCTAAGGCCAGAGGACCAAGCATGATCTCAGCCAAAAGGGCGAGAAGCAACACTTACCCCAATAACTTTTTTTGGGAAGCCCGAGGTGCTTCACTGTGAGGGTGCTGTGTGTGCTCAGTTAAGTGCCAAAGCAGAAGCTAGAACCTCTGTAAATCTTCTGACAAAGCATTCTCGGTAGAGATATGCCTTGTCTTCCTTCTCTCCCCGGGCCAAAAGGCCTGCAGGAGGGCTGGATCTTCTTGGTCCCTCTCCCAGTACAAGGAGGGGAACCACTGTAACCATAACGAAGAGATGGGGAGCCATAAGGCATCCACCATCTCTCCCACCAAAAAAGCTGGTGTTCAAATCAGCATCCATTTCCATATATCCTTCTTCCGTGTTTACAACCTCAGGGATATATGCTTTCTCTTTCTCACAGATACTCACTTGAGCCGAGCCGAGCCAAAAAGACTACAAAAAAACCCCACATTTCAGCATTTTATAGACCTCATCAGTACTATATAGCTGATATCCTCCTGTGTGCAGTGAGCCAGGCACCCATGTATTGTCATACCCTTAATTACTTAAGGTGAGAAAAACAAAATGGGATCCTCATCTGAGATAAAGAACAGACAGCATTGAAATAACCTCCCCTATAGCAAAGTGCCCACCCAGGAGAGACATAACCATTGTTTGCTCACTTGCAGTATTACAGAGAAGACTTCCACATTAGCATATCAGATTGATCCAATCAAGATAGCCCAGACCAATAACGCACGGTCAGTCTCCCAAATACAAATAATACAGCAACCACAGATATTAATTTCAGCCTCTCATAGGGCTCATTAGAGTAAGGGTGAAATTTCTCTCTGGGCATACCCTGAGAACCACTGGCCTACAAGAAGGTACCTAATCAGATGGAGCATCACCATTATTTTTCTCACTTGTATTATTACAGAAAAAAACCTCATCATTAGCATATCAGACTGATCATAAACATACATTCACCACAGAGCCAAGATATGGCAAGCAACCCATGCACAAAGAATGCAGCAACCACAGGTATACTTTTTTGGTAATCTCTTTTTACACTTATTTTACACCAAGAAGGCTAAGGGACACAGCTCTCCCTGCTGTGCATGCAGGTTAGGAAGCTGTGTGCAAGGGGTCCCTTTGAGCCTAAAGACTCTGCTGGCCTTTCATTACTCAGGGAGGAAAATGCAGCCATGTGAAGAATAATTAAGTCCAGCAGGCCTGCTTTACCACAAGTGCCCAGCCAAAAGGTTTAATTAACGAGCTGAATCTAGCAATCAGCTCATTTCAGGCTCCAGAAGCAAGACACAGACACTCCAAAGTTCATCATTGTGTATCCCTTTGTGCATAATGATCCAGGTACCCATGTCTGGGCATACCCTTACTATCTTAAGGTGAGAAAAACAACATGGGATCTTCTCCTCCCCTATAGACAATTCCTACTCTGCATTAGCATATCAGACTGGTCCCACCCATCACACCATCTTCTGCATGTCATTGGCTGGTCAGAATAGTACAAGTTGCCAGTGGAGTTCCCCAGGGCAATGTCATCCAATAGGATAAAACACGTGATCTTGGCCAAAAGGCAGATAAGTGATCAGGGCAGACCAGACCTAAAATGCATGGCAAATGGCTGAAACGTATGTCTGTTGCTGAATTCTTTGTGCAGGGGATGCTTGCTATGCATTTTGGATCTGGACTTCCCTGATGGGTGGGGCCAGTCTGATATGCTAATGTAGAGCAATTTTACAGATCTCAGAATAACTACTTAACTCCCCTTTTCACCGGAAAAACTGAGCCTTTTAGGAGCATCTTACATCAGATCGTATAGCAGAAAGCCGGAGATGCTGGCTTCTGCTGTCAGGGGGAGTCCAGGCTGTCTATATGCGCCAGGCTATTGATGTAGAGCGCGTGGATGGTGTCATTTCCCGACGCTCGGCATCAATTGCTGACAGGTAGTGATTAGGGAGAAAAGAAGCTGAGGTCTGAAGTGCCAGACTTTGCTCTCTCTAATGCTGGGCCAGTTGGAGGGAGATTGTGATGTCCCCCAAGCAGCCCTGCTCATTGGGCACCCAGCGAGCAGGGCTGGTTGGGGACATCACAATTTTGCTCCTTCCTCTGTGAGGCCCTGACGATGGGCCCAGGGGAGGCGGCCTCCCCTCCGCCCTTCCCCTATAGATACGCTACTGTTTTAGGGGCTTTGTAGTGAATCATATAACTGGCAGCAATGTGATCCACCACAGGTCCCCCGGAACACAGGCCACTTGGGCAAATGCCCAGTGTGCCCATACATTTAGATGGGGGTTCCAAATTTAGTAAGGGGGAAAAAGGTGAACAAGGAATAATCTGTAGCGTTGCCTATGGTCTTATCATTTACTTTTACCTTTATATTAACATGATGCATAACTTTCCATGGATTGCCCATATCCGCTGTGTACTAAGCAAACTTCTAGTTCTGTGCTGGCCCAGAGGTCCTGGTACTGCTGACTTTCTTTGGTTAAGTGTGGTTGACCACGACACTTCCCACTCTGCTCCATCCGGGTCCCTCCTGGAAAGATCTCATGTTGCCATGCCCTTGGTCCATTTTGTTATTTTCTGGATTGCCAGAGGTTTGAACATACCCAAAAAAGAGTGAGGTTGCTGCTGGACCTTAAACACTTGACAGCAAATGTGGCTTCTATTCAGGAAACACACTTTAAAATGGATAGGCATCCTAATATTGGCGCTTTCTTCAAGGTTTTTATAGGAACGCAAATATTGCTAAATCAAAAGCAGTCGCCATTTGTTTCCCTAGAACTACCCCGTTTTCCATGTCTCACACATGAACGGATTCGAATGGGAGAGCACTATTTATAAAAGGCCTCTTCGGCCATCACAAATTCAATTTTGCCACCGTCTATTCCCCAAATAGAAACCAGCAGCAATTTCTCTATAAAGTTATCTTATCCCTCTCTGTGTTTGCTGAGTGGATCACTTTGCTGGGACAGACTTTAATCTTACCTTTGACCCCCGTATTGACTGTCCTGATGGGCGTTCCCATATCCCCTACTCCAAACTACGGAAAATCAAAACATCATTGCAAAAAAACCGGTTAGAAGATGCCGGGAGGCTACAACACCCTAACACAAAGGACTACTCCTTTTTTCCCCACCTACATAATAAATACTCCATCACCATCACCATCACCACCTAGACTTACTTAGAGACACCTGTAGTGATCATACCACAATTCTTATGACCATTCAGGTCCCTCTCGGGCCATACAAAAAAAGGGGTTAAAGCGACTCAACACAAGCCTTTTGGCCAACCATCTACATATTTCAAAGAGAACAACTCCCCTGTCCTTCACTACTGTCCGGGAAGCCCATACATTCCTCATATGAAGGCATCTTATTCAGCTAGGAACCAAGGTAAAAGGACTCCATGCATCTGAAATCCAATCCTTTCTATACAAAATCTCTGTGTTCCCATAAAAGCTGATACCCTTGCCGCCCTCACAATATCTCTTTGTAGGGCCTCTTTGTGGGGGGGGGGTAATTTTCAACTGTCATGAGAAGCCAGCTGAAAAGAGGACTTATTTGAGAAGTATTTGACATCCCTGGTCAAAAGGGAATATATTTTATTTGAATAAATGCAAATGAGCACACTGCCACATATGGCTAATATATCTTCGGACAAAATGCTGCCCTCTATTGGTTATACATTGAGTAGCAGTGTTCCATATGCTTGAAATCCAAAGTTATTATGCTACTTAATGTAAAACCAACAGAGGGCAGCATTCTGTCCGAAGATATATTAGCCATATATGGTAGTGTGCTCATTTGCATTTATTCAAATAACATATATATTCCCATGATCCCTCCGTGTAATGGTTTAATACAAAAACCCCCAAAATAAATAGAAAAAAAGAGTTTGCAAGTTCGACAGAATTAAAGTCTGCGAGTGCGGCGGGGAGACCAGCGGATCATGGGAATATATTTTATTTAAATAATTAATAAATGAAAATGAGCACACTGCCACATATGGATAATATATCTTCGTACAGAATGCTGCCCTCTGTTGGTTTTACATTGAGTAGCATAATAACTTATTCTGCTACTCAATGTATCTTACCAATAGAGGGCAGCATTGTATCTGAAGTTATAATAAGTTATTATGCTAAGTTAAATGTACGTACCAGCAACTTTGTTGGTCGTTGGCACGGACTTTTAACTGTTGCAGCAGGGTCCCAGGTTTTTTTTCTTTTCTTTTCTGCATAGCAACTAGTGGTAAGAGCCTATTGGTCACCTGCAGGGTCTTCCTCTGGCATCAACTATTGGCTGATGTCAGAGGAAGACCCTGCAGGTGACCAATAGGCTCACTCACACTGCCCTGTAACCCCTGATGACGAACCTGCGGATTTCCGCTTCAGTCAACTCCTGCGATGCCGTGAAGATAAGGTAGGCTAGATAGGGAAGGGCCCGGGGAGATTAGTAGACGAAGGCGAAGATTCTTCGTGTGTGTGTCTTCGTCTTCGCCTACGTTTTACCGTCACTGTCTTCTCTTCTACGTGTCTTCGGAACGAACACGAAAACACACTCTTCGTGTTCGTTTTCATGTTCACCTGAAGACGAATGCACAAGTCTACTGTAAACCCCCTTCCATTAGCAGGCCCCAAAAAATAGACCAAGATCTAAAACCTCGCCTGAAATCCAGAACAACACCAGCCACAGCTCCTGCGCTGGAAGCCACTATAATAGTAGAGGAACTCAGATGGGCCCTGAAGACCTGCCCTCTATTGGAAAAATGACCTTGGTTGTTTCACTCTACTATATTACAAATCCTTTAGCAAAGCCCCTTCCCCTTACTTACACAACTATTTAACTCCATTGATGGGACAAATCACTTTCACACTCACAGCCTAGAAGTACAGATCACTGTCATCCATAAACCCAATACGGATGCTGGCACCACTTATCAAACTGTCTCACTTCTACCCCTCTAACCCCATTCAGTTTCCCCACTTCTAACTGTACTGCATGTACTTTCACATTTCATTGGAACCAAAAGAGTTAAATGCTGGTCGGACACAAACCTTAAAATCCCCCTTAGATGCCGTTACTGTTTGTGAATAGAAATTATTTGAAAGTGAATTTAATTTTAAGTGACAATAATACAGAAGCAGCAATTACTGGACATTTTTACTTTTGACTTCAGTTATTCTTTCTGTTTGTCCGGGGATTTAACGCTCTCTCCCTCGCAGAGAATAAATCCCAACGTGTGATCAGAGAGCTGGATATATTTATCTGAGCCGCGGCCGGCTGGTTTAATATAGCGCTGATCACAGATATATACCGGGAGCTGCAGAGCTGCTGCTGATCACACTGAGAAGGACTGTGATGGATCTCATTCTGCCCTTTTTCTCCCAATTTGGAGTCATTCTGTGCCTGAGCTTACTGGGAGTAATAGAAGGGACACGCGTCACTCTGAGATCAGCTCCTGGATGTCACATCACAAGGAAAGAATGCCTGTTTGAGTATAAATATTATCAGGAAGGAGATGTGATGATTGGAGGATTATTTACGGTTAATACCGGGATAAAAGAATTTTATTATGGAAAAATCAGATATGTTCCCTTTTATTGTATCTGTGCATAGTAAGTGCATTTTCTGTGTTACATTTTTATCGCATGTCTGGGGCGCTCTATACAGGTAAGGTGTATGAGCCTCCATCACTGGCCTTTAATAAAAAGATGGCCGTTTCCAGCGAGGACAGCCTGGTCTGGCAGAGGTTGCTGAGTGCTGAGTTATATTGTTTTAGTTTTATACGAAGCAGATTCCCAGACAGCCCAAATAAGTTTGATTAAAAAGAAATGTTTGATAACTTGACTTTACAGAATAAAGTATTAATAAATGAGCCTTACTTTTCCCCAGCATCGATCATACAGAATACAGAAATCTCCTGGCTTTTATCTTTGCTGTTGATGAGATTAACCAGAATCCAGATATTTTACCCAATATCACTCTGGGTTACCACGTTTATGATATTTGTGGAAATGTCCGGAAATCCTTACAGAATTTGGTCCAAATATTATCAGGGAAAACGGGTGAATTTCCAAATTATTCCTGCCGAGGAGGTAATAAATTTGCAGGATTAATCGGAAATCTCAGGACGGCTACAACCCCCGTGGCGCAGATCCTCAGGCTGTACGGATACCCGCAGGTAAGAGGCCGCTGAGAGCTCTCGGTGGGCTGAAGGTGTTACTGGATGGGAATGATGGTTCTTAGCGTAAAAGTATCAGTTTCAGTGCATTTAACCAAATATCTTTCTCCACAGATATGGAGAAGATAAGTAGTTGAGATTAAAAAAACTCCTGATATGAAAAAGGGGGATATAAGAATGAAATGTATCCATCTTCGCCCAATAGCGGTAGATTGAAAACATGGTGATGTCCGTAGACTAGAATGGGGTGGATTTAAGTCGAATGCGGATACATGCCGCAGCCACGTTGGATTCATTTCATTTGTTTCCTTTCTGGATTTTTTTTCTTTTGCTTTGGGCTTTTTTTTCTTCATTTTTTGGATTGTCCCTTCCCTTGAGGATCAATAGCTGGGCAAGTGAATATCTTTTTATCCCCCATAAGTTTTTACCATTTGAGTGCCAGTCATGTGAGGTGCTTTAAAGAAAGAATATAAACCAGGAGAGGTGGCATTACCTGCGCTAGACTTATATTATTATATATTTTTGTTTATACAAAGTTATAGATTATATAAATCGGTATGGTTTAAAGAGAAAGGCCCACTGGAAAAAAAAAACATATTTGAATGTGCGAATCTCCCCTCCACGGATTGTTCTTTTGTAAGTCCTAATAACATGAAAGTTTGAAAAGGTAAGATGTGTATTTTTGCAAATTATCCAAAGGTCTACAACAAGGTAGACATTCCTGGTGTAACAGAATGGTCAAGAGGGAGGCAGCTGAAGTATAATGTTGATAAATATAAAGTGATGCACTTGGATACTCAAATCAATATTGGTTTTTATTGGATAATTTAATTAATAAGGGTCCAGTAGGGACCATTCACAGGAACTACTGTATGGAGGATCTACTGCAGACAGGTTGTCTCAGGAATGGGTCCAAACACAAAATCCTAAGTCTTGTGTAACATAATGCAGATAAAGTCACACACATGATATACGATTTTCTGTCATCAAATGGCTAAACTTGTATTTTACAGACACCCCTGCTCTTCCAAAACCTTTGAGATGTGTTAACGTATAGAAATCGATATGAGTTTCTCCTTCAGTTTCTGAGACATTAGCTTCTGCTACGCAGCCCCATACGCAACAAGCTACAATGTACTGCAATCTTTAGCAATTTGAGTTCCAGTAGCTTGTGTGTTGGATTAAAAAAACCCAAAAACTGTCTGCGCTTCTCACCCTAATAAAGTTGGCAACAAATACATAAACATAATATAAATGAGAGGTTTTGGTTATATGAATTGGCCAAAGCATAATTAAGCTCACCTGCCACGTCAAGGCACACTCTCAATAGGGTGAGAACCTACTCTATAGGGAGGAGGTTTAATTGCACCTCCCCCAACACATTAATAAGGTTTTGGTAGCAGTATAAACTGCTTTGTGTGTCCACTATGTAGGAGGTGAGAGTCGGTTCTCACCCTATTGAGAGTGTGCCTTGACGTGGCGGGTGAGCTTAATTATGCTTTGGCCAATTCATATAACCAAAACCTCTCATTTATATTATGTTTATATATTTGTTGCCAACTTTATTAGGGTGAGAAGCACAGACAGTTTTTGTTTTTTGTATACATTGTACAGCCAATACACTGTTTTTGCAGCATGCTTACACCTGTTTGGTAGGTCTCTTATTATACATTTGTATTATTTGAGCCTGTGACTAGCTCAGCGCACCGACATTTTTTCTTTTCCCTGTGTGTTGGATTTCACCACATGGGCCAGGCTTCACCCCCGCCCCGTGCATCAATGAGCCTTGGCCGCTCATAGCCCTGTCGCCGGTTCACCGCTTTTCCTTCCTTGGACCACTTCAATAGGTACCACTGCAGACCGTGACCATACCACAACATCCCCACTTTTGGAGATGCACTGACCCAGTCATGTAGCCATCACAATTTATCAGTGTTATTTACTTCACCTGTCAGTGGTCATAATGTTATGGCTGATGTGCGCGTGTGTGTGTGTGTAAAACAATATATGAAGCTAATCTGATTTAAAGTTAAGAAGTGTGTCATATTACTGAACATTATTGAAATGTGTCCCAATACAGCAAGAGGAATTAGTAGCAGGAAGAGGGAAGTGGTTCTGCCACTTTACAGATCTCTTGGGAGTTCTTATCTAGAGGGTTGGGTCTAGACAGTTCATGGTGGCGAAAATTACACGACCTACCTAGATATTGGTATGTGGAATTTTAGAAAGTACATTCTACTCGCTAAACTGTTATTAATCTTAATAGATCAGCTATGGGACATCGGACACACTGCTCAGTGACAGGACGCTGTACCCAAACTACTTCCAACTATTTCAAGGAGATCAGATTCAATATACAGCTATTCTGAAGTTGCTGAAATATTACGGATGGAACTGGGTTGGGATAATAGTATCAAATGATGATATTGGAGAGAGGGAGCTCCAAGAGCTCAGCCAAGTGATCACCAGCCACGGGATCTGCATCGAGGTCATTATTAAAATGTCTGACACAATGGAAGGAATCCATAAGGATCTGGCCATTATTGAGAAGTCAACATCACAGGTGCTCATAGCTTGTGGTACATGTTCTATAAATTGCGTAATGATTTTTCAAAAATCCATACGTGTGTTTGGCAATACGACACTTATCCTTAAAGCTTCGTGGTCATATGTGTTGCATTTCACTTTACAGACAGTGATGCCATTTAATGGTAGTTTAAGTTTTGCTCCTTCCAATAGATTGATTCCCGGCATGCAGACTTTCCTACATAATGTCCATCCATCCAATCGCCCGTCTGATCCAATACTTCAAGATATTTGGATTATGGGATTTCAGTGCTTAATATCAAATGATGTGAAGAATGCCATGTTTCAATTTATTTACAACCTTACTGTTAATACCTGCACCGGAAAGAAACACATTAGTGATCTGGGAGAAAGGACAAATTATGCTGCTTCATACTCTGTGTACACCGCGGTTTATGTCCTGGCACATGCGGTCCACAATATGCTTTTTTCTTCAACTACAGAATATCGTAAAATGAATCGAGGAGCAAAGGAATACAAAAACAAGGTATATAAGATAAAAAACCGAAATGATATCATATCAATTAAATGTGGGACTTTAATCTTTACCGCACAAAATATGCTTGAGAGATGTTGTTGAATATAACATTGGCCTCTTTCTCAGCAAAGGCAGCTTTCCTGTGGGAAAACCCTCCTAATACCGTATTTGCTCGATTATAAGACAACCCCCCAAAATCTGAATATTACTTTAGGGAAAAAAAGAAAAAGCCTGAATATAAGACTACTCTATAGGAAAAAAGGTAAAATAAACTATTAACTCATGTAAGCTATTTTTTCATATTTAATAAAAGCTGTGATTGAGAAAAATATTTTGGGTTTTTTTTCCTTTTATTTGCCAACCTGCCCCCCCAGTTATGCACATCTGCCCCCAGGCTTGCCACTCCTCCCCCAGAAATGCCTTGTCTATGTCCATCGCGCAGACGTTCGCCAGCTGCCAGAGAGGAGAATTCCCCTCAGCACTGCGGGGAATTCTCCTCTCTGGCAGCCGAGGAATGTCTGTGCGATGTGCGTAGACAACCTCCGCTGCTGCCGGCGCTTGGTGATAGAAGCCCCGGTGGAAGTGCTGGCAGCAGCGGAGGTTACCACACAGGTCCCCTGCAGTGCTGCGGGGGATCTGGATCTTAGTCTCACAGTCAGACCTCTATTTGAGGTCTGATTATAAGACGAGGGGTATTTTTCAGAGCATTTACTCTTAAACCTTGTCTTATAATCGAGCAAATACGGTATATAAATGTATAATTTTGTTAAAATTTACACAATTTATAGAAATGCTACTTTTTACATATACTGGAGTTAAATTACATTCCAAATCAAAGACAATTTAATGGCAGAACGGATTATAGTGAGCATTGATCTTGATAATGGTAATAGACCAAAATAAAAGTAGTTTATGCTTTATTCACCTCTTACAGCTGTGAATGATTCATTTTTAGATATTAACTGATAAAGATGTTACACGGAACATCTCAACCCTTATCCCTTGCCAATGCAGTGAAGGTGAATTCCACAATATATGTGTAACACCTTTTACCTTGGGTCTGATGTCCCAAGAGGTATTTACATTTACCGAAGTCCATCAAGTTCAATCCTTCTACCTAACCTTCCTACTCTTGATCCAAAAGAAGGCAACAAATCCCTAATTAAGCTACTGGCTGGAACCTACAGGAGATCCTGGCCTCTGCAAAGTTGAGAGTAAGGAGTTAATATAGCATGGCAGAGCCTCAACTTAGTAATACTCCAGGGTATTAGAGTATAGAGTACTAGGACACATGAATCACAAACACTATAATGTAAAGTCTTAAAAATGCAACCTGTATGAACTAGTGTAGAACATGGACATTTCAATAACATTATATACATCTATAGAGTTGTACCATGTCAGCCTGTACGTTTGGTAAAGACGGTATGCTTATTGGCTAGCTAACACATAATGGATTACAAGCTTTCAAGATTATCTAGATCTCTTCCTCAGCTATGTTATACACTTAAATTGAAATTACATTCTGTGACTGGGTACACCCGCCGGACGATCCTTCCTTCTCCCCATGGCCACTGGGAACACTTCAACCATCAGGCTAGACTAGCAGGAAACATAGCTCTTTGGGATCCTCGGCGGCACTGCAGTATACAGAAGCAGAGCAATACAGTGCCTTACCGCCCTGACAAGGGAGCACCAAGGCTTACCCCAAATATAAAAACAGGACTCACATTGAGGTAAACCAGGAACTAACTTTATCGAGGAAACAATCACCACCAGCCTTGTGAGTTATGACCAGCATGCATCACACCACATGTAAAATGAAATATGTATATCATATGCAAATTAGTTATCACCAAAAACCACACCAATTTACACAATCCTGCCATTAGAACCAATGATATTGGTCAGGCAGGAGGAAGAAGAGGAGGAGGAAGAGGAGAAACTGGGACCTAGAGAGCTCTGGCTCTCTCACTGTACCCCTAATCAGATACAGGATGACAAGCATAAATCCAAGCAAGGGAACCAGATATTGCACTGCAATTAGTCGCTTGCTGTAATGTAATAAGTATATAATGTAATCCAGGGGTCCACCATCTATAATGGGGAAATACAACCTTCAGGCAACCCCCAGTTCACAGAGGCACCCGTGATACATTCCTGTGGTGATGTTAAAAGGAAATGCAAATGTATGTTGGTGTGGAATCTTGCATTTAGCCCCAGCAGCCTCTTTTGGTGTTGTAGACGGCTGCAAACTATGGATTGATTGTGGGGACAGTGTGAGGTGAACTCTTTATGAGTTGGTATTCCCATATCTTCCTTTCTGTGTCTGAAAATTTCACATTAATATGGTGACCCTCACATATTTGATGCTGTGTCCATTTTGGCAGAAGGTGTGTCCGTCCATTTTCTCTTCATATTATGTAGATTCATACGCCTGTTTCACCTATGCAAGGTCCAGCATCGGGGCAGCGAACACACATTATGAGGACTACCTATGCTGTACCTGTTCCTTATACACAGGGACTGGCCTATAAATAATCCTGAGTTCGGTCCTTTGCTGCATCTGGTGTAGTGTGGCAGTTTTGGATTAGAGGACTGCATCAGGATGCGGGTCCTGCGGGGCCGGTCAAAAAGCTTGTGGGTGTGTGCGGTTTTTTGGGTGTTGCAGGCGGGAGCAGGCGGTCAGACAATGTAATCCCAGTAATCCGGAGCGGGAGCGGGGTTAAGAAAACAGTCCCACGCAGGGCTCTACTTTGGATCTCATAGGCTGGTTTTATCAGCCCCCAGAATGCAACTATAATTACATGGCAAACTCACATATACCTTCAGCCACGTGTCAGCCTGGCACAGGAATCAGTAGCACAAAACAGCTGGCACTCTTGGTAGCAGACGCTTGTAGGATCCTCAGCAACAGCAAGAAAGATGAAGTACTATCTTGCTTTGTCTTCTGGTAGAAACAAATAAGCCCTCTTCCTTCCACCTGTAGCCTTACTTCCCTCTGGTTACTCTCCCTACCAACTCCTACAAAGCAGCCTAGGAAAGACCCATTCACTTCCTATTGGCCGAAAGTCACTTTCTATTGGCTGAAAGTGATACATATATATATATATATATATATATATATATATATATATATATATACATACATACATACATACATACAGACAGACACATACACCAGAGTTACACATTTCAGTATCTTTGAAGAGCAAAAAATAGCAGGAAGCAAACACTGAACATCATTTTTTATAAATTTCATAAGGATTTGTGAGGATTCAGGGGAAAATTAGGTGTTTTTTTCTAATTTTCGCTAGTCCAGGCTGTCAAACGAAGGGCTGGACGTACCGGTACGTCCATAGGGGATTTTTGAGATGCGTCCATAGGGGATTCTTGAGATGCGTCCATAGGGGATTCTTGAGATGCGTCCATAAGACTTTGGCTCTTGACCACTTTGGTATTTGGTACTTTGGTATGATTGCTTAATGTCTTACTTTTCACCTACCAGTCTGTTTCACAATTGATTTCTTTGTCTAAAGCTCCATGATTATGTACGAAGAGTGCGTTACACGGACAAAACTGGAAGTGGGATTTTTTTTAACGAGAGAAGAGAAATTCCTACCACGTATTATCTGGAAAGCCTAAACTTTACAATTGATAAAAATAAGTGCATATTAACAAAACATGTCGTGGGTGTCTTTGATAACTCATGGTCAGAGACAAATCAGTTTATAAGATTTGAAAAAATACTTTGGAAGAAAGGAAAAGTAAGTAAATAGTCGAATGTCCGGCTCTAACTGTGACCGAAAACAAGAAATTGTGCTGGAGGGAATCTACGTCTCTCCTTGTATTCTGCAAGGCTCCGACTTAATGTAATGCAGAATATTAGCCCCGGGGTTATGTGTTACTTTATAGCAGATATTGCACTTTATAGAGTGTTGGGTGGCCCTCACATTGTGGAGGTCGCTGGGAGACAACAGGTGAGGAGTCCGGTTCCATAGTTACCACCCCATCATTGTCAGTCCAGCTCTGGTGATCAGACCTGCCTAAGTACTTAATATCCTGCAACTAAACTTCCGCATTAACAGTCAAAATTTCATCAGAAACAAGGCGGAATATATTGTTCACAATAAAAAAAATAGTCTGCTTATCTCACTTAGCAAAGCACATTACATGAATGGATACTTTTTACACATTTATGGCTTTTTTTTTTGGCGAGTGTGAAGGCCACCCTTAGGAAGGTTCAGGTGGTGATTTTGGCACTTAGAGGGGAAGTAATAGTTCTTTTTTGGGTGAAAGATCCAGGGCATCTCATCTCCAGGACCACCTTTTAAAGCTGATTTGAAAATAATGCAATTTAAACATTAATAGCGTTAGCATTTGAACCATAGGAAGCCTTTAGATTGAGTCTAATACCCCTTTCTATTATTCCAGATCCCATGGGCTCGATGCAATGACTTCTGTCCTCCAGGATATAGAAAAGCTTCTGGATATAACACCTGCTGCTATAGCTGTGTCCCCTGTTCTAAGGGTGAAATGTCCAATGTAACAGGTAGGTGAATAATATACAGAGTATATATAAAATATAAAGCTCATTTTTGGGTATATTCATGAAAAAGTCAAGTAAAGGCTTAACTTAACTAGCCAAGTCCCAAGTCTAATATAAGTCACATTCAAGAGTAAAATTACAAATATATATATCTATATTTAATGGATAGGGGCCCATAGGGTGATAGACAATCACCCTTCTTGTGTACATGGGGGAGTAATAACATAATGATCTCTGTGGGGCCCACCTATAATGCCCCCCCCCATGAAGGGGTTTAAAATAATTTACCTTATGAAAGACAAAGTGCCAGTCTGTGCATCCCACCATGTCCACGTACGGTGGGATGGGAGAAGCTGAATTAAAGATAACTGTTTAGAAAGGCATGGAGCCCACTTCATACTCCTCATCCCTACCCTGCCCTACCAGATGGAGGCAGTTAAAGACAATCTTCGAAAGGCATGTGCATTCTGTAATAGAAATTCTCACCACAAATAAAATCATCTGATTTGTGGCAGCTCTGTGTTTTTTTTTCTTTCTGGGAAGTTATTCGATGCCTAAGTACATCTCCTTTATTCCAGACAGTGATAATTGCCTGAAGTGCCCTGATAATGAATACCCTGATGAGGACAAAGTGAAGTGTATTCTTAAGCCGTATGAATTCCTGTCATACAAAGATGACATTATTGTTCCGATTTTTTTCTCAATCAGTGTTTTCTTTCTAATTTTGACTCTCTTTATATTGGGAATTTTTATTCTGTACTGGGACACCCCCGTTGTAAGAGCCAATAACCGGAACCTCAGCTTCCTCCTCCTGGTCTCCATTGTCCTGAGCTTCCTCTGTGTGTTTCTGTTCCTTGCTAGTCCTGTGGATATAACCTGCATGCTGCGACAAACTGCTTTTGGAGTCACCTTCTCGGTAGCCGTGTC
The DNA here is from genome assembly GCA_029215755.1 of Spea hammondii. Classification (NCBI taxonomy): domain Eukaryota; kingdom Metazoa; phylum Chordata; class Amphibia; order Anura; family Pelobatidae; genus Spea; species Spea hammondii. The sequence continues at coordinate 2,205,464 of JARDYJ010000001.1, forward strand.
TTCTGTGTTGGCCAAGACCATCATGGTCTGCATTGCTTTCAAAGCCACCAAACCTGGCAGCACTTGGAGAAAATGGGTGGGGGCCAAAGTCTCTAATTTTGTGGTTCTCATTTGCTCTTCTGTGCAAATTCTAATTAACGTCATTTGGTTGTCTACCTGCCCACCTTTTCAAGAGTTTGACACACAAACTTATCAGGGAAAGATCATCATTCAGTGTAATGAGGGCTCGGTTATCGCCTTCTACTGTGTCCTGGGTTATATGGGGCTTCTGGCAGCTGTTAGTTTTATTATAGCTTTTTTAGCCAGGACATTACCGGACAGTTTTAATGAGGCCAAGTACATCACCTTCAGCATGCTGGTGTTCTGCAGCGTTTGGATTGCGATGATCCCGGCCTATCTGAGCACCAAAGGAAAGAACATGGTGGCCGTAGAGATTTTTGCTATATTGGCATCAACTGCTGGCTTATTAAGCTTCATGTTTTTCCCAAAATGTTATATTTTGCTTAAAAAAAATAAGACAAACAATAGAAGATATTTATTACAAAAAATAAATCAGTAAAAGAGATGTGTTTAAGGTGTGTATTTATCACATTTACATTAATATGGGTTTTAATTAGGGATTAAGTACTTAAAAAAGACAAAATAAGAAATCTTCTTCTTCAGTCCATCCTTCTGCTCTCCCCAGGTAAAGGAGAATGGGGTCTATACAAATACCTTTTGAATTTCAGGGGGTGTAACAGTAATGTGATGAGATGCAGGACTTATCACCTTCATGGTTCCCTCAGTAGGGGTTTGGGGCCAGAGGTTTTTGCAGTTCTTCCTCTATAAACCACTATTGCCAAACTTCATGTACATTTTTTTTAGTTTTGTGAACTGATAATAGAGGTTACATTTTAACAAAAAAAAATGTAGATACAATACTACGTTCGTTTTAGAAAGATTAAAGCAGAAAGATAATTTTACTTGCAGAAAACCTTCAAAGAAGTTGTGTAACATCTTACATCGTTTCATAGGAATTGAAAAAAGACAAAAGTCAAACCCATTGTCGGTCCAGAAGAAGACAAAAATCTTACATTAAAGTGATTTCTAATTGTCCCCCGAAAGGTGGAACATTGTTTTTTGACTCTCCAGCCCGTATAATTTATCACATTCTTATAACCCCCTATATCCCTGTATATTCCTCATATTATATATTATATACTCTCCGGCCGTATAACTAATCCCATCCTTATTACCCAGTTATATCGCATTATTCCTCATATTATATATTATATACTCTCCGGCTGTATAACTAATCCCGTCCTTATAACCCGTTATATCCTGTATATTCCTCATATTATATATTATATACTCTCCCGCTGTATAACTAATTCCGTCCTTATAACCCGTTATATCCCTGTATATTCCTCATATTATATATTATATACTCTCCGGTCGTATAACTAATCCCGTCCTTATAACCCGTTATATCCCTGTATATTCCTCATATTATATATTATATACTCTCCGGCCGTATAACTAATCCCGTCCTTATAACCCGTTATATCCCTGTATATTCCTCATATTATATATTATATACTCTCCGGCCGTATAACTAATCCCGTCCTTATAACCCGTTATATCCTGTATATTCCTCATATTATATATTATATACTCTCCGGCCGTATAACTAATCCCGTCCTTATAACCATACCTGGGATCGCTGGATGGAGCACTGCTTCTCCGGGTCAAGACCCGAATCCTCTGGGTCGTGGGAGCGGGGTCTTGACACACCCCGATCGGTACCCATTTTCCCTTTAAAAGGGGGTGTTTCCTGCTGCCCTCAGTGGGACCGCATCCTACTGACGCCAGCGGGAACTCCTACTGATGTCAGCGGGAACTCCCACTGACGTCACCGGGAACGCCCCCGGCATCAGCGGGAACTCCCACCAACGTCACGGGACAGCCCGGTGACCTCAATGGGCAGTCCTGGCCACGACCCGCAAGAGAAGTCTCTGGGTAACCGGAGACGAGAAGTTCCTAGCTATGCTTATAACCTGTTATATCTCTGTATATTCCTCATATTATATGTTATATACCATCCGGCCCTTATAACTAATCCTGTCCTGTATATTCCTAATATTATAATATTATATACTGTCAGCCCAGTATAACTAATCCTGATTTCTGCTAACAGGGTTTTGTTATGTATGACCCCCTTTTTATAGCTAAGATTCATAAATGTCACTTTTTAGGGCATTAAGCACTATCCTCTCTGGCAAGAAGGCTCAGGAACACGGTATTTTAGCAAATTATGGATTTTTATTATCCCCAAAACAGAATCATGAAAATGAAGCATAGCTACCACTGGAGCCTACTCTAGTTATACTTTCCTAGCCTTACCGCTCCCAGCCAGATCCTGCTAAGTCAGGCTCTGGAAACCCTCCGCAGACAGCACAAATGGGCCCAGACAGGTAATGCAACACTAGTCAAGGATTGTCTTTTTCAGGTCCTCCTTGTCCTGTGGTGAAGTAGAAATACTTTTGTCAGGAGCTGGGCATGGGAGTCAGGGAGGAGTCTAGTTGCAGGGGATATGATGGTCTCTGTTTGTACCCCATGATGCATAACAGGCTGGATACAAACTGTAGATAGGGAGTGTAACGCAGGCCGGATACAAACTGTAGATAGGGAGTGTAACGCAGGCCGGATACAAACTGTAGATAGGGAGTGTAACGCAGGCCGGATACAAAGTGTAGATAGGGAGCATGGCACAGGCTGGATACAAAGTGTAGATAGGGAGCATGGCACAGGCTGGATACAAAGTGTACATAGGGAGCATGGCACAGGCTGGATACAAAGTGTAGATAGGGAGCATGGCACAGGCCGGATACAAAGTGTAGACAGGGCCCTGTGGCTGGATGGACCACGGACAAGGTGCTGTGGCTGGATAACCAATGGACAGGGCACTGTGGCTGGGAGGGCCCGCTTGCTGTGGCCAGACAGAACATGGGACAGGAGAAAGCTGTAGTAGTCCAGAATCAAGCCAAGGTCAAATGTGTGCGTAGTGTGAGCCTCAACTCAAAAATAACAGAGAGTGTTGAAAAAGTCTGCCCTATAGGAAGGTACCTTCTTTGTTCACTTGCTTCTTTACAGAAAAAAACATCCATTAGCATATCAGACTGGTCCCAACTATCAGTGCAGTCCAGACCTAAAATGCATGCCTTTGCCAAATTTGCAACAAAAAGCATGCCTCTCACACTTTCAAACTCTCATTCACACACCACACTTTCACACTCTCAACATCTATCTACCTTCTCCACCCATTTCTCCCGTGTCCTTGTTTCCTGTGCCACGCTCCCTATCTACAGTTTGTATCCGGCCTGCGTTACACTCCCTATCTACAGTTTGTATCCAGCCTGTTATGCATCATGGGGTACAAACAGAGACCCTCATAACCCCTGCAACTAGACTCCTCCCTGATTCCACAGCGCTGCTTCTTCTCTTGCCTTTTCTTGTTCTTCTGTCTCCTTTTTTGACAGCTTCTCCTGTGTCTTCTTTCTTCTGACGTCTTCCACTTCTCTGTGCACCTGGCTTCTCGGTACACTTTTGCAAAAGGGTGGAGCTTCTAGGCACACCCTCTTCCGCTATAGGAGGAAGGGGAGAGACTGTCCACATGGGGAAGTGCCCTGAAAGGCAAGAATATTCCATATATAGATTCACTTTAAAAGAGAGGTGCAGAAAAGCTTCTCTTTCGCCACAAATCTATTCTGGAAGAAATTGCAGTCCCTGTCAAAGTGTCGCGTGGGTCCCATGGATCCACTGGGACTGATGTAGGGGCCGACTCTGGGTGAAATATAAACTGATAAAATCTGTCATGTATAACATTTTTGGAAAATTAGGCAGGGGACAGAAAGTCCTAAAATTATCTTTTATTTGCTCACTCAATGAGTTGACAAAGTCTCTAAATGACAGCAACAGCTGAACGGGCCACTATATCAAGATCTTTGCGCCAAATATACTATCTTTAGCCAATAGTGTTCTGGAGATGTTCTCTTGGATGAAAATTGCCTACCCTTCCTTTAGTATTTATAATTTTACCTGGGCTAAAAAGTGTATTTCACTATAAACATAGCACAATAAATGATTCTATTTAAAAACGTATCTTTTACTGTAATACAGTTTTTTTTAACATTCCAATCTTAGCAGGTGTTTCTTTGAATTCATATCTGGCCTTAGAAGAATAATGCAGCATTTAGGAAAAAATAAACAACCAAGAATCCCAAAGCTAGAAGCTAATATTGCAAAAATCTCAACAATCGCTGTGTTTTTCCCTGAAACGCTCATATAAGCCGGGATAAAAGAGATCCAGACGTTACAGAAGATCAGCATGCTGAAGGTGATGTATTTGGCTTCATTAAAACTGTCCGGCAATTTCCTGGCCAGGAAAGCGACAATGAAACTCACAGCGGCCAGGAAGCCCATGTACCCCAGAACAGTGTAAAAGGCAACCACTGACCCCTCATTACACTGAATAACGATCTTTCCAGGGTAGGAGTGAGTGTTTGTTTCCTGGAACGGAGGGGAAATAGACAACCAGCAGATGCAAATGACAACCTGAATAAATGAACAAATAAACACAACATAATTGGGTATTTTGACTCCAATATATTTTCTCCATTTGCTGCCGGGTTTGGTGGCTTTGAAAGCGATGCAGACCATGATGGTCTTGGCCAACAGAGAAGACACAGCTACTGAGAAGATGACCCCAAAAGCAGTTTGTCGCAGCATGCAGGTTACATCCACAGGACGACCGAGGAACAGAAACACACAGAGGAAGCTCAGCATGATGGACACCAGGAGGAGGAAACTGAGATTCCTATTATTAGCTCTGACAATGGGGGTGTCCCGGTACAAAATAAATATAACCAAGATAACCAAGGTTATGACAGATAAGGTAACAGAGATTATACAAAGAACCAGTGCAACTGGATCCCGATCATATGATAAAAACTCAGTGGGCTTCTTAACGCATTTGTCCTTCTTCTCATTTGGCCACTGGTCATCTGGACATTTTTGACAAGAGTCTTTGTCTATCAAATATAGTAAAATATTAAAAAAAAACCCCACATTATTTATGGTAACATGAACATACCACATTCTCAAAGATTCCATTTCAGAATAGTCTCCCTTCTCTTTGCCCGTCTTGTTTCTGTTTCCTTATTCCTAACATCACTTTCCTTCAATCTATTTTCAACCCAGGGCTCTAAGAATTATATTAGATACATCTTCTGCATTTTCAGCCAAGAAAAAGGAAAAATAAATAAATAAAAATAAACACACACAAAAAATAATCCAATCTGTGCTCACTGTCAGTAGATTCTGAAATAATTGCATGGGAGAATATATATACTACACTTGTGCACATCGATTTTTTGTTTCGTTTTTGGTCCATTTGCTTTCGGGCAAACAACAAATGTTGTTTCCTGCCCTTTTGGTTCACATGAAATTCGGAGGGCTTGTTACATTTGGAAAAAAAAATAGTTGTCACTCACCCTCATTTGCTCTTTCACGCAGTTATTCTTTCTCACACTCCCTATGTCTCCCTACTTTCTCCACTGTCCATTTTGTGTCCCAGTCACATTCTCTTCCCTTACCACTTCTTCTTTCTTCGTCCGCTTCTCTGTGAACCACTGGAGGAATAGGGGATGAGCGGTCCCTGTGGCTCTGCTCTTTTGCAGAAGTACTCTGAGAGGGCAGAATATTGAAGGAGAAGCGTTTCATGGAGAAGCGGGCATTGACAAAAGCACAAGAAGAGACTAGATAAGAAGCAGAGCTGTGGGAAAGGAGACAGGGATACCTGGCAGAGACGGTAAGGAGACATTGAGAGAGAGCGAGTGTGAATGAGAACGTGAGAGAGTGTGAATGAGAATGTGAGAGAGTGTTTGGAAAAAACAAAAAAACTAAATGCAAATGAAAATTCAGAGCTTTCTGCTTAGTTTTTGTTTGTTTAAAAAGTAACATTTGCATAAATCTGAATGCGCAAGTCTAATATATACTCCAATGCAATAGCGGCCCCAAGATGTTGGAGGATGCAATAAAGGAGGTAATACTGTGGTCTTACTCATGAGCAAAAAATACTATTTACATTATTGGTCTCTATTCCTTGTAATACTTTTCTCTTCCTAGAAAATCTGTATACTAATAATTATATCTTTGGTATTTTTACCTATTTTATTGGAGATCTCTCCCTCTGAGCACTGGACGCAGTCGAAGCAGCAGGTATGCTTTCCCCTTTGTAAAACCCTTCTATATCCAGAAGGACAGTCTTTGGAACAACGAGAATAAGGAACCTGAAAAGCCAAAAACGTCATGGACAGAAACAATGCCAGGAATAAGACCCATTTCAACCTGTTTTCATTCTGTCGCAATCCTGTAGCGCAAGGCACCCTGCGTATGGATCAGAACTACTTGTAGCCAGGCCATCAGACTATACTTATATCACCCGTGTGTGATTGTGTTTGGTTTTGTGACAGAAGCTGGAAAATGGTGGGATGTCTTACAGCAATTGTGCGATGCGGGTAGCTGTTGTGGGTGTAACAGGTGCTGTGCTCCATAGGCACTCGTTCTACTACTCTGTGTATGTTGTGACGGGTGCTATATCATCAAGATTTGCCTCTTAGCTGGTGTATGTTGTGGATGGTGGCATAAGGAATCCTTAATAAAATGAGAAAATGCATGACTATCTAGAATGTATCACATATGGTTCAGTGAAATATTGGGCAAGTAATGTTAATCTATTACATCACATATTGGTGTAATCTATTATAAGGAGGATCATAGAGAACTGAAAATTCTTGTCTTTTTTGGGGCATTTATATTTCATTTTATAGTACGCTCATTGTATGCCATTTATGTGTAACTTTTTTTTGTTTTTTCAGTTTCCTTGTCTGGACTGTAATCTAAAGGTGAAAATATATCTAATATGCTAATATTCAATATTTATAGTTTGTATAAATTCCCAAATAATTCTCAATCCGCTGGTGGGAGACACCAGTGGCTACACATTATCAAGTATATCATGATTAAAACATAATATGGCAGCATTGTACACTCCCCATTCAAGTCTGTGGACACCATTGAAGTCTATGGGGCCCATTTAAGTCAACAAACGATTCAATACAGCTTCCAAACACTGGGGGTGCCCAGGAGTGAATACTGATGCTCGTGTAATACTGTGCAACTAGGGGCCTTTTTTCTATCTCTTGATTGATTACGTTTTTTGCATTTTTTTTTACTTTTTTACCAGGCCTTTAAAAAAATATTTTGTTTGGCCCCTTCGTTTGGGCTGAAATTGAGGACTGATGGCTTTGGTGATCTCCGCTGGACCTACATTGAAAAGGTAAGTGAAATTATTTTTCCGTCCAAATGCTTTGAGTGTTAGCGATGTGGACTGTGTGGCCCCTCACCCACCAGGATGGAGGTGTGGTTTGGGGTCCAGGCCTCCCATAGTGTTTTTTGTTATAATAATAATTATCTAACCAATCGTGATCTTTAACAGGGGATGGATGTGAAGGGGGGTATATATGGCAATACACCCCCAGGTTTATTTTATTACTACCCTACTGTGAATGGGGTGGGAGAAGAGGCTATTATCAACCCCTTATGGTTTTTATTTTATGGAAGGTCACCTTGCAACCTACTGGGTTCATGAGGTGAATTTTGCAAGTTGGAACTTAGTTCCAACTCATACTAGCAACTTGTAGGCTAATGAGTTTGTGCTTTTATCGGTTCTCATACACTCAACTATCCTTCAGAGGACTTTTTGTGAGCGTTAATGCGTGTTGGCTCCGTGACGGCTATTAGTGATTGACGTTTTGCACATATATGCACACTCCTTCTCATTGCTGATGTCGTAGCACCGCACTGGGTCACATTACATCATGTAACCCCAGGGTCAGCCCTAAACTGTGGCAGCCCGCAGTATGGATGGGGCTTCCAGACTGGTCATATAGCAGGCCAGCCAGCTTTAAAAACTATACATGTTGTTGTGAAATAAATGCAGTTTTGCTAAAATATGTGAACATAGCAGTTAAAGGATCATTGTCTAAGGACAGCATTCCGACATCCTCAATGTTACTGACCTCCTTGGTGTTGTATTTCCAAGTTATTAGCCTCTGGCGAATGTTGAGCTGTTTCCCTTCCGGAGCTGATAGGTCAATGATTGCAACATGCTTTTCTATGTTGGTTCCATTTGGTAAAAAAATCTGATTCTTTACGTGATACACTGAGGACATCTCTCCATTTTCTTTAAAGTAGACCTCTTCTCCGGTGGGATCTCTGAAGTGAACTCTTCTTAAAAAGTGCTGTAACATTTAATGTTTTCGGAATATTATATATTTTGTATACTTTGTACATTTCATGCCATTGCCATCTTTTAAGCAAAATAACTAGATTTCTGTTCACGCGGTTTTACATTATTGGTAGATTTGTGCACCTAGACCAGTATCGAAACCCAAAATTTCTATTGCTCATGTGCAGGTAGAGACTCCTTGCCACCAGGTGCTCTGGGGCAATTGCCCATTGTCCCCCCAAGTGTTAATCCGCCTCTTCTGTCCAGACCTGGATGATGTTGCATTCTTTAGTGGATGTGTGACTCCAACCCATGCCTCATTCCTACCCTACCAGGATGGAATGGAGGTGAGAGAAAGGCACAGGATGGGGTCCGTTGCATGAACCACTCTCCCTGTATGTCCAAAAAATTGTACCATACGTATCAATTCATTAACCATTTCAGGGCACTCACATATGTGCTTTCTGAGAAACGAGATATTATTTTTCACATGCAATACAGTTCACTGTTAACTTAGACTATGTGTCATAGCAAGATGTTGAATGCTGATTAGAGATCTAACATTTCTGGAAATTTTGAAGTAATGGCAAAAATTTGGAAAATTGCATTTTTTGGAAAAATTTAAAAAAATGCAGATTGGAGTAATTTTACAAATTGAAAATTATTTTGTTACACTGGGAACATGAAATGCGGTGTATATTAAAGTTTTATGCTTGAAATAAAAGTACAGCTTATTCAGTGATTAATAAACTAAATCCGCTTTCAAACTTTATTTTTGTTACAAATGGAACAACGTCTGAACATTTCAACTATACATAAGAACATGAGAGGAGAAAAAGAAAAACAATGTATTGGCCAGATTATAGGTAAACATTACACTGTGCTGGGGGGAGAGCATTAATATGAATCATTTAGATAAAGGTTATTAAGATAACCTAAATTTTCAGATAAATGTAACCTCTTACAGAGCCCAGCCACAAACGGAAACCTTTTTCCCTGCAGCGCCCCTAGAGACAGAAATGCATATTGCTCTTAGTTGAGAATTGCACTCTCAGTATTTGAATTGTCTTCAGGTGAGAGAACTTGTAATTTTTTGAAACTTTATTTAAGTTGATATAGAAGTCTTTCATGAAGGTCTTCATGTTATATAGTTTTAAAAGAGTTTAGGGGTTTTAATGGTTTAATGGCACCCACCCCAGGGCACTGTGACCGCTCAGGAGAGCAGTCACAAGCGCCACTGGGAAATATTTTTTTTTTACGTTTCCAAGAGGATCTCTCCAGAAACTGCAGGTTGAAGTCAAAGGAGCCCAGCTTTATAATCAGAATGTGATTAGTAAAATATTTTTACAAAATAATAAAAAAAAAAAAAAAAAAAACATTTAAATAGGCAAAAAATATTTAAAAAAAATGAGGTAACATTTAAAAATTATACAGTCATGTCACCATCAGGGGAACCATCCAGTTCCAGCAAAATATAAAGAAAAGTCCAAAAATAGGCACAGACTGACCAAGATGAAAAAAGCGCACTTCCCAAATGTGGCCTTTTAGCCCCAAAGAACCAGACAAACCCATACATGGGTATCACTGTACTCAAGAGATGTTGCTGAACACATATTGGGGTGAAAGTGATATATACCAGGAGCTGTAAATTCACATCTGAAGTACAATGTGTGTGTGGGGAAAAACATACAAAAAATACCACCACAAATTTTGACAAAGGCTGGTGGCAGAATAAGTGCATGGAAAGGGTTAAAATACCATCATTTGAAATACCCGGGGGTGTCTAGTTTTCAAACACATATGACTTGATGGAGTAAATTGAGCTGACCAGCTTCAAAGATGTCCCAATGAGGACATGGTGGTAGAATGTGCTCTTCCCAAAGGTGGCGTTTTACCTCCCAAACAACCCGACAAACCCATGAATGTGGGGTATCACTGTACTCAGGGGATGTTGCTGAACACATATTGGGTTGTTTGACAGTGAGTTGTACCAAGAGCTGTAAATTCATACCTAAAGTACAATATGTGTGAAAAAAAGGTAAAACTTTTTTTTTCAATTTTTCATCATTTTTTTTATAGGAAATTAGATGATATGACCAATGGTTTCTGAAGAAAGCCCTTCTTTTCTTAAAAAAAACCGATATATAACTTGTGTGGCTTCACTAAATTACATCTATACACGAGCACAGCAAAAGTGTTTAAACAGCCTTGTGTAAACGCAAACTGTTTTTATTATCTGGTTACTACCTCATGCACAGGTATTGGGTTCCCTGGATTCCTGATAATGTACAATTGCATTTTGTGCAAAGAAGAAGCCATGGCGTAAACTGCTTTGTATACGTGATACGTGGTTCCAAATCTAACAGTGTCATAGTTCTTTCGGCCAAGTTTAATGATTCCCTCCGTCGTGCTACAATTTCTGTAACCGGTTTTGAAGTAGTTTTGTATTACTCCATTCCAGACTGGATTTGATGTTAAGCAGTTAAAGTAATATGCCCGTATATCTTCAAGTAGAATGTCATTGGGTCGATTTGATTGACTGACATTTTCTAGAAAATTCTGAAGACTAGGAATCACTTTATCAGGACGTGTAAATACCAGGCTACCATTAAATGGACTGGAAGACACACTGCTATTGTAAATGATAACATTCCAGCTGGCAGGGATTATAAAAGTCTTTTGGCGAATGTCTCCACTTTCATCCGTGAACAAATACATGGAGCGGTAGGATGCTGTCCCGCAGAGTATCACAATCTGCGAGGTTGCTCTGTTAATAATACGTCTGTTTCTATTTATAACCTCTATATGTTTATAGTATTTATTGGGAGGTAACTGTAGGGAGAACTCGATACATATTCCATGGATGGCAGCCATTTTCTCCAGCTCCCGACGCTGCGTTTCTCCGCTGTCATCATCCGAGGCAATGATACCCACCCAGTTCCAACCAAAATATTTGAGTAACTTTACAATGGCATCAAACTGGGCCTGGTCATTCTGAAGGGTCCGATAGAAATTTGGATACAAACGTTTGTTGGATAGAACCGGATCTGTTGCTCCGTAGCTGATCTAAAAATATAGATAAACAGGCAAAATGAAACAAGATGAAAAGGAAAAAAGACATCTCACTGTAATATTATAAAATGATAAAAGGAAAACCACCTATGGTGGTAGAATGTGTCCAGTTCGTGATACCGTGACCCGGTAATATTTTATATTGTGTTTTATTGTGTAAGAAAGGGGGAGAGTATGAATTTGTGTGTGTATGAATTGTGTGAATGAGTGAAAGTATGAATTAATGTGTGGATGATTTTTGTGAATGAGGGAGAGAAATAATGAAGTTGTGAGAATTCATTAATGAATATGTGTAATAATTTGTGTGAAAGTGAGAGAATCAATGATTGTGTGAATGAAAGTATGAATTAGTGACTATAAAAGTGTTTGTGTGTATTATAGATGTACAATTGATTTGTGGAAAGGCAAAGAGGGCACAAGCAGGGTGTTTTAGCCTTGGAGACCAATATGGCACAGGCAGGGTGGTTATGGGATAAGGATGGCACAGGGCGGGCTGTTTGGGGACAAAGTTGACTCATGTTGGGCTGCTTGGGGACAGAGATGGCAAGTCCTATGTGTGTGTTATCTGGGTGCTGGACAGGTTCTATGTGGGGAATGTGGATGCCAGGGCTGGCTTTGGGGTGTGCATCCTTTGACCTATGCCTGTAATGTAGGGGGGGTTATCTATACCTTTAAAGCTGAGTTTTTATGTGAATTCCAATTGATCTATACCTGATCTATACCTGAAAAGCTGGGTTTATGTGTTATTCTGTTGATCTATATCTGCTATGCTATGTTTCCATACATTATTTATGTTTACCTACAAATACAGGGTTTGTATGTCTTATTCAGTTGATCAATACCTGCAGTGCTGTTTCCATGTATTGTTTATTTGATCTATAACTTTCATGTTGAGTTTTATGTGAATTCCAGGTGATCTATACTTGCATTGCTGGGTTTGTGTGTTAATGTGTTGATCTATACCTGCTATGCTATGTTTCCATACATTATTATTGTATACCTGCAAATATAGCGTTTGTATGACTTATTCAGTTGATCTACACATGCAAGTGCTTTTTCCATGTGTTGTTTATTTGATCTATACCTGAACAGGGAGTAAGTAAAAGAGAGGTATGGCGAATGAGGGGACAAAGGGACTCTGTGGATGATTATGGGGGAGAGGACCTCTCAATGTCACGGGAGGGTTAGAAGGAGGGAAGACTACACTGACAGTCTTCCCCTAATCTGCAGTCAGTGTAGCAAATATTTTTTTTTTGATTGCATGCTAGGAAGCGTGGAGCAGGGCCCAAGGAAATGCTTTCTTGGGGTCCAATTTTTTCAATATAAAATATATTGGCAACAGGGTATAATATTAAAGAATGAAAACTAACTGCCAGTTCAGTTGTCTTTACTTCAAAGAGATAAGTACATATTATGTAGTTAAAAATGCATGTCTAACGCATATATATATGTATATATATATATATATATATATATATATATATATATATATATATACCAGGGCTTGACAAATTTGTTTTGAATCTAGGACCCAGCTACAAAAATTAATGATGTCCCAAGGGAATCCCCCCCTCTCCCTTAAATATAGGTCCACTTTCCTCGAACCCCCATTTTTTTTAAAATACTTACATTTTGGCATTTCTTTTTCCCCGATCTCTTCCGACGTGACGATCCTCTCCCCGTCAGGAGGAACTCTTCTGTGACTCCGCCCCCTTGAGCGTCAAGTCTTGAAAGGGGCGGGAGAACGAGCCTCGCTGAGGCACAGCCACTCAGCAGCACGGTGTGAGGTGGTAAGACTTCCGTGTGTGCACGCCGGCCGCTTTAATTTTATTAAGGGCCAGTCCAGCCTTGCTCACGCGAGCCGCACATTGAAGTCCGACGGGCTGCACCTAAGATACCCCTGACCTAGGTGCCAGGACAAAATTCTCAGTCGCCATGGTGACTGTGGAGTCACAGTGGAGCCCTGGTATAAGGCATATTTTGTGGGGCAGAGTGGCATATATGGGGAGGGATAAAGCTTATCTGGGAGGCAGTGTGGCAAGCTTGGGCTCAGATGTGCATAAAAACAAGAAATTATTTTTCTCAGTTTTATTTATCCCCAATTTATTCATAAAATTATTTTAAATAAACAAAAAATTTCTTTTTTTTATCTGATTAATAAAAAAAAACCCCAAAAAAACAACTAATCAATTATGAAAATAATCATTAGTTGCAGGCCTAGTAAAGCTCTCTCTCTCTTGTACATTGACCTGCCGAACCTCACTTCCAGAAGATGCAAAACGGGGCGGGCCAGACGAGCGGAAGCAGGCCATGAACGGAAAGGAAGGGGCGTGTCAAGACAGAGACACTCGGGGGGAGTGGCTGGGAGGATGAGAGAGATGGTAGATGGCAAGATAGTCCCTCCTCTGCCTCTGTATTGGTGCTGGCTGCTGCAGGGGAACCTCAGCCCTTTTGAATAAGTCTATTGCCTGTTCCCTGTCACAAAACGTTGGAAGCCCCTGACCTAGGCGCCAGGACAAAATTCTCAGTCGCCATGGCGACCTGGCGCCTGGGATTTGTCAAGCCCTGATATATACACACAATATATATATATATATATATATATATATATATATATATATATATTAGTGTATATGTAGCATTTTATAATTGCCCCCAAATATGAAAGCTGGAGATGCCACTGAGGGTCTGGAATGAGTATCAGTCTTAACATTTAGGAAAACTGGACTGGATGTTTTATCGGAGGTAAAGTACAGATGAGGAGTTTTATTGATGTTCCAGACCCTATTAAAAAATTATACCAAAACGTTCACTGCCAATACGTTCCTAATTCTTCTCAGTAGAAAATAAGAACAGGGACGGACACGAATGGAGTTGGGATCTCTCTGACAAAACTTATCAGAAGCATCAACCTCAAGAACGAATAGTCCCAATGGATCGGGATTTCTCAGAACTAATGCAGAAATAAGACTTTACTGTTTCTTTATTTTTCTTCAGGCCATTTCTACAGGTTTCTACCTTTCTTAGTGAGGGTTGTAATGGGCATGACCATGTCATAAAAATTGCATAGCAATCTTTAACAATCTATAATAAAGGGGCCAGTCTGGAAATGCAGACAATTGCAAAAACCCCTTTTACACCGATTTTGAACATTTTATATGGAGTGACCACGTGGGCTTTGAAAACTGAGACGCAGTAACCAATGGCAAAAGGTAAGGGCAGGCAGAACAATTCTAACACAAGAACAACTAACACTAAGTGCACCCAAAGTATCGATTCACAGCCAAGCAATGAAGAGAAATGTTTGACCACAGAGGAGGACGGCAGCTGCAGCAACAGGGCCACAACTATTAGGTCAGGTAAATTTGTTTTTTTGTGAATAATGCATGTTAAAATACTAACAGATTATTTAAAATGTATTCTTGTTTGATGGTATATCAGGGATATTAAACTGTCCCTTTAAGGGACTTTCTGAAAGAAGGTAATATTTCCTCCATCCTGAAGGACTTAAAGCTTTTGTGCATTTGACTTTGAATTCAACTGGACTTAAATTTGCAAAGGAGTTTCACAGAAGAATCCAAAGAAATGGAAGCATTCAACATTATCTAAAAATTTCCATCTGCTCAAACCTAAAATGTAATGGTTAAAGAATTCACTTTCCCTGGGCCTTCATCCCCAGGCTGCGGGGGTTCCCATTGTGCATTTAGCCTCTCATATACTCTGCCTGCACTGTTATGGCGTTATTATACAAATACTGTGACTGTTTGTTTATGGTAATATTGCATTGCCTTGTACTTCCTGTATTCCTGTTCCAACCTCTGACCTGGATGTTTTCATACAGTTCAACATGATTCCTCAAACCAACAGCTTACAGTGTCTTGATTTCTTTACATGAAACATGGTGTCAGAAGTGGCTAGATTCAGAACTCAGCCTCTTGTTTGGAGCACAGCAGCTTTGGGATACTGCACAGGTTTGTGAATTACAACCTAAGACTGTGCTTTGTGGATTTTCTGACATTTGAGAGCTCAGAGGCTTAAACAGGGCAGCCATGAATTGCATACCCGAGGGCATGAGAATCGGTGGGGATTGGAGCACTGATTGAGATATTTCCTACCTTTCCTCTTTTCTTCTTACAGCAGTAAGCTCTTCTTCCGGGTCAGAGGGCACGGACGGCGGTGGGCGCGGCTTCAGTGTTGTGCGCCGGGATCTGACAACAAACCCCGGCGCACAACAGCAGTTGCCGCATGGATCGTGAGGGAGCGGTATCGGAGGTTCAAGGGAACCGGCTTAAAATCACTCAAGGGAGCCGGAGGTCTGTTAAAGACCTCCGATACCGCTCCCTCACGATCCATGCGGCAATTGCTGTTGTGCGCCGGGGTTTGTTGTCAGATCCCGGCGCACAACACTGAAGCTGCGCCCACCGCCGTCCGTGCCCTCTGACCCGGAAGAAGACAGAAGAAGAGGAGTGAAGAAGACAGAAGAAGAGGAGCGAAGAATACAGAAGAAGAGGAAGAAAATGAGCTTACTGCTGTAAGAAGAAAAGAGGAAAGGTAGGAAATCATTCAGTGAGAGTGGATTGGTATGTGTGGAATCTGTGGATTGGTATGTGTGGAATCTGTGGATTGGTATGTGTGGAATCTGTGGATTGGTATGTGTGGAATCTGTGGATTGGTATGTGTGGATTGGTATGTGTGGAATCTGTGGATTGGTATGCATGGAATCTGTCGATTGGTATGCGTGGAATCTGTGGATTGGTATGCGTGGAATGTGTGGAATCTGTGGATTGGTATGTGTGGAATCTGTGGATTGGTATGTGTGGATTGGTATGTGTGGAATCTGTGGATTGGTATGTGTGGAATCTGTGGATTGGTATGTGTGGAATCTGTGGATTGGTATGTGTGGAATCTGTGGATTGGTATGTGTGGATTGGTATGCGTGGAATCTGTGGATTGGTATGCGTGGAATCTGTGGATTGGTATGTGTGGAATGTGTGGAATCTGTGGATTGGTATGTGTGGAATCTGTGGATTGGTATGTGTGGAATCTGTGGATTGGTATGTGTGGATTGGTATTTGTGGAATGTGTGGATTGGTATTTGTGGAATGTGTGGAATCTGTGGATTGGTATGTGTGGAATCTGTGGATTGGTATGTGTGGATTGGTATGTGTGGAATCTGTGGACTGGTATGTGTGGAATCTGTGGATTGTTATGTGTGGATTGGTATGCGTGGAATCTGTGGATTGTTATGTGTGGATTGGTATGCGTGGAATCTGTGGATTGGTATGCGTGGAATCTGTGGATTGGTATGTGTGGATTGGTAAATGTGGATTGGTAAATGTGTGAGAGTGATGGGTGTTATGCTGTACCATCTCCAATGTCTTTTTCATTATATAATTATGCTCTAAAGTACATCATAACTCCCACCACTCTATACTGTTCCATACAGTGGCAGAGCTGGGAGACAGGTGCTGGTCAGGTTCTATGTGGGCAATGTGGACGCTGTTTTTTTTGGAGGGTTATTAAAGAAAGCACTATTATATGTTCAGTAAATGTTATTTAAACGTATTTATTTTACTTATAAGTTATTAATTTATTTTTTCAGATTTCTTGTTGTTTACAGTTGACATACAGTTTACAAATTGGTGCAATAAATATTCTTAACATAACTTTTGCCCCGGGTGCCAAATACTCTAGGTACGCCCCTGGCTGCAAACAAGAAGAGGGAGAATCTCTTGATAACTTTGTTACACGCTTGAGAGAAAAGGCAGCAATTTGGGAATATGGTACACTAAGGGATGAATTAATAAGGGACAAAATTGTTCCCTAAGAGAACGTGACTTAACTTTAAACACAGCCATTGAAACGTGCCGTACAGCGGAGCTCACTGACAGGCGTATGAAAGTTATGGACCAGGACAGACAGCAGACCGCCAGCATAAATATTGCAATGCAGCGACACCACATAAGCAAACCGCAGCAACAACGCCGCCTGTTTAGCACAAATGCTGCCGACCCTACAGCGTGCAAATATTGTGGGACTCTGCATCAAAGAATTAAAGAGCAGTATCCAGCTTATGGGAAGTCTTGTAGGTCTTGTGGAAGAACAAATCATTTTGCTAAAGTTTGGCAAGTAAAAGACAGCCATCAATAGGAAAGTTACACACCATGGAGAATTCATCTGCATATGAGGAAGAACCACACGCCGCTGAAATGATATACAGCAGTGAAGTGATCGGCGCTGTGCAAACCAGAGGAAAGAAATGGTTTGTCACTTTAAATTTAAATAATAAGCCCCAATCCTGCCAGCTTGATTCAGGAGCAACATGTGATGTGATGTGCTTGAGAGACAAAAAAAGTTAGCACCAAGTCTACTGCCAAGTGACACCAGACTAAAGTTATACTCACGTGACCTTATAAAATCTCTAGGACTCTAAGACTGATTGTGTCTTAGAGTGGACTGAGGCACAAGCTAGAGTTTGAAATTGTGGAAGCCTGCCAAGTCACTGTTATCTGGCTCAACCTGTGAGCGTCTAGGGCTGATACATTTCTCCATCCCTGCAGAGCTCAATGTGATGGACAATCAATTCAAAGGGCCCTTGACAAAACAACTGCTATTACAGGAATTTAGTGATGTTTTTACTGGACCTGTAGAATCTGTACCAGGGGAAGTTCATTTTGACCTTGACGTGAGTGTCCCTCCAGTCCAATGTGCACCACGCAATGTGCCAATAGCCATTAAGCAGGCAGTTAAGGCACAACTCGACCGGTATGAGGCTGATGGACATATTGCACCAGTGACTGAACCAACTGATTGGATAAGTAACATGGTGATTGTAAAGAAGCCTGATAAGCTAAGAATATGTGTAGATCCCAAATTCTTGAATCTGGCACTGAGGCGATCCCACTACATCATGCCAACTCTCGAGGATGTTTGAGCATCTTACCTCTTCCCCACGGCACCCGCAAGCTAACGGCAAAGCAGAATCAGCTGTAAAGAAAGTAAAGAATCTTTGCAAGAAGGCCAAGTATGATGGAAATGACCCATGGAAAGCCATTCTACGTTGGAGGAACACCCCAACCGAAGGCATGGACAGTAGTCCTGCACAGCGCTTGATGTCAAGGAGACTGAAGACTTCATTGCCAGTTGCTAACAAATTACTTGAACCTTCTGTGGTAACAGGTGTACTGGAGAAACTGCGACGGAGTAAACAGATCTCCAAGCTGACATACGATGTCTCTGCCAAAGACTTACCTGAATTAAGTGTTGGAGATCCAATCCGTATGAAGCCACTCCTTGGTGACAGGACTGGTCGCTGGAGACTGGGTACCTGTGTTCAGAGGGTTGCTCCTCGCTCATATCTTGTGGATGTGGAAGGCAGTCTCTACCGCCGCACTCGAATTGACCTGCGAGTGGCTGAACAACTCACCAAACAAACCTATGAACATCCTGCACGGGACCCTACCGAGGCGCTCAATGCCCCTAGTCCTACTGGACCACGTAAGCAAGGCAGAGACAATACTGCTGTCATATCAGAAGGATACAATGAGGATGACATAATGCAGCCGCATGTACCAGTATGTTTTTCTGTGCCAAACACACCAGTCAGGAACAATGGCAGCCCCTTATCAACATCTTTTGGAGCTGAACAGCTTCCCCCAGGAAAAATCCCTGTGACCCTGCGTAGCGGTCGAGTTTCAAGACCACCAGACAGACTCAATCTGTAGAGTATCTACCAGTAATACAGTATGTTATGTTTTAGACTGTTCAGGATCTGTTTTCGGTTAATTGCTTGCAAATTCTGGATTGAATGCAACAAATGGGAGATGTTATGGAGGTATTATGCTTGTTTATGGTAATATTGCATTGCCTTGTACTTCCTGTTTTCCTGTTCCAACCTCTGACCTGGATGAAGTTACACAGTTCAACATGATTCCTCAAACCAACAGCTTACTGTGTCTTGATTTCTTTACATGAAACATGCACCTCTGGGGCTCTCTGTGTTACTTGGTGACGAAACACATTGACAAATACAGAAACTACCCCCGTTTCACAGGGAAAAGCTGTGACATATTTTGTATGAACGCACAATCCTAAAACGAGCAGATGATCATATTCTGTAGAAATATCTCCTACCTGAGGGAATCCGTATAAATTCATTATGTTCGCAATGTGTAAGGATGTTTGTGAAGACAGGTCGCCAATAACTCCAATCAGATTGCTATGTTTCCTACACGAGTAATTAGGGATGGTTTTAATGGGTCCAGATAGTATGTGTAACACATTCTCTACAGCCTTGTTCACATGTCCACAGGAATCAAGGACATGGTATCCCAGACTCACATTGGGCAAAATATATGAATTACTGTTTATCTCATCAACGGCGAAAACAAAAGCCAAGAGATGTCTGTAGAACTGAGGATTAGGTCTGTGAAAAGTCAGAATGTTAAATTATATTTACGATGTCAGGAGGTCACTTTCTCTGTGCTCCGCTTTCCATCTAAGTGCCACTAATAAAGAGGTTAACAAGTCAGTCCAGCAAGGAGGCTACAAGGAAGGAGAAAGAGAAACTTGGAAGGACCGCTTCAATCTATACTTCACCATCCTTTACCAACTGCTGCCCTTCAAGTTACGCCTAATTATTTAAGAGCCCCTGCTCCGTTTAATCTCTCAGTCCTGTCATCATCATTCTCCTGGCACCATGCTCACTATCGTACCTTTCAAAGTTTCTCCTTCAGCATCATAGTTTCCAGTAACTCTTCCTCTCCCCTACCCCATGGCTCAGTTCTGGGACTCCCTTCTGTTCTTACTTTATACACCCTTGCATGGTAATTTTATGTATGCGGTGACACTCAGATCTACCTTTTCTGCTCTGATTTCCACTTCTTATGTACACTTACAGCATTTCTCAAGGCTTGCCTCCATCATCTGGAACTTCCTACCCCGGCTTATTATTTATTGATTTAAATAGCACCATCATATTCCACAGTGATGTATAATAATAATAATAATATCATCCAAAATAGTTTATTTGGCAAATGCATGGGTGGCATTCTGTACAACTGAACCTCTTTTCTTGACAATATGTCCTCAATTCAGCCAACAGAATTCTCTCTATTTTATTACCCATCACCTCCTTACTAGAACAGATACCTTGGCTTCCAACAAAACAGGTCCACCTCTACAATCCTCCTTACTTTGAGGGTTCATCCTCATCCTATACTTCATCTCTGATAACCTGACATATACCTACATTCCCTCTACACCCCATCCATAGCAGACATATCTCTGCTCCTCTGGTTACACCTTTAAGTCCATCTACTCCCTACTACTCCTTAGTTTGTAAGCTCTACAAGACGGGGACCTCCTTTCCTAAGGTATTCATATGTATTACATTATTTTACCTTTCCTTTTATTATACTGTAAATTCTGAGTACACTGAGTACACATGTTAGTACCTAATAAAATTATACAGACATATAAGGCATATATACATGCATACATATACCCATAACTGCAAACATACACACATAAAGGCATACATACACATATAAATGTATACATACAAACATACTGCATAGATCTGTATAGACTTCTTTGGGTTTTTTAGTCTGTTTAAAAAATACACATAATACTTCTCTCATTGGTTTCAAACAATTGCAAACAGAACACAGGTTTATCCGAAAAAAATTTAAATTTATGTGTGGGACAATTATTAGCACCCCTATGCATTCATATGAGTAAAATATATTTGAAGTATATTCTCATTGATATCCTGTCGTTTTTAGTACACCTGGGTAACTAGGAAGAGGAAATTGTTTAACCATGACTTCCTGTTTGATAGGGGTATAAATATTAGGTAACATTGGAGGATATGTCTATATTGGCTCAATGGACTGTGAAGAAGATGGTTAGAGTGGCCAAAAAATCTCCAAGGATCAACGCTGGTGAAAGTTAGTTACGTCTTGGCGTCAGAAAGTCTACAAAAATGCAATCTGACCTACATCACCACAAGTTGTTTGGAAGGGTTTCAGGAAAAAAAAACCTTGACTCTCATCCAAAAACCCCCCAACCTCAATCGATATTAAATGAACACCTGACTGCCAGAAAGCTTAAAATGGGCTGTGGTTGGATCGTCCAGCAGGTCAATGATCCAAAATATACATTAAAATCAACATAAAAATAGTTTACTGACCACAAAATCAAGTTCCTACCATGGCTATCCCAGTCCCCTGACTTGGACCCCATGGAAAACCTGTGGGTTGAAATAAAGAAGAGAATCCGTTGAGAGATTCTGTATGAAGAAATGGTCTCAGGTCACTTGCCATGTATTCTCCAATCTCATCAGGCATTATAGGAGATAAGTCAGAGCTGTTATCTTGGTCAAGGGAGGTAGCACAAAATTAATATTGACTAAACGGGTGCCAATAATTGTGCCAGATATATTTAACAATGTTTCTTTCCTAATTTTTATAAACCGGTGTTGTGTTTGCAATTGTTTGATATACATGAGAGCAGAGTATTTTTGTGTATTTTTTTGAAGAAAACTTAAAGGGTAAAACACTAAAGACAATTTTCCACAGCATTATTTGCTCATATTTACCAAGGGTGCTAATATTAGTGGAGGGCACTGTATATTTAAAGGAAGTAGCTGATCTTTGTAGATAAACTTTATAACAGAGAACTTAATAATATCTGATATAAACAGGAAAATGACTTACAAAAAGCAAAAGTACATTGATCCCGGTATAATTCTGTGATATATCTCCATCATCTCATATCTCACTGTTAAAATGCCGCCGATAATGATGTGTCCATCCTGGACATATTTGGGTTGAAATAAAGTTCTTCTGTGAGTAAGATGACATCCAGCTCCTTGAGAACTTGGTGCCACCGAGATAGACAGGCAGGAGATCACTGCAAATAGGGCAGATCTGTTAGTCAACAGAAAGCCTTTCATTTGCCCCATTAAATGAACCTCTAACAAGCTCGGAGTTCTGCAGCTGGCCGTGTGAGGTCATGGATTCAGACGTCTTGTATTAACAAAGTGTTTCTGATGGCTGAACAAGTTACACATTTTATATTTTCTGCAAGGAGTTAGAGAGGCCCTGGAGAAATGAGTTCACAGCAAATATAAACCATACGCTGCGGAATTGTTTGGTATGAAATAGAAATTAAATGGCTTTTGCCTTTGTTTAGATTCTGGTCCCCGAGAGCAGGAGTTCATAATGACAAGTAAAATAATAATGGTTTCAATGAAAATATAACTATTGCTCTTGATCTCATTTTAAACCTAAAAAAAACCTGACCAGTAGTCTGGAATGTCTGGACACAGATTGGGTGTAGAGTTTTTCCTTAAGTTAAGCACCGCCCCTCCCCCAATCTTACCAATACATTTGATAGTACTTAAAAAGCTTGTACATGGATTGTTTGAGTTAAAGGTCCTTGAGAGCAGCTCTATATGTCGCCGGTAGGGGCCTCCTCTGGCATCAACCATTTGGTTCATGCTAGTGGAGGCCCCTGCCGGCGACAAATAGAGTCGCTCTTATGGACTTTTTAACTCCTGTTCCCTTCCCTGACGCCGAAACTCTGCCCTGGCAGGATGCTCCTCTGGCATCAACCAATGAAGGGCACCTGCAGGCAACCTACGGACCTTTTTAATCCTGGAGCTGGCCATATGAGCAACTCTATTGGTCACCGACAGGGAGCTCCTTCATTGGTTGATTAAACTTTTTAGGAGGTGTCTCCACTGCTCAAGAGCAAGGGTTATGGCTAGTGCTGTTGGCCTGAAGCAAATCACAAGCATGTAGAGGTCCACTGCAAGATGCAAGATGCATGTAGAGGTCCACTGCAACCCCACTTTCGCTATACTGGTGAACTTGTTCTTCAAACGTTGGAAGGCCATGACAGCCTCTGGTGGTCATGATTTGTCATTACTCCCCTTTCTGGTTAGGGTGGTTAAGGGAGTGCCAATTTTTGAGTAGTTGCAAACAAACGTCCTGTAATAGTTCACAAAGCCAAGGAACTGCTGTAAAGGCTTGAGTCCACTTGGTTTCGGTCAATCTTGGATGGCCTGGAGTTTGGCTGGATCCATCCCAAACCCTTCAAGTGTTATAATGTACCCCAGAAATGCCACCTTGGTTACCTCAGGTATGCATTTTTTCAGCTTTGTGTAGAGGTCGTGGGTAAGTAAACAGACAAATACATTGCAGACATCCTTTTGGTGGGTCATCCAGATACACCCCAACGGGCTGCTGGAGGTAGTTCTGAAGACTATAGTTTATGAACAACCAAAACACTGCAGGGGCATTCCAGAGACCGAAAGTCATGACCATGTATTCATAATGGTCCACCCAGGTGTTAAAGGAAGTTTTTCCACTCACCGTAACCTGACTAGGTTGTAAGCTCCACAGAGAGTTTATTGAAGCCCTTAGCACCCCCCCGCAACCTTTCAGACAGTTCTGTGATCAAGGGGATGGGATACGTATTTCAGAAAGTAATCTTATTGAGTCCCTGATACAGGGAAGAAGAACCCTGCTCCTGTTGGTGATGTGGAGCACCGGATGAACTCTCTCCTACAATTCTCCTCCATGTATGCCTCCATTGCCCGCGTCTCAGGAACAGATGTGCTCACAGCAATCACACTCCCATCATACCCAGGCAACCAGTAAATGCTGTAAGCTAGGCATGATGGGACTGTGATTGCTGTTAGCAATCACTTTACCTTAGACAACTAAAGTAGAACCTCCGCCTCGATAAACTCACATATTTCAAATGACTCAGTCTTTTTTCCTAACTTTATCTACTAAAGGATAACTTCTTGTCTTTTATGCTTTTGGACACTTCTGTGGAGTACCCCAGCGGTTTCTTTTTTACTCTTACTGATCAGCCGAATACAATTTTATGTTGTCTTCAATAATACAGTTTTTAAATAATCCTATTTCTCCCGGATTCCAGTTAAATTATCCCGGTCTGATAAATGCTCCTCTACACATATTCTCATTTTAGAAAAAAATCTAAAACTTTTGTTTTTGTGTGGGGCGACTCACTGTTTGTATTGATCACTCTCAAACTTTCCCTTACAGAAATATTTGCTAAAATCAACATTTCTGACACTAAATCCAATATGGCCTCCTTATGAGTCGCTCCTCAACTACTTGTTTTAAAGATAATCCCAGTAGGGAGTTTAGAATATCCTCACTCCGGGCACAACCAGCTATTTTCGTTTTCCAGTTCACATCAGGGAGATTAAAGTCACCCATGATTATAACACCCACCTTCACTGTCATTCAGCTATTTCCTTCACCAGTAGATTATCTAGTTCTTTTACTTGTCCTGGGTGTCTATTAATCACACCTACGCGATTACTTTACTTTTGCCAAATTGTACTGTAACCCAAACCGACTCTATGTTCTCCTCACCAACTTGTGTTAAGTAAGATTTTATGTTATTTTTCACATATAGGGCCACCCCTCCCCCTTTCTGTCTTTTCTATATAAAGAGTAGGGGAAGGCTGTGAGAGTCAGTGCAGTCTTCCCCCCTTCTCACCCTGATCATTCCCAATCCCTTTGTCCCTCATTCACTAATCCATACCTCTCCTTTCCTTCCTCCCTGTGAACTATAGATCAAACACATATAAACAGCACTTGCATGTATAGATCACATACAAACCCTTTATTTGCAGGTATGCATACATGATGTATGGAAACATAACATAGCAGGTATAGATCAACAGAATCAACACAAAAAACAAGCTTTGCAGGTATAGATCAATTGAAAAATCGCATGTTAACTCAGCATTGAAGGTATAGATCAAATAAACAGACTCAGACATACAAACCCTCTATTTGTAGGTATACAATAATAATGTATGGAAACAGAGTGTACCAGATACAGATCAACAGAATAACACACACACCCAGCTTTGCAGGTATAAATCAACTGGAAATGACATATGAACTCAGCATTAAAGGTATAGATAACCCCATAAATCACAGGCATAGATCACAGGTTGCACACCCCAAAGTCAGCCCTGGTGTCCACATTGCCCACATAGAACATGGTCAGCACCCAGATTACACACACATTACAGCCATGCCTGAGCCAACTTTGTCCCCTAACAGCCCAGTATAAGACATCTTTGTCGGCAAACAGCCCACCCTTCATGTGCCATCTTTGCATTTTCCCAAATCACTTAAACATTCATGATAGACACAAACACTTGCACAGTTACTCACTCAGTCACACAAATCATTTACACATATTCATTAATGCAGTCTTACAAATCATTCAAGTAATTCATCCACACATCAATTCATTCATTCTCGTACGCATTCACACAATTCATCCACACATTAATTAATTCACTCTCGTACGCATTCACACAATTCATCCACACATTAATCCATTCACTCTCGTACGCATTCACACAATTCATCCACACATTAATTCATACATTCACTACCCCCTCTCCCCACCTTCCCCTCCCCTTCTTATCTGCCCCTTCTCACTTTGTACCCCTTCTCACTATGTACCCCCTCTCCCCTCTTATTATCTGCCCCTTCTCACTATGTACCCCCTTATCAATATGTACCCCCTCTCCCCCTTCTCACTGCCTTCCCCCTTTCTCACTATGTACCCCCTTCCCCACTTCTCACTATCTATCCCTTCTGCCCCTTCTCACTGCCCTTCTCACTATCTACCCCCTCTCCCTACTTCTCATTATTCTTACTTACCTTGTTGCCGGAGTCCTGCTGTGGGAGCGGGAGGCGTCCGTCTTCCCGCTCTGCCGTGGTGCGTGCTTCACAGCTCAGTGGCGGAATATGAAGTCACGTAGTCACGGTGAGAGGCGCCGAGCGGTTGCTGAAAATTTCACAAGCGGCCACTTGCCCTCCCTGCCCGGGACTTAAATTAAAACATCGGGGTTTTTTTGTGTTTGTTTTTAACTTTATTTAACATCCTCCATGTTAAATAAAGTTAAAAATACTTTATTTAACATGGAGGATGTTAAATAAAGTTAAGAAAAACACACTCACACACAAAAAACCCCAATGTTTTAATTTAAGTCCCAGGCAGGCGCCCCTGCTGACATTGCGCCCTGTGCGGCCGCACAGGTCGCATCCCCCTAAGGCCGGTCCTGTTTGCAGACATGACCTTTAGTTTGTGATTTAACACTAAAGCTTTCTGTTCTTTTTTTGGGGGGGTAAAATATATGCTTTTGCCTATTATCTGTACAGACCAAGCCCCCAGATCCACTAACCTGGTTACTAAGTAAATCGCCTTTCTTTTCTATACTGTCTAGCCCGGTATTTATCCCCTCCATTCTTAGTTTAAAATCTCCTCCAACCGTCTAGCCATTCTCTCCCCAAGCACATTGGACCCTCTTGCATTCAGGTGCAATCCATCACAACTATAGAGATTGTACCCCAAAGCAAAATCAACCCAGTGCTATAAAAACCCAAAGCCCTCCTTCTTACACCAAGACTTCAGCCTTGCATTTAGCTGCCTAATCTTCCGCTGCCTTTCTGGTGTAGAACATGGCACAGGTAGTATCTCTGAGAATACTACTTTGGGGGTCCTTTTCCTTTTTTTTTATCTTACTTCCTACATCCTTAAAATTATCTTTTAGGACATTCCATCTTCCTCTTACTATGTCATTGGTGCCCTAAAGTAGTCACAGGGATTGTGATGTCATAGGTGTCTCCCCACCAGACTCTAAATTCCACTTCAACTTCTAAAAATTACAGACACAAGGACACATTTATGTATGTAAGCAATGTAACAGGAACCAAGCGGCCCGATTAATAACGGACATCGTTGCCAACTTTTCCCCTTCTGTTAGACGGCTACAGGGGGAATCGCTGCTTTACAGGGACACACAATCCTTTATAAGACAAACTGGATCCTTTATACACAACAGAACCATAGGATGATGATTAAACATTATGGATTGGATGTTATGCGAACACCATATGCAGCAATATATACGCCAGCAAAATTCTGTTTACACGATATCTCCTCCGTATAATAGTCTTATCGGGCCGCAGCCATATATGCAGCCAGAAATTTCCCAAACGGACGCTATGCGGGGTCAGGTTATTGAAACCTGCGGCTCACAGTATAGGTCAAATATCTGATAGTCCCTAGTAAAAGATGGTTTAATGTTTCATTATCTGTGATATATTTAATAAAAGTCATGATTTATGGAGTTGAAAGATTAAAGGTTCAGCTTAATGACATAACCCAACTAATCTAATTAATAATATTTTGTAATGATAGTATATTATTATTATAACTACAATTATTACTATTATCATTATTATTAATTTAGAGGTATCCTGTATCATAGTGTAATAGGAACTTTATTCATTACATGTAAAGAGCTGCACTTTGTTTGTGAAGAGCAGATGGTTAACAGCAAAGCTCAGCGTCAATTTCCAGAGGGAACGGCTGAGACTTTGATCTTTTCTCTGCTGTAAGAAAGTTCCTGGTTATTTCATCATCTGATTTTCCTCTGACTGTAATTCCCGGGTCGCCCCTGTAATTACATATCTGGCCGAGACGCGTTTATTCAGAGATCTGTGTGTGAAGCCAAAAAAAAGTCCGAGAAACTTTTCAATGACAAACAATCTGATTTCTAAGCAAATCCACGGAGAATACATTTACAGAACTGACATCATCTCCCGCTGGGAACAAGTGTGTGACTGCGATGTCGTTTTTACTGTGCAAAAGAAATGGCCAAGTTTAATGAATTTAATAGTATAATAAAATCAAATCACTTTATAATATTATTGACATTGCACTTTATAATATTGCTGATAACTTAATTTGCTTACTAAGGAAATAACATGGAACTGAATGTTTTAAATATTGCCAATATTCAAACACCTCTTGAATCCATTATAGCAGATATTGAGATATATAGGGAAATATAAAAAAATAACTTGAAATGAAAGGTGGTCATAAATTTAATAATAATCATAATAATAATAATAATAATAGTAATTTATCATATATAATACTGTAATATGGACAACAGTATTTTTTATGATAAATATTATTTAATTGACGGTATCCTATATCATTGTGTGATAGGTACAATTTAATTTATAATAGTGAAGAATAATTCATAATATTCATAATAATAAAAGAGCTATTTTTTATTAATTTGACAGTATCCTGTATCATAGTGTTATATGTACAACTTTATAATTACAAAATATAATAGTAATATAGTATTATTTATCTGAGGGTGTCCTGTTTCATATGTACAATTTTATTTATAATAATAAAATATAATAGTAATATATTATTATTATTATTATTATGATTATTACTATTATTCATCTGGAGGTATCCTTTATCATAGTGTTATGTGAATGGCTTTATTTACAATAATAAAATATAATAGTAATATTATTATCATTACTATTATTTATTTGCGGGTATCCTGTATCATAGTGTTATATAAACGGCTTTATTCATTACATGTAAAAAGCTGCACTTTGTTTGTGACGAGCAGATGGTTAACAGCAAAGCTCAGCGTCAATTTCCAGAGGGAACGGCTGAGACTTTGATCTTTTCTCTGCTGTAAGAAAGTACCTGGTTATTTCATCATCTGATTTCCTCTGACTGTAATTCCCGGGTCACCCCTGTAATTACATATCTGGCCGAGACGCGTTTATTCAGAGATCTGTGTGTGAAGCCAAAAAAAGTCCGAGAAACTTTTCAATGACAAACAATCTGATTTCTAAGCAAATCCACGGAGAACACATTTACAGAACTGACATCATCTCCCGCTGGGAACAAGTGTGTGACTGCGATGTCGTTTTTACTGTGCAAAAGAAATGGCCAAGTTTAATGAATTTAATAGTATAATAAAATCAAATCACTTTATAATATTATTGATAAACATAGATTTGAATATATAAAATATTACCAGTTTTAAAGGATGTATAAACCCATTATAGAAGAATCTTTAATATGGGGATATAGATAATAATAATAATAATCCACGTTTCTAAAATGTATGTTTTTTATTTTACTATTATTAGAGGATCTCCTATATCATATTGTAATGGGTGCAACATTATTAATAATAATAATAAAATATGTTAACAAATAGAATTCTATGGCAAAGAAAATGTAAGAAATTCATTTAAATTTGTATAGGTTTAGCCCTTAATTTTTTTTCTATTAATGGCTCATTTTTCTTTTGTTTTAATGTAATTGTTGGGGATGTACCCTGTCCATGGGTTGAAAATGAGGATTCAAGGACATCATATAACGAAGCTGGAATAGACCCTACACTTACTTATTTTACATTTCACCATTACGTGTGGGGAAGAAGAACAGACACTTGCTGACTCTTCACTAGTTAACGGCGTCCTTAGCATTCCTACCATGTATTAAAATGTATTTAATAATATTGCTTATTGGGGTTTATTGGGGTAACTTGGTAACCATGAGATAAACATTTTTGTCAACTTGCATGAAGCTTACAGATTTTCAACTCTTCAAAAATAAACCTGCTCCATATAGTTATTATCCGTGCTTAAAATGAATGACATCATGTTATGTTGTGTTCAATTTTTACCAAGAAAGGTATAAAAACAGACAAATCCATATGGCTCGATGCCCTAACATGATGCTGGCAGTCATGTTTAACTAGTCACTAGTTCCAGAAGACTGGAAGTTACTTACTGTAATACCACTTCACAACAAAACATAGCAGCGAAGATTCAGCTAACTACAGGCCAGTAAGTCTTAAATCGGTAGATGCCAAGTTAAGGGAAACCGTGCTAAAGGAGAGGATTATTAAATATCTGGAAGCAGCATATAGTAGATTGTAGCATTATGCACACTGTTCTGTCAGAAACACCAGAAGAGAGCAGGCAATGCAATAAAGCTTTAGAAAATGCAAGAAGGGTGCTGGGTTGTAAAGCCAGAGGCGTTAGTAGCAGGAAGAGGGAAGGAGGTTCTGCCACAGATCTCTGGACAGAACTCACCTACAGTATTGTACTATTTCCACAGTCCTATTCCACATTTCTATAAAAATCTTTTGACCTTTATGTTTGCCATTGAGGAGGTCAACAGTGATCGGGAATCTTACCAAATATTACTCTAGGATATCATTTATTTGATTCATGTTCCAGTGAAAAAAAGACAGTAAAAAGTGTCCTTCAGATTTTATCTGGACCAGGAAAGACCGTCCCTAATTACTCCTGTACTAAACGAGGGACCCTGGCTGGTTTTATTGGGGATGAACTTTCAGACACAACTATACCCATGCACCGTTAGTACAATTGTTTAATATCTTTGATGTTAGTCACCTTGACTTACAAGTAGACAGTTACCCTCTGCTTCAAGAGACCAGAGATGGTCAAGGGCTGTTGACAAGACCCTGCGATAGTAGGAGGGCAAGTGGAGTGAAGGCTGAAGAAGTGACGCAAGAGGGACATGAACAAGAAAACTCCACTATGGATGGAAATAGGGGAAGAGAAGGAGGGGATAAGAGAGAAGGACATGGTGAGAGAGAAAGGAGGAGGAGGGGAAGGTGACATTTTTGACCCAAGGGGTCATGCAAAAAAACTACAATAAAAAGCTCAATTGGGTTTATTTACTAAAGGAAGAGTTGGTGAAAAACATCTAAAAAAAAAAAAGCCAGCCCAGTTCTGGAACAGCATTGTTTGGGCAGATAAAATGAAGATCAACCTCTACCAGAAGGATGGGAAGAAAAAACTATGTAGGAAGCTTGGAACGGCTCATGATCCGAAGCAGACCACGTTATCTGTAAAACATGGTGGAGGCAGTGTGGTGGCATGGGCATGCATGGCTTCCAATGGCACGGGGTCACTGGTGTTTATTGAGGATGTGACAGAAGCAGCAGGAATAACCTGAAGTGTATAGTGATATATTGTCTGCCCAGATTCAGCATAATTCAGTGACGTTGATTGGACGACGTTTTTCTTTACAGATGGACAATGACTCCGAACACACTGCGAAAGCAACCCAGGAGTTTTTTTAAGGCAAAGAAGTGGATTATTCTTTAACCCCTTCGTGACAAAGGCTGATTTTATTTTCTGTACCCTTCGTGACAATGACTATTTTAACATTTCTGCGCTGCTCGTGTTTAGCTGTAATTTTCTTCTTTCCCGTTTACTGAACCCACACAAGTTATATATTGTTTTTTTTCAGGACAAGTAAGAAAAAGTCCTTGTTTAGATTGTATCATATTATTTACTATTAAAAAAGTATAAAATATGGTGAAAAATTTAGAAAGAAAGGACTTTTTCTTACTTTTAGTTGAAAAATCTTTTACTCATCTGTAAAAGGGAATGAAAAAACCTGCTAAATAGATTCTACTATTCGTCCTGAGTTTAGAAATACCCAGTGTTTTTATGTTTTTTTTTTGCTTTTTTCTGCAAATTATGGGGCAATAAGTACAGGTAGCGTTTTGCTATTTCAAAACCATTTTTTCCAGATCTGGCAATTCTTCCCCCCGTGTGCCATTTTGGGTATCTTTGAAGCCGGCCAATGCAATTTATCTTTAACTCTTTCCCTGCACTAATTTGACCACCAGTCTTTGTCAGACTTTGTGGTAGTAATTTTTTGCATTTTGTTTTCACACACATTTTACTTCAGGTATAAATGAACAGGTTCTGGTATATGTCACTGTCATAAAACACCCCAACGTGTTCAGCAACATCTCCTATATTTTTGAAAACTAGACACCCCCAGGTATTTCAAATGCTGGTATTTTAACTCTTTGCATGCACACATTTTACCACCAGCATTTTTTCAAAGTTTGCAGTAGTATTTTTTGTGTGTATTTCTACGCCTACTTTAGGTATGAATTTACAGCTCCTGGTATATGTTGCTGTCACACGACACCCCAATATGTGCTCAGCAACATCTCCTGAGTACAGTGATACCCCACATGCATGGGTTTGTCGTTTTTTTTTTAACTAAAAGGCCACATTTGGTACATGTGCATTTTTCTAATTGGAAATTAGACGTGTGGCCATCCTTCTCCCGGTGTTAATTGGGACATTGTTGAACCCGGCCAATTCAATTTACACCGTCATCAAATCATACATTTTTTAAAAGTAGACACCCCATGGGCTCTTTCCATGCGAGAATTGTTTTAAGCTAATGTGCTAATTTTAGGACTTGCTCACAAAAATATTATATATATATATATATATATATATATTTTATGTTTGCATTTTTAATATTTTGTTTAAATTTTTTGTAAGTTGAAGGTTCCCCTGATGGTGACATCACTGGGAAATTATTTTTACATTTTACTGTTTTTTAGCTTTTTTTTTCCTTAATATTATTTTTATTTAATTTTTTTAATTTATTTTAGTAATCACGCTGTGATTAGAAAGCTGGGCTCCGTTGACTTGCATGGTTGAATGCAGTACCTGTATTCGACCTGCAAGTGGAGCCTGATTCTTAGGAGGGTCTGGAGAGACACTCCTGAGAACTCTTTTCAACTGTTTTTTCGATTGTTTTTTTTTTTAAATGGCGCCGCCATCTTGCAAGTGGCAAAATCACTCGCAGTGGCGGTTGTGACAGCTCTCCAGAACTATCACAGCGCGTCCTGGGGTAGTTTTAAACACTTTTAAATGGGCGTTCACCACAGTGTATATGGCGGATGTTGACGCTCCGGGAAGGGGCCAGACACGGCCCCTGATGCCGATCGCGGTGTAGCTGAATGCCTCGACGTTGAGGCATTACAGCAACACCGTTTGAGTGCAGAAAGCAAACGTATATCGTGTCATGACGGTCATGGCACATCAATTGTCGTTAACCCTTCGCTTTCGGGTGACGTGCCAGGGGTTAATGGTCGAGTCAATCACCTGATCTCAACCCGATCGATCATGCATTTCACTTGCTGAAGACAAAACTTAAGGGAGAAAAACCCAGAAACAAGCAGCTGAAGACAGTTGCGATAAAGTCCTGTCAAATGAGGAAATATTAAATCCTAAAAAAACCCCAAACATTTTATTAATGATTGTGTTGATTTGTCCAATTACATTTGAGCCCCTGAAATAAGAGGCTGAGGGGACTGTGTGTGAAAATGGTTGCAATTCATCCGATATTTTTGTTCAACCCCTTGAATTAAAGCTGAAAGTCTGCACTTCAATTAGATCACGATTGTTTCATTACAAATCCAATACAGTGGCAAACAGAGCCAAAAATATAAAAATTGTGTTCGTAATAACTGTATAAAAAATGTAAACCTATACAAGTGTATTTAAGCCTGAGTAAAAACGTTGTTATTTTTACAGAGCTACCTTACAACAAATATGAGATTACAGATATTACAGATAGTGTAACTTGGTAGAATGCCATTTAAAGTCAAGATTGAGTTCTAGGAGCTTTACAAAATAATCAGCATTTAAAAAAATATATCTTGTTTAGATTCCAAAATCTCAGTGCTCAGAAAATTGTTTGCCGGGTTACAGGAAAGCCCCGGGGTCTGGGATCCATTCCTGCTGCTATGACTGCGTCCTGTGCTCAGAGGGAGAAATCTCCAGTATGACCGGTATATCCTATCTGATACTCTGATATTCTTACCAAAAAAATAATGTTTACGTCTGACTGATTAATAGAGAGAAAGCCCCGAAATCCACTGCATGTTCTGAACAAATCAGCCGACTCTGTATTACTCCCATTCCCATCACAGATTGAAACCACAGGCCCGTACACCGACACCCAGACACAAGAGCATGGAGATATTACAAGAGCAGCCGGACAACCATTAGAAAGACAAATGCCTGCAGTATAATCCTGACTATGGGTGGTTATTTTATTTCCATTAGGCTAGGTTTCCACTTGGGTTTTTGTCCTGCGTTATTTTCTTGATGAAAAACGCCAAGAAAACTGCCACTGCATTCTCCTGCGTTTTGGCGTTTTTTCTGGAGTTTTTTCTGGCGTTTTAGCCTTTCTGTGGAAATTGCTTTTTTAACCTTAGGCAGTTTTTCCAGCCTTTAGACGTTAGAATTGTCACCCAGCTAAAAGGGATTCGGATAAATGGAAAGTATCTGCCCCCTCCTGATGTCATTTCCTTGGTAGAGTTCTATGCCCCGGCGGACCCTTCTGTCTCTTTTCTGTGGTTTGTAAGGCCTGCTTTTTTCCGAATGTCTGCTCCTCGAGGAAGATTGGACCCAAATGATGCTGCAAATTGTTTGCTGTTGCTTTTGGCACGCAGGATCCAGTTGGTTTGTTTGTAATGGGATGTTTGTTCCAAATGGTGTAGAATTCAATATGAACTTTGTTTTGTGTGAAACTGTTTGTTTTCAGCCTATTTCTCGTAGGACACACAGATACTGGGTCCATCCTCTGCATTGTAACTGTGGAAAAAAACGCCATAAAAAACTCCAAGGCAATAAACCCACCTGGCTTTTTCATGGCGTTTTTTCTCTCCCATAGACTTCTATTGGAGAAAAACACCAAGATTTCCTTGCAAAAAACGCCAGAGCGTCAGCATGCTGCGATTCTGAAAAACTGCCACAGAGCCCAAAAAAGCAGAAAAACGCCAAAGAGGACTGAAAAAACGCCAAACAGAAAAACGCCAAGTGGATATGGCATTGTGCGATTTCCTGTTGAAGAACTGCTAACATCTGGCCGCAGGGTTTTTTCACTAAAAAAACGCAGTGTGGCCTGAATTGGCGTTTTTATGGGTGTTTTTAGCAAAAAAAAAACCAAGTGGAAACCTAGCCTTAACCTTACTGCAGAATAAATGTCAATAATCTGCCTGAGGTTATTTCTGGATCCAGCCATCTTTTTATTTTTTTGATGATTAAGGCTAGGTTTCCACTTGGGTTTTTGTCCTGCGTTTTTTTTCTTGATGAAAAACGCCAAGAAAACTGCCACTGCATTTTCCTGCGTTTTGGCGTTTTTTTCTGGAGTTTTTTCTGGCGTTTTAGCCTTTCTGTGGAAATTGCTTTTTTTGACCTTAGGCAGTTTTTCCAGCCTTTACAAGTTAGAAGTTTCACCCAGCTAAAAAAGGGATTAGGGTAAATGGCAAGTATCTGCCCCCTGATGTCATTTACTTGGTAGAGTTCTACTTAAACGCCCCGGCGGACCCTTTTGTCTCTTTTCTGTGGTTTGTAAGGCCTGCTTTATTCCGAATGTCTGCTCCTCTAGGAAGATTGGCCCCAAATGATGGTGCAAATTGTTTGCTGTTGCTTTTGGCACGCAGGATCCAGTTGATTCGTCGCGTATGTTTGTTTGTAATGGCATGTTTGTTCCAAATGGTGTAGAATTCAATATGAACTTTGTTTTGTGTGAAATTGTTTGTTTCCAGCCTATTTCTCGTAGGACACACAGATACTGGGTCCATCCTCTGCATTGTAACTGTGGAAAAAACGCCATAAAAAACGCCAAGGCAATAAACCCACATGGCTTTTTCATGGCTTTTTTTCTCTCCCATAGACTTCTATTGGAGAAAAACGCCAAGATTTCCTTGCAAAAAACGCCAGAGTGTCAACATGCTGCGATTTTGAAAAACTGCCACAGAGCCCAAAAAAGCAGAAAAACGCCAAAGAGGACTGAAAAAACGCCAAACAGAAAAACGCCAAGTGGATATGGCATTCTGCGATTTCCTATTGAAGAACAGCTAACATCTGGCTGCTGCGTTTTTTCACTAAAAAAACGCCAGGTGGCGCTATTGGCGTTTTTATGGGCGTTTTTAGCTAAAAAAAACCAAGTGGAAACCTAGCCTTACATCTTTTTATTAATTAAATCTGTTTCATGAAATTCAAGATTGTGTATTTTTATTTTTTACAG
This sequence comes from Spea hammondii, assembly GCA_029215755.1. NCBI lineage: Eukaryota > Metazoa > Chordata > Amphibia > Anura > Pelobatidae > Spea > Spea hammondii. Next base: position 2,241,663 of record JARDYJ010000001.1, read on the forward strand.
ACAGTGAAAACTAGACTTGGGCACCAGGGGGCTCTTTGTGTTCGTCTTCGTGCTCGTCTTCGGGGGAAAAAAAACCTTCGTATTCCGCGAATATTCGCCCGTTCCTGTCTTCTCTTCGGGCGAATATTCGCGGACATTCTTCGTGCTCGTTTAATCTTCGTTTCCTTCCTGGTTGCCTAGCAGGGGTTAATACGGGGTTAACAACACATTGGAGCAGCAGCAGCTGCTGTGAAGGAACGTGTGTGCAACTCTATTGGTCGTTTCGGCAGGGGGCTGGTCTGGCATCAACGAGTGAATTGCAGAACGCACTTCATTCGTTGATGGCAGGCCAGCCCCTTGCCGAAACGACCAATAGAGTTGCACACACGTACTGAGGTGTACTGTACACAAAATGACCTAGAGACAAATGCTCCAAGGAACTTGGCCTCCGTTTATCATACACAGTCACACACCCATAGATGTTTAATAAAAGAATAGGTATTATTTTACATTTTTAAATTGATTTTGGACCACTTGTAATACATGCCTAACATTTGCTACCTATTTACAATGGCATACTTTGCAACAACCCAACTTTTACTGGACAGGACTGGAAAAAAGCAGGACTGTCCACCAAAATCTTGGGTGTGTTGGCAGGTATGCGGATGGAAAAATGTTGGACAAGAACTAAAAAATAGCTTAGGGTTAATGTACGGTTATGTTTAAGATTAGTAGCAGTGCACTGGTTTGGTTAAAGATGTATTATGTCTAAATAATAATTTAATTTTAATTTTAATGGGTTTTAAAAAAAAAACTAGGGGTTTATTTAAATGTATTTTAAAGTTAGATTTATTATTTAGTACTTTATTATATTTATTTAATGTTTATACTAGTGCTACCTACCGAGCTATAACTACCAACGTGTATTTGCATACCTAGATAGCTAAATTAGATGGGACAGGACTGGAAAAAAGCAGGACTGTCCCTGAAAAAGTTGGGTCTGTTGGCAGGTATGTGGATGGAAAAATGTTATAGTATGAAGTGTGAGTTATAGCGTTAATGCTAGTGAGTGTAGAAGTGAAGGCCAGGACAAATAACAAGAGGAAAGGTCCTTGTGATTTGTGCATTGTACGTGTATGTGTTATGTGTGTTATGTGTGTTGTCACTGTGTGTTATATGTGTTGTGTGTTATGTGTTATGTCACTGTGTTATTTGTGTTATTGTGTGTGTTATGTTTGGTTGGTTGGTTGTGTATCAGAAGGAAAATAATGAAATGGAAAAGGAAATGGAAAAGGCGAATGAGTGGGCAATTGACGACCCACTCACCTGTTTCACCCCAGGGCAAAGCATCCAAACACTGTCAGTCTTAGACGTTTGGCAGCAGACTTCCAGAACTCAGACACAAGGCCCTAGCGTAAGCTGGCTACATTGGCGGAGGTAGCAGGCGTTGCCACACCGCAGCAAGTGCAACCAGGGGGGAGAAACTACCCTCTCCATTAGGGACATTTGAGGCATGACACTAGCCAGGAAGCGAACTGGCAGAGAAGAGACGCTGGCACCACCACCAGCAGCAGCATTGGAAAAGGTGAATGAGTGGGCAATTGACGACCCGCTCACCTGTTTCACCCCAGGGCAAAGCATCCAAACACTGTCAGTCCTTGGCGTTTGGGAGCGGACTTCCAGAACTCAGACACAAGGCCCTAGCGTAAGCTGGCTACATTGGCGGAGGTAGCAGACGTTGCCACACCACAAACACGTGCAACCAGGGGCAGAAACTACCTTAAACATTACAGAGAAAAAAAATTAACTTTCCAAGCTAAGAGCTGGGTAACCCAACTTGGGCAGTTTGAATTTAATCACCCTATTGAGATTGTGCCTTGACGTGGCGGGTGAGCTTAATTATGCTTTGGCCAATTCATATAACCAAAACCTCTCATTTATATTATGTTTATATATTTGTTGCCAACTTTATTAGGGTAAGAAGCGCAGACAGTTTTTGTTTTTTGTATACATTGTACAGCCAATACACTGTTTTTGCAGCATGCTTACACCTGTTTGGTAGGCCTCGTATTATACATTTGTATTATTTGAGCCTGTGACTAGCTTAGCGCACTGACATTTTTTCTTTTCCCTGTTTGCACATATTTGAGGTTGTTGGCTCCTCATTAGTCTGGTTGCAGCTTGCTGTCCAGGGGTTAATAGGGAGGAGGTTTAATTGCACCTCCCCCAACACATTAATAAGGTTTTGGTAGCAGTATAAACTGCTTTATGTGCCCACTATGTAGGAGGTGAGCGTAGGTTCTCACCCTATTGAGAGTGTGCCTTGACGTGGGGGGTGAGCTTAATTATGCTTTGGCCAATTCATATAACCAAAACCTCTCATTTATATTATGTTTATATATTTGTTGCCAACTTTATTAGGGTAAGAAGCGCAGACAGTTTTTGTTTTTTGTACAGATTGAATTTAAGAAAGGCAATCTGCTCCATCAGATGAGGTGCCATGCGTGAGCGCTGTGGACTCAGTATGTTTCGAGTCATAGAAAACACGCGCTCACTTTGAACAGTGGTTGGCGGACATGATAGTAGCTGCTGCGCAACCCATGAGAGTGCAGGCCACACACTCTTCTTTTCATCCCAGTAGCTAAGAGGATCAACATTAGGCGCAGAAGGAACTTCACAGAGGTAAAGTTTGACCATTTCAGCAGCACTACTCTCCTTTCTGCTGCTAGCTCTGTCAGATGGTCCAACTATACTCCCAAGTGCCTCTTCCCAAAACGCAGCTGCTCCACTCAGCTGTGTTGTGCTGCTTGTGGCACTGCTGCTGATGCTGCTGCTAGGAGTAGCAGACCACATCATCTCTTCCTCCTCCTGGACCTCTCTCTCCTCGGACAGCATTCCCATTTTACGCTGCCAGTCACGCACCTTGTTGACCAATTGCTCCCGGTAGCTACTGAGAACATTAAATTTCAAAGCTAGCTTTCCCTTAATTCTTGGATCGCAAAGGCACGCTAGCATCATTTCGGGACTCTCTTCCATTCGTTTGCGAAGGTGTACTTTTAGGAGATCCTTCAGCTTCCTGACTATGGCTGCTACGTCAGGATGTAGAGTGCCACCTTGAACAGCCTCACGGTTTCCAAGGAACACATCCATCTTGCTGCCTAGATGGGAGAATACTGGGATTACCTGGGCCAGACTGGCAGTGTTTGAGCTTAAATTTTAAATTTGTTAGTTCCTTCTGACATTGCTGCCTTCACTACAAGATGGATGATGTGGGCTGCACAGCGCACACCAACAATATGACCATCTCGCAGCGCTTTAACCATATTGGCACCTCCGTCAGCTACCACAAAACCAACTTCAACATTGGTGCCCGCCTCTGCTCCCACCCAAAGGCTAAACATTTTCCTCATTGCATGCAGAATATTTTGGGAAGTGTGCTTTTCATCCATCACTTCTGCATGGAGAAGGAAAGATCGGTAGCCGGCTGCAGCAGCTTCCTTAGACACACCGGGCTGCCACCAGTGTGCTGTCAAAGAAAGAAAGGCATACTGGCCGCTAGGTGCACTCCACAAATCTGTAGTGAAATGAACAGACTGACCAGCAGCCTTGGAAAGCTCCTCTTTCACTGCTGCAACACAGGACCGATACAATGAGGGGACAATGTTCCTGCTGAAAGTGGAACGTGACGGAACTGTATATTGTGGAGCCACAGCCGCCATCAATTGTTTGAAAGGCTCCCCTTTGATCATAGAGAAGGATGCCCCTCCAACAGCAATGAACTGACCAATCAGTCGTGTTACTTTATTGGCCTGCTGTTTGGGCATTGACCTTTTGGATTGGAATGCCACAAATTGTTCCAGATTGGGCTGGACATGCAGTGCTCCAACCTGCCTTGGTCTCTGGCTGCCAGCACTAGCTGCTGCTGCTGCTATTGGCTCAGAAGAAGAAGCTGTTGGGGTTTTTCCACGGCCACCAGCTATGCTGCCTGCACTAAGTTTTACTTCTGCATCTTTCCCCAATAGCACAGCGTTGTGTTGAGTGCTGAGGTGATGCTTCATGCTAGCTGTCGCGGTCCCGGGTCTGGTCGCGGTCCCGGGTCCAGTCGCGGTCCCGGGGTCTTGTGTGCAGCGATCCGCTCGCGGGTCACGGAGACTCGAGCTGGAGAGCTCGGGCTCTGTCCCCGGCGGGCGGACGTCCGCACGTAAGTGCAGTGAGGCCCGGAGTTCCCGATCCCCCTGCACTGACCGCTCGCTGCCTTAGGAATCCCCAGAGAGGTTTACTTACCGGTTCACCGGTCTCCACTGGGGGCTAATTCTTACGGCTGGAGCCGTGAGTCAGAGGGACGTCTTAGGGCACGCCCCTGACGCTCTGTTGGGGGCGTGGCTTTAAGTGGCGCCAGATTCAAAAACCCTGCAGATCTGTCCACAGGCACCCTGTTGTGGTCTTCTCTGTATTGAAGTTTGAGTTTTGCTGTGTTACTATTTGTTTGACCATTGGATTTCCTGACTACCCTCTTGCTTGCTGATTTTGTACCTCTGCCTGAGACTATCGTTACCGACCCCTGGCTTGGATGACTATTCGCATCGTGTACCTGACCCCTGGCTTGGCTGACTATTCGCATCGTGTACCTGACCCCTGGCGTGGCTGACTATTCGCATCGTGTACCTGACCCCTGGCTTGGCTGACTATTCGCATCGTGTATCCGATCCCTGGCTCGTCTGACTTCCAGCATTGCGTATCTGATTCCGGGCTGTTCATATATCTACTGCTTCTGCACCTCGCTGCTTCAGCTCAGTATTTACCATTTTCAGCTATCACGGCGGCTTCCTCACTGTTGGGATCATCCTGAGTTCCTGTGATTCCCTTCTGAAGATCTCCTGCGGTGAGTGCTTTTGGTGCTAGCATACGTTACACTAGCACTGGTAAAATGGCCAGACACTTTCCCTCTGCTTATTAGCTTCCCACAATGTTTGCACTTTCCATAGCGCCCTTCTTCAACATTTTCAAAGTGCTCCCAAATTGGGGCGCGCGTAGCCTTGGAGTGTGCCTTGGGTGCTGCTCCTACTACTCGGGGTGGATGAACAGAGGCAGAACTAGTGGTGGTGGGACTGGTGTAACAGTACTGGCCATAGTGGGACTGCTAATTGCTTTAGATTTGCTAGGTTTTGCTGCTGCTGCTGGTGGTGGTGGTGGTGATGGTGATGATCGTAGCGGAGAAGGTGGAGGCTCAGGGGAAAATTGTGCACTAGTCATTTGGACACTGCTCCCTGAGGAATCTGATTCCTGACCACTCATCTCCTCTACTTCCTCTGGCTCATAGTCTAGCTCTTCATTAGCCAGATCGAATGGAATTCCTGCTAGGCTGGAGATAAGACTGATATCGTCGTGAGACTCGTGACTAGTAGTAGTGCGAGCAGGAAGAATAGACTCTGCACTTGGCCTCTCAGTCTCAGGCTCCTCTGCTACCTCGCTAGGTGGAGTTCCACTTTGTGTAGCCCTCTCTCTAACTGTGTTTACAAAAATTTTGTAAGGACTTGGTGGCTTGCTAGAGGTACTAGGAGGACATGGCGTGGCGGTACCAGTGGGAACAGTAGGCGCAGCACTAGTGGTGGTAGAGGCGGTGGGGGTGGTTGTGGTGGTGGTGGTTTTCCCTACAAAGGAATGAGATCGCTTTGGTTTGGGACCCCTCTGAGTCTTGCTGCTAATTTGGCTCTGCTTGGTACCTTGCATGCTGCTTGTGGATGGGGAAGATGCTGCTTGGGGCAAAAGGCACTTCTTTTTAGTCACTGGGCTGGTACTACTTGTGCTACCCTTTAACTTTGAACGTGCTTCTGGTGCTTTAGGCTTTCCGTAAAAAACCATAGAGCTTGTGGGCCTAGCCGCACTACTACTGCCTGCTTTTGGTGCCTTTCCTTTACTTGATGATCCTTCAAGCAATGCTTCCCCAAATGATAAGCGAGAGCTTGGCCTACTTGGCCGACTAGACTGACGCAAAGGCTGCATCTTAGAACTGGTGGTGGTGGCGGTGGTAGATGGAGCTTGTCCCTCCTTAGTCCCAAAAGGAGGATCCATTTCAAATTTTGTGTTGTGTTTGTAGTGTAGTGTAGTGTAGTGTTTAAAAAACTATAAAAAAAAAATTAAAAAAAGGAAAAACGAGGAAAAGGAAAAAAGAATTAAAGACAAAAAAATTAGAGGAAGTTCTCTTCAGTGCTACTGCTTAAAAAGTAAAACTATGCACTACTGCACTGTGCTGTTGTGTGCAATCTGCCAAAGTGCTAAAGTTATTTAAATTATTAACTCAAGATTAACTATTTAATAACTAGCAGTATTTTATTTTTAATTTGAATTTACACGGGCCTAAGAGCTTAGCCTACTACTATGCTAGCCTAAAGCTATATTTCCTTACTATAAGTAGGCAGACACTCTCAAACCCACTAAGCTAAAGTGAGGTCAAATCAGATTCAGTATGATTTATTAATATTAAGTTATATAATATTAATAGATTAGAAATAATTTACTTATATATTATGTATTATAGATAGAAGAATATAGATTATGAATTAGAATTTAGAATTAGAATTACTTATATTATAGATTATGAATTAGAATTTATATTGTTATATATTATTTATAATATATTATAGATTAAGATTAAAGAAGATTAGAATTATTTTAGTACTACAGCTAGTAGCTTGAAGCTTTGCTTAGTACAGGTCGTCACAGTCAATTTTTCTTGAAAAGAATTAGAAATAAAATAAAATGTCACAGCAAAACAGTTAGCTTCACTGCTTGCTGAACAAAAACACACAGCACTTATGCGGCTGCACTCACTAGCCCAACAAGTTCACTTCACTGATGGACTGAGGTGAGCAAAACACTAAGGGTACTTTTAATAAAATTGAAATAAAATGTAAAATAAATGAGAAAATCTTTGCAAAACAGTTAACGTCACTGCTTGCTGATCAAAAAAAAACACAGCACTTATGCGGCTGCACTCACTAGCCCAACAAGTTCACTTCACTGATGGACTGAGGTGAGCAAAACAAATGAAATAAAATGAAAGTGTTACTTACCCGTCCTCAGTTCCCACATCACCGCAGCAGCCGCCACGCAGGAGAGGGAGACCCCCCTCCACCGCACGGCCACCTCCGCAGCAGCCGACACGAGGGAGAGGGAGACCCCCCTCCACCGCACGGCCACCTCCGCAGGAGCCGACACGAGGGAGAGGGAGACCCCCCTCCACCGCACGGCCACCTCCGCAGCAGCCGACACGAAGGAGAGGGAGACCCCCCTCCACTGCACGGCCACCTCCGCAGCAGCCACCACGAGGGAGAGGGAGACCCCCCTCCACCGCAAGGCCACCTCCGCAGCAGCCGACACGAAGGAGAGGGAGACCCCCCTCCACTGCACGGCCACCTCCGCAGCAGCCACCACGAGGGAGAGGGAGACCCCCCTCCACCGCAAGGCCGCTTCCGCTGCCTTCCTCTGAAGTGCCACGCAGGAGAGGCAGACCTCCTGGTACACGGCGTCCTGCTGCTGCGCATGCGCGACCTCTAGTGGCGAACTCACATACTGCAGGAATTTATGAAGGGAGATTACGCCATCCACAAGATGGCCGCGAGTCACAGACACCGGAAGTGATGTCATGAGGGGCTGATGGGAGATTCAGACTTCCTCCGCGGTTCCCCATTTAAACCCCTCAGACCAGTTTCACCTTGCCTTCTGATGGTTGTCTATGCCCTGTGCTAGTACCCAGATAGCGTTTTTGTTCCTGTATTCTCGTGTATGACCCCGGCTCGTCTGACTTCGTTGTTTTCCTGATACCTGACCTCGGCTACGTTTACGTTTATCCTGTTTTCCTGAATCCTGACCTCGGCTACGTTATATGACTATCCTGCTCTCCGGAAACCTGACCTCGGCTTGTTTGACCTGTTCTGTCCTGGAGTCCTACCTGACCACGGTGTCTCCTAACTACTTGTACGTGACAGAAAGATTATTAATTAAGAAAAATTGACTTGGTCTTGCTGTTGCTAAAACAAAGCACAAACTATAGAGCTGCAGCACCAGTACTAATAAGATTAGCTGAACTATACGCTAGTAGTAATTAATTAATATTATTACTTTTATTTATAGCTAATTTAATTAACTATTAAGATAAGAATTATAGAATTATTGATATTACTGATTTTAGATTAGACACTAGTGGATGTCTTGAATGTCTACAGTACACTCTACACTAGTATACTATTACTAACTATAACTGACAAATATATATATAATTTTATAATGAATTCAATTATTAATTATATTAATTAATATTACTGATTTTAAATTAGACACTAGTAGATGAATGTCTACAGTACACTCTACACTAGTATGCTATAGTATATATATATATATGACTGACAAATATATATATATATAATATTATAATGAACTATTAAATTATAGACTCTATTAAATTATTATTTATAAATTCTATTTAATTTATTTAAGCAGGACAGGCAGTAGGCACTAGTGCCAGCCCAGGGCAAGGGCACCCCAGTGCCATTGAGACACTGGGTGCACTGTCAACTCAACAGCACTTACACTTCAGTTGATGACAAATTAAATTAAAAAAAATTAAATTAATCAAATTATTATTATTAATTATATTAAGTAGCACTGAAGTGAGGATGAAGTACACTGTGAGAAATGGCAGGCTAAGGCTTACCAGTCTCACACAGAACAGAACAATCTCTCTGTAACGCTCGGATGCAGCACAGCAGTGTTGCCAAAGCAGTCACAGCGAAAAATGAATGGATCTCTCAGGCAAGCTCTGGTCTTATAAAGGCGCCTTCAGAATTCAAAAAACAGCAGCACAGGCATTGGACGAGACCCTTAGCGTGACGTCACAAGACTGAGCTGATTGGACAGACGAGATCAGCTCACTCCTGTTTGAAATTTTGGCGGCTGCGCGGCAAAAACGAAGACGATCACGAAGAATCTTCGATTCTTTGTGGTTGTGAGTCTTCGTCTTCTCCTACGTTTTGCCGGCACTGTATTCTCTTCGGCGTGTCTTCGGAACGAACAAAAAAACGGCCTCTTCGTGCTCGTTTTCATGTTCGCCCGAAGACGAATGCGCAAGTCTAATGATTATACGGTCCGAGCTGGGCTGCCACCACATGATCCTCGGGACAACTTTGCTGAAAGGGCAGCTGTTTTAGGGAAATTAGAATACATCAGGAAAATTGCTTTTAGTCCTAAAGGACAGCTGTATGTTATTCGAGATGGAGACCTGTATGTTGGACCAGTCCTTAGGTTACTTTATTCAGAGAATGCAAAACAAAAAAAGGAACGGTTCAGCCAAACAGGGCCTTTTGAGCTTGACAAACGTTGCTCACTCACTCCTTCACAGATACTCATTAATTCACTCACTCATTCAATCTCACATATTCCTTCATAGAGCCTCCCTCACCTGAACTGATGATGTACGCTCTGCTCACAGACTTCTGTGGACAACCTGTTCTACTCCACAGGGGAAGCAGAAGCGCAGCAGGGTCATGTGACGTACGTGACGTACGTAACGTGACTCCGTTCGATTCCTGCGTCCCCCTGGCGGTAGAAGAGACGCTGCTCGCGCGCGTCTGCCAGGTAAGTAGTAGTAGAGTGGCGGGCCGGTCCCAGTTGCTGCGGGCTTAAGGGGCAGGTGCCCCTTTTGCCCTGCGTTAAGGACGGCCGCATAGGCCCAGTCAGTCCGGTCCTGACTGGGCCTATTTTGAGGTAGGGGCCTGGGGCTGCAGCTCCATCAGCCCCTACGTCAATCCGGCCCTGCCGCCGCCCAGTGTAACCGATGGTCAGTCTGGGCCTGGTCTGAAGTGACAGACCTCGCACTCCCTAATGCTGAGCCAACTAGAGGGAGATCATAATCTCCCAACTAGTCCTGCAGGCTGCAGCTGCTGATCGGGCGGCTGTGTGCCCCCCCCCCACAGCTGAATCTGAGGTGAGAACGGCTCTCGCCTCACCCTACCTCTGCCCCTTCGAAGCGGGACAAAGGTAGGGATAGGCAGGACAATTGGGAGGTATGTAATGTCCACTCAAATGCACAAAAGCACAACTCTAGTTGTATGGGTGTTTGCCATTGACCCAATGAATATAGTATGCGCCTTTGTGGACACGATTACATTATATTGTACTTCCCCAGAGGAAACAAAGCTGGGAATGGAGGACTCAAAGGAGTTAATTGTAGATCCTGTGATGATTTACCAGAGGTACAAATATAATGCCAGGTTTACTTACTGTGCTGGGGAACGTAATAGCTCTTCACGGATAATAAATAAATACAGGATCCACGTAGTTGTTTTGCAGTTAAATTAGATGTCCCGAGGCCACTATCACACGGCAGTTTAATGAGGCCCTGCAGAAAGCAAGATACGTCTTTTTTTACTGTAATTGGGGCTGCAGGAGACACAGAAAACCCCAATTATAGGTTTTCTTCAAATCTCCAACATGGGCTACTCAGGAACTAAACTCAGATACATAGAATCACCTCTGTGCCTGTGTGTAAGTGTGTATATGTGATATATATGTAAATGGGTGACACCAGTAAAACCTTTTCTTTACACGGTCAAATAAATAAGTGTTTTTATGTGCACTGCATACTAAGCTAATGTATATATTATTCCAGGCCTTATAAAGAGGAGGTACATATAAAGTTTCCAAAAGAACATGATATACAGTATGTGTGTATGTGTATACTGTATAAATAGTTTCCTTGCAACTTAATTCTTAAATTAAGCATTTGTACACAAGGATGTGTAAACTTACTTAGAGCATACTTAGTTTCAGTTCATAAAATTCACCTCGTAACCATGCAACACATATACAAATACATAAAAAAGGAAATGGGGGTCCCCAGGAGCCCCTGTTAACCAAAGGTCAATTTGAATGTTTCCTCTAGACTTTGTTGGTGTCCATTCAACTCAAACGAGAATGCAATGTAGCCCACAAACACTATGGGTCGCTTGTTCACACTTTCTTTTGCATCGGGTTTTTATAATTTCATTTGCATATAATTTAATTTACAATTACAATGTAGGGCTGCAACTAACGATTATTTTAATAATCGATTAGTTGGCCGATTATTTTTTCGATTAATCGGATAAAAAAATTTATTTTTTTTTCAATTTAAAATAATGTAATAAAAAACGTACAATTTACACTTTCATCTCTTTATTGCAATGGCCTCTCTCTATTCACCTTCTTATTTTACTGACATAATAATAAAAGCTACAAGAACCCAAACACAGTGTTTCTCAAACTAGGTTTTAATACAAAGTTATTAGTAAATATTAATTCATATGTTAACTATTTTTCATATTTAATAAAAACTATGAGAAAAAAGCCTTGTTTACATTTTTTATTTACCAAACTACCCCCGGTTATGCACATCTGACCCCCAGCTTGCCACTCTGCCCCCATATATGCCTTATACCTCTTATATGCCAGTGATATGCAACTGAGCCCCCTGATATACCTTTTACCCTCAGATATGTTTTACACCCCCCTGATATGCCTAATATAGATATGCCTTATACCCCCTATATGCCCTGAAATTCATAATACCCCCCATACACCACTATAACTCACCCATACACCACTCTGGCTCCCCCCCTCCCATACACCACTCTGGCTCCTCCCCCTCCCATACACCACTCTGGCTCCTCCCCCTCCCATACACCACTCTGGCTCCTCCCCCTCCCATACACCACTCTGGCTCCTCCCCCCTCCCATACACCACTCTGGCTCCTGCCCCTCCCATACACCACTCTGCCTCCTCCCATACATCACTTTGGCTCCTCCCCCTCCCATACTCCACTCTGCCTCCTCCCCCCTCCCATACTTCTCTGCCTCCTTCCACTCCCATACTCCACTCTGCCTCCTCCCCCCTCCCATATACCACTCTGCCTCCTCCCCCCTCCCATACACCACTCTGCCTCCTCCCATACATCACTTTGCCTCCTCCCCCTCCCATATACCACTTTGCCCCCTCCCATACGCCACTCTGCCTCCTCCCTCTCCCATACATCACTTTGGCTCCTCCCCCTCCCAAACATCACTTTGCCTCCTCCCCCCTCCCATACTCCACTCTGCCTCCTGTCAGCCACGGAGGTTCACAAGACACCAGGGAGCCGGGTAGATAGGCAGAGTGCCGTATGGGAGGGGGAGGAGCCAGAGTGGTGTATGGGAGGGTGGCTCCCATACACCCCTCTGACTCCTCCCCCCACCCATACACCGCTCTGCCTCTCTACCCGGCTCTGTTACTGACAGGAACTTTCACTGCAGCTTCATAGAAGCTTCAGCGTAAGTGAAGGTGAGTAACGGAGGCTGTCTGTGTGATGCAGACCCCCACCGGCTGACAGAGAGGATGATCCTCTGTCAGCCAGTGGGGGTCTAAACGATGCGCACAGACAGCCTCCGTTACTGCCCTTCACTTACGCTGAGGCTTCTATGAAGTCAGTAACGGAGCCGGGTAGAGAGGCAGAGTGATGTATGGGAGGGGGGAGGAGTCAGAGGGGTGTATGGGAGGGGGAGAGAGACGGAAGTGAGAGACCGGCCGACAGTGAGGGGAATCCAGGTCCCCTGCAGCGTTGCGGGGGATCTTGATTCTAGTGTTATAATCCGATCTCTGTTTGAGGTCGGATTATAATATTTTTATTATTGACAACGATTTTCATTATTGATTATTATCGATTTTATCGATTAGTTGTTTCAGCCCTATTACAATGAAAATTTAACAGACCACAGTGAACAGAATCTGTATCTCCAGATTATATTTTTAACAGGTTCACATACCAGGGTTAGTGGTCTTCTTCTCAGAGACTTTTCAGCCAATCACGATGTTACTAATTTCTCTGCCTTTTAGGAAAGATCTATCAAAAGGCAGCAGTTTGTTCCTCAAAAGTTGAGAGGCCTTTGTGACATGTGTGAGCTTTGTTACATATAGGATAAGTCACCGGGGTAGAGCACAAATTTCAGAGCTGCAGCAGGAGAACCTGAAAGCTTTACCGAAAGCCGCGAAACGGGAAAATTCCTACGTAGGCGTCTGTAGAAGTAGTTCTAGTGCGTTGGCATTGTAAACTACAAAATGAGTATATTTTCTGTGGCAATTGATGCCTCTCCTAGTCTGGTCTTGTTTCCACAACACATATGGCTCCCGGATCTGACAAGACCCAAGATTTTTTTAAGGACTGGAGGCAAGGGGAGAGTCAGGTAACATAAAAAAGTTGAATTTTCCAGAAGATCCAATCCATTCGCCCCCAACTAGTCTGCCAGTTTTCCCCCCGATTTAAAGACTCAAACCTCAGTCCTCATCTTAGATTCAGGAGCCATATGCCCTGAATCTAAGTTCAGGGCACATGGGTATATGTAAATTAGCCTTTATATTTTCTCCTGGGAGGCTGCTCCACTTATTCACCAGCCTCTCAGTAAAGTAAACCTTTACTAAGCCTCTGACCATCTAGTTTAAGATTATGACCTTTAACACTCCTCATACATGTTATCCCTGAACATACATAAAGTCACTAATCTGAGCAGATTTGACATTGTCATGTGATTTTGCATAGTAATACCTACAATGCATATAATATAGTCACTAATAAGCCTGTTTGAGAATGAATGCAAATTTACTCACTTAACAACCTTAAAGTGTACTATTACATCCTAAAAAGAGATAGCTACACAACCACTAGAATGCAGTAGCACATTTTAAGTATTTTCCAAGTATATGGGCATTTCCCCAACTTTTCAAGGAAGTTCAGACTCTCTGGCTCTGTGATGACAAATTGTAATTGACTATTTTGATGAGAAGAGTGTGCACTAGTTACACTTAAAATCAGAGACACCTAACTAATGAAAGAAATATTAAGTAATATATATTGCAAGTAATGTGTTTTATTTCATTTTCCTCTGTATCAATATATTATTCATATTTAACGACAGAGTTTGGGGTCACTTCCAAATTTCATTGTTTTTTAAAAATAAAAGCACAGAAAAAGCAGAAATCCAGCGCAGACTGTGTTGCTGCAATGCCCTAATGTCAAGGCATTCAGTAACATTGAGATCGGCACCAGCAAACCTATGCACTGTACTCGATAGATGTTGCTGAACACATATTGTGGTGTTATTTGAAAGTGACATTTACCAGGAGTGATAAATTCATACTTGAAGTTCAGTGTTTGTGAAAAAAACACAAAAAATAACACCAAAAATGTTGTCTAAGGATGTTGGTAAAATTAGTGCATGGAAAGGGTTAAAATACCTGCATTTGAAATACCCTGGGGTGTCTAGTTTTCAAACATATATGGTTTGACGGGGGAAAATTGGCCGGGTGAACAATGTCCCAAAAAAACAAATGGGGGCAGGATAACCATATATTAAAATTCAAATTTGAAAAATGCACACTTCACAAATGTGGCCTTTTGGCCCTCAAACAACCCAACAAACCCATGCGTGGGGGAATCACTGTGCTCGGGAGATGTTGCTGAGCACATATTGGGGTGTTGTGTGACAGTGAAATATACTAGGAGTGGTAAATTTATACAAACTTTGACAATGGTTGGTAGTAGAATTAGTGCCTGGAAAGGGTGAAAATACCAGTATTTGGAATACCCTGGGGTGTCTAGTTTTCAAACATATATTGTTTGATGGGGTAAATTGAACTGACAGGCTCCAAAAATGTCCTAAATAGCAGACAGGGCAGAATTACCAGATTTGGAAAAAATGGTTTTGAAACGATACTTTTACTTCTTACCCAATAACTTGCAAAAAAACATAAAAACATTGGGTGTTTCTAAACAGTAGAATCTAATTAGAAGTTTTTTTCATTAGCTTTTATAGATGAGTAAAAGGTTTTTCAAGTAAAAGTCCTTTTTTTCTAAATTTGACATCGAATTTTATACTTTTTTTATAGTAAATTATATGATACAGTCAAAATAATGCCATCTAAAGAAATCCCTTCTTGTCCTGAAAAAAACAATGAACAACTTGTGTGGGAAAGAAGAAAATTACAGCTAAACACGAGCATCACAGAAATGTTAAAACAAAAGGTACAAAAAATAAACTCAGCCATTGTCATGTAGGGGCTTAATGGAATCTCTCCATAGGCGTACAGAAGTCCTTTATCACTCCCATCACTCCTCTGTTCCAATGGCACGTTGTGTTCACTAATCCCAGTTTAAGTTTAAAAGGCTAATTGATCATTAGAAAACCCTTTTTGTAATTACGTTACAGCTAGAAATTAATTTGTTATCCTTGAAAAAGCCTTTGAATGGTAGTGTACAAAAGAAAAAAACAATATATAGTTGAGCAGTTAAACAAATATGTGATTAAATTGGTAAAATAAACCCCAGGTAATTTGATCAAAACAAAGGGTTTAAATCTTGTAAATTTTACCTGGGGAGGGGCGCATGTAGGGTGAGTTTAAACTCAAACACCCTTGCCCCCGCAAAAAATAATGAGCCTCACCTGGTCTCCCCCTGAACCAAGTTTATACAAAATCATTCTGCGAGTCGTCAACGGTAAAAATAAGACTCTAATGTTAGTCCAGCATTGAGCAAATTCTAAAAATGTTATTTTTTCATTATACTATCAGAGACTATTTTGTTTACCGTGCATCGAGATGATTATACGGTCCGAGCTGGGCTGCCACCACATGATCCTCGGGACAACTTTGCTGCAAGGGCAGCTGTTTTAGGGAAATTAGAATACATCAGGAAAATTGCTTTCAGTCCTAAAGGACAGCTGTATGTTATTCGAGATGGAGACCTGTATGTCGGACCTTTGCCTTCACCAAAACATGATGATTGGTTCTCTATTGCCAAAAGAGTGGGCAGAGGTGATTGGGATACCCTTAAATTTTTTTTGTTCCATCCTGAGGGGGAACTCTATGCAGCCACCTATGATGGGAAGCTTTACAAAGGTCCAGCTCCAGACAACGAATATGTGCCCTGGTTTTATGCAAAAGCCACCGAGATAGGGGGCGCTGGCTGGGATACATTGGATGCTCTTTTCTTTGATTCAAAAGGCATGTTGCATGCAGTGACCTTGGAAGACAAGTTGGTGAAAAGAAGTCCACCAACCTCACTCTCTGAATCATGGCTTGATTCCAGTGTAACAATCGGCGATCAACAATGGGTTTCACGAACCTACTTTATATCCTTCGCCCCAGATGGAAAACTATGGTGTATTGAATATGGTGAGGGTGACATTTACTCTGGAGATCCACCAGTTGCAGGAGATGGCAAATACGAAGCAAAGAATTTAGGAAAGGGTTATACCCAATATGGATTTCTTGCTTTCACAACAGATAAAATAATCCAGCAGATTGTGAGCTTTGAATTTCTGCCTGATTTGGGTCAAACTATTTCAGAAACCCTTGAAGTGGTAAATGATGAAATATACTACAACAAAAAGAGCACGGTTACATTACACCACACCTTTTCGTACGTAATTCATTGTTTTTTACTCATAACATTGTTACCAAACCCTATAAACACTAAATGTTTATGTGGATGGGTTTTCAGATTAAAAAAAAAAAATTTTTTAGGAAAACTGATTGAAGTTACTATAAATTACTATATTTATTTCGTTATTACCTTGCTACTTAACTAATCAATAGCAGTGTTTTTTTTATATTTTAATATTAATATTATGTTTTTAAGATAAACTTATTGCAAAAAAAAGTAGTCAAATATAGAAATCCAAGGAACCTCTCCATCAGAGGACATTACTTAGTAATATAACAAATTGTCATGTATTACTTTCTTAAGCGGCAGATTATGTTCTTTTGTTCAATTGTCTTTTACTTTTTGTTCTTTCCTTCTAAATGGTATTGTCTGCAAACAACAGATATGGAACAAGTGACCAAGATTTCTAAGCAATGATGTTCCTTTTTGTGTTTATTCCTTAACATAGTATCAGAGGCCATGTGATACAGATCTATTATAAAGACAACCAAGGTGGTCCTTATCATGGGTGTAAAGAATGGTTACGAATTAAAAGCCTTGTGCTTACTGTCAATGGTGGATGCTAAAGCTGCCGTGTAGAACACACTCAAGTATATTTCTTACTTAACAATCACAGGGTTGCTTTTGGCACTCAGTTTCACTATTAGTTAATTAATATAGTAGGTGAAACAAAAGGGTTCTGTCCGTCAAGCTCAACCTTTCCCACATACCAACCTCTAGAGTTCTAAAGCTGTTCCTGTAGTTATTTCTGTAAAGCCTCTGTAGGCATCCCTTGTATTGAAAATATTCTAATCAGGTGAATCCCCCCCCATGATTTGAAAGTATAACATCTATACCTCATCCTGATTTCACCAAGTGAACTAAAAACTGTACGTTTCTTTTTTTTTGTAGCTGAGTATTGTATTTGAATCCAACCATGTATATTTTAAGTAAGCTTGCATGTTTACTTGTACTGCAGCACACAAGGTCTTTTTAAAATGTTTTAACAATTTAAAATGATTGATTTTAGATTTGAGAAAACCCTTACGCAGTCAAGTGAATTTACTCATGAACATGGATTCACGTTTGAAATTGGTACTGAAATTACATTTAACGGAGGAGTTCCATTAGTTGCTGAACAAGGAGTAACACTTTCTGTCAACACGAGTACATCCCATAACTGGAACTTCACCAAGGCCAATGAGACCTCTGTAAGTACCAATTTATGCTTATGTTGTGTTTCCTATAAGGGGGGGCAGGGCACTGACATAGGATATGAGCCTCTTCCACATGTCATGTAAAGCTTCAATGGTGTCCTTGAAATGCCTCGATAGCGAGGCAATCAGCGGCACCGAACACATACCCAAGGACGCACAGCGAGTGGTCCGGAGGGCGGTCAGGACCGCCACTGCGAGAGATGGTGGCATCCTTTAAAAAAAAAAAAAGTTTTTCCCAGAGGGTCTCTCCAGACCCTGCAGACCCTCCTGAGAACGCTGAAAAAAAACAGCCTGGTCCTTAAGGGTTTAAGAGTCAAATGTATGTTATAATGTTTTTTTTTTTTAATACCTCATTTAGGTTACCTTTTCTACAAGCAGTGAGGTGGAGATCCCAGCTGGCAAAGCCATCCGTATGATAGCGTCAGTCAAGAAAGCAGAAATGGAAATGCCGTATCGTGCCCATATCCGCACTATGTTCGGCTACGAGACAACCATCGAGGGCAAATGGAAAGGGCTTACCCATTACAATCTGAGAGTCGACCAAGAAGACATAAAATGATGAGGTTTCATATCCTACATTCAGATTGCAGTCATTGAACGATGCCGAGGAAAAATGCTTTAAGAAAAAATATGATTTATCGCTTGATTTTCAGTGTAGTAAATATTAGCAGCAGCAAAGCAATAATGAAACATACCGTATTTGCTCGATTATAAGACGACCCTGATTATAAGACGACCCCCCAAAATCTGAATATTAACTTAGGAAAAAAAGAAAAAGCCTGAATATAAGACGACCCCAAAGGAAAAAAGTTTTACCAGTAAATGTTAATTCATGTAAACTATTTTTTTTAATAAAAGCTATGATTGAGAAAAAGATTTTTTTTGTTTTTATTTCTTGTATTTTCCAACCTGTCCCCCAGTTACGCACATCTGCCCCCAGGCTTGCCACTCCAATATGGCACTGTGGCCCATGATATGCCTTTTAACCCTCTATATGCCACTGTGCCCCATGGTATGCCTTTTGACCCCCTATGTGCCACTCTGCCTCCAGAAATGCCTTATACCCCTATATCCCATTCTGGCATTTAGGGGGTTAAAATGCATATTATGGGGCAGAGTGGCATATAGGGAGGTATAAGGCATTTCAGGAGGCAGAGTGGCATTAAGGGAGTTAAAAGGCATTGTATAGAGCACTCTGCCTCCAGAAATGCCTTATACCACTATATGCCACTCTGCCATTTAGGGGGTTAAAAGGCATATTATGGGGCAGAGTGGCATATAGGGAGGTATAAGGCATTTCAGGAGGCAGAGTGCTCTATTAAATGCCCCCTTAACGCCACTCCAGAAATGCCCTATGCCCCCATTTAACACACACACACACCCTATACCCCCATTTAACTAACTAACTAACACACACACACCCCCTCTCTTACCGGTGCTTCCAGCCGGGGCAGCGGGTTGACGTCGCCTTCTGCTGCAGCCAGAAGGAGGTGTGGCTAGCAGCGGGGGTTTGTATGCGTCCGTCGCGTATACTTTCCCCGGCTGTCAGAGATCAGAGTTCCCCGCACCGGTGCAGGGAACTCTGATCTCTGACAGTCGGGGAAGGTCTATGCGACGGACGCAGACAACCCCCGCTGCTAGCCACACCTCCTTCCGGCTGCAGCGGATGTTGTCTACGCGGATCGCTTAGACGTCAACCCGCTGCCCCGGCAACACAGCAGGAAGCACCGGTAAGCGTGTGTATGATGAGGGGGGGGGGAGTCAGGTGAGACAGGAGGATCCAGGTCCCCTGCAGCGGTGCGGGGGATCTGGATCTTAGTCTCCTAATCAGACCTCTATTTGAGGTCTGATTAGAAGACGACCCCGATTAGAAGACGAGGGGTATTTTTCAGAGCATTTGCTCTGAAAAAAACCTCGTCTTATAATCGAGCAAATACGGTAATCTTCCATTTTTGCCCCAAAATAAAGAATTCTATGAAGGCTCCGATTGTGTGTTGCTATGTTTTAATCGAACAGTACAGAGAATTTGGTGCCTCGAGGTTAATGATTGAAATGGTTTTCGTTGGCTTGCCAGCGCAAATTCATTTTTAATATAATTTTTGTAAATATAGTGAAGTTTCCCGGTCCCCACTGTCGGGTGTAAAAGTGAAACGCTGAACGGGTAATTTAAGGACAACTGTAGTGGGGGGGGGGGAATGTTTCTTTAAATCCTTTAAACTCTAATGACATCAGTTCTGCTGTAAAACTTTAATGCAAGGATATAAGAAATACCCTTTTTATCCCCCCAGCTCAACACTCTCCATACAGCCTGCTGCGCGCATCCATGTCGAGTAATGATTCCGTCTTTTTGTATCATATACTTTATCTTGGCTAATGTAATATAAAGGCCTGGCCTCCTCTTTAATGCAGGGGCCAACAGCTGCTGGAGGGTGGCTACACAAAATGGAACACAAGCTCGTCAGGCCAGGATCTACTATTTATGTCTCAGCGCTTAGTCAGTAGGAGCCCAGTTAGGGACAAAATGGCATCGTTTCTGTGCAGAGTTGTACGTGTACCCCTTTTTAATACCACATGCTTTAGCCAAAAATACAGAGACCTTGCAAGGTGCCAGTGACAACATCAGGAGAACGCTAAGGCTTAACCCCTTCACAACAAAGCTCATACATGTACAGGCTGCTTTTAAATTGCTGCAATCCACAGAAGCTTCACAAGTGAGGCTAGCTGTGGGCATTGTAGAAAAGCCCCCCCCAAAAAACATGGCCGCCGCCGAACCAATCAGCCACTGCCACTTTGCCATAGACTCATCCAGAGACTTTTCAACCAATCAGGATATCCCTTATTATTATTATTATTATCCTTTATTTATATAGCGCCAACAGTTTACGCAGCGCTTAATACAATACATAAATTCAAGGGATATGACAAGACAATTGACAGACTAAGACAAACCGATACATTTGGTGGAGAGAGCCCTGCTCGCAAGCTTACAATCTAGAGGGAAATGGGGTGACAAACATAAGGCATAGAGAAAGGGTGAGAGGTATTGTGGGGTTGTATCGATGACAAGGAAGTTCTAGCAGTTAAGATGGTATGCTTCTCTGAAGAAGTAGGTTTTTAGATGTTTCTTGAAAGTTGGGAGGGAGGGAGAATGCTGAAGGTTCCTTGGGAGTAGATTCCAGAGATATGGGGCAGCTCGAGTGAAATCTTGTAGACGGGAAAAGGAAGAGGTGATGAGTGGGGAGGAGAGCCTTAGCCCATGGGAGGAACGTAGGGATCGAGTAGGAGAGTATTTGCTAATGAGGTCAGAAATGTACGGAGGAGCAGTATTATGGATGGCCTTATATGTCAGTACCAGGATCTTATATTGAATTCTAAAGGTAATTGGGAGCCAGTGGAGGGTTTCACAGAGGGGGGAAGCAGAAGAGGATCGACGTGCAAGGAAGATGAGCCTAGCAGCGGCATTTAGGATAGACTGTAGAGGAGAGAGTCGAGACAGTGGAGTGCCAACCAGAAGAGTGTTGCAGTAGTCAAGACGGGAAATGATAAGGGAATGAACCAGGGTTTTTGTGGATTCTTGGGTGAGGAATGGGCGGATACGAGAGATGTTTTTTAGGTGCAAGCGGCAGGATTTGGCGAGGGACTGAATGTGAGGGATGAAGGAGAGGTTTGAGTCAAGGATGACCCCAAGGCATCGGGCCTGGTTAGTAGGAAAGATAGTCGTGTTGTTAATGGTGATAGAGAATTCAGGTAGTGGAGTGGAGATGGAGGGAGGGAAGATAATGAGTTCAGTTTTAGAAAGATTAAGTTTCAGGTAGTGTTGTGACATCAATGAAGAAATAACAGACAAGCAGTTGGTAATACGGGACAGGAGAGATGGAGAGAGATCAGGAGAAGACAGGTAGATTTGGGTGTCATCTGCATATAGGTGATACTGGAGGCCAAATGAGTTGATTAGTATAAAGAGAGAACAGCAGAGGGCCAAGGACTGAACCTTGGGGGACACCAACCGAAAGTGGAAGGGGTGATGATGTCTTGCCAGAGAAGTTGACAGAGAAGGAACGGTTCGACAGATATGAGGAGATCCAGGAGAGAGCTGTATCTCGAATGCCTATAGAAGCAAGTGAGTGTAGAAGAAGGTGGTGATCAACAGTATCGAAAGCAGCAGAGAGATCCAGTAGAATTAGAATAGAGTAGTGACCTTTTGCTTTGGCAGAGAGCAAGTCATTGGAGACTTTTGTTAAAGCTGTTTCAATAGAGTGAAGGGGTTTGAAACCAGACTGTAGAGGGTCAAGGAGGGAATTAGAGGAGAGGAAGTTAATGAGGCGGTTGTACACAATCCGTTCAAGCAGCTTAGAGATAAAAGGAAGCAGAGAGATAGGGCGGTAGTTAGTCAAACAGACGGGATCTGAGGAAGGATTCTTTAGAATTGGTGTGATTAGCGCATGCTTGAAGGCAGATGGTACAGTTGCAGATGATAGAGAAAGATTAAATAGGTGGGTAAGTGATGGACCAAGGGATGGATATAGAGACTTTGTGAGGTGTGAAGGGATGGGGTCGAGGGGACAGGTTGTTGGGTGAGAGGAAGAAAGAAGAGTGGCTATCTCTTCTTCGGTTGTAGGGGAAAAGGCAGTTAGTATAGTAGGAGTAGAGAGGGTGGTGTTGAGTGGTGTAGGAGGGAGTTGTAAGGAAGAGAGGTCTTTTCTAATAGTCTCGATCTTCTCTTTGAAGTGGGTAGCAAGATCTTGGGCAGTGAGAGAGGTTTGTGGTGTGGGTGTGGAGGGACAGAGAAGGGAGTTGAAAGTAGAAAAAAGGCGTCGTGGGTTGGAAGAAAGAGAGGATATGAGAGTGGAGAAGTAGAGCTGTTTGGTGAGAGAGAGGGCAGAGTTGTAGGTGTGGAGCATGAATTTATAGTGATTAAAGTCTTCGCTGGATTTGGATTTTCTGAAGTAACGCTCAGCCGTGCGGCAGCACTTCTGAAGAAACCGTGTGGTTTTGGTATGCCATGGTTGGCGTTTAAATTGTCGGGGGTAACTTGTAGTAATTGGAGCTATGGTGTCGAGGGATGAAGCAAGTGTGTTGTTATAAAAAGAGGCTGCTGTGTCTGGGCAGGAAAGGGTTAACAGCCTGTGGAATCTTCACAACTAATTATTCCAACTAATTGGAGCCAGTTGTGTCAGGGGATCAGAGTGCGTCCTAAGAAGATGTAAGCCTCAGGCCTCTGAGAGACTTAAGTGCCTTTTTAGTAGATAGGATAAGCTAATGCAGGAGCAGAGGCCGTGTCAGAACCCGACCCGCAGCCACTCACCCGAGTACCCGCGGGTTGGTCCCCTGCCGCGTCCACGCTGATCTGACCGGCCGCCCCCTCTTTCTCTGCTTCAGGAAGGAGGGGGCCGCGCGCGCTCGATGACGTCATCGCCCGGGAACATTTAAAACTCCATCTTCGCTACTGCTCGTTGCTTGATGTATTTTCGGCTGTTTCGTGAGTTTCTATATCCTGATTATTTTCCTGGCTTGTTTAACGGATTCTGCTACCTTTCTGGAGACCCTGACCACGGCTTGTTTAACAGACTTTGCTACTTTTCTGGTGCCCTTGACTTCGGCTTGTTTCCTGAATTTTGGGCACGATTGCCTAAACGGTGCTTTCTGATAATCAGCTGTTATTAAGCCAAGTCTACCTGTTCCTGCATACCGGACTCCCTTATACTCGTCCTCACAGGCCGCAGCAGATGGCGGAAGCTTTCCGGGAAGAAGAGAAAGGTAAAGACCCCAACGTAAAAGTCTCTGGCTGCCACGTATTGTGTGCAGTAAGTTCCGGTTGCCAAAAAGGTCTATTCACTAAAAAGTCAACTGGAGCAGACGCGGCTGAGGTGGAACATGCTTGTGGGCCAACATATTCACTAAAATGGAGTCCAACAAATATATTTTAGCAAACAAATAAATGAAAGTAAACCAGTGAGAGACAATAATCGTATTCCACTGTGTGCAGTGGGTGAGGGGTTAATTAACCTGGCGGCACTAGTCCCCAAATATTCACCCATTGTAAAATATCCAAGGGTTACAACTAACTGGTTGGAGAATCCAGTCTAATTAATACACAACACAAAATGGAGGCTGTGGTGACTGGCTAAGTACTGAGGTAACAAAGATAGATAAAGAAATGCTATATTACTAAACATGGAAGATGAAAAAAAAAACCAGCATTGCTGGGAATACAAACATTAACCACCAGGAATGATTATCAGAACTTACAGACAATGCTATCTAGGAGCGAATGCTTGGGAAGAAAGTCTCACAACTAGAGCTTCAGTTATAAATGAATGATGAACAAAATGGCTCCTGCAGAGGTCAGAGGTAGCAGTTGCTATGGAGAATAGAACCATAAGCAAAAGAGTACAAATACAGGTGGCTCTAAAGGGGCTTTACTGGAGCCAGAACACTGCTGGTGTGTAGGAGTATATCATTCTGGCCCAGTGCAGCCATTTTGTATACTTCTATATACTTTATATATATTCTATATACTTTTACATTACATTGATTCAGTGCCAGCAGATCCTGTAGAAGAGATAGAGACATTATTATTATTTAGTCTTTCTTTTTTCATATTTTTGTTCATATTTCTGTTACCGGATAGGCCTTGAAATGGGGTTATATTATATATTTGTAACCTTTGTGTGGCATTGAATGACAAACTTGCCATCTGTCCCGATTTTGCAGGGGCAGTCCTGATTTTTGAGGCACTGTCCAGGTATATTTTCGTTCCGCTATTTGTCCCGGATTATTCGCCTTTGGCCCTTTTGAGGAAATGCTTTGTGAGGACTTGGTCAGCGGAGCTGGTACCAGGGAGAAGAGGACAAAAGAAGAAGACAGAGCTGCAAGAAAGGAGACAGGGATAGGAAAGCGGTTGGCAGAGAAGGTAGGGAGACATTGACAGTCAGTGCGTGTGTGGGAGAGCATGAATAAGAGTGAGTGATAGAGCATTGGAATGAGAGAGTGTGAATATGAGTGTGTGTGTGAGATTGAGTGAGAGTATGAGAGAGCGTGCAAGAGAGCATGAGGGAGCGTGTAAAACAGCATGAATGAGAATGTTAGAATGAGAGAACATGTATAAGGAGAGAGAGAGAGAGAGAGAGTATGAGAACCTAGGAGTGTAAGAAAGAGTGACAGATTGCATGAGAGTGTTAGAGGGCATAAGTGAGACAGCATGAGAGAGCATGAATAAGAGTGAGGTTTGAGAATACATAATAGCCTGATATAGATGCTGTGCTGCAAATGTATTTACCGCATACCAAGCATGCATGGCGGTGTTGGTGGGAACACGGTGCTATAACCTGTAGGCAGAGCTAAATTATGCTAATTATGTGGGTTTGGTTGACCCGCCACCTGCGCCTTGGTTATAAAGCATATTTTACTCATATGTGAAATGGAGAGGAAGTCACCCAAAACATCAAATATTTTAGGAACTGTGGACCGTCTGGGGACTCTGAATGGAAAGGGACTCATGTGCTGCAGGGTTACAGAAAGCTATAATTGTGACCCCGCAGCTGGAATTCTCTCTCTCTCGTTTGCCATTTCTCCCAGGTGCCATGAATAGGATCCCGCTGCATGGTAGTGCCCTCAAATCACCTTTTATATAGTTTGGGTTGTTTTTATTATTTATTATTTTTTTTCACTCTCAGTGTTTGTCGTTTGTGTACATATCAGTCCTGGCATCAATCAGAAGTATCAGCAATTTGTATAAGCTTACCTGAGAACTCTCCATGTTTGACCTGGAGATTGCGGGTCAGCACTGCGTCTCCGGTTCTCCGGGTCAAGACCTGAATCCTCTGGGTCGCGGGAGCTAGGTCTTGACATGCCCCGCTCCCCGCCCATTTTTTCTTTAAATGGGGGTGTTTCCTGCTGCCGTCATCGGGAACGCCCCCAACGTCAGCGGGAACTCCCCTGACATCAGAGGGAACCCCCGATGTCAGCTTGAGAACTGGAAATCAGAAGAGAGGACAGATGTAGTTCTGTGCCTGTAGATGATGCCTAAGAAGAGGTTTAAGGCTGTAGCAGATCTGCAACCAGGCGCGTGTACACATGACTGTCCCATGTGGAATTTCTGAACCTGTTCCTGCACAGAGACTCCTACCTAACATAGTACCTGGGGTCTCTTTTTCTAGCAATAGTTTCTCTTTTTCTTTGGCCAGCCTAATATTTGACACCATACCTGTGCCATATTAACACCAACTTCCATGTCTGGTAATTGGTGTATCTCTGTCTCTGATTCTAATGTGAGTTGTGTTGTACCTACCGTTTCCGCCGCGGGTGGGCGGCTCGCTCGTGATGACGCATGCGCGCCCTCTGCCCCGACCTCGGAATCTCCTGACCACGATTATTTGCCTCTGGCCCTGTTCATCTGCCTTGGACTTTCTGCCTGTACGCTCCGTGCTGTGAATATGTCTCTGCATAGTGGGTGCATTATCTGTGTTGTCCAGGTTCCGCCATAACAAGTTGTGTAAGCGCCCCTATCCTTCAGGGATACCCACAAAACCTTAAATGGCTGCCCTGCTTGTGGGTGATGACTTCATTATAATGATTGTGGGACAAACATGGGAATGTCTGTGATAAAGGAGTTGTCTTGATTTAAATTAAAACCAGATGATACCTCAGATACCTCAGCTGACCACTGTGTCTACAGTCATCAACACTGCCATTTCTTTGTGTTTCTTCAAAAGATATTGGACAGAACACCTGGAAACCCCTGTCTGCCTTGAAATTTCTGCCTGTGAGAGATCATACTGATGCAGTAAGACTACCCTATCTCTTGTTGCTGTGCTCGGTCCTGTGATGGTCTTGCCATGGTGTATGTCTTTTGGCATTAACCTGTCTACCTGTGCCAGTATTCCCAGATAGAGCGTAACCCTGATTGTGTTCATATCAACGGGACAGCGCAAGCCACACAAAGTCCGATGTTACAGCGCTCCACTCCCACTAGACAGATGATTATTGTAAGACCATCGGCACCGGGAGCGGGTGAACAGTAACCCCTTCTGTGCAGAGCTGGCCGCTGCCCCACACTAAACGAATTCTGCCAGGATCCACATTTCAGATACAAGAACCAGATATTCGGCTCATAAGAAAGAACAAGTAATACTAAAGCTGTGTTTGGTTATTAAAAGGGGTACGTGGGTTTTTGAGTCTGTTTAATAGCTCAGAATAAATGTTTTTTTCCCATGAAAATCATCATTTCATTTTTAAATCAATCAAATCCTAAAATCACCGATATTAAAATCACTTCAATCTTAATTTTATGGCAC
This sequence comes from Spea hammondii, assembly GCA_029215755.1. NCBI lineage: Eukaryota > Metazoa > Chordata > Amphibia > Anura > Pelobatidae > Spea > Spea hammondii. The sequence goes on from JARDYJ010000001.1 coordinate 2,268,639, forward strand.
TCCTGAAACTCTTTTGATCTAAGTTACTCGATAAGCTGTTTCACATAGGGTTAATGTTGGGATAAACATCTATCTTTGGAGGAATGGCAGGACTGTTTCTAGGGAAATGTAATATTTCAATAGACTTTTTAAACAGAGTTCCTAAGTGACAGGAGCACTAAGGAGAAAAACAAAATGGCTGACAGGTTTCTTTAACTTCCCTCTACATGATGCAGAACCAATCAGGGGATATTTATGAGGGCTCCAAGGTGGAAGAGCACCATTAAGAAAACATCTATCAAGTAGAAGCCAGTTGTGCCAGGAGCAGGCTGTCCCTCCCAAGAGAAAGTCTATGAGAGACTTTACAAGACACTTTTATATATAGATTGGCCCTCAAGATGATGTCCATGTATTAGCGCTAATAACAAAAGGGTTAAATCACCCTATATGCTCTAATGCTCTGTACTGTATCATTAAAACACACCATCAGTGCCTTCATATAGCTATTTATTTGATTTAAGATATGATTTCATGACCGTTTCCAGTCGCTAACATTTACTACATTGGGAATCATTTTTTTTTAAATCTACTAGCTTTTTTCATTTTTTTTTTCTATTGAATTATTAAATGACTGAAATGACTTCTCATATGTCTTCTTGTTCAACCGTCAGATTAAAGTGTGAGACTCCTCTCCACGTGCCCTCGATGGTTGCTTCATAGCCAAATACAGTGCGGACCTTGGCCCGATAGGGTATTTCCATTTCTGCTTTCACGACTGACGCTATAATACGGATGGACTTCCCACCTGGTACCTCCACATTGGAGCTTGCGGAAAATAAGACCTGAGGGACATAAAAAAAACAACCCACATATTTAATGACGCATTTTACTCTTAGAGCTCATTAGAGATTAGTAAAAATCCAAACTTGCTGCACTTCACACATTCTTCCCATTCAAAAGGAAAAGGACTGGAAAAGGAATCAATCAAATGATATTCTATTTATGTTCTATGAGAAAGAGTACTTCTTACTTGACTTTTGAGTTCCTCTTGATGATCACCCTGGTAAAAATCCACCCACATTTGACAAGTTTTGCTTATAAACTTATACGCTGAATGTAATTAGTAGTTTGTACAGTTCCTCTTTATTCATTAACCACTTTCTTACAGAAATGTGCTACCAGTTGAGAGTTATTAGGATAATATAAAAGAAGGGATTAATATACAGTATATTAAACTGAACAAAATATAAAGGTGGGCTGTCAAGGCATATGGCAGCTCTGCTACTGGTGATGCAAGTGATAATGAGCCTCTGTCAGCATAAGGCTGCAATTAACTTCAGACAAGCCTGTGGAAGTTAGCAGAGATGGATCAATTCAACCAGACCCATAGAGCTTCTCAGGCAACATCAGAAGATACATAGATGATGTTCAGAAAAATCTCAAAAAAAGCTTCTTCAGAGAAGCCGCGCCATCTTAGTTGCTAAAACCTCCCTGTCACTGATACAACCACCACACTACCTCTCACCCTTTATCTCTTCTTTATGTTTGTTCTCACCCCAGTCCCTCAAGATTGTAAACTTGCGAGCCGAGCTGTCTCCACCTAATGTATCGGTTTTTCTTAGTCTCTCAGTTCTACCCTTGTCATACCCCATGAATATATGTATTGTAGGAAGCGCTTAATAATAATAATAATAGTAATTATTATTATTAATTATTGCTTCCACTCCCCAGCACCCAAAAAAGTCTCGTGAGCAGGAACTAGTCAACAAAAACAGAGATGATCATATGATAAAATGAATATTTGATGGGTATGCAAGGATAGAGCTGCCATAAAACTACTCAACCTTTACCTCCAGCAGAAGCCCCAAAATGCTGGAGGCCTTAGGCCTGTTCATTGTCTGCCTTATGGAAAATACAGCCTTGCCATGAGCATATTTTTTATGACCTCATACCTCAGTTTCATTGCTCTTTGAGAAATTCCATGTGTTGGTTGTGCTCACATCGACAGAAATTTTTATTCCTTCTTCAGCAATTCTTGGAATTCCTGCTTTAAATGTAGTTTCAGTACCAAGTGATACTGTGAATCCGTGTTCATGCGAAAATGAACTTGTCTCCTTCATGGTTTTCTGAAACCTTAAGAAATAAATATATTTAGAACTGTTAAACATTTAAAAATGGTGTGGTATTAACCATTCGAGTCATATACTGTCTCTCAACTCGAAATGTGTACATTGTCTAGTACATAATAACCTTAACTATGGATAAAAAAGTTCCCGCCGTTGCAAAATGAGAACCCCATCAAATACCACTGTGATTAACTCTGTTTACCTTGTAAAATGGAATTAATGCGATATACCTTGTCAATTAAAAAAAAGACTTAAAGCAAACTGCTTTCAATGAAAATTGATTTGAACCAATAGAAAGGGGTATCTGGCACCCACAGTGATATTAAAGAATACGTTTGTAAGTAGTATGAAGATAACAGTGTGCGTGCACCAGCATTGTCGCCTACCCAAAGGTTGGATAACTAATTGGTCACTCATTTTCTATCTAGTCTTCTGTTCAAGGCAATAACATTTAGGGTAATATCATATTTGTCTCCCCATTAAGGAAACTTTTTTTTTAATAAATGATGTTTATGGGTTTTATTTCCTTAAATTTTTTTACTCTTAGTCATTCTGCTAGAAGACTACTTGGTGTCTGTCTCTCACCCAATAAAGATACACATTTCCAAGCCAGATGCCCATGATTAAAAAAAATATTACTCCACCAAAATATATTTTTGTAGTTTCACTTCAATACTTTTCTTGTTGATGGCTAACTCAACAATATAAAAAATAAATGATATGTTCACTTTACTCATCCAATAAAATGTATACTTTATATCCCAGGACCCCCATTAAGATTATCTTTGTGTTGGCTCACAAGTCCCCTCAAAACATTCGGTGTACAACAAAGTAATGAAGAAAAAAGTATTAATCACTTACGTAAAGGTGTGTTTTAATGGAACTGAGCTCTTTGAGTTCCTATAAGTTTCATCCTTAACGATTTCAAGGCTTTGTGAAACGGTTTTACCCAAATCAGGCAGGAATTCGAAGCTTATCATTTTCTGGATTGTTTTATCTGAAGTGAAAGCAAGTAATCGAAACATTGTATATCCTATTCCTACATTAACTCCAGAATCTATGCCACTTCCTTCGGCTGGCGGATCTGTATAGTATATCTTCCCCTCACTGGTCTCAACACACCACATTTTTCCATCTGGAGTGAAAGCCATAAAATGGGCAAATTTACTCCACCCTGAACTACCAATTACGACGCTTGTTTCACGCCATTTGTCAGAGACTGAGGTTGGTGGACTTCTCTTTAACAGCTTGCCATCGTTGTCCACCGCATGCATCATGCCTTTTGGGTCAAAGAAAACAATATCAAAACTTTGCCACCCTCCATCCCCTATCTTGGTGGCTGTTCCATAAAACCATGAGACATGTTCGTTATCTGGAGCTGGGCCTTTGTAAAGCAGCCCATCAGTTGTTACTACGTAGAGTTCCCCTTTGGGATGGAAGAAGAGTAACCGAGTATCATTCCAGTCAACTTTACCCACTCTTTTGGCAGAAGAGAACCAGTCCTCATGCCCAGCTGAAGGCATAGGTCCCACGTACAGATCAGCACCACGGACAGCATACAGATCCCCTTTAGGACTGAAAGCAATTTTACTGACGCCTTGAAATTTCCCTAAAACAGCTGCTCTTTCAGCATAGCTTTCCTTGAAATCTTTTGGTGGCAGCCCAGCTCGGACTGTATCATCTTGATGCACAGTAAACAAAATAGTCTCTGAAATATAGTGAAAACATAACATCTTTATAAGTTTTCCTGTTTTTGGGTCATACTTCAGTTACCAAATGTCAGCATAGGTGTGCTCTGATTAAAAAGCTTTTAAATAAAAACAAATAAAAATGTATTGTGTTAATGTGTTGTGTTTTTTTTAACCCCTACTTAAATCTAACTCTAATTCCCCACTAACTAATTCCCATCAAACTAACTATACAGTATAAACTGAAAAGGAAATTTTAAAAACACTAAAAACCTGGGGTTTGGGATCCAGGAAAATGCAGTTTTTTTTGTTTTTTTTTTTAACTGTTCTCTATGTGTCTTCAGCTCCTAATCATAGTGAGAATGAGAGATGCAGAGAATAGAGACAAGGGCAGTGTTTATAAATGTATATTGGACCTGTACTTCTAGCATTAGTATACATGGAGGGGGGGGCAGGGAAGGTGTCTGCCCCACATGTCACTCATTAGTGGAATGCCACCAGGACAAACCCCAAGACTATACTGCCCACTGGTGGCGGAACAGAGCCAAAATCAAGGGAGCGCAAAGTCTGTTTGTATGCCAGCGCTCAGCACTGAAGCCACACCGACTACCCTTATTCAGAAGTTATCTATGTGACGGAAGCCTCCATCACTGGGACCACTGGAGAGCCAGCCAGCCTCCTCCTTATTGACTATGGGCCCTGGGTTTGTAAAGACTTCTGTGGCTACCCCCAGCAGTATCATCTCATCACTGTTTGAGGGGATTATCTCCGGCAGACAGCCAGGATCTGCAACCAGGGAGTGACCTCCATTGTTTTAGTTTAATATCAGACCCCTCCACCCCATGGTGCATTATTATGTTGTCCCCTTCCCCCCAGTTCCACTACTACAGGCATTTACTGGAACTAATGTGGGCCAGTAATAGGTAGTGGAGGTTGGGAGACCCTATTGTACTGTTAATCCCATTACTGCCCCTGATGTCTCTGGGAGACAGATTAAGGGGGCGGTTTGTATCTCAATATCTTGTTTTATGTTAATGTGTGTTTTGCTGGAAATTTCCAGCCCTGTGTGTAAGAAATAAATCAGTCTTTGTTTGGTTTTACCCTACACTGAGTCTCGGCGAGTGACTGGGAAACCGGGAAAAGAGTGTGTGTGTGTGTCCCAGGCTAAGGGAGCACAAGTCAGCAGAGGGAATCGGTCAGACTAGCCAGATCCATGACAATCCAGATCAGAAAAGAAAGAAGAGGAGCTGCGGAAAAGGAGACAGGTATGCGGGAAAGGTAGGGAGACATTGAGAGTGTGGGGGTACTGAGAGAAAGTTTCCACCAGTGAGGTAAGAGGTGGGAGAAGTGAGTGTGTGTATAAGTGTGTGTGAGCATGAATATGTAAATTTGTGAGCATAGATGTATTAGTGTGTGTGAGCATGGGTGTTTATGTGTGATAATAGGTATGTAGGTGTAGGTGTGTATGAACATACATATCTATGTGTAGGTGTGAACATGGGTATATATGTGTGAGCCTGGATGTGTATATGTTTGTGTGTGAGCATGAATGTGTAAGTATGTTTTAGTATAGATGTGTATGTGTCAGTGTTTGTGAGCATGACTGTGTATTTGTGAGCATGAGTGTGGATATGTAAGTGGATGTGTGAGTGTGCATACCAGCATTGGTAAATGTGAGAGCATGATTGGAGGATCACATGAGAGGACGTCAGCAAAAGTACCACAATTTTGGCTGAAGTTCATCTTAGGGCAAAATCGCGATGCTGTCAGTGGCGCTCTCTCCTCAAATTGAAGGATAGGGGAGAGGACATCACTGGAAGCAACAGCATTTTGGCGAGTGTTCGCACCAGGTTATGTCAGCAGAAATGCGGACAAAGATAGACGATAAAAGAGAGAAGTTGAAAGTGAGAAGATAGAAGTGATTGGCTGAGAAGGTAGGGAAACATTTAGAGAGCGTGAGAGAGTCGAGAGAGTGTGAGTGAAACGGCCCACAGATTTCTGATAGAAATTCAGAGCTTTTTGCTTTGTAGTTGTCCACTTTGTGAGGTGTTTGGTCTAAAAACTATTTTAAAAAATGATACATTTACCCTGGTTTCCTTTTAATTAAAGCTCATGTGTCCAAACAGGGTTACTATTTGAGCTTAACTCATTTCACCTAGAACCTTATAGATGTGACTCATAACAGCCACCTAAAGCCATATGTTTTAGTGTCTCCTAAACTCTACAAAGATTAGTCAGATGCTATATTAGTATGTCCATATCCTAATCTGACTCTAAATCTAATCCTGACATCAATCATGTAATTGCATTTGTGGTAAAAAGTAAGGAGTTTTCTGAAAAAAATGGAAACTGTGTAAAATAAAAAAAACTATCAAATATAAAAACAGTATTATACAGTAAAAAAGCCCCATAGTTGAGCTAAAATTCTAAAGCACCATAATAAATTAACATTCTTACCGGGTTCTGTCATTTCTGTATAGTCAAAACTCCCTGTCTGTCTGTCAGCTGCTCTGTGAGAGTCAGTGTTTCAGAAGCATTTACCACATTGATAATTTTTCCTTTTATATCCTTGATTTGTTATTTATTTTATTCTTAATCTTTCCCATTAACATTAAATATGCCCAGAAAACATATCAGCTATTGAATAAACTTCAGTCTCCTGGATTTATTTACTTAGCAATAGTGTGATCTTTATCGAGGCAATCACTGTTTGGTTTATTTTAATCAGTTTTTGAGCACAAAGATTAGACCCTGTGTTTTATGGGAAATAGTTATTTTCGAAAAATTTGGGGTGTAAAAACAGGATCTGTCTTATACAGTGGTTGTAGATTTTTTTCCGCTTACCTTTGTGTTGCTCAGCAGCGTCTCTTGTTCGGTCGAGGAGACACAGGAATTCAGTAGAGTCACGTGAATATTCATCACATCACATGACTCCGCTCAGTTCCTGCTCTCTGGCGGGACAAGAGAAGTTCACTCAGAGTCCGAGCAACGCAGAGGGAAACAAAGTCTGGGAGCAGCACCGGAAGATCTGCAGTCCAGGTAAGGGTGGGGGAGGGTGTATGAGTCTGCGTGAATGAAGGAATGAATGAATATGTGTATGTTATAGCATGGATGTGTAAGTAGGCGGGGGCAGGGCACAGAGAGGCTGAAAGTGATGTACATGTGTTGGCTGCTTGTGCATGATAGGAGTGTGATTGCTATATTAAATTTACATGATTGCTAACAGCAATAACACTCCTATCATGCCCAGTCATACCAAGATTCCAGCACAGCCAACATCACACCCATCCTGGAACCTGGGCATGATAGAAGTGTAGTTTTCGGGCCCCAAAATGAAGGTGCGTCTTATACATGGCGAAATACAGTATTTTATATACATACAGAATTGAGAATACATCACAAAATGGGGCCCAATGGATACAATTAGCATACCAATAAAATGGAACAATTCCATTTAGCATTTCAGTGCTGTTAGTACAGAACAGGGGGGTCTCGCTGATAATCCTCTTTATTTGGTGCCCTGGATGCCAGGTGGTGGGCTGTAGAATGACCTCCCACTGCTTTCCCCACCTTCAGCACCACCTTCATGCTGCCCTTCAATATGTGGGTTGTATAAACTCCAGGAGCAGAATCAGTTACTGTTAGAAGTACCACTTTATCTGCTAGTTCATAACAGGCAGTATATGTGTCCTGCAAACAGTGCTGCTCTTAGTAGCAGTTCAATGTGAACTCGCATGTGCTCGCCTGTAACTCACTATAGGTAAAGGCCTCTCCTCTAGCATGTGCCTACATTTCTGCAAACCACTTGCCGCTGGGAACATGACATCATATTCCTGTGCTCTCCAATAGCAGGTGGAGCAAAGGCCTACAGGGGGAGCATTGGGGGAGAGGTCTGCATCAGCAGCTGTTTGGGCCTCCATCTCTGGACTATAGTGGCTATTAAGAGGGGTCAACTGGCAGCTGTCAACACCCACCCTTGCTATGTTCAGCGTACTGGTCTGCTCTCGTCTAATAATTGGTAAAAAGAGACAGATGTGCTTCAAAGATCTCTAGATTACCGCTTATTATTACTATTATTATCATAAAGAGTAATCACATACTGATTATGAGGCATCACAGATACAGTAACAGATTATGGATAATGACTAAAATATATTGTGTCCCTCCTTAGATATAGATTCTATAGAAATTTAATGGCGGCAACATCAAGTATTTCCTAGAAAAGATTTAAATTGCCTGGGAGAAGTTCATTTACAGTTGATACTGTCCTTCTGGTTCTGACCCGGCCTGCCTGACTACGCCTGTTCTGCCTGAAGGCTCCCTGCCATGTGCCCTGTGCCCTGCCGTGTGTCCAGTGCCCTGAGTCTGAGGACCTTCCAGCCGCGTGTCTGGTTCCCTGTCTGAGCACCTTCCTTCCGAGGCGCCTGTCCCCTATCTAAGTCCGAGGCGCCCGTCCCCTATTCGTGTTTCTGCCGCATTAACATTCCAGCCACAGCACCCTGTCAAGAGACTTATAGCCTCTACTTGGTAGCGTCTCCAATACAGACCATATAGTATTACTATTCAGCCTCTGGTGTGTTTCATTTCACCTGTCTGTACCTTCCTTCTGGTAATAATGCATCATGGGGTACAAACTGAGCCTCTGCAACTGGGCTCCTACCTGACCTGCTTAACTGAGTCCTGACATATTCATACTCACTCTCTCACACTCTTATCCTGGTTCACTCTCTCACACTCTCTAAATGTTTCCCTACCTTCTCTGCTCACCACTTCCCCATCTTCAGCCTCTATCTTCTATATTTTATCTTCTCCCTTCTCTTCTCTATTCAATCTTCAATCTGCTGACTTCTTTCTTCGTCCCTTCATGGAGGATCGGGGGAAGGACGTCACCCCAAGAGCCGCCATATTGCCCTCAGTTGGTGCTTTCGGTGATGTCAATGCAAGCGCCACCATGTTGGCGGAAGTTCCCACAGGGTTATGACAATGGAGATTGAATATAGAAGATTGAAGAGAGAAGAGAAGGAAGAAGATAAAAGATGAAAAAGAATATCAGGAAGTGGTCAGCAGGCAGGGCCGGACTGGCCCACCGGGATACCGGGAAATTTCCCGGTGGGCCGGAAGGTCCGTGGGCTGGGCGGCCGGCAGACTTACCATGAAGACAGCCGCTGAGCGGCTGCAAATGGCAATGAACGCCTCCCTCGGTGCCAGGGGCGGGCTGGGCAGGGGTGCAATTGCCCCCCCAGGCTTCCCGAAATCTAATCAAAGCGGCCGCTGGGTGCTGATGCGGCCGGCCGGCATCAGCACCCAGCAGCCGTGTGCGATGGCCGTCTAGTGATGGGAGCAGTGTGAGGGGTGAAAGCTCCGCCCCCTCGCACTGACCTTTCACCCCTCACGCTGCTCCCATCACTATGCGGCCATCAGATTGCTGGGAATGTAATCTGAACGGCCGGTGCGTGCTGATGCCGCCGGCCGCCTCAGCTTTAATACTTTTTTTTACTTTATATGGCAAGCGGATCCAGCTTACCATATAAATAAAAAAAAGTGTTAAAGTAGCTCCGGCCGGCGGCATCAGCACGCACCGGCCGTTTAGATTACATTCCCAGCAGTCTGATGGCCGCATAGTGATGGGAGCAGCGTGAGGTGGAAGCTCCGCCCCCTCGCACTCACACTGCTGCAGCACCGGATGTCAGGTCAGTGGCTTCCTGTCAGCATAGAGGAGAACAGTGTGCAGCTACCAGGAAGTCAAGAGAAGTAGAAGGTGAGTAAAATAATGTATTTTTTGTACTGTATAATGTTTTTTGTATTTGTTAAAAACAAAAAAAATCGGCATGTGTGTGTGTATGTAAGTGTGTCCCCCTATATGCCACTCTGCCTCCAGAAATGCCTTATACCCCCCTATATGCCACTCTGTCCCATGATATGGCTTTTAACCCCCTATATGCCAGAGTTGCATATAGGGGTATAAGGCATTTCTGGATGCAGAGTGACATATAGGGAGTCAAAAGGCATATCTGGAGGCAGAGTGTCATAAAGGGGGTTAAAAGGTATATCATGGGGCAGAGGAGCATATAGGAGGGTATAAAGTATATCGGGGAGGCAGAGTGGCATATAGGGGGCATAAGGCTTTTCTGGAGGCAGAGTGCCCCATGATATGCCTTTTAACCCCCTTCATGCCACTCTGCCTCCAGAAATGCCTTATACCCCCTATATGCCACTCTGTCCCATGATATGCCTTTTAACCCCCTATATGGCAGAGTGGCATATAGGGGGTTAGAAGGCATATCATGGGGCAGAGTGGCATATATTATTTTTTATTTAATATGGCAAGCTGGATCGGCTTGCCATATAAAGTAAACAAAAATGTCCCATGATATGCCTTTTAACCTCCTATATGGCAGAGTGGCATATAGGGGGTTAGAAGGCATATCATGGGACAGAGTGGCATATAGGAGGGTTGAGGCATATCAGGGAGGCAGAGTGGCATATAGGGGGGTATAAGGCTTTTCTGGAGGCAGAGTGCCCCATGATATGCCTTTTAACCCCCTTTATGCCACTCTGCCTCCAGAAATGCCTTATACCCCCCTATATGCCACTCTGTCCCATGATATGCCTTTTAACCCCCTATATGCCAGAGTGGCATATAGGGGTATAAGGCATTTTTGGATGCAGAGTGACATATAGGGGGTCAATGGCATATCTGGAGGCAGAGTGGCATAAAGGGAGTTAAAAGGGATGTCATGGGGCAGAGGGGCATATAGGAGGGTATAAAGCATATTGGGGAGGCAGAGTGGCATACAGGGGACATAAGGCTTTTCTGTAGGCAGAGTGCCCCATGATATGCCTTTTAACCCCCTTTATGCCACTCTGCCTCCAGAAATGCCTTATACCCCCCTATATGCCACTCTGTCCCAGCAGAGTGGCATATAGGGGGTTAGAAGGCATATCATGGGACAGAGTGGCATATAGGGGTATAAGGCATTTCTGGATGCAGAGTGAGGGTATAAAGAGAGGGTATAAAGCATATCAGGGAGGCAGAGTGGCATATAGTGGGGCATAAGGCTTTTCTGGAGGCAGAGTGCCCCATGATATGCCTTTTAACCCCCTATATGGCAGAGTGGCATATAGGGGGTTAGAAGGCATATCATGGGACAGAGTGGCATATAGGGGGTATAAGGCATTTCTGGAGGCAGAGTGGCATATAGGGGGTTAGAAGGCATATCAGGGGGGCAGAGTGGCAAGCCTGGGGGCAGAGGTGCATAACTCGGGGGTAGGTTGTCAAATGAAAGGAAATAAAAACCAAACATGTCTCAATCATAGCTTTTATTAAATATGGAAAAAATAGTCTACATGAATTAATAAAGAAATAAAAGTTTCTTACCAGAATATCATGAAGAATAATGTGATCAGTGTTTTGTTCCACTAAATAAAATGGAACTCTTTCATCTAAAATGTTCGCAGTAGTAAATGTTTTGATCCCATTATGTGTAATGTATTTCATTTATTAGGGCCTTTTAACACTTTTGCTTTCTGGCATTTTAATACAAATAATGAGATAAAAAGAATGGCACATAGTGTGACTCGGGTGTGTATAAGGGGTGCGTGTGGGTATAAGAGCTTCACCGTGAGATAAACTATATGGGGCTGGTCTCCAAACTTTTCCAGGGCTGCTTTTCAGTCCCAGTCCGGCCCTGTCAGCAGGGAAGGGAACATTTAGAGTGTGAGAGAGAGTGAACGAGAATGAGAGTGTGAGTGAATGTGGGCCCACATATTTAGGAAAAATTCTGAGCTATTTTCATAGTTTTCGTCCGATTTGTGGGGGGTCTAGCCTCTTTGCAATTTGTACGAATCTTAAGTCTGGCTACTTTTATGAATGGCTTCCAGGAAAACAAAATCAGAGAAGACACTAATATGCAGTTATGCACAGCTTGTAGGACAGAGTGGATGTGATAGAAACATTTAAATACATGACGAGTGGCATCATACCAGCCACCAAAAGCCATGTGTCTCAGTGTCTCCTGAACTCTGCAACAAAGATTTGTCAAACCCTACATAAGTCTGCCTGTGTGTGTGTGTGGGGGGGAGCATTTATATAAAAATAATATTACTGCTCCATAGCTGAGCAAAAGATCGGTCAGATTCCGCCATTTCTGTGTGTTCAAAGCCCTGTCTTATGATTTGTTATTTATTTATTCTGAATCTTTCCCATAAAAATTAAACATGCCCCAAAACCACATCAGCTATTCAGTAAACTTCATTACTGCATTCCCCATTTACTCTGCATCAGGTGCAGACGGCGTGATCTTTACTTGCATAATCACTGCTTGATTCTTGTATCCAGCTTTTGTTTTCTTTCTCATAGATTAGAGCTTGTGTTTTATGGGAATGGGGATAGGTATAGGCGTTGGGCATTATACAGGTACATTTTTTATTCTGTATGGTCATACATTATAGAACTGATGGTATCTCATAAAATAGAAGTGCATCTAAAAGGTAGAATTAATATATAAAGAAAAGAACAATTCCATTTGAAATTATAGGTGACGTCAGTGCTGTTTATACACAAGAGGGGATCTGTTAAATATGCCAGATGGTGGGCTGCAGAATGACTTCCCAAATCATATTGTGTCCCTGAATGGCAAAAATAAAATGTGGTCACACTAGATGACACCCACTGGACTCGTCCAGCACCCAGATTACACTCACAGGGTTTGCCTAGCACCCATATTACACTCACAGGGTTTGCCCACCACCCAGATAACACTCACAGGTCATGCCCAGCATCCAGATTACACTCACAGGGTTTGCCCACCACCCAGATAACACTCACAGGGTTTGCCCACCACCCACATAACACTCACAGGTCATGCCCAGCATCCAGATAACACTCACAGGGTTTGCCCAGCACCCAGATGACACCCACTGGACTTGCCCAGCACCCAGATTACACTCACAGGGTTTACCCAGCACCCAGATTGCACTCACAGGGTTTGCCCAGCACCTAGATTGCACTCACAGGGTTTGCCCACCACCCAGATTTCACTCACAGGGTTTGCCCACCACCCAGATTGCACTGACAGGGTTTGCCCAGCACCCAGATTGCACTGACAGGGTTTGCCCAGCACCCAGATTGCACTCACAGGGTTTGCCCAGCACCCAGATTACACTCATAGGGTTTGCCCACCATCCAGATTACACCCACTGGACTCGACCCAGCATCCAGATAACACAGGGTTTGCCCAGCACCCAGATTACACTCACAGGGCTTGCCCAGCACCCAGATTACACTCACAGGGCTTGCCCAGCACCCAGATTGCACACATGGAACCTGCACCAACACCCTGATTACACACATCTCCACACCACTGACTGCATGTGACTTTTGCTTCAGTGAAACGAAGCTTGCCCAAGTACTTGACGTAATCCTGCGCTGCTGTCGGTAAATGGTGTAGCTGCTTCACAGTTGTAACAACAGAGAAGCGATTGCCAGACCTTTCAGGGGGAGAAAATCTACTCATTTTCAACGCGTGCTGAAGGGTGGATTTGCAGGGGATGGGAGGCTCAACTAACGCAAGCTTTTGTTCTGACAGAGCTACGTGAATGTTATGACAGCTAAATGTATAATCACAGCCAAGTATCTTCCAGACAAGACATGTTAACTGTCTTGGTCATGGAATCAGAGACTTTGCTTCTTTCCTTGTCAATGCTGCTAGACTGACATACAGAAACATAAAAGGAGGAATGCATGTACATGGATACACATACATATACAGATATGTTTAACCCCTTAAGGACCAAATATTGTGTTTTGCTATGTTATGCTATTACATAAATTCCAAAAAACTCATTTAGTTTACTACTACAAATGCGTGTGTATATATATATTCCAATCTCGCCCCCTATGCACTGGCGACTCTAGAAACAATATAATGGGGGCACATAAAATACCACACACAGGACAGGCTCTGCCACACTGACACCCAAACACACACACCAGGACAGGCTCTGCCACACCGACACCCAAACACACACACAGGGACAGACTCTGTCCGGTGACTTCATATTCCGACGCTCAGCATGGAATGCCGGCACCGCAACAGAGGTAGAGGCCTCGTGGAGGAGACTGAGGGGCGCTGAGCGGTTGCTAGTCGCCCCTCTGTCTCCGCCGCATCAAAAAAAAAAAAAAAAGCGTTTCTATTCACGCTGCCCGGGACATGTGGTCGCCCTAGTTTGGGTGGTTCCAAATTCGGCGGGGGGGCAAGGAATAACCTAGGGGGGGCATGATTTTGGGTCTCTGTTCCACTGTCCCACCTATCCCTACCTTTGTCCCGCATTGCAGTGGCAGAGGTAGGGTGAGACGAGAGCCGTTCTCACCTCAGGTACAGCTGCGGGGGGGGGGGGGGTCACACAGCAGCTGCAGCCTGCAGGACTAGTTGGGAGATCATGATCTCCCTCTAGTCGGCTCAACATTAGAGAGGGCGAGGTATGTGTGTGTAAAGGCAGTATATGTTTATATGTGTGTAAGGACAGTACTAATATATTGTTACTATTATAATTACCATTATTAAGAATAATTACTATTATGTATTTAAAAATATCCTTTATTATAGTGTTATGTGAACTTTATTCATTACATATAAAGAGCTGCACTTTGGTTGTGATGAGCAGATGGTTAACAGCAAAGCCGATATAAGGGTGACCAGGAGAACAATCCTTGAGGGTGAGAAGTATGGAAGAGACATTATCGAGTGGCTCAAAAAGAGCCTCCATCAACTATCTGAGAACCAAGTTTAGTTAACAGGGAAGAAATAAAGAATGGCCCTATGTCTCAGCCTGGAGATTGCTTCGCTGAAACAAATGATCCATGGTCTGCCAAACAGAAACTCGGTATAGCCGAGGGCTGAGATCTGAATCTTAAGAGTAGTAACCTTTAAGTGTGAGTGAAAGCCCTCCTAGAGAAAGTCCAAGGTGAGAGGGACAGTAGGCCATACAATCTGACGGGGACGGCACCAGAGGGGGAAAACTTATCAAACTTTCTGGTATTGGATCAACGTGACAAGTTTCCTGCTGGGAAAAAATAGTCGAATAACAGGGGATGAAAGACCCTGGCTAGTCAGAAAGAACCTCCCAATAGCCAAGCTGTCAGAGGCCAGATTTGGGTGCAGAAGAGGAACAGAAATAGTAGTAAAGGAAACCATACCTTACCCAAGGGGGGAGGGCAGAGGGGGTGGTCCTCCCAAGGTGCCACCTACCGTGAAACCGAACGGCTGCCTAACGCAGGCCTGCATCTTACCACTGTGGAGCTCCCACACACTGATTCCCCTTGGTGGGTAAGCAGTAAGCTGTGGGCCCGCTTTAGGGCGCCTTTGGACCACAGGCATCTGCACGGCCCCAGAGTGTTGCTCAGCCCCCCCCAGAAGAGGTAAGGGGGTAAATGAATGAATAACTGAGTGGGGCAGAAATGTTTAGGGGTCAGGGGACCCTGACGTATTGGCAGAAAGCTGCCCGAACAGTTGTGGACCTCACTTTCCAGTCTGGGGTTGGGGAGCAGTTAGAAGAGCAGCATATTTAAAGTGAGATATAGGATCAATACGTTTCATGACCTCAGAAGAAGAGAAGGACTGGCATCATTCTATTAGCCCTAACTCTGAGGGTTATTACCTACCACATGAGACAGAGGTGGCAATTGCCACCACCATGATTAATATGGGGGTCCACCATTTTTTTTTTAAAGTTTATATACATTATGTTTTGTAACTTTTAGCAGGTGTTGGTTTTCTTCTGCGACCTGGTGTCTTGGACAGGGAAGTTGTTACCATCTTCTTCATCTCCCACATTCAAACAGAATTATTATTTGCAAGAATTTTAACACACAAGATAACAACTAACCACTAGACTTCTAAGTCAATTGACCTCTTTGACCTTCACTCACTTTCTAGATCTACCAGTTTTGTCGGCTTTGAAAGCATTCAAGCCCTGCTAGTTCTGCCCAACACAGGAGATACTGCCACTGAGACAAAGACTCTAAAAGAAAACAGTATGCAGGTTACATGCACAGGCCGAACGAGGAACAGAAACACTGATGCTCATTGTCAGAAGTTCTGGTCTTTTGACAATGGGGTTGTCTTGTATTGAAATCAATGGAAGACAGTGCGATGGATTGTGCAATGGATAAGCACAACTTAACCCCTTGGCTGCTAAGCCATTTCTCACCTGGGTGCTAAGCTGGTTTTCGGCATTTTGGTGCACCTCTCGTTTAAACGCGTTTAGAAGTACATAGAATAAACTATACAAACCATATATTGTTTTTTTCAGCACACACAGCAGATTCCAAATATACCATTTGTATATGTGTATGTCTCATTAGGTTTGCAAAATAAAGCCAAAAATGGGAAAAAAGTGTATTTTTTCACTTCCAACTGTCAGGAACTGGGTCCATACGGGCAACTGTAAAGACCCAGAGCGCCCAAAGATTGAGTTCAGGAGCACCTAGGGTTGTGCGGCCACATACCAGCGCCCTGACATAGCAGCTGATGATGTCCAGAACAAGGCAGAACCAAACTTGGCTGGATGTGGAAATCCAAACTAAACTTGGAGATATCCTGCAGGCACCCTGGGGCAGGCATGAGACATAGCACTAGACTCATGACAGGGTGCTGCAGGCTGGGAGTATGGAAGCTAAGCAGAGTACATAATGGAAACATAGCAAGCAGGGAGGACAGAGCATGGAACAGGGAGACCGAGCAAGGAACATAACCAGACAAGACGTACATGATACAGGGCACAACAAAGGAGAGGGAACAAGGCAAGGAACACAGGGGAAGGAGTGAGGAGCCGGAATCCTCGGAGGCTTCTCCTTTAAGCAAGGATAGGACATATTAACTGGGACATGGGGAGAGAGGAACCAGAATCCTCAGATGATTCAGGGAAGAAGGGCAAAGGTACATAAGAGACAGACAAACATGAATACAGGAACTAGCCTAGGAATATGTGATAACAATTGGAGATTCCGTCACATCTTATGGCCATAGTATGCTTAGCCCACCACTACGCCAAAGTACTCCAATGACGGTGGGTCCTAATGCTAAGCCCTGCATACGAAAGGACTGATAAACTAAACATTGAATCCAAACACAGAACCGAGAAGGAGATACCTTTAGACTGCAGACTGAGACAAACGGAACAAACGGGTGGGACGCACCTTATAAAGGAAACAGAGCTGAAGCTAAGAGCAGACTGGAATCAAGGAATCAGAGGTTCAGGACAGAGCATACGGAAATCCAGGAGTGGACCACAGCAAAACATGGGAACTGAGGCAAGGCAGGGAAAACAGAGATATGCAGCTCCGCAGCCTGGATGGACCCTGACACCGACTCAATAAAAACTAGTTTGTAATTTTATTTTTCTAAACTCTAATATCAAAACCTGTGCTGCTAAATATTTGTAGTAGGTAACCGGTCTAAAATAAACAGAAATTGGGAACAGTAGACTGTGTTTTTCTAATATTTTATTGCTAAAAGTTCAATTTACTATCACAAAAGACATCTTTAAATTTAATGCGTGGCTGCCGTCAATTAAACAGCTCTAGCCCTAGATGTTAAAATATGCCAACAAAACTATATATTTTTGAAAACTACACCCCCAGCTGCACCAAATGAGGTCTTATTTGTATTTGTATCACAAATCTGACGTGCACAACAAATAAGTGAATATCACACTTATAAAAATAAAAAATTACAAAATTAAAAGCGCCAAGTTCATTTATGTCTTGCGCACTCCAGTCTTGTGCTACGAATACATGCAGCCCCTCATTTGATGTGCCAAGGGGTGTAGTTTCTGCAAATGTATACTTTATGTACCATAATTAAATTTTCCAGCTGTCTAGAGCTGTCTAATTGCAGGCATCACGCCTAAATGTTTTAAGACAATTTTTTAACAAGATTCTCCAATCTGCCATATCCGAAGTTAAAGTGGTCTAGACATCTGGGAAGTGAAATTAGGGTACATAAAGTACACATTTCAAGAAACTACACCCCTTGGAGCTTCAAATGAGGGGCTACATGTATTTCTAGGACAAAAGCTGAGTGCACAAATAATGATGGAATATGTCGCTTTGGCTAGAAAATATGTTTTTTCTAACCATAGCGACATGTTCATTTGTGTCTTGCGCACTCCAGGTTTGTACTAGAAACACATGCAGCCCCTCATTTGATGCGCCAAGGGGTGTAGTTTTTGCAAATGTGTACTTTTTGTGCCATAATTTAACTTCCTACGTGAGCAGTAATGCCACGTCAAGGCTTTAACCCTAATTACTGACCATTCACAAGCCTTTCATATCTCCATTCACTCGCAGAAGCACATGACCTTAGTAACGTCAACTTCGGCCCCATTCCCAATAAGACAAATAAACGCAGTGTGTGAAATAAAATGCTTTATTTAATCATTCGATTTTGGCTAAAATTTGGCCATGGTCAACATAAAATATTCTCCCCAACCGTGACACTCCTTATATCATATTTCTTCAACGTGTTTATTAAAATCCATAATTAACCACAAACTTGGCTAAAAACGTCAACCGTACACAGACACAGACACCTCCACGTCTTGTCATAAAAAGCCCGCGTAGAGGGAACCAGCGATCCTGACCGTAGCTGCTCCGCCGTCAATCTGCCAGCGTCCACATCCAATCTGTAAATCGACTGCCCTCGCGGGCAGCATTGGGTACCAACTGGAAAAACCTTTCCCACTGTGAACAAGAACAAAGAGTCAGCCACACCATTGTTGACCCCTGGTACATGACTAGCCCGAAAATAAATGTTCAACTGAAGGGAACGTAAAACCAACCACCGCAGCAACTTCAAAACAGGCAACGAAGAGGAGGAAATATTATTGACAGCATGAACCACGGATAAATTATCGCACCGAAATTTAACATGTCTGTCAGCTAATTGGACCCCCCACAGCTCCACAGACACCAGAATTGGAAAGAGCTCGAGAAATGTCAAATTCCTCATCAAACCTCTTGCCTCCCAGTCCGAAGGCCAAGGACCCGCACACCACTCGCCCTTAAAATAAGCGCCGAAACCTAAGCTACCCGAAGCATCCGTCCACAGCTCAAGGTCAGAACTCGAAACCGGAGGCGCAAGCCATAGTGAACGACCGTTATACCCACATAGAAACGTATCCCATACCCTCAGGTCATCCTTTAAGGCCACGGTCAGCCTGACAAAATGATGAGGAGCCCTGACTCCAGCTGTAGCCAGCGACAACCGCCGCAAGAAAACCCTCCCCATGGGCATAATACGGCAGGCAAAGTTAAGCTTGCCAATCAAGGACTGGAGCTGTTTCAAAGTGACCTTCGGGACCTGCAAGAAACTGGCAACCACGAAACGCATATCAGAAACTTTATCCAACGGCAGCCGACAGACCATTTCCTCAGAATCTAACTCAATGCCAAGAAAACTTAAACATGTACAAGGGTGCACCGTCTTGTCCGGGGCCAAAGGGATCCCAAAATCCCGAGACACCTGTACGACAGTAGCCAACAAAACCCCGCATTGAGACCCAGAAGGAGGACCAATACACAAAAAATCGTCGAGATAATGAATAACAGACTGCAGACCCGACACCTCCCTAACAACCCATTCGACAAACGAACTAAAAACTTCAAAAAATCTACAAGATATGGAACAGCCCATCGGAAGGCATTTGTCCACGTAAAACTGCCCATCCCATTTACACCCCAGCAAATGGAAACAATCCGGATAGACCGGCAATAAACGGAAAGCCGCTTCAACATCTGTCTTGGCCATCAAAGCCCCCCGACCAAAAGAACGCACCCACTCCACGGCCCGGTCAAAAGAGATATAAGAAACCGTGCACAATTCCGGGTCAATCCCATCATTAACCGATTGCCCTTTCGGGTAAGACAAATGGTGTATAAGACGGAACTTGCCAGGCTCCTTCTTGGGGACAACACCCAAATGGGGATAAACGTAAATTAGGCAAAGGACAAGTCTGGAAAGGGCCTGCCATCCTCCCCAATGCCACTTCCTTACCCAACTTATCGGACACAACACCGGGAAAGGACAAAGCAGAACGCAAATTACGAACAACCGTAGTAGACACCCCCTCCCTAAAGGGGATCCGAAAACCATCCCTAAAACCGGAAAGCAACAACGAAGCCGCCTCCTGATCACTATATCTACTCAGCCACGGTACCATCTTCTCTACCAACACCGGAGTCACCCCCTTTTGCCCCAGCCACCCCTTTCCCTTTCTTTTGCTTCTTAAAGCACTTGGAGAAGGGATGGGACCCATTGCACCCGGAGCACTCGTGCTTGAATCTGCACAAGGATCCCCATTTGCACAACCCCTCATTGTATTTCCAGCAATAGCCCTTTTACATGCCGGCCGATGAGCCAGAACTGGAATTGTCACCGGCCGCCGCTGGAAAGGGCTGGGATTGACCGCGGCCAGGTGTCATAACCCTGAGCCACAATGAAATATCCTTATGATCCCAGCGCAAACCTTTCCTGAAAGCCATCCTCTGTCTAAATTGTTCATCGTAACGGAGCCACGACTGACCCCCGTAAACCCGGTAAGCTTCCCCAATACTATCCATGTAAATGGCTAAAATGGCGAAAGCCTGAAGCCAATTGGAAAAGGTTCTCGGAATTAGACGATAACGCCTTTTCTCCTCGTCTTCTTTTTTAACCTCCTCACCCTTCCTAACTTTGTCCAAATTAAATTTGCCCAAAGGAAGCAACGAAAAAATCTCAACATACTCCCCCTTCCAAATTTTTTCCCTAACTTCATCTTTCAGATGGGCACCTAAGGGTGCCTCAAAGCATACGTAAACCTCACCCCTGGCCGCATCAGCCAGACGGACAGCAGCCTGATCACCTTGCTTGTCCCCCACAACAGGACCCGAACCACTAGGCCCTGAGGGAACAGGCACCATAGGTGCCGCAGGTCCGGCAGGACCCTGTAATGCAGTACCCACAGGAGATCCAACCCCCGCCACGGTCGTCACTGGGGGCCCTGACACCGCCTGACCGCCTGCCACGCCATAAGATCCCCAAGCCTGCGCAGGGGTTCCAGAGCCCTGCAAACCACAACGCCACACACACAATAGACAGTAAATAAAAAGAGGGAAGGGAGGGTGGGAATTTCGCCTACTTATTAAAACCTACGACCTTAACTGAGCATAGGTTCCCAAATTTATTTGCTTTTGCACCTCAGTGCCCTCCCCTTCATCCTGTCGCTGAATATTCAGACTAGAGGGCAAAAGTTCACTCAGGGGGGCAAACAGTTATACAGGATGCTTAAATGTAACAAGCACTTAACCCTTTGTTAGGTCATGGTGTGCTCCTTGTTCCTTACCCGGTCATGGTGCCCCTACACCTATTTCATGCTCCGGGGCTCTTCTCACCATACTTTCCATACAGTCACTCACAGAAGCACACACCATACTTTCCCCTTACAATCCCAAAGAAATGATGGTAAAGGGAGAAGAAAAAATCACTTTTACAGCAAAAATAAGTTTTGCAGTAAAAATGCAAGGAGCTCCAGGGATGAGATGGTTACTCACGTACCGCACAGGCTAAATGGCTAATTTTAATAATATTTACATTAATATTTATTTTTCATCAGGATTTCAAAAATTGCCCTCCTCTACCATTGGCTAAATTTAACCCCATGATCAAAGGGATCATGATGTTAAAATTTAGTATCGTCCATTTTTAAAAAGGGAATGCGACTTTTCATAGCTATATGATCGCTGTGGTAACATTGGCTACCACAGTGATCATTTAGCTAGAATACTTAAACTTTTTTTTTTTATAAAGTTAAACTAGTTAATGTGTAGATAATTTAATTTGGGGGTCTCTAGGCAATTTTGATCTTTATTTATCTTCCTTTAGAGACCCCCAAATAATTTTTTTTTTTGTTTGTACATTTTTATTTTTTTAACTTAATATTTTTTATTCTTTTCTAATGGTATATGTTGGGGGTCTGTAGCTGCTTAGATGCCTGAAATACAGGCATCTAAGCAGCATGCCCCCATACTGCTTTAACTGACAATTGTCAGTTATTAATAAAGTTGCGTGGTGACGTCATCGCGTCATTGTGCGTGCCGTCACCGGCCGGATCGGGTGGCCCCAGTGATGCCCTTCAGTGAGAGGGGCAGATCGCCGGGGTAGGTGGCGATGGGGGTCCAGGGACCTCCATCAAGGTAGGGTACCCGTCGTTAGCACCTGACTAGGACTGCTAGCGATGGCACCATGCTGTCGTTAGCAGTCAAGAGGTTAAATGGATACACATCTACAAGTACAAACTCATCCTTTACAATCTCTCACATGTATGTAAAGAAATGTAACAAATCATCAAAAGCTGAAATAATTACATCACGTGACTTTTGAGAATGTTTTGAGATTGTTTCTTGGAAGTTAAATTGCTAGCTGGTGTCTTTTACAACAGCACCTATCATATACTAATAATATTTTGGACATTAAAACATGCCCATAACTAATGAAAAGCCATATATTATCCCAATGTACTGCCCATTTACAAGCAAGGGGCAAGAACTGATAAGGGGGAGATCATGGTTGAATGGGGGGGGGAGAATGATCCCAAAAATCTGCAAAAAATAGGATTCATGAAGAGAGAGATGACTAATTGAGGATACCGATTGACTGCATTCTCATAAAGTTCTTTGGTAACGTATTAAGGCTTCCTTTTATTTCAAATATCATATTAATTGCATATACCGGTTAATATATTTCTATGAACTTTTAAACTGAGTTTTTAAGTGATAGAAGCATTCAGGAGAAGAAAACTAAATGGCTGACAGGTTTCTTTAACTTCTCTCTGTATGATGCAGCATGTATAGTAAATGTTGCTCCTCCATCTCTAAACTACCACTAGTAGGGGGGGATGAGACCCATCCAAAATAACTGTTGACCCCTTTGGCACTGAAAGGATCCACATATTCACAGAGAAATAGAAGCGTTTCTGCGCCTGCGATATTCTAGCTGTTTGGAGCACCGCATGGCTAGCCTTTCTCTCTTTTCTAGGAGGCCTGGTAAAGAGAGCCGATACCAGGGAGAAGTGAAGAAAGAAGGCAGAAGAAAGAAGATAGAACAAGAGGCAAGGGAAGAAGCAGAGCAGTGGAAAATAAGATGGGGACATGAGGGGGAAAATGAGAGAGCGTGAGAGAGCATGTAAAGGTATGAGTAAGAGTAGGTAGCAAGTCCCACCTTTGCCTCTGAATGCAGATATAAAGGGCACCACACTGTTACCCTAGGGGACTTTTGGGTATGTCCTGTCCAAAGTGTGGATTCCTTAGGATAGGAATACATCTCCTTTGGGTGGTTATAATCAGGGGTCTGAGTTTATGTTGTGTTGCTACAACTGTGTGTTGTCACCATTCAGTTCATAGCAACATATCTGTAGAAAATCATTGTCCTAGCTGGATACATCCCCATTAGACAGCCAGCCAGGTGAAGATGCTGGTGATCTCTGGGTCCCCAATCTCCCAGAAAAGAGCGAAGGCGCAGGATTTATAAACAAGTGGCACATCTTAAAATCCTGCATTTAGCAATTGTCTCTTTGTGTTCATGCTGGGATTCACCAAAATGATAAAACATTTTGGGAAAAATATAGAGCCCAGAATTCCAGCGCTAGAAGCTAATATTGCAAAAATCTCTACAATCACTGTGTTTTTGCCCATAACGCTCATATAAGCCGGGATAAAAGAGATCCAGACGTTACAGAAGATCAGCATGCTGAAAGTGATGTACTTGGTTTCATTAAAACTGTCCGGTAATTTCCTGGCCAGGAAAGCGACTATGAAACTCACAGCTGCCAGGAAGCCCATGTACCCCAGGACAGTGTAAAAAGCAACCACTGACCCCTCATTACACTGAATAACGATCTTTCCAGGGTAGGAGTGAGTGTTCATTTCCTGGTACGGAGGGGAAATGGACAACCAGCAGATGCTAATTAAAACCTGAATAAATGAACAGATAAACACAACAAAATTGGCTATTTTGACTCCAATACATTTTCTCCACTTGCTGCCGGGTTTGGTGGCTTTGAAAGTGATGCAGACCATGATGGTCTTGGCCAACAGAGAAGACACAGCTACTGAGAAGATGACCCCAAAAGCAGTTTGTCGCAGCATGCAGGTTACATCCACAGGATGACCGAGGAACAGAAACTGAGATTCCTATTATTAGCTCTGACAATGGGGGTGTCTCGGTACAAAATAAATATAACCAAGATAATGGAGGTTAGGACAGACATAAAAACTGATATAATACTAAAAACCAATGCAATCAAATTGTCTTTGAAGGATAAAAATTCAGTGGGTTTCGGAACACAAGTATCCTTCTTCTCATTTGGCCACTGGTTTTCTGGGCACTTCTGGCAAGACTCTCCATCTAGAATAAGTATCATAATGATATAAAATGTAGATTACAGAGCCCTACTCAATATAAATAATGCAAAGCATTAAAGTTCAATTAACCCAGAGCGACAAAGTACTAAATATGGACTGACACTCATGTAACACAGTGAGTATAATGGTGAGGAACTCCGTACATGTTTGATACAAATGTATCTTCAGTATCCATATAAATCAGGGGTGTCCACGTTTTTTCTGCAGTGGGCCACTTCATCAGAATTGTATACCTGCGAGGGCCGCACTAATTTTTCACTGTGAGAAAATATGGCCTTTAATAAAATATGCAGATTAAAATAAAGTAAATGACACAAAACCTTTACTCTTCCTCTCACTGATTTCTGGGCCTAGAAAGTTTCAGGATTCAGGATTCTGGATAAGTAAAAATGAAATAGTTCTATTTATCCTAGGGATGCACCGAAATGAATATTCTGGACCAAAACCGAAAATTCAGGGTTCACTTAGCCGAAACCGAAAACGACCCCCCCACCTTTACAAATAATTAAAAAATCCCACACTTTTAATAAAAGTAAGTTACACAACAAAATTGTACAAAAAATTTAATAACAATGTTATATATATATATTATTTATCATGATTGTTAACAGCAATCTCAGGCATACCCAGATTCCAGCATGTACTGGTTGGATGGGCATGATAGGAGTGTGATGGCTGTCAACAATCATATATAAATTAATATTGTTATTGTATTTTTTTGTCCAATTTTGGTGTGTTAACCACACTTTTATTAAAAGTAAGTAACACACCACAATTGGACAAAAAAAATTCAATAATGACAATATGACTTGGCATGATATGAGTGTGATTGCTAACAGCAATCACACTCCTTTTATACCCAGGCAACCAGTAAATGCTGGAACCTAGGCAGGATGGGACTGTGATTGCTACTAGCAATCACACTCCTATCATGCCAAGTGAGCCAGTACATGCTGGTACAGGGTTGCTGTATGTGCAGACCCCATACTGCTGGCAGCATCAATACACAAGGGGGGCAGCTAGCCAGGTTTCACCATGTACTGGCTGACTTAGCATGATAGGACTGTGATTGCTAACAGCAATCACAGTCCCATCATGCCTAGGTTCCAGCACTTACACATCCATGCTATCACATCACACACACACTAATTCATTCCCTCAATCACGCATACTCATTCATCAACTAAACATGACGCAAGAGACTGCAAGCTGCAGGACGATACCACATTATTATAGGGACCTAATTGTTTAATCTCTTCCTTCCTCCTTTGTTATCTGACCAGGTTCAGTCTCCCTGTGGTCTGTCCACTAAGCTGTGAGTGCTGGAGAGTTGATAAAACAAAGTAAGTTTGCAGCCACAAATCAAAAGCAGCAGACACTTGCAAACAAGGGTTGTGTAAATGAGTTGTTTAACTAGTGTTAGTAAGTGAGGACGTATCACTTCCGTCTGCTCTCTCTTCGTTAATAATTCATGTGACTTTGTACATGGTGAAGAAGATGTTAAGCTTCACATTCAATGACTAAATGTGAATTTCATCTATATAAACTGAACACAGGTTTCCCCATAGACTCCCAAAATTAACAATGTTCTCTAACCCACATTGCTGATTTTATATCTGGGTTTAATGTAATCTCATCGGATTAACTGATAGCATTTGATATGCACCTGTTGTGTTGGAGATCTCTCCTTCTGAGCACGGGACGCAGTCAAAGCAGCAGTTGTGTTTCCCTTTGTGCAAAACTCGCCTGTAGCCAGGAGGACAATCTTCAGAACATCGAGAATGAGGAATCTTAAAACCAAGCAGTCCTTATTAAAAGGAATATCAGAACAAATCACAAAGCGGCGTGATCAATGTTTAACCATCTGATCAATGACCACCCCATTAACATCCCTTAGAAGGCTATCCAGAGCTCCCCTCTTCATCGAGAGATGAAACCGATTTGGGGAAATATAACTTTATCTGGAGACTGCTGAAGGTTTCCCAGGTATGCACATACACTATAATGCTAAAATGCACAAAAAAAAGACTAAACCTGTACAGCGCTGTGTAATTTATTGGCACATAATAAATAAATAATAATTTCATAGGGGGGGGCATGAGCTTATCTGCTGGAGGCACCAGGAAAACTAACCGGAGCAACCGACTAAATACAGAAAAACACAACAAGAACAAGCAAGTTCTCTGTGTATCTCTCTATCTTTCAGAAGACAAGGGGCCTTCTCCAACCTGGCAGTTGGGAGAGTTGCAGTTGTATCTTCCCAGGCATGTATGTCATGCCTTTCTAAGAAAATATCCAGATCCCTTTTGAAGGTATCTAATGTATTTGATAACCACCTCCCTTGGAAGTGAATTCCATACCTTTACTGCCCTCACTGTAAAGAATCCCTTCCTTTGATGGTACAGTAGTTACAAAAAAAATCCTTTTTTTTTTGCAGCAGCTGGGGAACTATTTATTACTAAATCCTCTTCATAACACCTCAAAGCTTTTAGCAGCATTTTTTCTGATATTGGTACCAAAAACTCCTGAAACAAGGTTCTACTTTGTATTCCTCAAAGTATAGTATATAAAGTATTAGAATCTTCATCACAAAACTAGTAATAATTCGCATCTAGTGCGCACTAATTCCATGATAAAGTCTGAATAGCAATATATAATTTTTTTTTTGGCAATAACAAAAATCTGTATTCATACAAAAATATTTTTACTTTGCTTACCTTAAAGTTAGGTAGATACGATATTTCAGCACGTTTACCTATTTTCTTTGAAAAGTCTTGCTGGTATCTATCTAGAGCCACAGCCATGGCATAGACTGAGAAGTACACGTGGTGTGTGGTCCGAAACCTAACAGTGTCATACAACGCGTAGCCAAGTTTAGCGATACGGTCTGTCCTGGTGCAGTTAAAATATGACATAAAGGTGAAGAAGTTTTGTTACTTAGTCTAATTAATTTGTTACATTTAGTCAAAAGTTTATTTAGTTTTTTATGGGAAAAAATGACCTCAAGAAGATTATTAAGAGGACTAATAAGCAATAAATGTTTTCTCAGAAAACTTTTAGTACGCAGATATTGAAAAATATCTTTATTAGAGAGTTGTATCCTTTCAACCAGATTTGAAAGTGAACAAATCTCATTTTTTGTCATTATATCGGAGATGGTTAAAGTGTTTAGAATTGAACATCGATCCAATGTAAAGTCCTCAATAATGTAGTGTAAAGTTTTTATATGTACTGTTTTTATGACTTTATTTTGTAAACCTATTCTTTTTTTTATAATATTCCACTCTGATAAAGTTTGAGTTAGAGTCATTGGTTTTAAGTTAATTAAATCGGTATTAAATTTTAAACTGTTCGTCCATAATAAGTATTCTAGGTCATTTTTAAAGATAGCATCAGATTCGATCATATACCAAGGTTCTTCTTTATTTTGTTCTATTTGTAAATAGCTTACATGGGCAACTATATTTGCTTGATATATCTCATAGATATTGGGGTAGTTTAGTCCGCCTTGCCTGATTTTCTTAGAGAGGATCGCCTTAGCTATTCTTGGTCTCTTCCCTCTCCAGATATATGTATCGAATAATGATTGAATCATCTCTAACCACAGTCTTGGTATTTTATATGGTAACATTTTAAAGAGATATGCCCATTTTGGCAATATATAATAATTAATTGTATTGACTCTTCCCCACCATGATATGTCTAGATATCTCCAATCTCTTAAGAGTTTATTTGATTGTCTGTATAAAGGCATAAAATTTATCTCTACTTGATTTTTCGGGTTTGCTTCTATCCGTATGCCCAGATAACTAAACTCTTTATTAGTCCATTTAAATTTATATTTTCTTTCCAGAGTAATTTGTAAATCTGAAGCAATGTTTTTAATTTGTGCTATTGTTTTATTCTCGTTTAATTTATAATTTGAGATCAGGCTATATCTATTAATTTCATTCATTAAATGGTACAAAGAAATAAGGAGTTGAGTAAGAGTAACTAAAATGTCGTCCGCATACAGAGAAATTTGTAATTCTCTTTTACTAGTTGGAAAACCTTTTATATCAGTGTTATTTCTTATTTTTATTGCTAAAGGTTCTATCGAGATTAAATATAGAAGAGGAGACAGTGGGCATCCTTGTCTTGTACCGTTAGTTAGATTAAACCAGTTCGAGCATATATTTGGGCCAATAGTTCTTGCCATAGGGGAAGAATATAGTGTTTTAATTGCCTCATAAAACCATCCTTCAAATCCAAAGGCTTTTAGTGTCATATTTAAGTATCCCCATCCAACTCGATCAAACACCTTTTCGGCATCTAGAGATAGAGTTAGTAGGGGTTTACTCGAGTTTTCTGTTTGTTCTATAATATCAAACATTCTTCTTGTATGGTTACAAGACGATCTGTTAGATACAAACCCAATCTGATCGGTGTGGATTATAGAGGGTATTATTGGTTTAAGACGTGCCGCTAGAATAGATGCATATAGTTTTATGTCCACATTAATTAAAAAGATTGGTCTATAATTTCTTATATTGGTGGGATCTTTTTCAGGTTTTAATATCGGTAAGATATTAGCGTGTAAAAATTCGGCAGGAGTTTTGGAACTTAAAGCTATTTCATTAAAAGTAGACAAGAGACATGATGAGAAGGAATCCTTCAAGATTTTATAGAAGCTATTACCAAATCCATCAGGGCCAGGAGTTTTTTGATTTTCTAAATGGTGTATTGCTTTTGTCAGTTCTTTTATAGTTATTGGTTGATTTATGGTGTCTCTTTGAGAATCTGATATTTTTGGAATTTTTATTTCTTTAAGATATTCATCTATTTCTCTTGATGAGACTCCTTTTCTTAAATTATATAGATCACTATAATAGTTATTGAATACTTGGCCGATATCCTCCGGGGATAAAAAAAAATTATCTCCTTCAATGATTTTTAATATTTTACTCGCTGATCTTTTATTTTTAAGTTTTTTGGTCAAGATCTTATCTGCTTTATTCCCCTTATAGTAGTTTTTTAATTTCAGATTATGAATAGCTTTTATAGTCTTATCTTCTAATTTGATATTTATTTTTTGTTTCAGCTCCTTAATTACTTTTAAATTATCTACTTTAGGAGCGTTTTTATTGCTAGAAGTCAGTTTAAAGTATTTCATATATAAGTCAGGCAGATCCAGGTCCTTATTTCTTTTATCCTGTTTACTTATTTTAATTAAGTATCCTCTCATTACTGCTTTATATGAAAGCCAGATTGTAGCCGAATCTAAATCAGGAGTCATATTTTCTTTAAAGAAAAAATCTGAAATTTTTAATAAGTATTCTCTATTATCTTTATTTTTTAAGATGAAATCATTTAACTTCCATGAAGTCGCACCTATTATTCTATTACCAATCTCTATGACATTAAAACTATGGTCTGACCATGTGTTCTCTATTAGAGACGCTTTCTTAACTCTCTTAATCATGGTGGCACACCCTAGACAAAGATCAATCCTAGATTAAGATTCGTGTGTCACTAACGGTGGTTCAGGCTGTGGATCCACGCTGCAGTACAAGGAAAGGCGCCCCCAAGCGGTGATGACGAGCAGTACAGGAATAACCAGATGGTACTAGGAGTTGGCAATCGGGTAGTCGGGGTCACAAGCAGAGGTCAGGACAGGCAGCAAACAAAGGATAGCCGGGGTCACGAGCAGAGGTCGGGGCAGGCAGCAGACAACGGATAGCCGGGGTCACGAGCAGAGGTCAGGGCAGGCAGCAAACAACGGATGGTCAGGTTCAAGCAAAGTTCAGGCAACGAAAAGGCAAATAAGATTCTGGAACGCTAGTGAAGGCAATAAAGGCACTATCACAGGCAAGGGGTACATGCAGACTGAAGGTTTAAATAGTCCTCAAGCTCAGGATCCTCCTACCCCCTAAATTAGGGGGAGGAGGAAAAGAGATAAGTACCCCTTTAAGACGCGGCATAAATATTCATGAGATATCTCATGCTGCTGAGACGCGCGTCCCGTCTAGCCTAGATCACCACACGGGGGCGCGCGTCTAACGGCCGGACGGACCAGAGCGCGTCTTCCCGCGAACAGAACGAGCAGGGGGCTGAATGCGCGGGCTGCGTCTCGGCTCCCCTGCTCGTGGCAACGCTGGAACCGCCGGCAAGGTAACACCGTGTACTCGAGATAGATGCGAGTAGTCTCTTGTATGTGGATGGAAAGTACGCCAAATATCGAAAAGGTCTCCTTTTTTACAAATAGTTGTCATTTTTTTGGCTTGTTTAACTAAGTTTTTATCTACTAAACCATCATTAGGAATTTTTTTATCCAGGCTCGGATCCATTATACAGTTAAAATCACCCGCTATAAATAGGCAACCTTTTTGAATCTTTTCGGCTCTATCTATAATTTTTTGAAAAAGTAAAATTGGAAAAATAGGAAAAAGCAAAAATTCTTATTTGGAAGATATACATTAAAGAACGTAAAGATAGATTGTTCTACTCTGCATACAAGAATAATAAAGCATCCCTCAGGGTCTAAGTCCTGACATAGAATATTTATTTGTAGATTTTCCGCAAAGACAATGGCTACACCCCTCTTTTTTTTCTCCGTTAAAGAGGCCTGAATTATTAATGGGAATTTCTTACCCCCCCATGATTGTTTATCTGACTTTTTCCAGTGGGTCTCTTGGAGGAAACCCACTATTTTTTATTAATGTATCGTAAAATAGGCCTCTTTTTCGCGGTGAATTTAGCCCTTGGGCATTGAGAGACATAACTCTTATAGCCATTTAATAACTAATTCTCTCCTCGTTCCCCCTCCCAATTCTAAAATTATATATAAACAGGACACTACTCCTGGTATAGACTCCCTATCACAAAAAAGGGAGTACTGTACCAGACGAAAAACATAAACTTTGGAGCAAAAGCTCCATCTAAGTTCTTTCCAAAACATTATGTTTGGGAAGAAACTAAGGTGCTCTGCGTCTAAGCCGCAGTAGGCGGAATTTTATACGGTAGGAGCCTCTACTTTTAATTTTTTTTTTTTTTTTTAATTTTTTCCATTTTATTGTTATAACAAAACATCACAACAAACACAGCATTCCGACAGACCATAATCCAGTACATTATTTCGTAATCAAATTATAATTATAGATAAAACGGAATTAACATTCATACATAGACGGCGGATAAATCTATAACCTAATTAAGCAAATTAGATGGTATAGAGAATAGGAAGGAAAGGAGAATTGAATAAGGTAATATTACGACTCAATTGCCAAGGATGAAGATTTATCTCATAAAGAAAGAAGAAATTCCTGCCATGGTAACCAAATTTTATCATATTTTTTTATGTTGTTATATAAATAGAAAAAATGTCTTTCCATTTTATGTTGATACTCTATTTGGTCATAGATGTTCTGCTGGGTCGGGAGTACTTCCGACTTCCAGTTCCGTGCCACACAGATTTTAACTGCTGCAAAAATATTGATTGCTAATTCTAGATTACATTTATTTTTAACTGGAATATCTATATGAAAAAGGAAAGATTGAGGAGTTAAAAACCATTGTTGTCCAAATATCTTATTAAATAATTTTGTAACTTCAAATTTTACTGTGCTTAAACTATCGCAATACCACCAAATATGGGTTGCGGTACCAAGTTCCGATTTACATCTCCAGCATTTGTTGGAGTTTGAGCTAACCATTTTGTGTAAAGTTGTAGGAACATAGTACCACCTATGCAATAATTTATAAAATTGTTCGTGTAGATTAATACAATGGATTGTCTTCCTTAGTATGTTCCATGAGGCATTCCAGACTTCTACCGGATAAAAAAAACCAAAATCTGTTTCCCATTTCTGTATAGTAATAGGTTTTTCAATAATGTGTATCTGTTCTAACATAGTTCCCAGTCTTGAGATTAGATTATTATTGGAATATTTTCCTATAAATCTATCTAAAATAGTTGGCAAATGCCAAGTCTTGGATTTGATAAAACTTACAATTCTTAAGTATGAAAAAATTTCCTTATTCGGGAGTAAAAACTTGATTTGCAATTCTTCAAAGGATTTTAATCTAGAGGGAGACCCTATGTCTTCAATTTTATGAATACCATGTGCATGCCACGTTTTAAGATCGATATCTTTAATAATAAATTGTAGCATACCAACAGGTGTATAAGATGACCATGAATCTTCAGAAATGAATTTCTCTTTAAAAGTAAACATATTCTTCAAGATATTTGATATTATTGGATTCGACATATCTAGATCTTTTATACTGCCATGGTTAAGCCAATAAAAGTAAAATTGATCAAGATTGCGACCTTTCCATAATTCATACTTATGCCACGGGAGGTCGAACTTCCTTTTAAAGTCCCAAGCTAAAAAATGAGTGAACATACAAATTTCATGCAAATTTCGTATATTAGGGAATTTAAGTCCAGTCTGTAAAAGATTTTTTTTTAATATGAGACGGGATATTCTTGGCTTTTTATTTAGCCAAACAAATGAGAAAAACAATTTTTCAAATTGGTTTAAAATTTTCACCGGTACTGAAAGTGGAATTGTTCTAAACAAGTAAATTAATCTAGGTATGACATATGATTTTAATATATTTAACCTGCCGAGCCATGAAATTTCTAATCTCTGCCAAGTCGATAATTGAATTTTCAAGTCATCAAGGAGGCTAAGGTAATTATTATTTAATAGATCTAAAAGGTTGTTATAAATTTTTATTCCCAAGTAATTTATATATGTCTGTGATCTAAAAAATGGTATCTTAGTTTTTAGGTTATGTAATTGAGGTAATTCCATGTTGAAACTAATGATTTGAGTCTTATCTATATTTAATTTATAATTGGAATAAAGGCTATATTCATTTATACGCTCTATCACTTCTGGAATTGAAGATTCAGGAGAAGTAAGAATGAGAAGAATGTCGTCAGCATAAAGTGCGATCTTATGTTCCAATGGACCTGTTATTAATCCGTGTATTTTTGTGGAATGACGAATTATTACTGCCAAAGGTTCAATTGAAAGAATATAAAGCAGGGGGGCTAATGGACATCCTTGTCTCGTACCATTGTTAATATTAAAATTGTCAGAATCTAAATTAGCTCCAGATATTTTGGCTTGTGGATTTTTATAAAGAGCTAATGTATTATGAAAGAAGTCTCCGGATAAGCCAAATGCTTTTAAAGTAGCTTCTAAAAAGGACCAGTTGACTCTGTCGAAAGCCTTTTCGGCATCTAAGGCTATTAGCGTAGCGGGTAATTTAGTATTTTGTAATTCATATATAAGATTTAATATTCTACGCGTATTATCTGTCCCGTTTCTCCCCTTAAGAAAACCCGTTTGATCTGGGTGTATTAAGTCAGATATTACCTCTTTTAATCTCTCTGCCAATATTTTAGAGAAAATTTTAATGTCTAAATTTATTAGTGAGATAGGATGGTAATTCATAACTTTAGTTAGATCCTTACCTGATTTAGGGATTGGGGTTATCATGGCCTGAAGCATTTCACATGGAAATTTTTTCTTAGTTGGTATTTCAGAATATATTCTTAACAAAATTGGAGAAATAATTTTTTCCAAGAGTTGATAAAAAGGGGCAGAGAAACCATCAGGTCCTGGAGCTTTAGATTTGGGAAGATTACGGATCGTATTCTTTATTTCTGAAAGTTGAATGGGAAAATTTAATTTTGTTAATTTCGTTAAGGAGAGTTTAGGAAGGTTCAACCCATCCAAAAAAGAATTAATCTGTAAGGTATTTTTAGTTATATCTGGTAAGTTATATAGTGAAGCATAATATGATCTGAAAGCTTCCCCAATTTGTTTTGGGGTTGAATAAATTTTCTTGTTTACAATAATTTTATTTATTCTATTTCTTTCCACTTGATTTTTAATTTTATTTGTCAAATTTTTGCTTGTCCTATTACTACTGTAATACCAGTTTTGTTTGAGTCTTAATAGACATCTATTTGTCTTTTCAATTAGGTTTTCTTTAATCTTAAATTGAATGGATCTAATCTCTTCAGAAATAAGAACCGATGGGTTTTGTTTATTACTGGCTTCCAATTTCGCTAATTTAATATTGAGATCTGATAAGGATAAATCCTTTAATTTCTTTACCTCCGTTCCATGTTTTATAAGAAGTCCTCGCATAGCACATTTAAATGTGCACCATAGTGTTGTATCCGAAACTTCACTATTATCATTAATTTCTATAAACTCTTTAGCTAAATTAAACAGTTTTTCTTTAAATGTTGGAGACAATAATAATGATTCATTAAGTCTCCATTTAGATCTTATTCTGAATTCATTTTTGTTCTTAATTTCTACAATCACTGGAGCGTGGTCCGACCAAGTTTGATTACCAATAGATGCAAAATTGCAATATTCTATTAGTTTGCTATCTGTAAAAAATGAGTCGATTCTAGAATAGGATTGATGAACCGATGAATAAAAGGTGAAATCTTTCACAGAAGGATTTTTAACTCTCCAGATGTCATATAGATTATTACGAGCAAGACATAATGAAAAAGATTTACTTAGCGATTTCAAATTTTTATCAGGAAATAAACCGGATCTTAAACCTTTGTCTAATTTCACATCCTGAATACAATTCATATCACCTCCAATAATGAGAGAACCTTTCGAAATTTCATGAACCCGATCAAAGACCTTATCTAAATATTCAACAGTAGATGTATTAGGAGCATATATATTTACTAAAGTATAAATTGAGTCATTGATCTTACAAATTAATATCCCATATCGACCTTCATGGTCACTCTCATAATACAGTTTTTCAAACTTAACTTTGTCACTTATAAAAATTGCTATTCCTCTTTTTTTCTTACAATATAAGCTTGAATCAAAAACAAGTGGATATCTTTTATTAAACCAATGAGTCGGAAATCCCTTTTTCCAATGAGTTTCCTGTGAGAAGCAAATATCAATATGTTCCCGCTTCAGAGTATCATATAAAAACGCCCTTTTATGTGGGGTATTCAAACCTTGGCAATTAATGGTCATCAGTCTAAGTGTCATCTAATTGGTTTTATGATCCAATCCTTTCTATCTCTAAAAGCTAAATTTCCGTCTAAATTTATACCAACATACACATAACAATTCATACAATTTGTACATGAGAATATATCATGCAACATTTGCCCTAAATCCATATAGGGCCAGAAACAAGCGTAGGTGCCGAATTAGAACCACGAGAGAGAATAATTATATATAAAAAAAAAAAAAAAATAAAAAAAAAAATCTATGATCATAAGTATATGTGAAAGGTAATTCTATGATGACTAATAAGTATGTGTAAGTGAGACACATAGCTCACCAAAATAATCATATGTGGTGTGTAAAATGTGCAAAAGAGATACTAATGAACTTAAATTAAAAAAAAAAAAAAAAAAAAACTCTCCACTGCGAGTTAGGGATACTTATAATTAGGAGCCTCTACTTTTAATTATAAGTATCCCTAACTCGCAGTGGAGACCAGAGGGGAGAAAAAAAACCCCAAAAAACCTTATAATATGTAAGTGAATGTATGTGTATATAGATTAATAATAATTTAACAATAATATTAAGTTTTAATATAAAAAAGTGTCTAGTGTACCCCCCTGAAGTGTTTAAGCAAAAAGTTCATACTATTTCTTATATAAGTATGGCATACGTGTCCCTGTAGTGATTTAAGTTTAATGGCATTTAATAACCACATTAACTGCATAGTTTGTGTTCCCCATTTTTTAATTGTGACAAAAAAAAAACAAAATCTAGAGACGATACATAAATTATAAGTGATAAATATTAAAGAAAAATGTTCATTCTATTTCTCATATAGACATAACAAGTGTGTCCCTACCGTAATTTAAGTTTAGTATCATTTAATACCAGCCCTATTGGCTGGATATTTAGTATTCTCCATTTCAAATATATATTTAGACCGGTATGACTCTGAAGTAATTTGTTTGTAGTAATACTAATTAATTTAATTTAAGAGATAGAGAGAATCAAAAAGAGGAAGAGTAAACTCTAAAGTCGGTACCCCTGAAATATTTAAGCAGAAAATTCATACTATTTAGATATATAGATATAACAAATGTGTCCCTGCAGTTTGAGTTTAACGGCATTTGATAACCATTAACTGCATAATTTGTGTTCCCCATTTTTAATTATAACAAAAGAACAGAATCTAGTGACGTTTCATAAATTATAAGTGATTAAATGTTTAGGGGAAACTTTCATACTATTTCTCATATAAATATAACAAGTGTATCCCTGCAGTGATTTAAATTTAATATCGTTTAATATCAGCCCTATTGACTAGATATTTAGTATTCTCTATTTCAAATATATATTTGAACCAGTAAGACTCTAAGGTAATTTATTTGTAATAGTACTAATTAATTTAATTTAAGAGGAGGAGAGAATCAAGAGAATAAAGAGTAAGCTCTAGTGCAAAAAAAAAAAAAAAAAAGAAAAAGGAAAAAAGAAAAAAGAAAAACAAAACAGAAAAAAAACCCCTTATAATATGTAAGTGTATGTATGTATATATAGATTAATAATGATTTAACAATTATATTAAATTTTAATATAAGAAGTGTCTAATATATCCCCTTGAAGTCTTTAGGCAGAAAATTAATATTATTTCTTATATAAATATAGCATATGTGTGTCACATACCTGGCTGCCGGTGCTTCGGGTTCCTCGGACCGGCAGTCGCCGCGGAGAAGGGGGAGACCCCCCACCGTGCCGCGGCAACCGCAGCCGCCGCGGAGAAGGGGGAGACCCCCCACCGTGCCGCGGCAACCGCAGCCGCCGCGAAGAAGGGGGAGACCCCCCACCTTGCCACGGGAACCACAACCGCCGCGGAGGAGAGGGAGACCTCCCGCTTCTCCGAGACAGCCTCCGCCGCCGCGAGGAAGGGGAAGACCTCGCGGTTCCACGTGTCGGTCGTCCTCTGCTGGAGCCAGGTCCGGTCCTGCTGCGTGCACGCGGTCCTCTGCGCGCCACCTAGTGGCGCCAACCGGTACTACGACTCCTTTTAGGATTTTACGATCCGCCAATCCCAAGATGGCCGCGAACCGGAAGTGACATAACGGCACTTTGAAATTTTGGCGGGAATTCGGTAATTGATGCCTGGACTTCTTCGGCCTATATAAGAGCCTCAGAAACATCACAACCTTGCCTTCTGATGGTTGTACCTATCTTGTATAGTGTCTGCTCAGTACGCGTTTCTGTTGATTCCCCGTTACCGACCCGGCTTGTTCCTGTTACTGATTCCTGGCGTTTGACTCTGGCTACCCTCACGACTACCCTGACTTCTGGCTTCCTGACCTCGGCTTATCCTGCAACGATCCTGACTTCTGGCTTCCTGACCTCGGCTTGCGCATTGGCTATTCTGTGCTGGACTTTTGTGATCTGTCTATTGGACTTGCACACGCTGTTCTACCTGATTACAGGTTCTATTCTACGCTGTGCGTGACAGAATCAGAAGGCCATATGAGACCTGCATCGGTAGGACAGCAGAGCTCCACAGAGGATCGTTTGGACGGAATGGATTACCGTTTGGATCAGTTTGCCCAAGCTCTCCAGACGTTGTTGCAACGCACAGACCCAGCGCTACAAGGTCCTCCGGCAATTGCGGTTCTTCCACCACCACCTGCACCTATTCAGTCTGTGCCCGCTCATCTACCTCCCCCCCAGCGTTATGATGGCAAGCCCGCAACATGCAGAGGGTTCCTGAACCAGTGCGAGATACATTTTGAACTTTCGCCCTATGCCCTTCCTACTGAACGGGCTAAGGTGGGCTATGTAATTTCGTTACTCACGGGCAAAGCACTGGCTTGGGCCTCTCCACTATGGGAAAGAAATGCTCCTCCAGTTCGGTCTTACTCGGAATTTGTCTCAAGTCTGCGTTCAGTGTTTGACGTTCCTGGAAGGAGGAGTACGGCATCCGCTTCTCTGTTCTCTATCCGCCAAGGTTCCCGTTCTCTTCAGGAGTATTCCATCGAATGCCGCACTCTGATGGCGGAGGTCGACTGGTCCAATGAGGCTCTAGTCGCCGCATTCCTGAATGGACTATCTGAATCCCTCAAGGATGAGATCGCGGCTAGAGACCTTCCTACGAACCTGGATGCGATAATACAGTACGTCACCCAGGTGGACTTGCGTCTTCGTGAGAGACAAGCTCAACGTGAGAGCCTGAGACGACTGGAGAGGGGAGTGAGGGACACTGTACGTCTTTTTTCCATAGTTCCGTCCTCACCCACTTTTTCTGATTCTGTGGAGGAACCTATGCAGCTGGGGGCAGCTAGACTCTCTGAGCACGAGAAGAGCAGGAGGAGAAGAGAGGGATTATGCCTGTATTGTGGTCTGTCGGGGCATTTTCTCAGGGACTGTTCTAAGGAGGCCGGGAGGCGCCCGCACCTAGGTAGGCTGAGGGGACCTACTATAGGGGTGATTAGGCCATCCCCTGAAACCAAGATCACCCGCATGACGGTTCCGGTTCAACTGGTCTGGTCGAGGGGTTCCGTGAACACCATGGCCTTTCTGGATTCCGGCGCTGCCGGTAACTTTATTGACTCTGAGTTTTGTAGCCAGTTTCGGGTCCCCACCCTCCCCCTTCCCAATCCGTTATCCGTGGAGGCTATCGACGGGAGGCCTCTTCTTCAAGAGCACATAACTCTTCACACGACTCAACTTACCCTCTCTGTGGGAGTGGTTCACAGCGAACCGTTGCAGTTGTTGCTCATCCGTTCCCCGTCTGTTCCGATTATATTGGGGTATCCTTGGCTGCGTAGTCACAACCCTACAATTGATTGGTTTACGAACCAGATTACGGCCTGGAGCAGTGCTTGTATGGACCACTGTCTCTCACCTGTAAAGACTGTTCCTGTGACACTAAGCTCCATTGGAACCTCAACACTGCCAGATCAGTACCGTTGTTTCGCAGACGTATTCAACAAAAAGGAGGCGGAGAAACTACCTCCACATCGTCCATATGACTGTCCCATCGACCTACTCCCTGGTACCATGCCACCCAGGGGTCGGACCTATCCGCTTTCGGTTCCAGAGACTAAAGCTATGGAGGCGTATATTGAGGAGAACCTTCGTCGGGGATTTATTCGCCGCTCCACGTCACCCGCTGGAGCGGGATTTTTTTTTGTTAAGAAGAAGAATGGGAAACTGCGCCCTTGCATCGATTACAGAGGGTTAAACAGAATCACCAGACGTAACACGTACCCCATTCCATTGATCTCAG
Source organism: Spea hammondii (assembly GCA_029215755.1). Taxonomy (NCBI): domain Eukaryota; kingdom Metazoa; phylum Chordata; class Amphibia; order Anura; family Pelobatidae; genus Spea; species Spea hammondii. The sequence continues at coordinate 2,308,154 of JARDYJ010000001.1, forward strand.
AGCTGTTTGACCGTTTGCGCGGAGCTACTATCTATACCAAGTTGGATCTGCGGGGTGCTTACAACCTTGTTCGTATTCGCGAGGACGATGAATGGAAGACGGCATTTAACACACGATCTGGACATTACGAGTATACGGTTATGCCGTTCGGGCTATGCAATGCCCCAGCTGTCTTCCAGGAGTTCATTAACGATTGTCTCAGGGATTTTCTGCAACAGTTCGTCGTAGTATACCTGGATGACATTTTGATCTACTCCACAGACCTTTCCACTCATCGCACACAGGTTGCTCAAGTATTAAACCGTCTACGGCAACACGGGCTCTACGCCAAGCTGGAGAAGTGCGAGTTCGAGATTTCCAAAGTACTGTTCTTAGGGTATGTCATTACCCCGGAGGGGTTCGAAATGGACCCAGCTAAAGTACGGGCTATCAAGGACTGGCCGCAGCCTGTGGGTCTGAAACCGTTGCAACGCTTTCTGGGGTTTGCCAACTATTACAGACGTTTTATCAGAGACTATTCTAAGATTGCCGCTCCTCTGACGGCCCTGACCAAGAAAGGGGCCAATACCATTGAATGGCCACCCGCTGCCGTCTCCGCTTTTGACCGGTTGAGGGAGAGGTTTACCACTGCTCCGGTACTGCGACATCCAGATCCCCTGTTACCGTTTGTTCTGGAGGTAGATGCATCTGAGACGGGCGTGGGTGCTGTCCTATCTCAGAGGGCCTCGTATAGTGGGCCACTACACCCGTGTGGTTTTTTCTCCAGGAGATTTTCGTCTGCAGAGAGGAATTATGATATCGGCAACAAGGAACTGTTGGCGGTTATACTGGCTCTAGAGGAGTGGCGACATCTGTTGGAAGGGGTACAAGTTCCTACTTTGATCTTAACAGATCATAAGAACCTACAGTATATCGAGACCGCAAAATGTCTTAATCCTCGGCAAGGAAGATGGTCGTTGTTCCTGTCACGATTTCCTTTCGTTTTGACCTACCGTCCAGGATCCAAGAATACCAAGGCTGACGCTCTCTCTCGCATGCACACATTTCCTGAAGAGGAGTGTCACGAACCCGAGGCAATCGTCCCTGCGACTAAAGTCATGGCTGCTATCCGACTTACCTGTCGTACCCCCCTGTTGGAGCGTATTGCCAGTATGCAAACTCAAGCTCCGGTGTCTCTACCTGTTGGCAAGCTGTTTGTTCCTGTTCGCTTCCGGTCTCGAGTCCTCCGCCTTTCTCATGGTTCCAGGACGGCGGGACATCCAGGAATTTCACGCACTAAGGAGCTCGTGTCCAGAACTTTTTGGTGGCCGAATTGGGCCAAGGACACTGTCCTATTCGTCCAGTCCTGTACCAAGTGTGCAGCTAACAAGTCTTCCAAGAGACTGCCTGCTGGCCTGTTGCATCCTCTACCTCTTCCTTCGACTCCGTGGACGCACATAGCCATGGATTTCATTGTGGACTTACCGAACTCCAGAGGTCATACGGTTATCCTTATGGTTGTTGATCGCTTTTCCAAGATGGCTCATATGATCCCGTTGAAAAAATTGCCCTCTGCTGCCATGTTGGCCGAAGTTTTCATACGCGAAATCGTCCGTCTCCATGGATTACCCACCGAGATTGTCTCCGACCGAGGTTCACAATTCGTAGCACGCTTCTGGCGCGAATTCACTAAGGCCTTGGGTATTACTCTGGCATTCTCAGCCGCGTATCATCCACAGTCCAACGGAGCAGCGGAGAGGGCTAATCAACACTTGGAGCAATATTTACGCCTGTTTGTCAATAACCACCAGGACAATTGGGTTAATCTGCTACCCTTCGCTGAGTTTGCCCGCAACAACTCCATACAGGAGTCCACAGGAGTGTCGTCATTCTTCTGTTTGTATGGTCTGCATCCACAGTCCTTTCCCAGAACGTTCCCTGCCTCTGCGGTTCCAGAATTGCAGGAGAGATTGGCTACCATACGGTCCACCTGGTCGTCTGTACTAGAGGATTTGCAACAGGCAGGCAGGCGTCAAGAGCATCAGGCAAACAAAAGACGCTCCAGTGCTCCTGCGTATTTGCCTGGAGAGAGGGTCTGGTTGTCTACCCGGTATCTCAAACTCAGGGTCCCTTCCATGAAGTTGGCTCCACGTTTTATTGGTCCTTTTCCTATTATTCGTCAGATCAATCCAGTAGCCTACGAACTTCTCCTACCTCGTACTCTTCGGATTCCTCGAGTCTTTCACGTTTCGCTTCTAAAGCCTCTGGTGTGCAACCGATTCACTACCACAAGACCTTCTGTTCCGGGGACTTCCGGTGCAGATCCACCTCGGCGTTATCCTCAGATGATTCTGGCCACTCGCAGACAACAAGGGAGCGTGCAGTATCTGATCCACTGGAGAGGTCTCGGTCCGGAGAGTCGTTCCTGGGTACCCGCGGCTCGTCTCGATGCTCCTCGTCTGGTACGGGTCTTCCTCGCCAGGAGACGGGTTGGTCTTGCCAAAGGTCGTCCGGTGGCCGCCCCTTCAAGGGGGGGTACTGTCACATACCTGGCTGCCGGTGCTTCGGGGTCCTCGGACCGGCAGTCGCCGTGGAGAAGGGGGAGACCCCCCACCGTGCTGCGGCAACCGCAGCCGCCGCGGAGAAGGGGGAGACCCCCCACCGTGCCGCGGCAACCGCAGCCGCCGCGAAGAAGGGGGAGACCCCCCACCTTGCCACGGGAACCACAACCGCCGCGGAGGAGAGGGAGACCTCCCGCTTCTCCGAGACAGCCTCCGCCGCCGCGAGGAAGGGGAAGACCTCGCGGTTCCACGTGTCGGTCGTCCTCTGCTGGAGCCAGGTCCGGTCCTGCTGCGTGCACGCGGTCCTCTGCGCGCCACCTAGTGGCGCCAGCCGGTACTACGACTCCTTTTAGGATTTTACGATCCGCCAATCCCAAGATGGCCGCGAACCGGAAGTGACATAACAGCACTTTGAAATTTTGGCGGGAATTCGGTAATTGATGCCTGGACTTCTTCGGCCTATATAAGAGCCTCAGAAACATCACAACCTTGCCTTCTGATGGTTGTACCTATCTTGTATAGTGTCTGCTCAGTACGCGTTTCTATTGATTCCCCGTTACCGACCCGGCTTGTTCCTGTTACTGATTCCTGGCGTTTGACTCTGGCTACCCTCACGACTACCCTGACTTCTGGCTTCCTGACCTCGGCTTGCGCATTGGCTATTCTGTGCTGGACTTTTGTGATCTGTCTATTGGACTTGCACACGCTGTTCTACCTGATTACAGGTTCTATTCTAGGCTGTGCGTGACAATGTGACTCTACAGTAATTTGAGTTTAATGGCATTTAATAGCCACATTAACTGTAAAATTTGTGTGCCTATTTTTTAATTGTAACAAAAGGACAAATTCTAGTGACGTTGCAAAAATACAATGTTTAAAGAAAAATTTTCATACTTCTTCTCGTATAGATATAACAAGTGTGTCCCTACAGTAATTTAAATTTAACATCGCTTACTACCAGCTCTATTGACTGGATATTTAGTATTCTCCATTTCAAATATATACTTAAACCGGTGTGACTCTGAAGTAATTTGTTTGTAGTAATACTAATTAATTTAATTTAAGAAAAAGAGAGAATCGAAAAGAGGAAAAGTGAGCTCTAAGGTCAAAAAAAATAAATAAATTATAATGTGTAAGTGTATGTATTTATTTATAGATTAATAATAATTTAACGCTAATATTGAATTTTCTATGTAAAGAAGTGTCTAGTGTATCCCCCTAAAGTGTTTAAGCAGAACGTTCATACTATTTCTTATATAGATATAGCAAATGTGTCCCTGCAATAATTAAATTTAACGTCAATTAATATCCACACTATTGACTGCATAACTTGTGTTCCCCATTTTTAATTGTAGCGAAAGAACAAAATCTAGTGACATTTCATAAATTATAAATGATTAAATATTTAGAGGAATCTTTCATACTATTTCTCATATAGATATAACGAGTGTGACTCTACAGTGGTTTAAATTTAGTATCACTTAATACCAGCCCTATTGACTGGATATTTAGTATTCTCCATTTCAAATATATATTTAAACCTGTGTGACCCTTAAGTAATAGTACTAATTAATTTAATTTAAGAGGAGAAAAGAATCAAAAGGAAAAAGAGTAAGCTCTAATGTCAATGCAAAAAAACAAACAAAAAAAACTTGATTTAAAATTGCCCTTAATTACATTTCAATATAGACATATTTTCAAGTATGGTTATAACAAATATACAAGTATGTCCCTATTAGTATACTAACATTGATTTGTAACATTATTTACTTCCACTTGAGTATACCTCAATTTATATATAACAATGACAGATATGTCGCCTATGGTATAACACTTATATTGATAAAGTATATTAATTAAACACAAGAAAAAAAAAAAAAAAAAGAAATTCTATTTAATATTTTTCAGCTTTAGCCATTCTTTAACTTCGTCTGGAGAAGAAAATTGTTCTATCGAATTATCAAAAAATATTGCAATTTTTGATAGTGGACGCCAACTAAATCTGATTTTGTTTCGCCATAGTATAGTCGTGACAGTTGAATATAATTTTCTCTTCATTCTTGTATTGTATGAAATGTCTGCTAATGGAACTACACCTTTAAATTTGCCTTCATATGTACTCTTCTGTTTACTAGCTTTATAAATTTGCTGTTCTAATTGCAAGCTTTCAAGACCAAGTTGTTAGGTCCCTTCCTCAGGCATTAATCAAATAAACATATAAAATGTGATATGTACAAAATAAAAATACCCTGCGAACAAATAATTATATCTAGTGTAGGGCTGCAACTAACGATTATTTTCATAATCGATTAGTTGGCCGATTATTTTTTCAATTAATCGGATAAAAATAATCAATATGCTAATTTTCCCTTTATTTAAAATAAAAATGTATAATTTACATTAAGATGTGTCATTAACACTTATCTCTATCTCAATGGCATTTCTATATTCGCCTTTTTATTTTACTGACATAATAATTAAAGCAAAACACATTATTTCTCAAACTGTTTTAATACCAAAAAAAGTTTTACTAGTAAATATTCATGTAAACTATTTTTTCATTTTAAATAAAAACTTACCCCCAGCTTGCCACTCTGCCCCAGAAACACCTTATACCAAGGCCCTGCACATACATTATGTCTAGCACTCACAGTCTCACACTTTGCCCCAGCACCCTGCACTTTGCCCTGCACCCAGCACTTTCAGTCTCACACTTTACCCCAGCCCTCACTCTGCCCTGCACCCTGCACTTTGCCCAGCACTCACAGTCTCACACTTTGCCCCAGCACCCTGCGCTTTGCCCCAGCACCCTGCACTTTGCCCCTGCACCTAGCACTTTCAGTCTCACACTTTACCACAGCCCTCACTTTGCCCTGCACCCTGCACCCACAGTCTCACACTTTACCCCAGCCCTCACTTTGCCCTGCACTTTGCCCTGCCCCCAGCACTCCACACACTGCCCCACACCAACACTCTGCCCCGCACCCAGTCTCCCACTCTGCCCTGCACTCCCACTCTGCCCTGCACCCAGTCTCCCACTTTGCCTCGCACATAGACACTCGCACATAGACACTCACTTACCTAAGCTATGGACTCGTTCCAACCTTCAAGTAGTTTAAAACTTTATACAGCAGACCAACCCTTTTCTTAATTCAAGCGTGTCACATCTGGCGCTCAGCGAGGTCACGCAATTCATTGAAGGCGGAGACTGCAGCGCGTGTAGCAGAAGCGGAGAAACGATCGCGGAGGAGGTAAAGCGAGCCGAATGCTGCAACAACTAATCGATCACTCGATTAGTCGACAATGAAAATAGTTGACAACGATTCCTGTTATTAATTATTATCGATTTTATTGATTCGTTGTTTCAGACCTAATCTAGTGCTTTATGCAAAAAATAGGAAAAGCTGCCAGCACTAAGCAAATGACCCCTATGTGACTATAGACATTAAGTAGATAAAGGAAATATCAGCCAATAACATGCAGGAAAAAGCAAAAAAAATAGACATTAGGACAAATAGTAGACTCTAGTAGCAGTTTTTTTCTTTTGCTCTTATAGATGAGTAAATGATTTTTCAAGTAAGTCAGAAAAAGTATTTTTTTCCCCAAAAAATTTTTTGCCCCCAATTTTTTTTTTCTTTATAGTAAATGATGTGATACAATCTAAATAACGACTTCTAAAGAAAGCCCTTCAGTAAATGGGAAATACAATTATTTACAGATACCATTATTTTGATCGTATCATCTTATTTACTATAAAAAAAAATAAAAAAAACATGGTGAAAAATTGAAAAAAAAACAAATTTTATGACTTTTATTTAAAAAAATCTTTTACTCACCTAAAAAAGCAAGTAAAAAAACTAGCTAAATAGATTCTACTACTTGTCCTGAGTTTAGAAATACCCGATGTTTTTATGTTTTTTTGCTGTTTTTTGTAAGTTATAGGGCAATAAGTACAAGCAGCGTTTTATGATTTCCAAACCTTTTTTAACAAATCTGGTCAGTCTGCCTCCATCTCCTCTTTGGAACATCTTTGAAGCCGGTTAACTCAATTTAACCCATTCAAACCATATATTTTTGAAAACTAGACACCCCAGGGTATTCAAAATGCTGTTATTTTAACCCTTTCCATGCACCAATTATACAACTACACTTTGTCAAACTTTGTAATAGTAATGTTTTTTTATTTTTTTTCACACAAATTGTACTTTAGTTATAGATATACAGGTCCTGGTATATGTCACTGTCAAACAACACCCCAATGTGTGTTCAGGAACATCTCCTGAGTACAGCGATACCCCACATGCATGGGTTTGGCGTGTTGTTTGGCTGGTAAAGGGCTACTTTTGGGGCATGCGTAATTCAGGTAGTCATTTGGTCATTCTGCCTCCATCTCCTCTTTGGAATATCTTTGAAGCCGGTTAACTCAATTTAACCCCGTCAAACCATATATTTTTGAAAACTAGACACCCCAGGGTATTCAAATTTCTGTTATTTTAACCCTTTCCATACACCAATTATACAACTACACTTTGTCAAACTTTGTAATAGTAATTTTTTTTTATTTTTTTTCACACAAATTGTACTTTACTTATAGATATACAGGTCCTGGTATATGCCACTGTCAAACAACACCCCAATGTGTGTTCAGGAACATCTCCTGAGTGCAGTGATACCCGACATGCATGGGTTTGTCGTGTTGTTTGAGATTTAAAATGCCACATTTGGGAAGTGCGCTTTTTTTCTCCATTTTGGTCAGTCTGTACCTATGCCCTATCTTTGAGCTCGGCCACTCCAATTTACCCCATCAGCCATTTTTTTTATATATTAGACACCCCTTGGGTATTTGAAGTACTTTTATTTTAACTCTTTGTTGAAATCTTAGAACTTTATTTTTTTATTTTATTTTATTTTTTTAATACTTTTTTTTATATTTTTTTACACATTTTGGTGGTACTGGATGGTTCATCTAGTGACATCACTACATAATTATTTTTAAATGTTAGCCCTTTTTTTTCCCATTTTTTTTTTTTTTTATTATTTTTTTAATATTTTACTAATCACATTGTGATTAGAAAGCTGGGCTCCATTGACTTGCATGGTTGAGTGCAGTACCTGTATTCAACCTGCAAGTGGAGCCAGAGTTCCCTAGAGGGTCAGGAGACCGTCTAGCGAACTCTTTCATATTTATTGTTTTTTTCCCGGGCCGCCGCCATCTTGCTGATGGCGAAGATCACCGGCAGCTGCGGCTGTGACTTTTTAATAGTAATGTTTTTTTATTTTTTTTCACACAAATTGTACTTTAGTTATAGATATACAGGTCCTGGTATGCCACTGTCAAACAACACCCCAATGTGTGTTCAGGAACATCTCCTGAGTACAGCGATACCCCACATGCATGGGTTTGTCAGATTGTTTGGCTGGTAAAGGGCTACTTTTGGGGCATGCGTAATTCAGGTAGTCATTTGGTCATTCTGCCTCCATCTCCTCTTTGGAATATCTTTGAAGCCGGTTAACTCAATTTAATTAGCGGTCACAGCCCATCCAGAGGTAAGTGTTTGATCAGGAGGCATCCAGCGACACGCTGGATGCCTCCTGATCAAGGCATTCCAGCGACACCATTTAAGTTTAGGAGGCGATCGCTTTTAAAACGGGCGTCCGCCGCCATACAATGTATGGCGGCTGTTAACGCCCCGGGGAGGGGCCAGAAATGGCCCCCGATGCCGATCTCGGCCTTGCTGAATGCCGCAACATCGAGGCATTACAGTAAGGCCGTTTAAGTGAAGAAAGTGATCGTTGATCACTTTCTAAGCTTATTTAATTTTTTGACGGTTCAGGACCGTCAAAGGTCGTTAAGTGACCGTTTTTCCATGACGGTCCTGAACCGGCAAAGGTCGTTAAGGGGTTAAAGTATGTGTGTCGGGTACCCCAGGTGGTAAACACTATAGGTTTGTCTTGACACTTTTCTACAGTAAAACTGTCCCTTTTTAATAAATGAGGCACGGTCAAGCTCAGGGAGAGTGTAGATACTGGTCGTGAAATAATCGCTCACATCGGAGAATCCCGAAGGTGCACCCTGAACTGGATTCAGCAGGAGAGGTGTGAGAGATACAGGACTAAACAGGCTCCAACTAAACTAATCCAATAGTGACTGCAACAAGAAACATCCCCAAGGGTAAGTATGTATCGGGACGGGTAGTCGTAGGACGAATAGTGGAACAACAGCAGGAGAGTTCCAATAGCATAAACAGGTCACAGTCCGAGGTCGATGCAGGCAGCAAACAGGCAAAGTCCAAAAAGCAATCCGAGGTCAATCCAGGCGGCCTTATACCTCCCTATATGCCACTCTGCCTCATAATATGCCTTTTAACCGCCTAAATATCAGAGTGGCATATAGGGGTATAAGGCATTTCTGGAGGCAGGGTGGCACATAGGGGGTCAAAAGGCATATCACGAGGCACAGTGGCATATAGAGGGTTAAAAGGCAGATCATAGGGCACAGTGACATTTAGAGGGTTAAAAGGCATATTATGGGGAACAGTGGAATATAGGGGGTATAAGGCATTTCTGGGGCAGAGTGGCAAGCCTGGGGGCAGATGTGCATAACTGGGGGGGCAGGTTGGAAAATAAAAGGAAATAAAAACAAAAAAAATATTGTTCTCAATCATAGCTTTTATTTAAAAAACTAGTTTACATGAATTAACATTTACTGGTAAAACTTTTTTCCTATAGGGTTGTCTTATATTCAGGCTTTTTCTTTTTTTCCTAAATTAATGTTCAGATTTTGGGGGGTCGTCTTATAATCAGGGTCGTCTTATAATCAAGAAAATACAGCAAATCTAGGACCCAATCCTAATTTCTTAAGAATCTTAAAGAAAACCCCTGTCAAGGGCTTTTTCAACGTCCACGGAGATGAAAAGAAAGTGGGATTTGCGATTTTGGGTTTAATTTGGGCGATTTTAGTACCTTAATGGTGTTGTCCCTGGCCTCCTTCCTGGGCACAAAGCACACCTGATCCTTATGTATCAAATGTGTAAGAGATGGCTGGAGCCGGGAAGCAAGGATCCTGAGGTTGGTATTGATTGGGCAGATTGGCCGATAGCTACTGCAGAGTTCAGCATCCTTGCCTGGTTTGGGAATAACTGTAATTTGTGCAACACTCAATTGAGGATCTAGCAGGGTACCCGTGGCCAGAGCATTGAACAAAGTGACCATGTGTGGTCCCAAGACCTGTAGAATACTTTGAGTAGCTGGGCAAAAAAAAATATACAAAGTCTCTGGAAGAGGGTTTATTTTAGTTATTATACTGCATTTTAACAATTATTTGAAATAATAAGCCTGTTCTTCTGCTGAAGACATCCAGAGAGGGACTGTCATCTGTATTCCTATTTAAAAAAGAAACAAACCCATATATTTGTAATATTTTAACTGGTACATAAAACAGAAGATTTAGGTGATTGTGTAATATTTTCAAAGCATATCAGTTGCATTGCATGTTAAGGCAAAGCTTAGATATTTTTGTGGCCAACTATTTTAAAATGACATTTACTTTTAAGTTTAATTACATGTGTAATTTATATATTTTAATAACAAGTCACGGCTCTGGCCTCAAACCCCCGAAGCGGCTAATTTCAGACTCCATTGACTTGCATTAGACTGAAGTGTATAAAAGGAGAGATGCTTCACTTGCATTACATTAGTTCACGCATGCAGCCGATGGCATCACCCTGCGCGGGGCTTTATGCTGCTGAGTGCTATGGACGCTCGAGGTCTCTGTATGTTACATTGTGGAACATTGTGTCACGTGGAGAGGAAATGTGGAGATCTCCAGCACTTTCCGCTGCATGGAAAGTTTCCCTGTTTGTGATATTCCTGTGTGTGACTCCGTGTAGATCTGGCTCCCAGAGCTCACCTCCAGCCTGTCATCTGGAAATGATAAGATGTATCGAGGACTACGAATATGTTCAAGATGGAGACATTATTATTGGAGGAGTGTTAAGAGTAAATAACTTAATGAATGCGTTTCGTGAAGATGGAATCATAACTCTGACGGCTTGCATGGAGTAAGTAGAAAAACAATACAGAAGTCAGGTGGAGTGAAGGTGATACATTTTATATGCTGAGTAGAAATAAAATCCAAGGTTTGAAGCCTTTTCTTCAGGCTCGTTACACACGGAAACTACAGTGTCTCTAAAATATATAGAAATACAAAGAAACAGATTAAAATAGAGATTTTATAATAAGAATATACTATATTTTATTTAAAAGTCTAAAAAAAACCTAAAGTCTATTAAACTGTTCCTGACATTTTCCAACCCAGTTTATGTCCCAAAACGCTACATGCTTTATTTTCGGTGATACAGTTTTATAGGCGTGCAAAAGTAGAAATTTATGTTTATTTGTGTTTTGGTTAACTGTCAACTATATGTATCTGTTCACCATAAATTTTGATAAGGTTTGGGGTAAACAGGGCTGGCTGCTCCATATAGTTTTGGTTCTCGCTTACAATTCATGACATCATGTTATATGTTAAATTTTTACCAAGAAAGGTATAAAAACAGACAAATCCATGGGACTCGATGCCCAAAGTTATTAAACATGCTGAGCGTCCAGGCAAAACCGCTGGCAGTCATGTTTAACTAGTCACTAGTGGCATGAGTAGTTCCAGAAGACTGGCAGTTACTTACTGTAACACCACTTCACAAAAAAACATGGCCTGCTCCATATAGTTATTATCCGCGCTTAAAATGAATGACATCATGTTATGTTGTGTTCAATTTTTACCAAGAAAGGTATAAAAACAGACAAATCCATATGGCCCGATGCCCTAACATGATGCTGGCAGTCATGTTTAACTAGTCACTAGTTCCAGAAGACTGGAAGTTACTTACTGCAATACCACTTCACAACAAAACATAGCAGCGAAGATTCAGCTAACTACAGGCCAGTAAGTCTTAAATCGGTAGATGCCAAGTTAAGGGAAACCGTGCTAAAGGAGAGGATTATTAAATATCTGGAAGCAGCATATAGTAGATTGTAGCATTATGCACACTGTTCTGTCAGAAACACCAGAAGAGAGCAGACAATGCAATAAAGCTTTAGAAAATGCAAGAAGGGTGCTGGGTTGTAAAGCCAGAGGCGTTAGTAGCAGGAAGAGGGAAGCCGGTTCTGCCACAGATCTCTGGACAGAACTCACCTACAGTATTGGCTACAGTTCTCATCTCCTAAAATATATTCAATATTTCAGAGTAGATAGGATGATTAAAAGAGAGAATGCTTTGCATACTAAACATGATGGGAGAGGAGAAAGAAACATTTAAATACATAAAGTGATTTAGCAAAGTACAGGAGAGGAGTTTATTGCAGACGAGCAGAAATGTTAGAATGCTCTCTGTATAACCTGTAAAGTTCTTCTTTGTGGAAGAGACCACAGAATTACTAAGTTGCCTTTTGTTTGTACTTTTCCTGTGATGCATCATTGTTTGTCTAGATAGTCCTAGCATTTCTTGATTTGAATGCTGCAAGGGGGGGGTAGAAATGTGCATGCATGTTCACTAGACACAGCGGCCTACTTACACACCAGGAAAAGGATCGGAACCTCTATGACCTTTCTTCTTTATTTTTTATGCATATCAGTGTGGGCTTAACGGTGTGGGCTTGCTCTACTACTATGTAAGATGTGTTTAATAGAGCGTCAGGCGAGGAAGATTTCCTAGCGGTCGGAATCATGATTAATTGTAAAGGAGCAAAACATGTATTGTGGAGACCAGCTATGACTGCAGTAGGTAAGATGGCAGGTGACAAGTATGTGAGCCAGAGCTTTAGTTGACTCAGAGAGCGCTAGAAGTAAGTTCACTGAAGCTCAACCTCAGGGGAATAGCGGCTGCTAGTGATCACCTCACTACAATCGGTTTAGAGTCTAAGCATCACGTTACTTTCCACAAAGTCTCTATATATGTTGAATGGGTTCTTCTTTGTTTTTTGGTTTGTTTTGAATATCTTTACAGTATTTCTAACAAAGTATGTACATTCCTACAACTGCAACCCAAATCATTTAAAATAATCTATAATAAAGCACATTTGTACTATTTCCACAGTCCTATTCCACATTTCTATAAAAATCTTTTGACCTTTATGTTTGCCACTGAGGAGGTCAACAGTGATCCGGGAATCTTACCAAATATCACTCTAGGATATCATTTATTTGATTCATGTTCCAGTGAAAAAAAAACAGTAAAAAGTGTCCTGCAGATTTTATCTGGACCAGGAAAGACCGTCCCTAATTACTCCTGTACTAAACGAGGGACCCTGGCTGGTTTTATTGGGGATGAACTTTCAGACACCACTATACCCATGGCACAAATCCTAGGCATGTATGGGTACGCAGAGGTGAGCAGAATATGCACCGTTAGTACAATCGTTTAATATCTTTGATGTTAGTCACCTTGACTTACAAGTAGACAGTTACCCTCTGCTTCAAGAGACCAGAGATGGTCAAGGGCTGTTGACAAGACCCTGCGATAGTAGGAGGGCAAGTGGAGTGAAGGCTGAAGAAGTGACGCAAGAGGGACATGAACAAGAAAACTCCACTATGGATGGAAATAGGGGAAGAGAAGGAGGGGATAAGAGAGAAGGACATGGTGAGAGAGAAAGAGGAGGGGAAGGTGACATTTTTGACCCAAGGGGTCATGCAAAAAAACTACAATAAAAAGCTCAATTGGGTTTATTTACTAAAGGAATAGTTGGAAGGAATGTTTGGAGGAAAGTTGTAACTATACAATAGGAATGGGAATCTAGTGAGCTTCTGCTGAAAGAATGCCCTGTATCATGCATATTTAAATCAGTGTGATTTCTTCAGTTTCCTCACCCATTTAATTCTACATTGCACTGGGCTAGCTTAGAGCAAGAGGGAAAAACAGTGTGAGAGGGAGAGCAGGATGAAGGAAGGAACCCTGCACTCAGAACCATCTGCCCTAGGCTCACTCCTGGGGCGTTCTCATGGCATTTAAGCACCTTTGTGTTCAGCGAGCGTCTATATTATGTGGCATGTGATGGATTCTGTCTATACATACTGGGAAATTTCTTGTCTTTCCGTTTTTCCAGTCAGTTTGCAACAGTCATTGTACAAATTCCAGGCTAGAAGCTTCCGGAAGCACCTGCGTTGTCATGAAACTGCACCTGCTGATGTTGGGGCCTACTTGGTGCATTAAGCCCCTTTCCTATAGCAGGGGTTTTCATAGAAACACAAGCAGACCCCATTCCTACAGTACTGTCATTAATGGCACAGTGCGCCTATCACTTCCTGTCATTCGGCTAAAATCTATTTATTTTAGTTATTTAATAATTCTTGTAGAAATCTAACTTATTTACACATGCATTACACAGGGCCAGTCAGGCTCTTCTTGCAGCAGAAGCTCATTTAGACACCAATAAACGGTGTTATGTATTAATATGGTTTCAAAACAAAGCCCTGCTTGTCCTGTAAGAAATAATGTATATTGTTGTTTGCATAAAGTAAATGTGAAAGAGGGAAATTACATTTGAACAAAAGTGCTGTAAAGGATTCACTCATTCAGAGTAAAAAAGATGTAAGACGTCTTCGTCCATAAGGGCCAAAAGTTTTTGTTTAACTAAGTCTTGGTCTTCAATGTCTGAGAGGGTGGTTGTAGCATCTGTTATAATCCATTTGTTTTCGTGTAGATCAGTTATGGCGCAACGCATTCCGTGCTCAGCGACAGACGAGTTTATCCGACATTTTTCCGAACAGTTCAAAATGACCATGTCAGTTATTATATTTTATCCAAGCTGCTGAAACACTTTGGCTGGAACTGGGTCGGCATTTTAACCACCGATGATGAAAGTGGAGATAAAGAAAGCCAAGTACTGACAAAGTATATGAAAGACGATGGAATTTGTGCTGAATATGTAATAAAAATACATTATTCTCAAAGCATGGCTGAAACTTTTGAATACGCTTTCAAAACAATAAAAAGCTCAACATCTCAAGTTATCATATTTTGTGGTTCCTTTTCTGAAGCTTTTATGTTTATTATTGGGGAAACAAAACATTTCTTAATCAATAAATCTGTAATTCTTGGCACAAGGTGGTCTTCAAACACATTTCTGTTCCGGCATTTCTCTGATGTATTTAACGGGAGTCTGACTCTGAAACCGTATTACAAGGACCATGTTCCAGAACTTTCATTCTTCCTCGAGAAATTTCACCCAAAGAGCTACCCAGATGACAAGTTACTGGAAGATTTGTGGGTAACAGCTTTTGAATGTTTGTCTCCAGATCCCTATAAAAACCAGTATTATGAAATTCATTTGGGGATGTCACTTCATAACTGTACTGGGAGAGAACGCTTGAAAGACATTGTTAATTTTATCAGCAACGGGGATGCTTCTCGAGTGAATAATGCAGTGCTTGTGATGGCTAAAGCCTTACACAATATGTACATATTTCAGGAAAAAAATGTTTATGGAAATAAAATCAAAATAACTAATTACAAACATCAGGTAAGTCAGGCGTCATGAAAAGAGAGTGATTCAGGGGCATAAGCGGTAGCCGTGTAGTTAGCAGTAATAGTAAATCTAGCAGTGGGAACAGTTCTGCTATTTACGTAAAACCAATAACTCTGCAGCAGTACCCAATATATATATAATAGACTTGTTACAGTGGGAATTGTTGGTCAATCTGTGCAGGACGTTAAGGGCCAATCAGATGGCACAATTAGCTTTTACATTCCCATTAGTATCCTCTTCTGCCCTCTGTTCCCGTCTGCCTCTCCCTGCTGTCTCCAGCTCCCCTCTGACCCTTCCAGCCCTTTCATGCAATTTTTACTCTGATCTATTCCATCCAGGGCCTCTCTTTGCTTTGACCTGTCCTCCCATTTGACTCTGCTCTGACATGCCGTTCCTGCTCTCTCTGCTCTGACTCGTCCTCTCCAGCTCCCCGCTGATCCTCCCAGCCCCTTCTTGCCTTCCCTGCTGATCCACTTCACCTAGAGTCCCTTCTGCTCTGACCTGCCCCTCCAACTTCTCACTGATCCTCCCTGTCCCCTCTGTTCTGAACTATCCCTTCTTTCTTCAATTGCTTTGATGCAGATCGACAGATAGAGAAAGTGAGGGGAGGAAAAGATAGAGACAAAAGAGGGTGAGCTGGGTGGGGGACAGATAAAACAGAAAGGACTGGGAGATAAAACCTGTGGAATGAGAGAGATTTCTTGTCATGGCGTGTCAATGGCAGGCACATACGTTGAAGGATACATTACAATTTGCTTATTCAGAAAATGTAAAACAGCTGATATTATTTTAGTACTTTTGTATTTTTCATAAAAGTTGCACCATTACATAAGAAATCTGAAAGCCGAGGACCAATCCTCTCATCTATATTTTAATGAAAATGGGGAGTATGTTACCCTACACATAATTCGGAACTGGGTTGGAAATAAGGAAGAAATTAAATCCTTTAAAGTGGTCGGTGTCTTTGATCCCTGGGCTCCGGCTGATCAGCAGCTTAACATCAAACCCGGTCTAATAACCTGGAAGAACAAAGCCAACCAGGTGAGAAGACTTTTCATTCTTTGTTATAAGAATATATTTCTCATATTAGTCATATAGGAACTGATGAAAGTTATATTTGGAAATATTTGGACACTGACACAAGTTTGTTATTTTGGCTGTTTGCCAAATAATATGAATGCAGTGTCTCAGCTTGAATGAGAGGGTATTCGCATCCTAATTGGCTGAAGGGTTTAGGAATTACAGCTTTAATATGTAGCTCCTCCTTTTTCAAGGGAGCAAAAGTATATGGACAATTGACTAAAAATTTTTTATGGACAGGTGTGGGCCATTCCTTTAATATTTTTTTCATCAATTTAAGCAGGTAAAAGGTCTGGAGTTGATTCGAGGTGTGGCATTCGCATTTGGAAGCTGGTCAGACATCAGAGAGCTAGCAGGGACATTAGGAATGGCCAAATCAACAGAAAGTGTAGAATACTCTCCAGTAGGTAGACATATCTTTATCCAAGTCTACCATAAAGACATGACTTCACAAAAGCAAATACAAAGGGTTCACCACAAGGTGCAAACTATTCATAAGCCCCAAGAATAGTAAGACCACATTACGCTTTGCTGAAAAACATCTAAAAAAAAGCCAGCCCAGTTCTGGAACAGCATTGTTTGGGCAGATAAAATGAAGATCAACCTCTACCAGAAGGATGGGAAAAAAAACTATGTAGGAAGCTTGGAATGGCTCATGATCCGAATCAGACCACATTATCTGTAAAACATGGTGGAGGCAGTGTGGTGGCATGGGCATGCATGGCTTCCAATGGCACGGGGTCACTGGTGTTCATTGATGATGTGACAGAAGCAGCAGGAATAACCTGAAGTGTATAGTGATATATTGTCTGCCCAGATTCAGCGTAATTCAGTGACGTTGATTGGACAACGCTTTTCTTTACAGATGGACAATGACTCCAAACACACTGCGAAAGCAACCCAGGAGTTTTTTTAAGACAAAGAAGTGGAATATTCTTTAACTCCTTCGTGACAAAGGCTGATTTTATTTTTCGTACTCTTCGTGACAACGACTATTTTAACATTTCTGCGCTGCTCGTGTTTAGCTGTAATTTTCTTCTTTCCCGTTTACTGAACCCACACACGTTATATATTGTTTTTTTCAGGACAAGTAAGAAAAAGTCCTTGTTTTGATTGTATCTGTCACGCACAGCGAGGTAGGAGACAGTGGTGCAGGTAGGACACAAGGTACGGATAAGTACAAGTTCAGGTTCAAGCCGAGGTCAGGGTACCAGAGATCACGAAATACGAATGACAAGCCGAGGTCAGGGATCCAGAGGTCATGAGAAACGAATAACAAGCCGGGGTCAATAACAGAAAACACGAACCAGAACGCGCACTGAGGAGTAACACTATAGGAATAGGTAAGACCATCAGAGGACAAGGTTTGAATGTCCACTGGGAGTTTATAAAGGAAGAGGAAGTGACTAGGCACCAATTGGAGCAATTGGCGCCAAAATATGAACAGGCTGATGTCACTTCCTGTTAGGTGGAATCCGGCAGCCATCTTGAGTGTGGCTAGGCGGTAGCCTATAAGTATAGGTGCCTGCGGTTCTGGGTCTAACCTCTCCTCCGTGGAGGTTGCTGTGGATGGTAGGTAGCAGAAGGGGGTCTCCCTCTCCTCCTTGGAGGCTGCTGTGGCTGCAGGCTGGCAGAGGGTGGTTTCCCTCTCCTCCGTGGAAGCCGCTCCTTCGTACCAGCGGCTGCTGATCCAGGTTGGTGACAGTATCATATTATTTACTATTAAAAAAGTATAAAATATGGTGGAAAATTTAGAAAGAAAGGACTTTTTCTTACTTTTAGTTGAAAAATCTTTTACTCATCTATAAAAGGGAATGAAAAAACCTGCTAAATAGATTCTACTATTCGTCCTGAGTTTAGAAATACCCAGTGTTATTTTGCTTTTTTTTTCTGCACATTATGGGGCAATAAGTACATGTAGCATTTTGCTATTTCAAAACCATTTTTTCCAAATCTGGTAATTCTTCCGCCCATGTGCCATTTCGGGTATCTTTGAAGCCGGCCAATGCAATTTACCTTTAACTCTTTCCCTGCACTAATCTGACCACCAGTCTTTGTCAAACTTTGTCAAAGTAATTTTTTTGCATTTTGTTTTCACACACATTTTACTTCAGGTATGAATTAACAGGTTCTGGTATATGTCACTCACTGTCACCCCAATATCTCTCACCCCAATATGTGTTCAGCAACATCTCCTCGGTACAGCGATATCTCACATGAATGGGTCTGCCTGGCTGTTTGGGGACAAAAGGGCCACATTTGGGGCATGCGCATTTTTCAATGTTGAACCTTGGCATTTGGTGATCCACTGCCCGGCCATTTCAGTGTGCCCCAAAAAACCATATATTTCTGAAAAACAGACACCCCTGGGTATTTCAAATGCTGGTATTTTAACTGTTTGCATGCACACATTTTACCACCAGCATTTTTTACAGGTTGCAGTAGTATTTTTTGTGTGTATTTTTACCCACACACCTAATTTAGGTATGAATTTACAGTTCCTGGTATATGTTGCTGTCACATGACACCCCAATATGTGTTCAGCAACATCTCCTGAGTACAGTGATACCCTACATGCATGGGTTTGTCGGGTATTTGGGAACTAAAAGGCCACATTTGCGACGTGTGCATTTTTTTTATTGGAAATTAGATGTGTGGCCATCCTTCCCCCTGTGTTAATTGGGACATTGTTGAACCCGGCAAATTCAATTTACCCCATCAAATCATACATTTTTATATATACCAGTATTTTAGCTCTTTCCATGCGAGAATTGTTTTAAGCTGATGTGCTAATTTTAGGACTTGCTCACAAAGTATATATTTTTTATATATATATATATATATATTTATTTAATTTTTTGCCTTTTTTTATTTATGTTTTTTTTTCATTTTTTGGAAGTTGAAGGTTCCCCTGATGGTGACATCACTGGGAAATAATTTTTACATTTTACTGTTTTTTTTTTTACATTAACTAATTAACAAAATTTTTTATTTTTTTTTATTTATTTTACTAATCACACTGTGATTAGAAAGCTGGGCTCCATTGACTTTTTCATGACATGACAATTCTTTTCAACTCTACCCTTACAAAAAATTACTGCAGTTTTTCTGAAGTAATACTGCACTTTTACTGAAGTATTACTGCACATTTACTGCACTTTTTTTTTTTATATTGCAAACCTACAGTTGTACTTCAATGTACTGCAGCTTTATTGCATTTGTACTTCCGTACAAAAATAACTGCAGTAAAACTGCAGTACAGTGAAGTACAAATGCAGTAAAACTGCAGTAAAAGTGCAGTATTGCAGTTTTTTTCATGTCCAAAAAACTGCAGTATTACTTCAGAAAAACTGCAGTAATTTTTTCGTAAGGGATTTGTTGTTTTTTTAAAGGGCGCTGCCATCTTGCGAGTGGCAAAATCACTCGTAGTGGCGGTTGTGACCGCTCTCTGGAACGGTCATGGCGAGTCCTGGGGTAGGAGTTCGGTGTTGCTGAATGCCTTGTGATTGAGGAGGGGCCAGACACGGCCCCTCATGCCGATCGCAGTGTTGCTGTAATGCCTCGACGTTGATGTTTGGGTGCAGAAAGCGAACCTAGCTCGCTTTCTGCACCCGTTTAAAGTCATGACGGTCCTGGCACGTCAATTGTTATTAACCCTTCGTTTTCGGGTGACATGCCAGGGCCATCAATTGTCATTAAGGGGTTAATGGCCGAGTCAATCACCTGATTTCACCCCGATCAAGCATGTATTTCACTGGCTAAAGACAAAACTTAAGGCAGAAAGACCCACAAACAAGCAGCTGAACACAGTTGCGATAAAAGCCTATCAACATATCACAAAGGAGGAAATATTAAATCCTAAAAAAAAACCATTTTATTAATGATTGTGTTGACTTGTCCAATTACATTTGAGCCCCTGAAATAAGAGGACTGTGTATGAAAATGGTTGCAATTCCTAAATGTTTCATACAATATTTTTGTTTTAAAGCTGTAAGTCTGCACTTCAATTGGGTTACGATTGTTTCATTACAAATCCAATGCAGTGGCAAACAGAGCCAAAAATATAAAAATTGTGTTAGTAATAACTGTATATAAAAATGTAAACCCCTCTACATTGTAAGCTCGTTTGAGCAGGGCCCTCCTCACCTGTTGTTTCTGTTAGTCAATTTGTTATATTACACGCTACTTGTTATGTCCGGTTTACCCATTGTACAGCGCTACAGCATTTGATGGCGCTATACAAAACAATAAATAATAATAATAATAATACAAGTGTATTTAAGCCTGAGTAAAAACAGTGTTATTGTTACAGAGCTACCTTACAACCAATATGAGATTACAGATATTACAGATGCAATTTGGTAGAATGCCATTTGAAGTCAAGATTGAGTTCTAGGAGCTTTTCAAAATAATCAGCATTTAAAAAATATATGTTTCTTATTCAGATTCCAAAATCTCAGTGCTCAGAAAATTGTTTGCCGGGTTACAGGAAAGCCCCGGGGTCTGGGATCCATTCCTGCTGCTATGACTGCGTCCTGTGCTCAGAGGGAGAAATCTCCAGTATGACCGGTATATCCTATCTGATACTCTGATACTCTTACCAAAAAAATAATGTTTACCTGATTAATAGAGAGAAAGCCCCGAAATCCACTGCATGTTCTGAACAAATCAGCCGACTCTGTATTACTCCCATTCCCATCACAGATTGAAACCACAGGCCGTACACCGACACCCAGACACAAGAGCACGGAGATATTACAAGAGCAGGCGGACAACCATTAGAAAGACAAATACCTGCAGTATAATCCTGACTATGGATGGTTATTTTGTTCTCATTAACCGTACTGCAGAATAAATGTCAGTAATCTGCCTGAGGTTATTTCTGGATCCAGCCATCTTTTCATTTTTTTGATGATTTACATCTTTTACATCTTTTTATTAGTTAAATCTGTTTCATGAAATTCAAGATTGTGTATTTTTATTTTTTACAGACAGTGAAAACTGCATAAAATGCGCACATAATGAATGGCCCAATGAGAAGAAGGATCTGTGTCTTCCCAAATTGGAAGAGTTTTTGTCCTATGATGATGCTGTTGCTATAGCATTTACATCAATCTCAATGTTATTTTGTCTTCTAACTGTTATAGTATCAGGGATTTTTGTTTCATATAAAAATACCCCAATAATAAAAGCCAATAACTGGAGCCTCAGCCTAATCCTCCTGGTCTCCATCATGACGAGCTTCCTTTGTGTCTTTCTGTTCCTTGGTCGTCCTTTGGATATAACCTGCATACTACGCCAAACTGTTTTTGGAGTTGCCTTCTCATTAGCCGTGTCTTCTGTGCTTTCCAAGACTATCATGATTTGTGTCGCTTTTAAAGCCACGAAACCTGGCAGTTTCTGGAGAAAATGTCTTGGAATCAAACTGTCTCGTTCAGTTGTCTTGTTTGGCTCATCTGTCCAAGTTATAATTATTATTTTTTGGTTGTCCATTTCCCCCCCATTTCAGGAGCTGGACATGCACTCTTATCAGGGAAAGATCATCGTTCAGTGTAACGAGGGCTCGGTTATCGCCTTCTACTGTGTCCTGGGTTATATGGGGCTTCTGGCAGCTCTTAGTTTTATTATAGCCTTTTTAGCCAGGACATTACCGGACAGTTTTAATGAGGCCAAGTACATCACCTTCAGCATGCTGGTGTTCTGCAGCGTTTGGATTGCGATGATCCCGGCCTATCTGAGCACCAAAGGAAAGAACATGGTGGCCGTAGAGGTTTTTGCCATACTGACTTCAAGTGCTGGACTTTTAGGATGTATATTTTTTGCAAAATGTTATATAATTATATTTAGACCAGAAATTAACTCAAAAACACGATTGTTTTATAGCAGGAATAACAATCTGTAGATAAAATAAAGGTTAATACAGTTGCGGAATTTAATGTCTTAATACCCTAAGGGTTTGCTATGGCATCTTAAGTGAAATAGCTTATATCAATATTTGCACCAGCGAGACATTTTCAGTGACAGACTGAAGTCTGCATTACTGATTTCATGTATACTATGCTGGGATCGCTAATGACTGCCCTCTGCTGGCTAATCACAGGTACAACCCTTTATTAAGATTCATCACTTTCCAATCATTTTGGAAGAGTATGCTGCTGCACAGGGCAGATTGTATCCGACGGGCAGATTCTCTTAGCTCGCTATATGCTCCCCTGTGGTTAAGGTAATATTTAACCCGTTTGCTGCTGGTGTGGAGAGATGTAAAGCTGGGTAACAGTATTCCTTGGGTTTGTATGGAGGGTTGTAGTTATACTCCTGACCATGTATATATTTATATAGATATATATCAAATTAGAACAAAAGGGTTAATGTTCGGTTTCCATAGTTATAGGGGTGATTTAAAGTGACAGACCTAATGTCTCATGTTTAGATTATACTATTTGTCCTGAGTTTAGAAATACCTAATGTTTTCATGGGTTTTTTTTGCTTTTTTCTACAAGTTATTGGGCAAAAAGTACAAGTAGGATTTTGCTATTTCAAAACCAATTTGTTTCCAAATCCAGTAATTCTTCCCTCATGTTCTATTTTGGGTATCTTTGAAGCCGGCCAATGCAATTTACCCCATCACACTAGACACCTCAAGGTATTTCAAATGCCAGTACTGTAACATCCATGCATGAGATTCTACCACCAGCCTTTGTCATAGTTTGTGGTATTCATTTTTTTTGTATTTTTTTCACACAAATTACACTATAGGTATAAATTTATAGCTCCAGGTATACGTTATTATCAAACAACACTTCGATATGTGTTCAGCAACATTTCCCGAGAACAGTGATACCACCCATGCATGGGTTTGCCTGGTGTTTGGGAGCGTAAAGGCCACATTTGGAAGTGCACTTTTCCCCCCATTTTGGTCAGTCTGTGCCTACGCCCTATCTTTGAACCCGGCCACTCCAATTTACTGAAATGCTTTTACTTTAACTCTTTCCAGATTTTGGTGAAGATACAGTGCTAACTAACCCAAAACTTTATTTTTTTATTGTATTTTATTTTGGATTTTTTTTTACTTTTTGCTGGAACTGGATGGTTCCTCTGATGCATAATTATTTTTTATGTTTTTTTTATTATTATTTCAATATTTGACTAAGCACATTATGATTAGAAAGCTGGGCTCCATTGACTTGCATGGTTGAATACAGTACCTGTATTGAAACTGCACGTGAAGCCAGAGTTCTCAAGAGACTCTAGCGAACTTTTCCAACTTTGTTATTTTTTTAAAGGACGCGCTGCCAGTTTCAGTTAACAAAATAACAGCACTGACCTGAATGTCCAGGGTGATTCCAGGTCAAATGCTGTGAGTTAAGTAACAGCAGCAGTTAAAAACTGTCAAAAGTGGGCAGATGGTTATCAGATCACTCCTGGCCAATAGGAGTGATCTGATCATTATGACAGCCCCTGGATGATCCTGCCTTAGAAAGAGAGAGGGGTCTAGTCCTGGCGCCTAGGTGTTTGTCAGCCTGTTACATCTACATCTACGCGGGGGCGCTGCTGCTGTCTGCCCAGGAGTCTGTGCAGACCAGCACAGCCACTCCGAGCTTGCCCTCGAGCCTCCCACGGAGTGATCCTGTAGGCTGAAAACGCGGTTGCAGGAAAACCAGCAATAGCGTTTTCAGCTGCCACAGACAGCTTCAGGGAAGGGGGTGATGTGTTGATTGTGTCCCCACACAAGTGTGGGGACCTGACACAACACCCCCCTGCTGCCTGATCGCTCAATGAGAGCGACAGTGCAGTGTTAACCCCTTCAATGCCGCATTGATCGTGGCATTTTAGGGGTTAATTCTCGTTTTGTACGGGCTCTGCTGCTGCTGGTGGTCTGCCTGGAAGCCCAGGCAGACCAGCAACAGCAAAAACGAGCCCCCACAAGCCTTGTTATGACTCCTGTAGGCATGGAAGCCTACAGCAGTCATCAGAGACTCCCCCCTGCAATGGCTGGTCTATAGATCAGCAATTATGTCCCAGCTGTGATGATGGAACATCAGCATTGAAAGAGTAAAAAAAAAAAAAAATAAAAAAAATAATAAATATATATATATATATATATATATATATATATATATATTTTATTTTTTTTTAAAAAACAGCACTGACCTGAAAGTCCAGGGTGCTTCCAGGTCAAATGCTGTGATTTTAGTAAGTGGGCTGATGATGATCAGATCACTCCTGACCAACTGTTAGTTTAAAAAAAAAATCCTGGCTCCTAACTTTTTTAGCTGGCGCCTAGATTCACAACAAATTTGTCAAGCCCTGATCTAGGGTCATTATGAAAAAAAAACACAAATTAATAAAAAAATACATAATTATTAACTGATCACTTGTCGGTGACCTTTAAGTCACTGATTATTGAACGGTCTCCCTGATCAATGTCAGCGGCCTAAACTCGTTACTTTCAAGTAATCTGATTTTTTCAAAAGTTTAGAAATTGAACTGCGCTCCTTCCAGTTTTGACTCCACAATATCTGAGAATCATGACTTATGTATGCATTCGGGGTATCGCTGTACTCAGGGGGTGTTACTGAGACCTATTTTGCTCTTTCACACATCTGTTCAGAAAAATACATTTTTGTTAGACTAAATGTGGAATTGGCTGCATGGGACAGACCAATATGCCCCTAACTAGATTCCCTGAGCCGTCTAGTTTTAGGAAATGTATAGTTTTAGGGTTTAAAATGAAATATGGGAAGTCTACGTACCCGGACCCAGCAAACTGATCTGTCAAAATTCTATGTTTAAAAACTATAATGCGCATGTTCTGATTTTGACCCCCAGTGCCAAAAACACATGCCCTACCCATGTATATTCCCATCCCCATTCAAACATGCACAGGTCACTCCCATCCTCAAGAAACCCTGCCTTGATCAAAATTCCCCTGCTAACTACCGCCCCATATCGCTACTTCCAATACCATCCAAACTCTTAAGTAATCTACTACGGTCTAACCCACTTTCTATCCTCAAACTCTGCTCGACCCCCTGTAATCCGGTTTCTGCCCACAGTACTCGATCGAAACTGTTCTCACAAAAGTCACAAATGACCTTCTATTTGCTAGAAACAATGGCCACTACTCTAGCTTAATCTTACTTGACCTCTCGGCTGCTTCCGACACAGTCGACCACCCCCTCCTCCTGCAGACTCTCAGCTCTCTTGGTGTCCGTGACACTGCTCTCTCCTGGATTAACTCATATCTTTCCAACAGGTCCTCCTCTGTGTCTTTTGCTGGCGACTCCTCCTCCTCTATGCATCTGTCTGTTGTAGTACCTCAGGGCTCTGTCCTGGGTCCTCTACTATTCTCCATCTATACTTCCTCACTTGGAAAACTCATCGACAGCTATGGATTCAAACACCACCTCTATGCTGATGACACACAAATCTATCTCTCCACCCCCAATCTCTCTGGATCTGTCCTCTCTCAGATCAGCAGCTGCATCTCTTCCTGGATGGCCTCTCACCACCTCAAAATAAATATGTCTAAGACTGAGCTCCTTCTAATCCCTCCCTCTAACTCTATTCCCCTATCTGACCTTTCTATCACTGTTGGCGGTGCCATCACCACATGTCCGCTGCCTCGGAGGGACACTAGACTCTAACCTATCTTTCATCCCTCACATCAAATCACTCTCTAAATCTCTCACCCACTTACAACCTTTATCTCGCCCCACAATAACATCATTCACTACCACGCAGTCCTCATTTCCTGTTTCTCACCCCTTATCCATCTAGAACGTAAGTTCCTACGGGAGCAGGGCCCTCCATTCCTCTTGTATCTGTATGTCAATTGCTTGTCATTTTGTACTTGTCGTTATCTGTAAAATTGTTACCTTGTACAGCGCTGCAGAATCTGTTGCCGCTTTATAAATAAAGTATAATAATAATAATAATGTATATGGGGTATTCCTGTACTCGAGGGGTGTTTCTGAAGACAAATCACAAGTTGTTTCAGTAATTTTATGTAACCAGGGTAAAACATACTGAAATACTGTGTTTGGATAGAATGGGTTTGTTAAAAATGAAAAAAATTTTTTACTGCAATGTTAAAGACAGACTGGCACTAAAATGGTTAAATAAAAAGTGTTAAAATGCACCAAGTAAAATACTTTGTGATGTCATCTTTCAAAAAATATATACTTTTGTTGAGCAGTTTCTCTTTTTCTGGCTGCTACTGGGGCACAACTCCCCAAGAAACAGAGATGCGCGTCATTCATATTTAACCCTGTAAGTGGCAAAATAAATGAAAATATGAGGTGTTTCCAAAAACTGATTTTGTCTGGCCGCAACGTCCCTAATTACTCTTGTGTGAATGATAGTAAGGTGGATGGATTTATTAGTGATCACCAATCAGGTGCTATCATCTGCCATCTCAAGTGAGTCTTTTTTCCAGAGAAGTTGTACAAGGGCTCCAGCTTCACTCATCTGGAGAAGACCCAGAACACTATCCTAACTGCTAAATTCTTATAGCAACTCAAGTTATCAATTTGCTTACATTGCAAACTTGAGTCTTAATTGAAAGACACGTCTGAAGTGCTTAAACAACCTCTAGCGCTATAGGCTTGTGCTCAGTCTTCTGATATAATGCAGGGAGATTCCAGGAAGTGGGTTATTACTTCCTGGGGATTAAAGGAAGTGACATTTTATAAAAAAAAATAATTTCCTGACTATGCTAATGGTGGATGTCAGAGCTGGATAATATGAATATAACTAGAATAAAAAAGGTACATTAACACAAATTGTGCATTTCTGTATTAAATCACATTATTTAAAATTAAAATCGAATAAAATCATATCCAATCACCTCCGTGAATTAAATTTTAAAAAAACATAACAAATGCAGAAAAATCAATGATAAATTAAAAGTGCTGAATAACATTTACATCTGAGAAAACGATAAATATTATTAAAGGACATAAAACTGCCGATGAATGAAACGTCCTTCTAAAACTAACTAATACTCTAAAGACATTTGATTAAAGTCTGTGTTTGTATATTTCTGTCCATGCAGACAATTACCGGCGCTCTGCGGTTTTCTTATAATTTAAAACCAACATAGAATTGCAATCCCAAAACACAAAGTTCTGCATCTATATTGAGACTCCAATGCAATGTATGAGACCGCACTGTATAAAAAGAGCCGAGATGTTCAGGTTCATTACAATGATATCAGATGCAGCAGATGGCACTGACCCACACGGTGCTCGACTCCACCGAACCCGGCAGACACTCTCTGGCACTCGGCAGGTTACTGGGGTGCATGATGCTGATCTCTGGGTCTCTTCCATTGAAACGTCTCGTTTGTTTGTTGCTCCTGTGTGTGACGCCCTGCAAATCTGAGATCCAGAGCCCAGCACCGGCCTGTCATCTGCAAGTCATCAAACCATTTGAAGACTTTGAGTATTTTAAAGATGGGGACCTTATAATTGGAGGAGTTCTCACGGTGAATAATCAAATGAAGAATTATACTTTTTTTGGACAGGATCATTTTTCTCCCCAAATAGTCTGTATCATGTAAGTTCCCACAACTAACCATAAAAATAATATCTGCAGAACAAATTCATTTCATAGAGAGCCCAAAACTACTAAGGGAAGTGACTATGTTAAGCAGTTAATCCAGTTGCTGTCCAGGTGTTTTCATACATTACATTTGTTATTTCCCCCCTGTGTGGTATAACTTGCACACATGCTCTAGTGCTATTTTGAGGTAAATATATACATATTTATGACTTTTTATTATTACTTTTTATTAGGCTGTTTTGTGAAATTAACTTTCCACAATGTAAGATGTGGTTTTTTTTCTTGCAATATTATGAATTTTATGCTATTGACTTGATTGGGAGAGTTAATATCTTTTTGTAAATCTACCCATATAGATTTAAAAAAAATATTATGAGGATATTGGAGAAAATACGTATCTGTAAAACAGAGGTCATTGTGTTTTACACTAAGGAGCTGACATCCCCTTTTGAGAACATGATAAATGCATGCTAATGGCTACAAAGGTTAACCGAAATGTTGACTATTTTTTATTTTATTAAACCATCTCTTGAAACACGTGAAACATTAGGACTGACACTATGTAGGATTGGCAAGAAAATGAAAACACATTAGGAAAAGAAAAAGAGATTGAGAGTTTGAGGAGGGAACAGACAGAAATAGAGGGACTATACTATGTACCTCCCAAGGATTCCTATATTTCATAAGATTTTTCTCTTCAGAAGAAGTGTATAAGGTGAATTTTCGATGTCTTTTTTATGTAGATTTGTCTTTTTAAAAAAATATAGACATTTTCAATCTGTGAAGAGGGACCACATGTTGTACTGGGTGGGACCAGACTCAGCCATGACCACCACTGTCCACTGTATTCAGACATTTGCAACCATCTCAGGCAGGACTAGGAATGGGCTTGAGAGAGAAATATTTCACAAAGGTCCTTGATTTGTCTTCCGCAAGACATGCCCTACATTAAATAAATATGTGAGGGTAATTACGGCACTCACGCTAGTACTCTCTACTGACCCATGACCTGTTTTGCCATTCGTTTAAATGTAGAACCTTTGCCAGTTGATGGTAACATGGTATTCCTACAAAAGTCTAAATAAGTGATTTTATCTGGCAGACCTCTAACTATGTTCTTCTGCTTTAATCTAATTCATCTACCTTTACAGCCCAAGCCCCATGGATTACATCAATTTACTGGTCTTTCTTTTCGCCATTGAAACATTGAACAACGACCCAAACATTTTACCAAATATTACCCTGGGTTATCATATATATGATTCCTGTTTAGATGAAAGAAAAGCTGTGAAAAGCATTCTTCAGATTTTGTCTGGCCCCCGCATGACTGTCCCTAATTACTCTTGTGTGAATTCTAACAACGTGGCTGGATTTATTGGCGATCACCATTCTACTACTACCATTCCCATAGCACAGTTACTAGGGGTGTATGGATACGCACAGGTGAGTAACCTGAATGGTCTTCCATGTATTGTCTGACATTAGCATTCAGTTTCATGGTGAGATCACAACCATGTCTGACTCCAAGCTGTTATTAGAAACCTTTACTGCAGAATGTTTACACTTTTCTCTTCTGTTTTGTAGATCAGTTATGGAGCGACAGATTATGTGCTGAGTGATAGACGTGTTTATCCGCATTTCTTCCGCTCTGTTCAAAATTATCTTGTCTATAATAAAATTATTTTGAAGATTCTAAAACATTTCGGATGGACCTGGGTGGGAATACTCACGGTTGATGATGACACCGGAGAGACAGAGAGTCAGGCTCTGAGAGTGTATCTGACCAGTTATGGAATTTGTATTTCCTTCACTGTAAAAATTCGTTTATCACAAGAACTATCTGAAAATATGAAAATAATGTCAGAAACTGTTTTAATGTCATCGGCTCGAATTATTATACTCTGCGGTTCTTTCAGCACCAGGATTATTGACATTTTAACTCTGTGTCTCAAACATAAAGATATAACATTAATCCTTCCTCCTTCCTGGGCTTCCAATGAATATCTCACAGATTTCTTTGTAGAACCCCTGAATAGCAGTCTGGCCATAGAACTGCATCCTCTAGCGCTACCGGATACCGGAAGTTTCTTTGATAATATCCATCCGTCAAACCGTCCAGCAGACAAGCTTCTTGAATATATATGGGCATTGTATTATAAATGTTTATCAGAAAATTCTGAAAAGAATAGGCTTTATGAAGAGATCTATGAAATATCTCTGTGTAACTGCAGCGGGAAACCTAAATTATTTGTTAAAAATCATCTGACGGCTGGTGTTTCTCCTCGGGTGTTTATTTCAGTGAGTGCTTTAGCTAAAGCTTTGCATGACATGCACTTATTTTATAACGAGAACGCAAAAGGAAATACAATCCAAAACATCTATAAACACCAGGTATGTATGAAATACAGACTGTTTCATGTGTCAGACGCTGATGGACATACAGGAAGAATTTCTAAGGCTTTATTTAAGAATATGAATTCTGGTCAGCCTTTACACCTCATACCTCCCAACATTTCAAAATGTGAAAGAGGGGCACTTTTTTTTTTTTTAAATCTCGCGGAACCGATACAAGCAATCGCACTTTAAAATGTCGCGCTCGCATCGCCACTTAAAACACGCTTTATTTTTGTCAGCAGAGTCATGCGTATTAAAAATAACCAACACATTGAATTGAATTCCCATAAGGCTCAGCCAGACATACTACTTCCATGAAGCTGGCTGAGCGTCATGGGAAGTGCAGCAACAGTAAAGCTAGCAAGTAAATGCTAGCTGTGAACTAAAATTCCTATGATTCTCAGCCAGATGTCCACCATAATGCCGGCTGAGCATCATTGGAAGAGTAGTCCACAGCAGCAGAGATTTTTTTTTTATTAAAAAAGGCGAATGTTGGACTCCCTCCTTTGATTTTGGAATCAAAACATTTGCTACTGCAAAAATTTATAGATTAAAAAGTTCCATTTTATTCAGTGGAAGAAAACAGAGATCACGATATTCTTTTCAAGAAACTTTTATTTCTTTATTAATTCGTGTAAACAATTTTTTCATATTTAATAAAAGCTATGATTGAGAAATTTTTGTTTTTTATTTCCTTTTATTTCTTCATTCTTCATGTCATACTTTGCACAAGGTGCTGGAAACAGCAAGTTCTACTTACCGAGAGCTTCTTTTCCCTGCCATCCCAGGTGACACTAAGGATAGACTCCTCCTCTGTACCTGAGATAGGGCAGGACTCAAAAAACTTTAATAGCCCCTCCCCTCCTACTAACCCCAGTGTTTTTTCCTGCCCTACATCAGGTAGGGAGGACTCGTCATCCCTTTTGTTATTTTCTCCGGCTCTAGGTGGAGCCGTGTTCCCTGGACTAAGCCCCCTTCCTGTGAGATACCCTGCACCTTAAGCCGGCTGGCTGGTGCTGTGCTGCCCAGCGCTTTTCTGCCTGTACCTCAGGTGCCGTTGTCCCAGCGGTGTCCACGGATGCGGCGCCCTCGTGCCGGCGGTGTCCACGGCTGCGGCGCCCGCGGCTGCGGCGCCCGCGGCGCCCGTGTCCCGGCGGCGGCTGTGGCATCCGCGCCCCGCCAGTCATCCTGGTCTGCTGTTGCAGTCGCCAGGGTAGAGCCGGTGCACCTCTTCCTCCCAGGGAGGCTTGACGGTCACTGAATCAGCGGCTTAACGCCGATATTGCGGAGTGCTGATGGCGGCCATAATGGCGGTGGCCAACTTCCGGTCCGGGCTCTCGCACTTCCTGTAGTGCGTTCCAAGCCTCGTTTTCACTCAAGATTTGAATTTTTGGCGCCAATCCTCCGCTGTTGCGGATTACTGCCTGATTTCAGCCCCTTTTTCATTATATATGAAAGGTAGGTGATTTTATTTCTTTGTGTGTTCCTGCTGTTTGCTTTTGGCTGGGTGCTGTTGCATCTTTAGATATGTCAGCCCCGGATAACTCTGAGCCGCCCTCTGTTGAGGACAAGCCTAAGAAAGCTGTTACTAAGTCCAAGCATGCCCAATGTTCCGGGTGTCATAAGGCTTTGCAGGATTCTAGGAAGAAGCTCTGCTCCGCTTGCCTGAGGTCTGTAGCGGATTCTGAGACATCTGGGGGTAGAGAGTTCTTGACCTGGCTTAAAGAGGAGATGCAGTCTACCTTCTCTGCCTTCCGTCAGACCGTTCCTGTTCCTGCCTATCACCACCTTCCAGCAGTGCTAGACCCCGCTCTCCTGGGACATCGGCCTTTGTTTTCTGACTCTGAATTTGACTATTCAGAGGTTGAAGAAGGTTCCTCGGAGGAAGGAGAGATCCGGGAGGAGAGTTCTTTTTTGTTCCCGGTGGAAGAAATTGAGACTTTGATTTCCTCTGTTAGGTCAGCCATGCATTTGGAGGAGTCCTCCACCCAGAAGAGTGACCCATTCTTTGGTGCCAGCTTCTCCAAGAAGTCCGCCTCTTTTCCTGTTCATCCTGCGCTATCTGACATTATCAAGCAGGAATGGCACCACCCGGAAAGGAGGGTTAACCTGTCCAGAAGGGTTAAGCGCATGTTTCCCTTTGATGAAGACTTTACTCAGTTCTATGCTACCCCGCTGGTAGACACTGCTGTTATGAGGGTCTCCAGAAAGACTGCTTTACCGCTTGAGGATGGCTCTCATTTCTCTGACCAGATGGAAAAGAAAGCCGAGGCTGCAGTAAAGAAATCTTTTGAGGCTTCTGCTGCTGTCCTTAAACCATTGCTTCTGCCTCAGTTTCCAGAGCAGTCAAGATTTGGCTCTCCCAGATCGAGGAGGATATTGCTGCCAAAACCCCCAGGGAGACTATTCTCAAGAATGTTGCTGCAGTGAGATTGGCCGTGGATTCTCTCTGTGATGCCTCCATTGAAAACATCAGAATGACAGCCAGAGCTTCGGCGCTTTCAGTTGCAGCTAGAAGGGCCTTGTGGCTTAAGGCCTGGGCGGCGGATAATGCCTCTAAAAACAGGCTTCTTAATATCCCTTTTAAGAGTAAGACTTTATTCGGGGAAGAGCTGGAGTCCCTTTTGGAGAAAACCACAGGGGACAAGCATTGGATGCCTCAGCGAAAGCCTCCTTCTAAAAGACGGCAGTCCTTTCAGCCATTCTTCCCGGGACAATCTAGGGGCCATAGTTCTAGATTCAACCCCTCGTCCAGAGAACAGAACTTCCGAGGCAGATTCCCTCGAGGGAGGGGGAGATTTGACAGACTCGCCTTTCCCAAAGCGTTTCAAGACCCCAAGAGCTCTGCATGACGCCTCCTCCATTCCGGTGGGAGGAAGGCTCTGATTTTTCAGGGACAATTGGTTCTCACTCCCCCGAGACCCTTGGGTAAGAGACATTGTATTGCACGGCTATCGTCTTCAATTCAGGACCAGACCTTCAGACCGTTTTTGGATCTCCCACCTTCCTCCAGACCAGGCAAGGCGGTCGGTCCTGTTATCCACAGGTCTTTGTCTCATCATAGACTTACGCTTTTTGAACGGTCACCTTCAGTTTGTCCGGTTCAAGATGGAAACCGTGAGATCCACCCTCGACACCTTATGCCTCAACGATTTCATGGCTTCATTGGATCTGAAGGATGCATATTTCCACGTTCCCATCCATCCATCCAGCGCATCAATGTTTCCTGAGAGTGGCGATTCCTCGAGGTTCGGCTGTCCAGCATTTTCAGTTTCAAGCCCTTCCATTCGGATTGTCGGCGGCCCCAAGAGTCTTCACAAAACTTTTGACAGTCGTGGCAGCACATTTCCGGGTTCAGGGAATTTCGGTCATTCCTTATCTGGACGATTGGCTTATCCATGCCCGGACGGCGCAGATTCTTCGGGTTCACCTTTCCATGGTGGTCGACACGTTACAAGATCTCGGCTGGATTCTGAACTGGGACAAATCCTGCACCATTCCCTCTCAACAACTGATGTTTCTGGGCCCGTTCCTCAGCATGGGCACCCTGACTGGTCTGCAGCTACACAGCCCCATATTCAACAAACTTTAGTGCTCTGTGTGTTCTGACACTTTTCTATTAGAACCAGCAATAACTTTTTCAGCAATTTGAGCTACAGTAAGGATTTGACGGAACAGCCTTCGCCCCACACGTGCATTAACCAGCCTTAGCTGCCCATGACCCTGTAGTCTGTTCACTGTTTTTGCTTCATTGGACCACTTTTGATAGGTGCTGACCACTGCAGACCAGGAACACCCCACAAGAGCTGCAGTTTTGGAGATGCTCTGACTCAATTGTCAAGCCATCACAATTAAGCCCTTGTCAAAGTTGCTTATATGCTTACACTTTTTTGTGCTTCCAACACATCACTTTGATGAAGAAAGGTTCACTTGCTGTCTAATACATCCCACCCACTTACAAGCACCATGATAACAAAATTATCAGTGTTATTCACTTCACCTGTCAGTGGTCATAATGTTATGGCTGATTGGTGTATATGGACAGAGGTCTTGGTGTATATGGACAAATGATGAACATCAAAAAGTTAAAAGCAAAACCCACTGTTTTGTAGTTTTATATATTTCTTCCACAAGTTAGGTGTCACTGAAGGGAAATCTTGCTTTATTATCAGCAGAATCCCTTGAGAATATACAGAGATTTGGGTAATTTTATTAGACAGCAAATATCTGAAATATTGCATTATATTGTTTGCAATTTTTGAACTTCGTCTTGGGACAGAGAGGGGTTTTTTAAAATTATATTTCTAGCGAAAGCACCTTGTTTGGTACCTATTTTAACATTTATTAGTATTTAATATTATTACACACATGGTACAGGAAGAGGGGCAATCTTCAAATTGAAAAAGGGCATGAAAAGGCTTAGGGTATTACACATGCAGCATTAAAGAGAAGTGAAATAGCATTTAATGTCTATGAGTTCCTTGCAAATGATTGCAACGTATTAGAAGCCTTTATGGTGTATATTATTGTGTATTTTATATAATTGTTACTTGCTACCTCTTAAGTTATATTGCCATTCTAACACTAATTGCAGCTCACATGCAAAATCCAATGTTGTTATTTACCAAAGAACAATATTTTCTTCTAAATTGTGCCTTCATGGTGACCCTGGTGCTGTTGGTTCTAACGATGTGCTGTAGACTGATGAAGGGTTGATGCTAGTTAATGATATGAAGTTCCAGTAGATGAATAATAGGTCTATTTTAGTCGAGTGGTTGGGTGGGTTCTGTTGTAGAATGGGAGGTATTTTTATTTTCTTGATTAATGACGTAGAAGAAAACTCTCCTACATTGTGACTGTGAATGTCCTCTTGTTTTGTTCTAAATCATTTTTAACAGTTGCATCGCTATATAAAAAGGATAACATCTGCATCTCAGTTGGGCCGCACATTATACGATGAACATGGAGAATTTGCATACCATTACACAATTACAAATTGGGTGTTTTTATCAAATAAGTCTGCATTTAGAAACATTGTTGGTAACTTCACTGAGTGGGCTCCAGATGGTCAGCAGCTCATCATTGACTCGCATTCCGTAATATGGAGGAACAAAGACAACCGGGTAAGGGGGGGATTATTGTTTTTGTTTTCCTACATTAAAATTAAACTACATTTCTATAAACTTTACAGGCATAGAGTATATTAAAAATAATTTAACAGAAATAATATATACTCACCAGCACCATACATCCTAAAGATGGTAAAAGAAACCCACTTTGACGGTGTAATGGTTCTAACTTGTGAAAAACCCTGTAGCATGAGGGCCATAAACGTCACACTTAAGACTGACCATCCTAATCACCCACTAACCAGACCTCCCAGCCAGACCTCGCTAAGCCAGGCTCTGGAAAACCTCCCCCAGACAACACACAAATGTCCAGGCAAGTATTTCCTCACTTACCTCAGGGATACCTCAAGTCTTTTTTAGGGGATCTCCTTGCCCTGGGAGCATAGAGGAAATTCTTCTTTCCACAACAGTCTCTGATCGCCAGGCTCTAGGTTTTAATGCCCAGCACCTATGCCTGATGCAGACCACATAGGAATCATAGACTGGATCCTGCAAAGCTCTAGTCTCTTGGAAAAGCCACAATGGATCCAAGCTGTTAGTCCTAAAAAAAACATGTACCTGCACCCCAACCATTTGCTCATTCTTTATTAATTTATAAGAGTGGCTCAAACAAGAACTATTTTTTTTCCTGTTTGTAGATTCCAAGGTCTCAGTGTTCAGAGAACTGTTTGCTTGGATATCGAAAAGTTCTGAGACCTGGAGCACAAATCTGCTGCTACGACTGTGTCCGGTGCTCAGAGGGAGAGATATCCAATAGATCTGGTATAATAGATTATACACATAATTTACTCATAGTAGGTGTGTAGGAATGAACGCCTGCTCCTGGTAAGGTAGAAGGTGGAGTTGGGAGGTATTGAGAGCCACACGGAGGGGTAGGTATAGCTTTAAGTGATCAAAATAATAGACAAACAAGACTGGGTTGACTAGAGCTGGGCATAACCTCCCCCACCCGGGGGGAGCAGAAAAACTACTTGGCAGCCGACAACCAGCTGTGATACCCAGCACCTTACAGATATTATGAGAAAGACCTTTTTACACAAGCTCCAACCTCCATGCTTCTGCACACAGCTGGTTCACTTTCACAAATGCGCCTCTTAGTGCACTAAAACACCAACATTAAAAACATAAAAATTTGTAACGGTTTAACTCCTTAATGCATTGTTTTCAATGGGTTTAGGAACTGTACATTTACTCAAGAAATCTACTTATAGTGGGGTTTTGTTTTTGTTCCTTGTTTGGTCTTTGAGCTCCTCCGGTACATTTACTTCCATGTGAGATGAGTGGACCAGATTCTTGGCAAAAGTGGTAGAGGTTAGTGCAGCAAGTGATTTGAAACAGGCATGGGATAGGCATATGATTCCTGAAACTAAAACAATGCGAAGGAAAATTGGGGCGATTAGATTTGGGGCTATTTTTGTTTGTTATTTTCAGTTCAAATCTAAGAAATGTAAACAAAAAGAAGTAATTTAACCCCTTAAGGACCGGGCTAATTTTTCGTTTTGTACCCTGTGGGACCGAGGCTGTTTTGACACTTTTGTGGTGCTTGTGTTCAGCAGTAATTTTCTCCTCACCCATTTAGTGTACCCACATAAGTTATATATTGTTTTTTTCAGGACAAGATGGGCTTTCTTCAGATACCATTATTTTGATCGTATCATCTTATTTACTATAAAAAAAATTAAAAAAACATGGTGAAAAATTGAAAAAAAACACATTTTATGACTTTTATTTGAAAAATCTTTTACTCACCTAAAAAAGCAAGTAAAAAAACTAGCTAAATAGATTCTACTACTTGTCCTGAGTTTAGAAATACCCAATGTTTTTATGTTTTTTTGCTGTTTTTTGTAAGTTATAGGGCAATAAGTACAAGCAGCGTTTTATGATTTCCAAATCTTTTTTAACAAATCTGGTCAGTCTGCCTCCATCTCCTCTTTGGAACATCTTTGAAGCCGGTTAACTCAATTTAACCCATTCAAACCATATATTTTTGAAAACTAGACACCCCAGGGTATTCCAAATGCTGTTATTTTTAACCCTTTCCATGCACCAATTATACAACTACACTTTGTCAAACTTTGTAATAGTAATTTTTTTTATTTTTTTTCCCACACAAATTGTACTTTAGTTATAGATATACAGGTGCTGGTATATGTCACTGTCAAACAACACCCCAATATGTGTTCAGCAACATCTCCTGAGTACAGCGATACCCCACATGCATGGGTTTGTCAGATTGTTTGGCTGGTAAAAGGCTACTTTTGGGGCATGCGTAATTCAGGTGGTCATTTGGTCATTGTGCCTCCCTCTCCTCTTTGGAATATCTTTGAAGCCGGTTAACTCAATTTAACCCATTCAAACCATATATTTTTGAAAACTAGACACCCCAGGGTATTCCAAATGCTGTTATTTTAACCCTTTCCATGCACCAATTATAGAACTACACTTTGTCAAACTTTGTAATAGTAATTTTTTTTATTTTTTTTCACACAAATTGTACTTTAGTTATAGATATACAGGTCCTGGTATATGCCACTGTCAAACAACACGCCAATGTGTGTTCAGGAACATCTCCTGAGTGCAGTGATACCCGACATGCATGGGTTTGGCGGGTTGTTTCAGATTTAAAATGCCACATTTGGGAAGTGCGCTTTTTTTCCCCATTTTGGTCAGTCTGTACCTATGCCCTATCTTTGAGCTAGGCCACTCCAATTTACCCCATCAGCCATTTTTTTTATATATTAGACACCCCTTGGGTATTTGAAGTGCTTTTATTTTAACTCTTTGTTGAGATTTTTGAGAAATTTTAGCACTTGCTCAAAATAATAAACTTTATTTTTTAATTTTATTTTATTTTTTTAATACTTTTTTTATATTTTTTTTTACACATTTTGCTGGTACTGGATGGTTCATCTAGTGACATCACTGCATAATTATTTTTAAATGTTAGCACATTTTTTTTTAATTTTTTTTCCATTTTTTATTTATTTATTTATTTTTTTTAATATTTTACTAATCACATAGTGATTAGAAAGCTGGGCTCCATTGACTTGCATGGTTGAATGCAGTACCTGTATTCAACCAGCAAGTGGAGCCAGTTCTCTAGAGGGTCTGGAGACCCTCTAGCGAACTTTTTCGTCTTTATTGTTTTATTTCCCGGGCCGCCGCCATCTTGCTTGATGGCGAAGATCACCGGCAGCGGCGGCTGTGACCGCTCTCCGGAGCGGTCACAGCCCACCCAGAGGTAAGTGTTTGGTGTCGCTGGATGCCTCCTGATCGAGGCATTCCAGCGACACCTTTTAAGTTTAGGAGGCGATCGTTGATCGCCTCCTAAACGCTTTTAAAACGGGCGTCCGCCGCCATACAATGTATGGCGGCTGTTGACGCCCCGGGGAGGGGCCAGACATGGCCCCCGATGCCGATCTCGGCCTTGCTGAATGCCTCGACATCGAGGCATTGCAGCAAGGCCGTTTAAGCGAAGAAAGTGATCCTTGATCACTTTCTAAGCTTATTTAATTTTTTGACGGTTCAGGACCGTCAAAGGTCATTTAGTGACCTTCTTGTTATGACGGTCCTGAACCGGCAAAGGTCGCGAAGGGGTTAACATTAGTTAATATGGATACACTTAGTGGGAGGGAACTATATACTATATTATATTTTATGTTTAATTTACATATTGAGGCATAATGTTACTTTGTGTTATTTTTCAGACAGTGAGAACTGCATTGTTTGCCCAAGTGATAAATGGTCTAATGAGAAAAGGGATCTATGTATTCCAAAATCGGTGGAGTTTCTATCATATTTGGATGCAGTTGCTGCAGTTTTATCCTTTGCATCAATTCTGTTTTGTCTTGTAACTGTTGTAATATTACTGATCTTCATTGTCTTCAGAGATACCCCAATTGTGAAAGCCAATAACAAGAACCTCAGCTTCCTCCTCTTGGTCTCCATCATGCTGAGCTTCCTCTGTGTGTTTCTG
This sequence comes from Spea hammondii, assembly GCA_029215755.1. Taxonomy (NCBI): domain Eukaryota; kingdom Metazoa; phylum Chordata; class Amphibia; order Anura; family Pelobatidae; genus Spea; species Spea hammondii. The sequence continues at coordinate 2,347,360 of JARDYJ010000001.1, forward strand.
TTCCTCGGTCGTCCTGAGGATGTAACCTGCATGCTGCGCCAAACAGCTTTTGGAGTCCTCTTCTCATTAGCCGTGTCTTGTATTTTAAGCAAAACAATCATGATCTATATTGTTTTCAGAGCCGCGAAACCCGGCAGCTCCTGGGCAAACTGGGTCAGTGTGAAAATCTCCAATTCTATAGTACTGCTCTGCTCATCCATTCAAGTTATCATTAATATTTCCTGGTTGGCCATTTCCCCCCCATTTCAGGAGCTGGACATGCACTCTTATCAGGGAAAGATCATCATTCAGTGTAACGAAGGCTCAGTTATTGCCTTCTACTGTGTCCTGGGTTATATGGGGCTTCTGGCAGCTCTTAGTTTTATTATAGCTTTTTTAGCCAGGACATTACCGGACAGTTTTAATGAGGCCAAGTACATCACCTTCAGCATGCTGGTGTTCTGCAGCGTTTGGATTGCGATGATCCCGGCCTATCTGAGCACCAAAGGGAAGAACATGGTGACCGTAGAGATTTTTGCCATAGTGGCTTCAAGTGCAGGACTTGTAGGATGTATATTTATTCCAAAATGCTATGTAATTGTTTTTAGACAGGAATTGAATACAAAAACATATTTACTTGGAAGTAGAATTAAAGGTTTAACCAAATAGTTATAAGAACCATATTCTGAATTATATGTTTTATTATCTTATAACTGTCAATGGTCAATTTTAGAAACTTGAATTAGTTTTCTGGACATCAAAAGTCATTTTTGCACACAATACCCAATGTAGTTTTAAGAATCATATATCTTATTTAAACCAGGCAACTATTTTAACCCTTCTATCCTTTATCAGTTGCAAGAAAGGTGAGGCGTCCACATGTTGGAAATCAGAAATAAACTCAACAGCACACAAAGCAAAACACACACGACAGGAACCAAATAAACCTCTACAGACTCTCAGGCCCCATCCAGGCTGCGGAGCTGCATGTCTTTAGTTTCCTAGTCCTTGCTACAGTTTCCCTAGTCCTAGTGTGTCAGTGTTTTGTGTACATTTGCCCTGAAGCACCTGAGGAGTTCTGTTCCTCTCTCCTCTTCCCATTTCCCAGTTCATATATCCTATCCTTGCTTAAAGGAGAAGCGTCCGAGGATTCTGGCTCCTCACTCCATCCCCTGTGTTCCTTGCCTTGTTCCCTGTCCTTGTCTGGTTATGTTTCTTGTTTGGTCTCCCTGTCCCTTGCTCCTCGCTCTTTCCCCCTTGCTCGCTCTATCCCCCATGCTCGCTCTGTCCCCCTTGCTTGCTATGTTTCTCCTGTACTCTGCTCAGCTTCCCTACTCCTAGCCTGCAGCATCCTGCCCATTTCTATGTTTTATGTCTCATATCTGCTCCAGGGTGCCTGCCGGTTATTACTCTGAACTGGACAACATCCGCTGCTATGTCAGGGTGCTGGTATGTGGCTGCACAACCCTGGGTACTCGGCGCCCTGGAGGGTGTGGTCCCCCTGCATCAGGCCCTGACCACTCTGCTTCTGCGCAACGACCCCTGCTCTGGGTCATGGTAGCCGCCTGACCACGGACCCGGGACCTTACATAGACATAGTGTAGATATAATGTCTATGCCCATCGTATCAGTATAAACGAGTTAATGATTGCATTCAGAACAATTAAAAGATTCCCTTATTGGAATTCAGATGATGCAGACTTCATATATCCATCCCTCAGTCAGACATTAAGTAAACCTGTTACAGGCCTCAGTAGACGTTAAGGTTAATGACTGTTACAGGTCTCAGTAGACGTTAAGGTTAATGACTGTTACAGGCCTCAGTAGACGTTAAGGTTAAGGATTTAACTACGCACTACTAGTAGTTTCTGTTAAATAAGATTTTTTTTTATGTTTTAAGATTAGAATGTTTTTGCTATTCTGTAAAAATGATCAACAGCTTGGCCTTGGTGATTTTCCTCTCCTGATTCTCTCCTGAGTTTAAGAGATCCCAAATTGCTTCGTCTAACAGATTTGCTAAAAGGGAGGGCAGAGTAGAAGAAAGGGTTACAGCATCCGCAGCTATACCCGCCGCCACTAAAAAGGTAAATAAGATAAAGAGAACCTCAGATTCCCCTTCACCAGAGTCTGAAGAAAAGACTAATGAGCAGTAAAATGGAGAGTTTAGAATTACAAATACTGTACAAAGACTCCAAAAACACGTCTGTGGATTTTACAATAAGACCCCAGTAAGTCGGAGAAAACTGGGTTACTTTTTTCTTGCGTTTTTCATCCTGTTGTTGTTGATAACTACAATCTGTGTTGCAATTCTTCGCATTCAGTGGCATTTTATCACACAAGGCCCTGGAACCACCCTGACATGGAATCAGACCCAAATTCAACCAGGTATTGGGAATGCTAAACATGTACATAAAAGAGCTTTGATGTCTAATAATATTCCTGTGAATGTACAGGTTACAGGACTTGAACAAGGTCTGTACTGGAAACCATATCCAACGCCTAATGCAGGGGCGTCCAACCTGCGGCCCTCCAGCTGCTGCAGGACTACATCTCCCATCCTCCTCAGCCAGCCCCTTAGCTGAAAGAGCATTATGGGAGATGTAGTCCTGCAACAGCTGGAGGGCCGCAGGTTTGACGCCCCTGGCCTAATGGAAGAGTAGAATGCCCTGGGTATATCCCAAGTGGTACTTATAAAAAAAAGGTACAAGCTGTTACCCTGCCATATAAGTTGCCTTTACAGGACCACCGGAAACAACGAACATATAGAGAAAAGATGTGTTATGCTTCTCTTGGAAATTGTTATTTTATTGATTTTCAAGGCGTACGAATCTGGCCAACACCGGAAATAAAGGCTGATCAGTGTCCCCGTCCATGTACTACACAGGACAAGGTAACATATAAAGGTTATCCTATTTTTTATTTGAATACAGGACAAACTACTCAAAAAGGATTTGTCCCCTTCAGAAGGAGCGACACACGTATTGATTTTTGGGAAGATGCAGAGGAGGAGGAATATCGATTTCCTGGAGGTGTAAGACTTTATAAAGGTGCTGTTTTGTGTTCTAATTTGCTATACTCAGAATGGTGGAAACCAGAACTTTATGATGATGATGGCTATGATGCCTTGATGAAGAAACTACATGTTGAGGTACAAAATCCGGAAACGGGTGAATTATTCCTTATTACTATTATTACCCCCTGAGTGGCAGGCAAAAGGATGGAGAAAGTTATTTCGCAGTCTGACGGAATGGGATATTTGTACAATGCCGAGATTTCCCTCATTTCTGAATACATCGTATTTTAGTCACTCTTGCAAAGCAAAAGGTAATCCGTGCGGTATTACTTACGAAAGTTTGATAGAACAAGGAATATGTGATCCAGACATTCCTTCACAGGTTTATAGATGCACTTCTTGTTCATTGATAACATTTTCCGGTGGCAGCCTAAACAAATCGACCAAGGATTTTTACATTACAGCGGACTTCCTGGGTTTTTGGTGCGTACAGAAATCTAAATTTGTTCAAACAAATTATACGGTTTACTCCCTGTTTCAGAAATGTTTGACAGACAGCACCATATATGATGTGGAATCTGTGATAAAAGGTATACAGGATAAAATCAACGTATATATTGGTACTGATGACAAACCATGTGAGTATATACAGTGTAAAACAAAAAATATCGCTGATATGCCATATGCTGAAGCGGTGTGGGGAAAAAATAACACATTTGCAAATACACATTATCAACACAACATTACACAAAAAAGTGATGAATGTGAAAATGTTTTGTTAACGAGACGACGGTTGTTAAATAAAGTTTTCAGTAACAGCTGGTCATGTGCTAAGTGATGCTGTTTCTATTATTAGCCACGTCTCCGGTGCTAATGATGAAGAGTTAAGAAAGAAAGTTTTGTTGTTAAAAGATCATTGAATAATTTTTACATCTGGAGCAATGTCAGATTTTACTGTTTTAGCAGAAGAACTAAGAGCTTTAATGGTACTTAATAAGTTAACAGCTATGAGATTAACCCTTCAAGGGGAACAAATTGATACCACATTATTAAATGTGACATGGATTCAAAAACAATTAGGCTCGAGTGAAAGACAAACTGAAGTTTTAGCTCATGTATCGAAACTCAGGGTTTATGATATTAACGAACTTAAGCATAGACGAATGAGAAATCCTGATGATAGTCAGTGGGAATTGTTTTTTTCTATGAATTGATTATCCCTGGTGATGTTTATACTACTAACTGGGAACTTGATAACTTTGGACATTTGATTGATACTGCTGATGATTTAGCTTTAATGCAAATTAAACAGCCGTATGATTACATTTCCTATAAATGTGGAGAACACTTTTATGTTAAAGTTGAGAAATGTACAGAGATAGGATATCTTGTATGTGATGAAATTTATAGTGTTTTACCTTGTGGAGCTGATGGTAAGGGATCTGATTGTGAAATTACTGTGCATCCGGTAATTGCTCCCAATACTCGATGTATAGATGTATTAACGCAAAAGATACATTCTGAGTTATTACGTATAGAAATTCATGAAGGAGATTTTCCTCAATGGATGCAGAACCTTGATAAAGCTTTAACCCCTTAATGACAATTGCCGGTCCTGGCACGGCACGGAAAAGCATGTGCTTTACGACAATTGACGTGCCAGGACCGGCACGTCTTTAAACGGGTGCAGAAAGCGATCTACTATCGCTTTCTGCACCCAAAAAGCGTTGCTGAATGCCTCGACCTCGAGGCATTCAGCAACGCCGCGATCGGCACGAAGGGGCCATCTCTGGCCCCTCCACGGGGCGTCAACATCCGCCATACTTTGTATGGCGGCGGACGCCCGTTTTAAAAGCGTTTAGGAGGCGATCGACGATCGCCTCCTAAACTTAAATGGTGTCGCTGGAATGCCTCGATCAGGAGGCATCCAGCGACACCAAACACTAACCTTTTGATGGGCTGTGACCGCTCCGGAGAGCGGTCACAGCCGCAGCTGCCGGCAATCTTCGCCATCAAGGAAGATGGCCGCCGTCCTGTAACAGGAACCACAAATTTTAAAAGTTCGCTAGATGGTCCAGACCATCTAGAGAACTTTGGCTCCACTTGCAGGTTGAATACAGGTACTGCATTCACCATGCAAGTCAATGGAGCCCAGCTTTCTAATCACAGTGTGATTAGTAAAAATAAATTAAAAAATAAAATAAAATTAATAATAATTAGAAAAAAATAGTAAAAAAACAGTAAAATGTAAAAATCATTTCCCACTGATGTCACTATCAGGGGAACCTCCAATAATTAATAATAATAATAAAAAAAATATATATACATATATAAAAAATATATTTTTGTGAGCAAGTCCTAAAATTAGCATATTAGCTTAAAACAATTCTCGCATGGAAAGAGTTAAAATACTGGCATATTAAATGCCCGTGGGGTGTCTACTTTTAAAAAATGTATGATTTGATGGGGTAAATTGAATGGGCCAGGTTCAACAACGTCCCAATTAACACGGGGGGAAGGATGGCCACACATCTAATTTCCAATTAGAAAAATGCACACGTACCAAATGTGGCCTTTTAGTTCCCCCAAAAAATGACACACCCATGCATGTGGGGTATCACTGTACTCAGGAGATGTTGCTGAACACATATTGGGGTGTTGTGTGACAGCGGCATATACCAGGAGCTGTAAATTCATACATAAAGTAGGTGTGTGTGGGAAAAATACACACACAAAAATATTACTGCAAACTTTGAAAAAATGCTGGTGGTAAAATATGTGCATGCAAAGAGTTAAAATACCAGCATTTAAAATACCCTGTGGTGTCTAGTTTTGAAAAATATATGGTTTTGTTGGGCACACTGAAATGGCCCGGCTCAAAGATGTACCAAATAGGGCATGGGCAGTGGATCCCAAATGCCAAAGTTCAACATTGAAAAAAGCGCATGCCCCAAATGTGGCCCTTTTGCCCCAAAACAGCCAGGTAAAATCATTCATGTGGGGTATCGCTGCGCTCAGGAGATGTTGCTGAACACATATTGGGGTGTTTTGTGATAGTGACTACCATAAAGTTTGACAAAGACTGGTGGTAGATATGGTGCATGGAAAGAGTTAAAATACTAGCATTTGGAATACCCTGGGCTGTCTAGTTTTCAAAAATATATGACTTGATGGGGTAAATTGCATTGGCCGGGTTCAAAGATACCCGAAATGGCACATGGGGGGAAGAATTACCAGATTTGGAAAAAATGGCTTTGAAATAGCAAAACGCTACCTGTACTTATTGCTCCATAACGTGCAGAAAAAAGCAAAAAAACATAAAAACATTGGGTATTTCTAAACTCAGGACAAATAGTAGAATCTATTTAGCAGGTTTTTTCATTACCTTTTATAGATGAGTAAAAGATTTTTCAACTAAAAGTTAGAAACAGTCATTTTTTTCTAAATTTTTCACCATATTTTATAATTTTTTTAATAGTAAATAATATGATACAATCAAAACAATGTCATCTAAAGAAAGCCCTTCTTGTCCTGAAAAAAACAGTATCTAATATGTGTGGGTTCAGTAAACGGGAAAGAAGAAAATTACAGCTAAACACAAGCAGCGCAGAAATGTTAAAAAGGCCATTGTCACAAAGGGTACAAAAAGTAAAATCAGCCTTTGTCTCGAAGGGGTTAAAATCATTATGGCCTGGAATGGGAAAAGCTATTTCTTCTGTAGGAGAAGGATTAGGAAAACGGGAAATGGTATCTTTAGTAGCATTGGTAACATATTGAGTATTTTTGGGTACTTAAAACCACTGTTACTGCTAATATTTGGATTATTTTTATTTGGTGTTATATGGCGATTATTTTCTCTTTTGCCTAAAGGTAAACAAGTTTGAAGAAGATGAATGCCGTAGCTTGTGACAGGCTCATTACAAACATTTTCAATACACCTGTTTTAACTAACAGGATAGTAGTTGATGTGTGGATACACTTCCTGTTGGGTGTGGAAGTTAGAAGGAATCCAGATGTAGTAGCGTATGACCCGTTTTACCGCTGCAGGATATGTAACACCAAAATAAGTGACGTTAATAATCCTTATGTGTTTGATAATCTTGTAGGATTAGTCATAATTCCCATGATATCACAGAGATATTGGGACATTCTTTGGAATCATTATAGTCGCTGCAATGACACATCCTCACAACAAACGGAATTACAAAGCCTCCCACAGAGTCCCACAGAGACAGAATCTCAAGGTTCAGGAGACAGCAGAGTACTCATATCTACAGCTGTCTCCAGCGGTGAATAAGATACAGACTCCAGTGAATATGAAAGATTTTCTATATCACCTCCCGCTACAGTCAGTGGGTCGGTTGTTGATTCGGACACCGAAGGGAACTTTACTTTCGAGGAATCTCAAGACCAGTTACATTTTTTGGCAACTCATGGGTTCGAGGAATTTTTCTAATCCATCGTTCTTTGAATGTGTCAATAAAGACAAACAAATTTTCCAAGAAATACTTTGTTGCATCTGTATACAGAGTCTTATGTATTTCAGTTGGGTGATTTTTATCAATTGCAGAGTTCTCATGAAAATATAATTTGTGATCATGTATGGTGTTCACATTGTAAATGTTTTGTGTTTCATGAAATTGCAGAAACACCTTTCTATTTCTTTTTCACCAATAGATTTAGAATGTGGTGATTCTAATTTTGTTGATTTGTTTAAGTTAATGCTATTAGCTGGACCGAGAAATCACGATTCTTCTGCCCAGCTAAAGGAGAGGGACTGTTACAGGCCTCAGTAGAAGTTAAGGTTAATGACTGTTACAGGTCTCAGTAGAAGTTAAGGTTAATGACTGTTACAGGTCTCAGTAGAAGTTAAGGTTAAGGATTTAACTACGCAGTACTAGTAGTTTCTGTTACATAAGATTTTTTTTATGTTTTAAGATTAGAATGTTTTTGCTATTCTGTAAAAATGATCAACAGCTTGGCCTTGGTGATTTTCCTCTCCTGATTCTCTCCTGAGTATTTTATGACTGTTAGTACTCTTTTTGAGGTAGCGATACGCAGGTCTAGTTACAAAACCTTATATATATGCAGACCTTTGTTTATACTCTGGGGCAGACTGTCAGGATCACAGGTAGGAACCCAGGAGCAGCTCTCGCACAGATACTGGTAGAAACTCCATAAAGTAGGGGTCAGGCAAAAATTGTGGTCAAACAGGTCCAAGGGTCAGTATACCAGGCAGCACAGGATCGGAAACGGTGAAGACAGGCCAAGGGTCAGGTAACAGGAAAAAGGCTTTATAGCACAACAGGAGCACAGTAACTCTAGCAAATAGCACAGAACAACTGAGCAATGATAACTCGGTTGTTCAAGGTTTTTAAAGGGTGGAACTCCACCCCCTGACTGCTGCAATTAGTCTCTGCAGGTGTCCAGGATTCATTCAGTAAACCTGAACACCTGTGGAGACCATGAACAACCGCGTCCGTCTCCCCGGCAACCACAGACGCCAGAGAGGCGGTATACTGAGTGTGGGGCCGATCTTCCTCCCGGTGCGCCTCCCTGGTGTCAGTGACCGCCAGGGAGACAATACCTGAGTTGCGGGGAACGGTCCCCTATCTGATATGTCTCCTCGGCATATTAGATCGCCGTGGATACGTGGTTCCGACTGTCGGGGTTGGCCCCTCCATCCTTGGTTGCTGGGGAGATGGGACCCTGAGCGTGGGGGCCGTCTCTCCTGCCGTCACGTCTGTTACAGGGTCATCGTACCCAAGGCTGGGTACCCCTGTTTGAGGGCTGAGGAATCACCAGTCAGTCCCTCATACGGATAGCACTCAGCTATCCAGGGATCAGTCAGACCACCATTCGTAGTAAAACCAAGAAGAACTCTCTTTATTACAAACACACAGAACTTATATACAATCTCAATGCAATGTGTACCGAACCCAACCCCCAATCCCATCAGCCACATCCCATCACAAATCCCATCGGTATACAGGGGATGTATCAGGTGAGGGGATTACAGAATACAATGGGTTCCCCCACCTGTGTTATCCCCCCTGTAGTGCGGGTGCCGTCTGGGCAGACAGGGCTGTGTTGATTAAGAGCCCCAGCCAGATTATAGGATTGTCTCCTTGAAGACTGGAGTGGAAGCCACATCAGTCTCTGGGCTGGTTACACAATAATACACAATATAATATATTACCGGGTCACGGTATACGGAACCGGACACAAAAGTGCTCCGTGACCCGGCTAAACTTCATATGACACATGAGCCAGCTAGCCTGGCCCTGTCACAACGTCTCCCTTGGTTCCCGGGGAGACGGGGCATATGGTGGAGGACCCGCCCCCGTCATCATAGAGGCGGGACCTCCACCGGCAGGCAGACGACGATGAGGCGGCTGGGTGAGTCGTGCGATGCGTGACAGAACCCCCCTCCCAGGACACAGCCTCCGGAGGTCTCGAGGCGCCGGTTTATCAGGGTGGCGACGGTGGAAGGAGCGGATCCGTAAGGGGGCATGCACCTGCATGGCAGGTTCCCAGGATCACTCCTCAGGCCCATAGCCCTTCCACTGTAAGAGGTATTCCAATCGACGATAATGGATGCGAGAGTCGAGTATACATTCCACCTCATATTCCGGTTCCCCATCGACCTGGAGAGGACCAGGGTTGGTTGGTTGATGACAGGTGAAACGATCCGTTACGTAGGGCTTCAACAGGGACACATGGAAAAAAAAAAGGACCAATATATTTGGGTCCTAGTTTACCGGACGGGCAGGACAGTGCGAGATGCTTGGTGGATAGCCAGACCTTTTGTCCTTTCTGGTAAGACGGAGCAGGGTGTCGACGTCTGTCAGCCTGGTGTTTTTGTCTCTTTTGGGTGTCCTGCAGACAAAGTTTTGCTCTGAGAAATCCTTGTTGGAGGTTGTGAACCAGTTGTTCAACCTGTGGTACAGGACAGGGACTCTGCAGATCAGGGAGGGTAGACGGGTGGTACCCATAGTTGACAAAGAAGGGTGAAGTGTGGATGGAACTGTGCACATGGGTGTTGTAGGCAAATTCAGCAGCAGGAAGCAGTTTCAACCAATCGTCTTGTGAATGGGTTGTGTAGCACTGCAGGTATTGTTCCAGCGTTTGGTTTGTACGTTCCGTCTGGCCGTTTGTTTGTGGGTGAAAGGACGTGGAGAGGCGTATTTTGATTTGTAGTTGTTCGCAGAAGGCTTTCCAAAACTTCGATATGAACTGAGTGCCTCTGTCTGATATGATGGAAGCGGGGAAACCGTGGAGTCTGAATATATCCTTAAAGAACAACAGAGCGGTGTGTTTGGCTGTGGGAATGGTTTTGGTTGGGATAAAGTGAGCCATTTTCGTGAGTCTATCCACAGCAACCATGATCGTTGTATGTTTCTGAGATCGGGGCAATTCCACTATGAAGTCCACAGTCAGATGAGACCATGGGTGAGAAGGAGCAGCAAAGGTCTGTCTCCGGCCTCCGTTACCAGAGAGGGGAAAATCATGACAATGACATAATACATCTATCCGAACAGGTTCAGGAACGTACAATAGTCCCGGTTTGGGAGAAGGAATTGGACATGGGGGAGATATCCTCTTTATTTTCTCCATCAGACAGGAACGTGTGGCTAAGAATTGGTTCGGGAGCAGTGTCTTGTGACTTCGAAGGACAAGGCATGCGGGATAGGGTGTCTGCTTTGCCGTTTTTTGATCCGGGTCTGTACGTGACGTGGAACAGGAAACGGGAAAAGAAAAGAGCCCACCTGGCTTGTCGGGGGCGCAGTCTCTTGGCCATTCTGAGGTACTCCAAATTACGATGGTCAGTATAGATCGTGATGGGGGTAGTGGTGCCCTCCAAAAGATGACACCATCCCTCCAATGCATGCTTAATCGCTAGGAGTTCTTTGTCGCCTATGTCGCCATTCGGCCGGGCTAAGCCTCTGGGAGTAGAATGCGATTGGATGGAGATGGTCGTCCGTTTCACCTCTTTGGGACAATATAGCCAGGGTGGTCAATTCGGAGGCATCCACTTCCAGGTAGTACGGCTTATCAGGATCTGGAAGCGCTAGTATGGGGGCTGTGGTGAAGTGACCCTCGAGGTTTGTAAACGCTTTTTGTGCGTCTTCTGTACAGACGAATTTCGACTGGTTCTTGGTGAGATGGGTCAGAGGTTGGGCCACTCATGAGAAATTATGAATAAACTTCCTGTAGAAATTAGCAAAACCAAGAAACTTTTGTACTTCTTTTTTGTTCTGCGGAGGGGGCCAATCGGTAATGGCTTTCACCTTTTCTGGGTCCATCTCCAGGTGGCCTGGGGTTATGATAAAGCCTAGGAATTCGATAAGGGTGGCATGGAAAGTGCATTTCCAGTTTCACAAGGAGGTGATGCTGGCGTAGCCGTTCCAACGCTGTGCGTACGTGTTTTTTGTGTTCAGTTAGAGAAGAGGAGAAGATCAGGATGTCGTCCAGATATACGACTACAAACCGGTCGAGGAGATCACGGAGGACATCGTTGACCAGGTGCTCAAAGGAGACCGGGGCGTTGCAGAGCCCATAGGGCATCACTAGATACTCGAAATGACCATATCTGGTCCGGAACGCGGTTTTCCATTTGTCTTCTTTTCGTACTCGGAGTAGGTTGTATGCACCCCGTAAATCCAATTTGGTGTAGACAGAGGTGGTTTGCAGGCGTTCTAGTAATTCGGGGATCAAAGGTAGTGGGTACCATTTTTTTTATGTGATTTATGTGGAGATATCCCTTTACAAGTCCGATCTGCATCGGTTCATCCGTGGCAACAGAACGTGAGGCAGCTGTAGAGGGGGCTGTGGACGTGGTTCTACCGGTGGTGGGAAATGCACAGGCTCTCTCGTCGACGTTCTCTGAGTCGCCGATCCAATTGAATAGACAGCTGGATGAGGGCCTCCAGGGTGTTTTGAACCCCCACCCGTGCCAGCTCGTCCTTCAGGTTCTCAGAGAGTCCTAACCCGGAATTTGTCGATTAAAGTGATCTCGCTCCATCCGGTTTCTATAGCTATGCCCTTGAACTCAATGGCGTACTCCTCCACGGCCCTCCTGCCTTGTCTGCTGTTCCGTATGGCAGCCTGGGCAGTGGCCAGGCGGTTGGGATCCTCGTACAAGGCATCCAAGGCTTCGATAAAAGCGTCCCATTCGTGGAGTATAGGGCTCTGCGTATGCAACAAGTGATGAGCCCAGGCGCGAGGCTCACCAGACAGCAGGGAGATCACAGTCCTGATTTTTACATCGTCGTTATGATAGGTACGGGGCTTCATAGCGAACAATAATTGATAGTCCATCATAATCCCTCTGTACAACTTTCTATCCCCTGAGAAGCGATCAGGTAACTGTGTAGCAGGTTCAGGGTCCAGGGGAGCCCCAACAGGTCACTCTGGGTTAAGAGGCGGGACCTCCACAGGCAGGCAGACGACGACGACGACGAGACGGCTGGGTGAGTCGCGCGATGCGTGACATAGACCGAGAGACTGAAGCGAGACTTCATATCGAGACTGACTGGTATTTTTTTTTTATAATTTTTTATGCATATAAGCTTTAATAGGCATTCTATGTTATACTCTGTTTTAATTTTGAATTTCTGTAATTTTTATTATTTTTAATAAATAATGACTATTTTGAATTCTCAGTCCTTTCTTATACTTGTGCTCACGATTTCATCTATTGAATGTGAGACCTATCCACATATATAGAATTGAAATTTGGTAACTTATCACTTAGGGTGGAGAATAACCTCTTTTTAAGACATTACATGGGAGGGAATGTGTGAACCCATCACAATGAATGGCCCAATGAGAAGAAGTCTTCTGTGTCTTCCCAAATTGGAAGAGTTTTTGTCCTATGATGATACTGTTGCTATAGCATTTACATCAATCTCAAATTTATTTTGTCTTCTAACTGTTACAGTATCAGGGATTTTTGTTTCATACAAAAATACCCCAATAATAAAAGCCAATAACTGGAGCCTCAGCCTAATCCTCCTGGTCTCCATTATGACGAGCTTCCTTTGTGTCTTTCTGTTCCTTGGTCGTCCTTTGGATATAACCTGCATACTACGCCAAACTGTTTTTGGAGTTGCCTTCTCATTAGCCGTGTCTTCTGTGCTGGCCAAGACTATCATGATTTGTGTTGCTTTTAAAGCCACTAAACCTGGCAGTGTCTGGAGAAAATGTCTTGGAATCAAACTGTCTGGCTCTGTTGTCTTGTTTTGGCTCATCTGTCCAAGTTATAATTATTATTTTTTGGTTGTCCATTTCACCCCCATTTCAGGAGCTGGACATGCACTCTTATCAGGAAAGGATATTATTCAGTATAATGAGGGCTCGGTTATCGCCTTCTACTGTGTCCTGGGTTATATGGGGCTTCTGGCAGCTCTTAGTTTTATTAAAGCTTTTTTAGCCAGGACATTACCGGACAGTTTTAATGAGGCCAAGTACATCACCTTCAGCATGCTGGTGTTCTGCAGAGTTTGAATTGGATGATCCCGGCCTATCTGAGCACGAAAGGAAAGAACATGGTGACCGTAGAGATTTTTGCCATACTGGCTTCAAGTGCTGGACTTTTAGGATGTATATCTTTTGCAAAATGTTATATAATTTTATAGCAGGAATAACAATCTGTAGATATAATAAAGGTTAATACAGTCGCGGAATTTAATGTCTTAATACCCAAAGGGTTTGCTATGACATCTTAAGTGAAATAGCTTATATCAATATTTGCACCAGCGAGACATTTTCAGTGACAGACTGAAGTCTGCATTACTGATTTCACGTTGACCGATCATGTGTAGCGACACTCAGCATAAATTGTTGAGACACCAGATGGTCTATGTAGACTATGCTGGGATCTCTAATGACTGCCCTCTACTGGCTAATCACAGGTACAACCCTTTATTAACCTCTTTGTGACTCTAAGGACCCTCAGGGCAAATTAACAACTGTATTTTAGGGTTTATTTTCCCATTTCCCATTTATACTAGCTGCATATTTATGTACCAATGTTTTTAGATTTTATTAAACTTATGTAAATAATAATAAGAAAAAGGGAAATAACGACTGGAGAAAAACATAGCCAAAACATCAAAATTGCTACGACCCTGTAGTGTATCAGCTCTGGTCCTTAAGGAGTTAACACTTAGGACTGTACATGGAATATCATTAACATATGCAGAGCATGGGGTTCAGGTCAGTGGGTATGAACAGGAAACTAGTGACAGGGGAGGAGTCTGTGAGCAGGAAATAAGGTTATGAAAGGAAGAGATTCACCACTTTCCAGTCATTTTGGAAGCGTATGCTCCTGCACAGGGCAGATTATTATTATTTATTGTTTTATATAGCGCCATCAAATTCCGTAGCACTGTACAATGGGTATCCGACGGGCAGATTCTCTTAGCTCGCTATATGCTCCCCTGTGGTTAGGGTAATATTTAACCCGTTTGCTGCTGGTGTGGAGAGATGTAAAGCTGGGTAACAGTATTCCTTTCGGTTTCCATAGTTACAGGGGTGATTTAAAGTGACAGGCCTAATGTCTCATGTTTAGATTATACTATTTGTCCTGAGTTTAGAAATACCTAATGTTTTCATGTTTTGTTTTTTTTGCTTTTTTCTACAAGTTATTGGGCGAAAAGTAAAAGTAGGATTTTGCTATTTCAAAACCAGTTTGTTTCCAAATCTGATAATTTTTCCCTCATGTTCTACTTTGGTTATCTTTGAAGCCGGCCAATGCAATTTACCCAATCAAACCATATATTTTTGAAAACTAGACCCCTCAAGGTATTTCAAATGCCAGTACTGTAACAAAGTTTACAGTTTACCATAGTTTGTGGTATTAATTTTTTTTGTATTTTTTCACACAAATTACACTATAGGTATAAATTTATAGCTCCAGGTATTTCCCGAGAACAGTGATACCACCCATGCATGGATTTGCCTGGTGTTTGGGAGCGAAAAGGCCACATTTGGGAAGTGCACTTTTCCCCCCATTTTGGTCAGTCTGTGCCTACACCCTATCTTTGAACCCAGCCACTCCAATTTACCCCTTGGGTATCTGAATTGCTTTTACTTTAACTCTTTCCAGATTTTGGGGCCGATATAGTGCTAACTAACTTCACCACTTTCCAATCATTTTGGAAGCGTATGCTCCTGCACAGGGCAGATTGTATCCGACAGGCAGATTCTCTTAGCTCGCTATATGCTCCCCTGTGGTTAGGGTAATATTTCGCCCTTTGCTGCTGGTGTGGAGAGCTGTATAGCTGGGTAACAGTGTTCCCTGTGTTTGTATGCAGGGTTTTAGTTATACTCCTGACCATGTATATATTTATACAGATATATATATATAGATATATATCAAACTAGTACAAAAGGGTTAATGTTCGGTTTCCATAGTTACAGGGATGATTTAAAGTGACAGACCTAATGTCTCGTGTTTAGATTATATTATTTGTCCTTAGTTTAGAAATACCTGTTTTCATGGGTTTTTTTTGCTTTTTTCTACAAGTTATTGGGCAATAAGTACAAGTAGGATTTTGCTATTTCAAAACCAATTTGTTTCCAAATCTGGTAATTCTTCCCTCATGTTCTATTTTAGGTATCTTTGAAGCTGGCCAATGCTATTTACCCAATCAAACCATATATTTTTTAAAACAAGACACCTCAAGGTATTTGAAATGCCAGTACTGTAACCCCTTCCATGCATAAGATTCTACCACCAGCCTTTGCCAAAGTTTGTGATATTACTTTTTTGTATTTTTTTTCACACAAATTACACTATAGGTATAAATTTATAGCTCCAGGTATACGTTATTATCAAACAACACCTCGATATGTGTTCAGCAACATTTCCCGAGAACAGTGATACCACCCATGCATG
Organism: Spea hammondii; assembly: GCA_029215755.1. NCBI lineage: Eukaryota > Metazoa > Chordata > Amphibia > Anura > Pelobatidae > Spea > Spea hammondii. The sequence goes on from JARDYJ010000001.1 coordinate 2,363,256, forward strand.
GGTTTGATGCATGTCTAAAACTGAGCTCCTTCTAATCCCTCCCTCTAACTCTATTCCAAAATAAATGAAAATATGAGGAGTTTCCAAAAACTGATTTTGTCTGGCCGCAACGCCCCTAATTAATCTTGTGTGAATGATAATAAGGTGGATGGATTTATTAGTGATCACCAATCAGGTGCTACCATTCCCATAGCACAGTTATGACTGCCATCTCAAGTGAGTCTTTTTTCCAGAGAAGTTGTACAAGGGCTCCAGCTTCACTCATCTGGAGAAGACCCAGAACGCTATCCTAACTGCTAAATTCTTATAGCAACTCAAGTTATCAATTTGCTTACATTGCAAACTTGAGTCTTAATTGAAAGACACGTCTGAAGTGCTTAAACAACCTCTAGCGCTATAGGCTTGTGCTCAGTCTTCTGATATAATGCAGGGAGAGTCCAGGAAGTGGGTTATTACTTCCTGGGGATTAAAGGAAGTGACATTTTATAAAAAAAAAAATGTCCTGACTATGCTAATGGTGGATGTCAGAGCTGGATAATATGAATATAACTAGAATACAAAAGGTACATTAACACAAATTGTGCATTTCTGTATTAAATCACATTATTTAAAATTAAAATCGAATAAAATCATATCCAATCACCTCCGTGAATTAAATTTAAAAATAACCATAACATATGCAGAAAAATCAATGATAAATTAAAAGTGCTGAATAACATTTACATCTGAGAAAACGATAAATATTATTAAAGGACATAAAACTGCCGATGAATGAAACTTCCCTCTAAAACTAACTAATACTCTAAAGACATTTGATTAAAGTCTGCGTTTGTATATTTCTGTCCATGCAGACAATTACCGGCGCTCTGCGGTTTTCTTATAATTTAAAACCAACATAGAATTGCAATCCCAAAACACAAAGTCCTGCATCTATATTGAGACTCCATTGCAATGAATGAGACCGCACTGTATAAAAAGAGCCGAGATGTTCAGGTTCATTACAATGATATCAGATGCAGCAGATGGCACTGACCCACACGGTGCTCGACTCCACCGAACCCGGCAGACACTCTCTGGCACTCGGCAGGTTACTGGGGTGCATGATGCTGATCGCTGGGTCTCTTCCATTGAAACGTCTCGTTTGTTTGTTGCTCCTGTGTGTGACGCCCTGCAGATCTGAGATCCAGAGCCCAGCACCGGCCTGTCATCTGCAAGCCATCAAACCATTTGAAGACTTTGAGTATTTTAAAGATGGGGACCTTATAATTGGAGGAGTTCTCACGGTGAATAATCAAATGAAGAATTATATTTTTTTTGGACAGGATCATTTTTCTCCCCAAATAGTCTGTATCATGTAAGTTCCCACAACTAACCATAAAAATAATATCTGCAGAACAAATTCATTTCATAGAGAGCCCAAAACAACTAAGGGAAGTGACTATGTTAAGCAGTAAATCCAGTTGCTGTCCAGCTGTTTTCACACATTTTTTATTTCCCCCTGCGTGGTATAACTTGCACACATGCTCTGGTGCTATTTTGAGGCAAATATATACATATTTATGGCTTTTTTATTATTACTTTTTATTAGGCTGTCTTGGGAAATTAACTTTACACAATGTAAGATGTGTTTTTTTTTCTTGCAATATTATGAATTTTATGCTATTGACTTGATTGGGAGAGTTAATATCTTTTTGTAAATCTACCCATATAGATTTAAAAAAAATATTATCAGGATATTGGAGAAAATACGTATCTGTATAACAGAGGTCATTGTGTTTTACGCTAAGGAGCTGACATCCCCTTTTGAGAACATGATAAATGCATGATAATGGCTACAAAGGTTAACCGAAATGTTGACTACATTTTATTTTATTAAACCAACTCTTGAAACACGTGAAACATTAGGACTGACACTATGTAGGATTGGCAAGAAAATTAAAACACATTAGGAAAAGAAAAAGAGATTGAGAGTTTGAGGAGGGAACAGACAGAAATAGAGGGACTATACTATGTACCTCCCAAGGATTCCTATATTCCATAAGATTTTTCTCTTCAAAAGAAGTGTATAAGGTGAATTTTTATACAAATAAGGTGTAGATTTGTTTTTTTTTAAAAATAGACATTTTCAAGAGGGGCCACATGTTGTACTGGGTGGGACCAGACTCAGCCATGACCACCACTGTCCACTGTATTCAGACATTTGCAACTATCTCAGGCAGGGCTAGGAATGGGCTTGAGAGAGGCTAGGTTTCCACTTGGGTTTTTGTCCTGCGTTTTTTTTCTTGATGAAAAACGCCAAGAAAACTGCCACTGCATTTTTCTGCGTTTTGGCGTTTTTTTCTGGAGTTTTTTCTGGCGTTTTAGCCTTTCTGTGGAAATTGCAGTTTTTCCAGCCTTTACAAGTTAGAAGTTTCACCCAGCTAAAAGGGATTAGGATAAATGGCAAGTATCTGCCCCCTGATGTCATTTACTTGGTAGAGTTCTACTTAAACGCCCCGGCGGACCCTTTTGTCTCTTTTCTGTGGTTTGTAAGGCATGCTTTATTCCGAATGTCTGCTCCTCTAGGAAGATTGGCCCCAAATGATGGTGCAAATTGTTTGCTGTTGCTTTTGGCACGCAGGATCCAGTTGATGTGTCGCGTATGTTTGTTTGTAATGGCATGTTTGTTCCAAATGGTGTAGAATTCAATATGAACTTTGTTTTGTGTGAAACTGTTTGTTTCCAGCCTATTTCTCGTAGGACACACAGATACTGGGTCCATCCTCTGCATTGTAACTGTGGAAAAAACGCCATAAAAAACGCCAAGGCAATAAACCCACATGGCTTTTTCATGGCGTTTTTTCTCTCCCATAGACTTCTATTGGAGAAAAACGCCAAGATTTCCTTGCAAAAAACGCCAGAGTGTGAACATGCTGCGATTCTGAAAATCTGCCACAGGGGCCAAAAAAGCAGAAAAACGCCAAAGAGGACTGAAAAAACGGCAAACAAAAAAACGCCAAGTGGATATGGCATTCTGCGATTTCCTATTGAAGAACAGCTAACATCTGGCTGCTGCGTTTTTTCACAAAAAAAATGCCAGGTGGCGCTATTGGCATTTTTATGGGCGTTTTTAGCTAAAAAAAACCAAGTGGAAACCTAGCCAGAGAAATATTTCACAAGGTTCTTGATTTGTCTTCCGCAGGACATGCCCTACATTAAATAAATATGTGAGGGTAATTACGGCACTCACACTAGTACTCTCTACTGATCCATGACCTGTTTTGCCATTTGTTTAAATCTAGAACCTTTGCCAGTTGATGGTAACATGGTATTCCTACAAAGTCTTAATAAGTGTTTTTATCTGGGAGACCTCTGACTATGTTCTTCTGCTTTAATCTAATTCATCTACCTTTACAGCCCAGGTCTCATGGATTACATCAATTTACTGGTCTTTCTTTTCGCCATTGAAACATTGAACAACGACCCAAACATTTTACCAAATATTACCCTGGGTTATCATATATATGATTCCTGTTTAGATGAAAGAAAAGCTGTGAAAAGCATTCTTCAGATTTTGTCTGGCCGCGGCATGACCGTCCCTAATTACTCTTGTGCGAATTCTAACAACGTGGCTGGATTTATTGGTGATCACCATTCAAGTACTACCATTCCCATAGCACAGTTACTAGGGGTGTATGGATACGCACAGGTGAGTAAACTGAATGGTCTTCCATGTATTGTCTGACATTAGCATTCAGTTTCATGGTGAGATCACAACCATGTCTGACTCCAAGCTGTTATTAGAAACCTTTACTGCAGAATGTTTACACTTTTCTCTTCTGTTTTGTAGATCAGTTATGGAGCGACAGACTATGCGCTGAGTGATAGACGTGTTTATCCGCATTTCTTCCGCTCTGTTCAAAATTATCTTGTCTATAATAAAATTATATTGAAGATTCTAAAACATTTCGGATGGACCTGGGTGGGAATACTCACGGTTGATGATGACACCGGAGAGACAGAGAGTCAGGCTCTGAGAGCGTATCTGACCAGTTATGGAATTTGTATTTCCTTTACTGTAAAAATTATTTTATCACAAGAACTATCTGAAAATATGAAAATGATGTCAGAAACTGTTTTAATGTCATCGGCTCGGATTATTATACTCTGCGGCTCTTTCAGCACCAGGATTATTGACATTTTAATTCCGTGTCTCAAACATAAAGATATAACATTAATCCTTCCTCCTTCCTGGGCTTCCAATGAATATCTCACAGATTTCTTTGTAGAACCCCTGAATGGCAGTCTGGCCATAGAACCGCATCCTCTAGCGCTGCCGGATACCAGAAGTTTCTTTGATAATATCCATCCTTCAAACCGTCCAGCAGACAAGCTTCTTGAATATATATGGGCATTGTATTATAAATGTTTATCAGAAAATTCTGAAAAGAATAGGCTTTATGAAGAGATCTATGAAATATCTCTGTGTAACTGCAGCGGGAAACCTAAATTATTTGTTAAAGATCATCTGACGGCTGGTGTTTCTCCTCGGGTGTTTATTTCAGTGAGTGCTTTAGCTAAAGCTTTGCATGACATGCACTTATTTTATAACAAGAAAGCAAAAGGAAATACAATCCAAAACATCTATAAACACCAGGTATGTATGAAATACAGACTGCTTCACGTGTCAGACGCTGACGGACATACAGGAAGAATTTCTAAGGCTTTATTTAAGAATATGAATTCTGGTCAGCCTTTACACCTCATACCTCCCAACATTTCAAAATGTGAAAGAGGGGCACTTTTTTTTTTTTTAAATCTCGCGGAACCAATACAAGCAATCGCACTTTAAAATGTCGCGCTCGCATCGCCACTTAAAACACACTTTATTTTTGTCAGCAGAGTCATGCGTATTAAAAATAACCAACACATTGAATTGAATTCCCATAAGGCTCAGCCAGACATACTACTTCCATGATGCTGGCTGAGTGTCATGGGAAGTGCAGCAACAGTAAAGCTGCAGATGCTAGCTGTGAACTAAAATTCATATGATTCTCAGCCAGCCCAGTGTGCACCATAATGCCGGCTGAGCATCATTGGAAGAGTAGTCCACAGCAGCAGAGATTTTTTTTTAATTAAAAAAGGCGAATGTTGGACTCCCTCCTTTGATTTTGGAATCAAAACATTTGCTACTGCAAAAATTTTTAGTTGAAAAAGTTCCATTTTATTCAGTGGAACAAAACAGAGATCACATAATTCTTCACGATATTCTTTTCAAGAAACTTTTATTTCTTTATTAATTAATGTAAACTATTTGTTCATATTTAATAAAAGCTATGATTGAGAAATATTTGTTTTTTATTTCCTTTTATTTGCCAACCTGCCCCCCCCAGTAATGCACATCTGCCCACAGGATTGCCATTCTGCCCCCAGAAATGCCTTATACCCCCTATATGACAGTCTGCCTCCCTGATATGCCTTATACCCTTCTATATGCCGCTCTGCCCCATGATATGCCTTTTAACCCCCTATGTGCCTTATACCCCCTATATGCCACCCTGCCTCCAGAAATGTCTCATACCCCTATATGCCACTCTGATGAGTCTTGACACCAGGTGCGACATTCAGGTGGCAGGGTCAGAGTTTGATGTAAACAACAAGAAAGCATGGATCCATCCTGCCTTGTATCAACGATTCAGGCTGGGGGTGGTGTAATGGTGTGGGGGACATTTTCTTGGCACACTTGGCATTGTTTAAATGTGACAGCCTACCCCAATATTGTTGCTGACCATGTCCATCCCTTTATGACCACAGTGTACCCATCTTCTGATGGCTACTTCCAGTAGGAAGCTATCTTCATAAAAATAGGGCTGCCCCATATCTCTGGAATCTACTTTCACCGAACCTTCAGCATTCACCCTCCCACCATTCAAGAAACATCTCAAAACCCACTTCCCTGTCACTGATACAACCCCACACTACCTCTCACTCTTTATCTGTGCCTTATGCTTGTTCCACCCCATTCCATCAAGATTGTAAGCTTGCGAGCAGGGCCCTCTCCCCTTAATGTATCAATTTGTCTGTCAATTCTCGTCTTGTCATACCCCTTGAATATATGTATTTTATTAAGTGCTGCATAAATTGTTGGAAATAAAAGATAATAATAATTCTCTCAAACTAGTTTCTTAAACATGGCCATGAGTTTACTGAACTCCAATGGCCTCCACAGTCACCAGATCTCAATCTAATAGAGCACCTTTGGGATGTGGTGGAACAGGAGGTTTGCATCATGCCTTCATGTGCATATGGACCAAATCCTCTGAGGAATGTTTACAGCACCTTGTGCAAAGTATGACATGAAGAATTAAGGCAGTTCTTAATGCAAAAGGTGGTCCAACCCAATACTTGCAAAGAGTGTAGCTAATAAAGTGGCCAGTGAGTGTATATACAGATCAGCCATAACATTATGACTGCCTGCCTAATATTGTGTAAGTCCTGACGGGTTGAGGCGTGGACTCCACTACACTGAAGGTCTGCCGTTGTATCTGGCACCAAGACGTTAGCAACAGATCCTTTAGGTCTGTTAGATGGGGCCTCAATGGATGCATCCTGGTGCTATGTTTTCTCCAGGTAAATGACGCATCCGGCCATCCACCTGATGTAAAAGAAAACGTGATTCATTAGGCCAGGCCACCGTCTTCCATTTCTTCCAGTTCTTATGCTGACGTGTCCATTGTAGGTGCTTTTGGCTGCAGACCAGTCACGGTGCCCATGCTGACCCCTCAGCATGGGCAGCCTGACTGGTCTGTAGCTACACAGCCCCATATTCAACAAACTTTAGTGCTCTGTGTGTTCTGACACTTTTCTATTAGAACCAGCAATAACTTTTTCAGCAATTTGAGCTACAGTAAGGATTTGTCCACACGGAGCAGCCTTCGCCCCACACGTGCATCAACGAGCCTTGGCTGCCCATGACCCTGTAGTCTGTTCACTGTTTTGGCTTCACTGGACCACTTTTGATAGGTGCTGACCACTGCAGACCAGGAACACCCCACAAGAGCTGCAGTTTTGGAGATGCCCTGACTCAATTGTCAAGCCATCACAATTAAGCCCTTGTCAAAGTTGCTCATATCCTTACACTTTTTCCTGCTTCCAACACATTACTTTGATGAAGAAAGGTCCACTTGCTGTCTAATATATCCCACCCACTTACAAGCGCCATGATAACAGGATTATCAGTGTTATTCACTTCACCTGTCAGTGGTCATAATGTTATGGCTGATTGGTGTATATGGACAAAGGTCTTTGCTGTGATATGACTTTTACATGTATAGTATTATCCATACTAAATGATGAACATCAAAAAGTCAAAAGCAAAACCCACTGTTTTGTAGTTTTATATATTTCTTCCACAAGTTAGGTGTCACTGAAGGGAAAATCTTGCTTTATGATCAGCAGTATCCCTTGAGAATATACAGAGATTTTGCTAATTTTATTAGACAGCAAAATCCTATCTTAAATATTACATTATATTGTTTGCAATTTTTGAACTTTGTCTTGGGACAGAGAGGGTTTTTTAAAATTGTATCCCTAGCGAAAGCACCTTGTTTGGTACCTATTTTAACATTTATTAGTATTTAATATTATTACACACATGGTACAGGAAGAGGAGCTATCTTCAAATTGAAAAAGGGCATGAAAAGGCTTAGGGTATTACACATGCAGCATTAAAGAGAAGTGAAATAGCATTTAATGTCTATGAGTTCCTTGCAAATGATTGCAACGTATTAGAAGCCTTTATGTTGTATATTGTTGTATATTTTATATAATTGTTACTTGCTACCTCTTAAGTTATATTGCCATTCTAACACTAATTGCAGCTCACATGCAAAATCCAACGTTATTTACCAAAGAACAATATTTTCTTCTAAATTGTGCCTTCATGGTGACCCTGGTGCTGTTGGTTCTAACGATGTGATGTAGACTGATGAAGGGTTGATGCTAGCTAATAATATGAAGTTCCAGTAGATGAATAATAGGTCTATTTTAGTTGAGTGTCTGGGTGGGTTCTGTTGTAAAATTGGAGGTATTTTTATTTTCTTGATTAATGACGTAGAAGAAAATTCTCCTACATTGTGACTGTGAATGTCCTCTTGTTTTGTTCTAAATCATTTTTAACAGTTGCATCGCTATATAAAAAGGATAATAATTTCATCTCAGTTGGGCCGCACATTTTACGATGAACATGGAGAATTTGCATACCATTACACAATTACAAATTGGGTGTTTTTATCAAATAAGTCTGCATTTAGAAACGTTGTGGGTAACTTCACTGAGTGGGCTCCAGAGGGCCAGCAGCTCATCATTGACTCGCATTTAGCAATATGGAGGAACAAAGACAACCAGGTAAGGGGGGGGTTATTGGTTTTGTTTTCCTACATTAAAATTAAGCTACATTTCTATAAACTTTACAGGCATAGAGTATATTAAAAATAATTTAACAGAAATAATATAAACTCACCAGCATCATACATCCTAAAGATGGTAAAACAAAACCACTTTGATGGTGTAATGGTTCTAACTTGTGAAAAACCTGTAGCATGAGGGCCATAAACGTCACACTTAAGACTGACCATCCTAAACACCCACTAACCAGACCTCCCAGCCAGACCTCGCTAAGCCAGGCGCTGGAAAACCTCCCCAGATAACACACAAATGTCCAGGCAAGTATTTCCTCCCTCTCTCACATTCTCTCACTCATGCATTTTCTTCTTCGTCCGCATCTTCGCGGCACCTTCAGGTTTATGATTGCACTTTATGTGGAGCCACCACATGGACAATGTCCACTGCACGTGCACTTATTATACTGTCCTTAGAGAACACTTTCATATGCTGCTGTTTGCACGGTTATTGCATAAATGTATTAGAATACCAGGGGCTTGTGAATTAAGGCAATTAATTATTTTGATCTTGTTGAATGATTTTCTAATTAGATAATCATCCAATCATGTTCTACTCCTAATGTATTTTTCAAAACAAAGGAATTTGGTTCAAACAAGAACTATTTTTTTTTCTGTTTGTAGATTCCAAGGTCTCAGTGTTCAGAGAACTGTTTGCCTGGATATCGAAAAGTTCTGAGACCTGGAGGACAAATCTGCTGCTACGACTGTGTCCGGTGCTCAGAGGGAGAGATATCCAATAGATCTGGTATAATAGATTATATAGAATCATACACATAATTTACTCATAGTAGGTGTGTAGGAATGAAAGCCTGCTCCTGGTAAGGTAGAAGGTGGAGTTGGGCTGTGGGGCATTGAGAGCCACACGGAGGGGCAGGTGTAGCTATAAGTGATCAAAATAATAGACAAACAACACAGGCATGGGTTGACTAGAGCTGGGCATAACCTCCCCCACCCGGGGGGAGCAGAAAAACTACCTGGCAGCCGACAACCAGCTGTGATACCAAGCACCTTACAGATATTATGAGAAAGACCTTTTTACACAAGCTCCAACCTCCATGCTTCTGCACACAGCTGGTTCACTTTCACAAATGCGTCTTTAGTGCACTAAAAAACCCCCATTAAAAACATAAAAAGTAGTAACGGTTTAACCCCTTAATGACAAAGCCCGTACATGTACGGGTTCAAAATGCATTGTTTTCAATGGGTTTAGGAACTGTACATTTACTCAGGAAATCTACTTATAGTGGGGTTTTGTTTTTGTTCCTTGTTTGGTCTTTGAGCTCCTCGTTACATTTACTTCCATGTGAGATGAGTGGACCAGATTCTTGTCAAAAGTGGTAGAGGTTAGTGCAGCAAGTGACTTGAAACACGCATGGGATAGGCATATGATTCCTGAAACTAAAACAAGGCGAAGGAAAATTGGGGCGATTAGATTTGGGGCTATTTTTGTTTATTTTCAGTTTAAATCTAAGAAATGTAAAAAAAAAGAAGTAATTTAACATTAGTTAATATGGATACACTTAGTGGGAGGGAACTATATACTATATTATATTTAATGTTTAATTTACATATTGAGGCATAATATTACTTTGTGTTATTTTTCAGACAGTGAGAACTGCATTGTTTGTCCAAGTGATAAATGGTCTAATGAGAAAAGGGATCGGTGTATTCCAAAATCGGTGGAGTTTCTATCATATTTGGATGCAGTTGCTGCTGTTTTTTCCTTTGCATCAATTCTGTTTTGTCTTGTAACTGTTGTAATATTACTGATCTTCATTGTCTTCAGAGATACCCCAATTGTGAAAGCCAATAACAAGAACCTCAGCTTCCTCCTCTTGGTCTCCATCATGCTGAGCTTCCTCTGTGTGTTTCTGTTCCTCGGTCGTCCTGAGGATGTAACCTGCATGCTGCGCCAAACTGCTTTTGGAGTCCTCTTCTCGTTAGCCGTGTCTTGTATTTTAAGCAAAACAATCATGATCTATATTGTTTTCAGAGCCGCGAAACCCGGCAGCTCCTGGGCAAACTGGGTCAGTGTGAAAATCTCCAATTCTATAGTACTGCTCTGCTCATCCATTCAAGTTATCATTAATATTTCCTGGTTGGCTATTTCCCCCCCATTTCAGGAGCTGGACATGCACTCTTATCAGGGAAAGATCATCATTCAGTGTAATGAAGGCTCGGTTATCGCCTTCTACTGTGTCCTGGGTTATATGGGGCTTCTGGCAGCTGTTAGCTTTATTATAGCTTTTTTAGCCAGGACATTACCGGACAGTTTTAATGAGGCCAAGTACATCACCTTCAGCATGCTGGTGTTCTGCAGCGTTTGGATTGCGATGATCCCGGCCTATCTGAGCACCAAAGGAAAGAACATGGTGGCCGTAGAGATTTTTGCCATAGTGGCTTCAAGTGCAGGACTTGTAGGATGTATATTTATTCCAAAATGCTATGTAATTCTTTTTAGACAGGAATTGAATACAAAAACATATTTACTTGGAAGCAGAATTAATGGTCTAACCAAATAGTTATAAGAAACATATTCTGCATTGTAAGTTGGATTATCTTATAACTGTCAATGGTCAATTTCAGAAATCTGAATTTGTTTTCCAGACATTAAAACACATTATTGCACACAATACTCAATATCGTGGACTTTTAAGAAGCATATATTTAAGTCTGATCCTACTTATAAAAAGCAACTATGTTAACCCTTCTATCTTTTATTAGTTACAGCAAAGGTGAGGAGTCCACGTGTTTGCAAAACAGAGAAACTCAGCAGCACACAAAGCAAAACACACACAACAGGATTAAAATAAACCTCTATAGACATTTTGTAGATATAATGTTTATTAGTATAAATTAGTCAATGTCTGGATTCGGGACAATTAAAATATTCCATGATTGGAATTGAGATGATGGACCCTCCAGACTTCATATCCATCCCTGAAAAAGACAATGAATCAAACACGAATCCCTAAATTATTTTTTATTTCCTTCTGCACTTGATCATTTGCATACTGATAGTTGAAAATATTTTAAAGGACACTAATATCTAATAAAATAAAATATATTCCAGATCATGTTTATACTATTTGTGTTCATTTGGGAAGTAAAAAAACAAAGCTTGGTTGGCCAGTGAATCTCGTACTACACTTTATTATGACATCCTTTTTTATTATGGAATAAATACTATGTCACTAAAGGTATTGTTACAACAGTCTGTTTTGTGACCCTTCCAAACATAGTTTGCCAAAAAACTCACCTATACTAATGTGAACTTATTTCCCAGTATAACCAGAGCTCAATCTAACTAGGGATGACCTGGCTGCCTACTCACATTTATGACCTTGAACTCCATTAACATTAACTGCTGAGTCAACCAACAGATTCGTATGATAACTTCACTGATAAAGCACTAGGATAGGCTCAATTACTTACTATACGACTTAACTCTGTCACTCTTGACTCTATTCATAGAAACATGGAATTTCACAGCAGAGAAGAACTATTTGGCTCATTTATTTGGCCTGTTTTTCCTGATGTAAGACTTTGGTCTTGATCAGTCCTTGACCTTGACAGCTCAATGCCTCTTGCATGGATGCTTAACTTTGCTAACTGTATTAGCCCCTACCATTACTGATGGGAGGTTATTGCATTTATCTATTACACTCTCGGATCGGGTTGCCTAGAAGAGAATCATTAACAAATTACATTATTTGGCTTTGGATGTTAAAACACATGAATGTGACTGCTTTATGTGACACTGCTGAGCTGCGTCGGGGCATTTACAGAGAGAAAACTGAGAAATGAGATTCTTCTGTGTGAGAATTGGTCAGCCTTGGGTTACTATTTCTCACTGTGTCTAATTTCCATACCTGAGAACTTGTGGGACGCGGCCAGGACTGCCAACTGACGTCAGATTGACTATTGACCTTAGCTTTTTGGACCGCTGTCTGTAACCTGACTTTGCCTCTCTGACCGTCCCATTTGTGACGGACTCTCTAGTCACCCCTGCATATTGGGCTCCTCCTTACACACTACTGGTACCTCACTGTACCTGACAGCTGTTCGTGACACTGACTTTTCATTTTGGACAAAATGTGTAGGTGTTTTTTAAACCCTTAAGAGCAATGGGCGGTCCCTAGACCCATTGAAAACAATGCATTTTGAGCCCGTACATGTACGGGCTTTGTCATTAAGGGGTTAACTCAGAATGACATTTGGGTGGTGTTCCCAAAAGGGGGGTCCCTGGCGCCTTCTAGACACTGTTTTCATTTTAGAAATAAAAAAAACTGAGGGTTAAGGAAGGTCAAAGAGGAGAAGCAGTAGTATTATTAATATCGTTATTTTTTATAGCACCAACAATTTACGCAGCGCTTAATACAATATATACATTTAAGAGGTATGACAAGACTAGAATTGACGATAAAACGATTGATCTTCGCTCGACATGGCATTAGTAGTTTCACTCTCTTCAGTATTCTTGGTGAGATGAAGGTGAAAGAGAAAGAGACCTTGCCCTTAGAGCTTGCCCTATACCCTTTTTCATACAATTAGAGCACAAGGTCTTTACTATATTTAGGCGATATATGAATTTACGAAATCCTATTGGAGCAGTCATAGGATACGCTTGCATTACACAGAAGAACCCTCTAACAGCTATATCATGTGTTTAAAAGAATATGTTCGTAGTACTCAAGTTGCATTCAAGCAGCAGGATGTCCTGTTGTGGAGACAGGGAGAGGTTTTAGGCTTATAACTCCACAGTCTGCTATCAGGGCAGTTCAGCTTTTAACCTCTTCACTGCCAACTCTGCTGCAAACAGCTCTGTATCTCTGTCTGCTGGAAGATTCTGCCAGGATGCTGCAGCTCTCCTCTGACCGTGGATTTCAAGCAGCCCTCTGTTCCTAGGCCTCTCTCACTCTCTCTCAGCAAGGGTCCTTCACCTCTGGCATCCAACTCTGAACCCCTCTCTGCAAAACATCCAATAGCCCCTTTTAAACCTCATCCATGTGCTTTGCAGTTCGCCATCTGCTGGTCACTCCATAAGAACTGCAGGTGAGTCCGTGACGAAGGTAGAACAAAAGATACACATCTAAAGGAAGCATGCAGTATGGCTGAGTTATATTTAATGGGAGTGTCGGCAAAAATATATTTTCAGATTTCACAAAAACTGGCAAAACTGAGGTAGAAAAAAGTGACAGAAGTTAATGTTTTTTAATCCTTAACATAAGTGATAAGATCAGTGTAATCTAAAGCACATACACTTTAGGTTATTTACACCACATCAACTTCAGTCATTGAGAACACTCCTCGGGGATATTGATACAACGCAAATGTTTTCATTATTATAATTTCTTAATTATCCTGAACTAGTTATTAAAAAATGTTCTGTTTGGCTGGTGTCGAAATCCTGGATTTCTTTCTGTCCTGTTTGTTTTAATTTCTGTGCAGAATCTTTACTTGGGCTAAAAAATGAGGATCGATGCAAATCATTACAGGATTGGAACCAGAAAAGTTAGTGATGACTCTTCTTTGCCACGGGTTGAAGAGGGTTAACAGTAATTTTGAATGGATCTTAAACCTGCTCCTTTCCTTAATTTTTTGGACTTGTTTTCCTTTTTTTTTACTTTAGCCCCTCTGTTCCACAGGGCAGAGAAGGCGAGAAAGCGGGAGGCATGATATGGGTTCATGCTCCTCCATAGGGTTTTTAGGTGTTTTTAAACCATTATCTTCCAGGGGGTGGGGGTAAACGAATTCTCCCAGAAGTCTGTTGAGGTAAGATGAGGTTGAGGAGGTATAATTAGGCACTATACCTTTCATGCTTATTTCATTATCCCCTGTAGCACTACATGCAGAGTGGGGGTAAGAGATGTGACCCCCCTGGATAGTACATTTCCCATTTTACATGTTATTGCTGCAGGTGATGGGGATTGAGCATTTTGTGAGTTTCAGGTGAGGATATGCAAGTCACAGGCAGCTGCAGGCCCTTGCACATAACCCACATTTTGTGAACATGAGAGTTGCTATATGGGTGTTGGCATGTGAGTGTGTGCAACCTCACTCAAGGGAGAACATTAGGATTTATCTTTAATTTGATCAACCACCTACTTTCTTAGTGAACAGGCCACTTTAATGTCATAATTGGAGATTTTCCTTACTTGCAGTGCAAGAAAATATAGTAACATAGTAACATAGTTCATAAGGTTGAAAAAAGACCAACGTCCATCAAGTTCAACCTATATACATATTGTGTCCCTACTGTGTTGATCCAGAGGAAGGCAAAAAACCCTTATGAAGCAGATGCCAATTGCCCCATACCAGGGGGAAAATTCCTTCCCGACTCCAAATATGGCAATCAGAATAAATCCCTGGATCAACGTTCTGTCCCTATTAATCTAATATCCATAACTTGTAATGTTATTGCTTTCAAGAAACACGTCCAGGCTCCTTTTAAACTCTTTTATTGAGTTTGCCATAACCACTTCCTCTGGCAGAGAGTTCCATAATCTCACCGCTCTTACTGTAAAGAACCCCCGTCTGTGCTGGTGTAGAAACCTTCTTTCCTCCAGCCGTAGAGGATGTCCCCTTGTTATAGATACAGTCCTGGGTATAAATAAGTCCTGGGAGTGATCTCTGTACTGCCCCCTTATATATTTATACATAGTTATTAAGTCCCCCCTAAGCCGTCTTTTTTCCAAACTAAATAACCCCAATTCTGATAATCTTTCTGGGTACTGTAGTCCTCCCATTCCCCTTATTACTCTGGTTGCCCGTCTTTGAACCCTCTCCAGCTCCACTATATCTTTCTTGTACACTGGTGCCCAGTACTGTACACAGTATTCCATGTGTTGTCTGACTAGTGACTTGTACAGTGGTAGAATTATTTCCTTGTCGTGGGCATCTATGCCCCTTTTGATGCACCCCATGATTTTATTTGCCTTAGCAGCAGCTGCCTGACACTGGTCGCTACAGGTAAATTTACTGTTAACTAAAACTCCTAAGTCCTTTTCCATGTCAGTCGTCCCCAGTGTTTTCCCATTTAATACATATTCCCAGCCTGGATTTTTCTTCCCCATGTGCATAACCTTACATTTATCTGTGTTGAACCTCATCTGCCACATCCCAGCCCAAGCCTCCAACCTATGCAGATCCATTTGTAATCGTGCGCTGTCCTCTATTGTGTTAACCACGTTACAGAGCTTAGTATCGTCTGCAAAGATTGATACTTTACTATGCAATCCCTCTACAAGGTCATTAATAAATATATTAAAAAGAATAGGACCCAAAACTGACCCCTGTGGTACCCCACTAGCAACAGTCACCCACTCAGAGTATGTACCATTAATAACCACCCTCTGTTTCCTATCACTGAGCCAGTTACTTACCCACATACACACATTCTCCCCCAGCCCAAGCATTCTCATTTTATGTACCAGCCTTTTATGTGGCACCGTATCAAATGCTTTGGAAAAATCAAGATATACGACATCCAGCGATTCACCCCGATCCAGTCCTGAGCTCACCTCCTCATAAAAGCTGATCAGGTTAGTTTGACAGGACCGATCCCTTGTAAACCCATGCTGATATGGAGTCATACATTTATTTTCATTGAGATACTCCAAAATAGCATCTCTTAGGAAACCCTCAAACAGTTTACACACAACAGAAGTTAAACTAACAGGCCTATAATTCCCCGGGTCACTTTTTGTCCCCTTTTTGAATATCGGCACAACATTTGCTATGCGCCAGTCCTGGGGAACAGACCCTGTCACCATAGAGTCCTTGAATATTAGAAATAGGGGTCTGTCTATTACATTACTTAACTCCCTTAGAACGCGGGGGTGAATGCCATCTGGACCTGGTGATTTGTCTATTTTGATTTTTTTTAGGCGGCACTGCACTTCTTCCTGCGTTAGACAGGCGACATGTACTGAGGCATTTATCTCATCCTGCTGTATATTACCTGGCATTTCATTTTCCTCTGTGAATACAGCAGAGAAGAATATATTTAATAGATTAGCTTTTTCCTGATCCCCATCTATAACTTCTCCCTCATTACTTTTTAAGGGGCCATAGATTTATAGATTTTATTAATGACAGGAGGCGAATATTATGCATTAAATTCCTTCTTTACTACTTCAGCAGCAAAATAGTTAAATACAAAGTTTGGTGGAACAAACAAAAACATCCAAACTTGAAAGACACAACAGAACACTGAGTAGCCAATCAGCATGCAGTAGAGGATATGTAGGTGTAGATCCCCAACCAATCTCCCTCTTTCGCGCTGCCGACTGGACGATAATCATAAACTTCCAAAACAAAGAACGATGAGAATAAACTAATCTGAAATGAGAGAATGACATAAAGGGAGGGTTAATGAGGTGGGATAATATTCGCCTCCTGTCATTAATAAAATCTATATTTTCTTGCACTGCAAGTTAGGAAAATCTCCAATTTTATTACAGACAGGAGGCTTCATATTATGCATGTTTAAAGCTAGATATAAAAATTACAACACCACAGACGGTATGTGAGTATCAGGTTTAAAATAAAAAGTCTTGAAGGTGGAGTCAGTGGACCAGTCTGCGGCTTTGAGTATCTCAGCCAAAGAACCACCAGCCAGGAAGGCTTTAGTTGACATAGCACTTCTGGAGGAATGAGCTCCAAACACAGAGATATCTATGCCCGCCAGAGACATAGTGGCTCTGACCCATCTAGCGGGAGTAGCCGAGGAGACAGGAAGAAAAGGTTTACGAAAGGAAATTAGAAGCTGAGGAAGAGAGACATTACGAAGAGATGTAGTCTTGAGCTCAAAGGCTTTGAGACAGGTAACAACACAAAGAGACGGATGATGTGGAAATGAAGGGTAGAAAACAGACTGTAAACCAGTTTTAGTACGTCTCTGGATTTTAAAACTAACACCATTAGGTACATATTGTCTAAGAGATATATCTAAAGCCCTGACATCTGAAATCCTTTTGAAAGAAATGAGACATAATAGAGTGGTTAGTTTAAATGACAATAATTTCAAAGGGAGAGAGTCATAATTGTCCCAGGAATTCAATAAATTCAATACAATAGACACATCCCATGTATGATGGTATTTAGGAAGAGGGGGCGTTTGAAACGGATACCCCTCATGAGCTTGCATACTAAAGGATGCTTACCTGAAGGAAATCCATCGATGAGAGCGTGATTGGAAGAAATAGCCGATCTGTACACATTGATGGTACAATAAGCTTTACCAGAGTCAAACTGAGATGAAAGGAAATTTAGAATGTTGGTTACATTGGAATGTACGGGATCCACGTCCCGTTCAATGCACCAAATTAACCAAAGCTTCCAGGCAGATCCGTAATTAGTTCTGGTACCCGGAGCCCAGGTTTCGGAAAGGATACATCTAGCCGAGTCTGAAATTTCCGGATCAAGTTGTGCTGCCCTGATACTAGGCAGGCCACAAGGGGTAACTGGTGGGAGAGGACCAGAGGGTGGAAGTTCCCTGCTGGGTCGAGGAGGATGTCCTGATGGAAAGGAAGGGTCCTCGGGAAATCTATTAGGATACTCAATAGGAGAGGAAACCATGGTTGTGTTTGCCACCATGGAACAACTAGGGCCAGGACTGCTCTCTGGGAGCATGTAAGGAGGAGAACCCTGGAGATCATGGAGAAGGGGGGAAAGGCATAGTTGATCCCTTCTGACCAGTCCTGAAGGAAAGCATCCTGGCCTTCGGCTTCCGGGTCTGGTCGCCAGCTGAAGAATCGGGAAAGTTGAGTGTTGAGTCTCGAGGCAAACAGATCTATGGCAAATGGGCCCCAAAGGGTTGAAAGGGTCAGAAAAACTGAGGGATTCAGATTCCAATCGCTGGAATCTGTGAGAAAACGTGAGTTCCAATCCGCTATGGTGTTGGATAGCCCTGGCAGATATTCTGCTCTGAGAAAGATGTCTCGCTCTAGACAGAAGTGCCATAAGGTCTTGGTAATATCTGCTAGGACTTTGGACTTGGTCCCCCCCAGACGGTTCACGTACTGAACCGCGGATATATTGTCCATCTTGAGGAGAACGCAACAATGAGTTTTGTCCTTCGCAAAACTCCTTATTGCGAAAAACCCTGCCAGTAATTCCAAACAGTTGATGTGAAGATTGAGTTCCGTTATGGACCACTTCCCTCCGGTGGAGATTGAGCCGCAACGAGCTTCCCAACCCAAACGACTGGCATCGGACTCTATGACTATGTCTGGGAATGAGCTGAAGATTGCTCTTCCATTCCATCTGCGAAGGTGGAGAAGCCACCACCGTAGTTCTTCTTCCGTGTCTGGGGTTAGGGAAATCTCGTCTGAATATCCCAGACCATTGCGGAGATGTTGAGCCTTCAAACGTTGAAGTGCTCGATAATGGAGGGGAGCAGGGAAAATGGCTTGGATAGAGGCTGACAAAAGGCCTACTACTTGAGCTAAGGATCTGATAGAGATCAGGCGTTTGTTCAGAATAGAGGAAATCTCTTTCCTTATGGTTTTGAGTTTCCTTGGAGGAAGACTCAGTGTAGCGGACTGTGAATTGACTAGGAATCCCAGAAATTCTATTTCCTGGGCTGGAGATAGAATGGATTTCTCCCTGTTGATGATAAAACCTAAGTTTGAGAGAAGGGAAACTGTCCAAGATTTGTGAAGAGAGATGGTCTCTAGGTCTTGAGACATTATAAGGATGTCGTCTAGATATATAATGAGTCTGACACCCCTGCTGCGTAGTAGTGATACTACGGGTTTGAGTAATTTGGTAAAGCACCATGGTGCAGAAGACAACCCAAATGGCAAGCATGTAAATTGCCATTTCGTATTCTTCCAGAGGAATTGGAGAAATGGTTGATGGGACGGATGAATTGGTACAGTAAGATAGGCGTCCTTTAAATCTATCTTTATGAGCCAATCTTTGTGAATGAGAAGGTCTCGAAGGAGGTGAATTCCTTCCATTTTGAAATGGTTGTATTTAACAAAGGCATTGAGAGTGCGTAAATTGATAACCGGTCTGTGGCCGGAATCCCTTTTCTTTACCAAGAACAAATTGCTCAGGAAACCAGGGGAGTCTAGAGGGACCTGAATAATAGCACCTTTGTGGGACAAGCCTGAGGTTTCTTCTTGGATCAGCAAAGTGTCTTGTTGGGTAAAATGAATTGGATTGGGAAGCTGATCCTGAAAGGGGGGAAACATGAATTCTATTTGGTAACCCCTTACTGTATCTAGAACCCAAGAGTCGTTTGTGATACGACTCCAGATAGGGAAAAAATGTAATAATCTCCCCCCCCAGCCTGTTGGGGGAAGAAAGGGGAGCAGTAATACTTACTGAAAGAGGATCTTCCACGTGGAGTTCCTCGATGGCCCCGAGCTTTCCAGGGTCTTCCCTGATGTGGGAAGAAAGGGAGAGGGTTGGAGTTTCCTTGATAACCCTTATAAGACGAGGTGTAGCTTGGGTTATATGAAGAGGTCTGGTATGGAGGGTTTGGACGGCTGGGGAAACGACCTCTGCTTTTCCCAGCCCTGCCAAAAAATTTTGGGTGGAAAACCTTCTTGAGACTGGCATTTGCCTTGTCCAGATTGGAGAAAACATTTACATATTTATTAATGTCCTTGAGAAAGGCTTCTCCAAATAAACAACCTTCCGCAGCTGAGCCTGGTTCTTTAGTGGATATATGGGCTAGCTGCGGGTCAATTTTAATAAGGATGCTTCGCCTGCGCTCTGCGGACATAGCGCAATTGGCATTGCCCAGGAAGCAAATTGCCCTTTGCATCCAGCCACTTAGTATGTTAATGTCGACAGGAGTGTCTGTGCGCTTGGCATCCTCTATGAGCTCCAGGACTTTGGCTAGAGGACCAGACACATCCAGGAGCTTGTCTTGACAGGCTTTCAAGGACCTGTCAATGCCCTTTCGGGGGTTCTTCCCAGTTTTTGCGAGGTATACCCCTCATTATATAATCCGTTTCAGTGACTCACAGCAGCAGCTCCTACTTACCAGTCCCTCCCTGTAATCACTGTGACAACTGGCCCCGCCCCCTTCCTTCTCCCAGAAGGCCAGAACCACATGGCTGTGACACTCATCTAACTGCAAGTATAAATTTAATATTTGGGCTGCTGAAAGTTAGGGGAGGTGGGGGTTAATTTAGGGGCAGTTATGGTTAATGGGGTGTTTAGGGTTAATTTAGGGGCAGCTATGGTAAATGGGGTGTTTAGGTTTAATTTAGGGGCAGTTATGGTTAATAGGGTGTTTAGGGTTAATATAGGAGCAGCTGTGGTTAATGGGGTGTTTGGGGTTAATTTGAGGCAGTTGTGGTTAATGGGGTGTTTAGGGTTAATTTAGGGGCTGTTGTGGTTGATGGGGACTTTAGGGTTAATGGTGTGTAGGGTTAATTTAATGATGAGGACTGAGGGTTAATTTAATAAAGTTAACTTAAGGTGCAGTTAGAGGTAAAGGAGGGGGGCAGACTAAGGGGCATCTAAATCCTGGGGGCAGTGAAGATTAACCCAGTACTTATTTATAAAAGTATGGTGTCAGTGTGCTGTGAACAGGTCTGTGACTCTATGAGGGGACTATGAGGTATCTGGGGAGGATGGAGTGACATATCTGGGGGTATAAGGCATATACGGTATATAAGGCATATGTGGGGAGGGCAGCGTGGCATGTCTGGGGAGGGTGGAGTGGTGTATCAGGGGGTATAAGGCGTATCAGGCACAGTGGCATGTGTGGGGGTAGAGTGGAGTGACATATGTTGGAGGCAGCGTGGAGTGGTATATGTGGGAGGCAGCGTGGAGTGGCATATGTGGGAGGCAGCGTGGCAAGCCTGGGCTCAAATGTACATAAATTGGGGGGCTGGTTGGGAAATAAAGACAAGAAATGTATTTTATCAAAGTTTTTTTTATTCTGCTGTTTGTATTTAACATCATTTGTTTATTAAATTATTTTTAATAAATGAAAAATGTACATTCATTTTTTTTATCCGATTAATCGATTAATCGAAAAAATAATCGGCCAACTAATCGATTATGAAAATAGTCGTTAGTTGCAGCCCTACTTATGAGGTAAGACTGGTCTGGGGCATTCTGCCCGCATCTTGTTGCGAGCTCCCTGTTCGAGAGCTTGTCGCATCCAGAGCTCCATATATTTAGAGACTTGTTCAGTTGGTACCCACTCGGCCGAGCGGGGATGTTTTATTTGGTCTGGATGGAAAAAGGGGAACCCCTTAGCATCCAAAATAGAGTCTTCAGTTTTTCCAGGCTGGTCATTATGATCTTGGGAGTCTGAATACAAATCGGATGAGGAGTCAGTTATTAGCGAAACGATTTTGGAGTCCGAATCACTGCTAGAGGAGGTATGGAAGGAATCAGGCGTCCTCCTATAATGGGCCTTCTGAGCTCGTTTGCCTTCCTCACGAGCAGAGGGTTTAGATTTGGTCTGGGTGTCAGACACGTCTTTCACATGCGCAGAACGCAAAGATAAGTCTGTTTCTTTCCCATGTAAACGGCTTTTAGCGTGTTTGGGGGAGTCTGAAGATAGAGGAAAGCAGTGTTTCCTTTTCTGGGTGGCCTTCCCAGACCTCCTCATGCCTATGGCTAAAGTAGATTCCGACTCCTCAGGTGACAAAAATTGGTCTGAGGGGGTTCTAGGGTGACTATCCCTAGAGTGTTTTTTAGGTTTGGAATGGAATACTGCAGAGGCTATAGATTTCACCAATGACTCCTGCATTGAAGTCATGGCCAAAACCACTGCGGTGGAGACAGACTTTGAGACTGTATTATCCCAGATTTCCTTAATATGGGCCTCAGAAATTGAACCAGGTGTAGGTGCAGGAGTGGGCATATCACCTGCCTTTTTCAGTTCCTTTGAAGACATAGTAAAACAGCAACAAAAGGAGACACTCTGGAGCTGTTGAAACAATGTGCAGCTTTCCTGAGGTAAGCTGAGGTGAAAAGGGGCGGGAATCTAGCTGAGAACCAGCTAGAGCCAAAATCCCGCGAGACGTATGACGTCACGCGCAATTTCAGTAGAGAAGTGAAATAGAAATGAAACTGACAAAGAAACGAAAACAGTCGCTGGACCCGAAAACGCAGCAGAAATTGGCGCAAACAGGGTATGATAGAGGTAGGGGTGAGGGGAATAGTACAAACACCCAAAATAAGCAATTTGGTAAAAACAGCAACACTGTATAATTGAATGCGCGCACACCTGTGAACATGTGCGCATGCACCCACTGGCAGGATGAAATTAAACAGCCAGAGGGTAGTGACAAATATTAGAAAATAAATGAAAGCAATTTCAACCACATAACTGAGGTAAAAAATACAATTCAGAGAGCAAAAAACAGTTGGTACTTATCTGTGCAGCTGAGCAGCAAGAAAGAGGGAGATTGGTTGGGGATCTACACCTACATATCCTCTACTGCATGCTGATTGGCTACTCAGTGTTCTATTTCAAGTTTGGATGTTTTTGTTTGTTCCACCAAACTTTGTATTTAACTATTTTGCTGCTGAATTAGTAAAGAAGGAATTTAATGCATAATATGAAGCCTCCTGTCTGTAATAAAATCCAGAATTCTCTTAAAGCAAATATAGCAACTATAACAGAGACTTTTAAAGAGATTGGGAATGAATGGAAGTGGGTAACAATGTTTTACCATCATCTTGTTTTAAGTCACACAGAGATGTTGTAAATGATCCTTTTTCTCAATAAAGAACATTCCAGCTCTTGCAAGTGAACGGACTGATACATATTTTATTTTAGGCAGGTTATCGTCCAGCCAGTCGCCTATAGACTTTAGTTCAGATTCCTCGGTAACTAAATGAGATGGACCTGGAACTTTAAGGACGACACAAGTACGACAATAGAGTTACTAGTCGCTCATCCTTTGCAGGACTGTCTTTTTGGACAGCTCCTATTTGCACAGATTGTGGAGGATCTGAGTGAGTGGTCGAAAAGACTTGAGAAGCGAAAAGTCCAAGCCCACTCTGTATTTCTTTCAGAACTCTGTTACTTCTATTTCTATGAGTTCTCAGACCTGGAACTTAAGAATCATAGTTATAATAAATGAATAATATCCCATCCCTGACCGTATGTCCCATTCCAATAATTCTTTTTACCTGGCTATAGAAAATAAAAACAGGTTAAAAGAAACCATACAGTAATTACCTAACGATCACGCTGTCTTCACCTGCTGCTGAGTAAAGATGCTCAGGGGACACATTAATGAAGTTTACTGAATAGCTGATACGTTTTGAGGGCATGTTTAATATTCTCATGAAAGATAAATAAATGTCTAAATAAACAAATAACAAATAAAGCTTATAAAAGAGAATATCATCGATGGGGTGTAGCATTCGATATCACAGACTGTCACGTAGGAGCTGACGGAAAGGATCCCACAAACATGTCAGAACCTGGTAAGAACTTACTCTTTAGTTTAAAATGCGTTGCTTGGCTGCGGAGCTTTTAACTTTATTACTGGGATTATTTTGTTAGAGGTATTCACAGGACTGGTTAAGATTAGGGTAAAAGTCAGATTAGGATGTGGATAGATTTATGCAGATTCCTCTTCTTCTGGGTATTTAAAATGTTGGGTGTTCTTCATACATTTGATTAGACGGTGCCAGCTGTAAAAATGATGCTCATTGTTCTTTCATTCCAATCATGAATTGGTGGGATATAATATATTTAGTTCCTACAGGTAGTACCTCAACCTACAGACACAATAAAGAATTATAAGGATCGCTTGCTGTGTTTTTGCT
This sequence comes from Spea hammondii, assembly GCA_029215755.1. Classification (NCBI taxonomy): domain Eukaryota; kingdom Metazoa; phylum Chordata; class Amphibia; order Anura; family Pelobatidae; genus Spea; species Spea hammondii. The sequence goes on from JARDYJ010000001.1 coordinate 2,387,465, forward strand.
AAAATTGCTGGTTTACCTACCATGTAAAGGTATCCAAAATGAGCCTCTTACACTCTTTCTGTCTATGTTAGGCTGTTACATTTATCTACCACCTATTCAGTAAATTAAAAATCCCTTCCATTCCATCTTAGTCTCTGACCCTCTAGGGTTAGATTATGACCTCTTGTTGTGACATTTCTCGTCCTTTGAAATAAACTTCCCTTCCATCCTTTTTAAATCCCTGTATTTACGTCTTTATCCCACCCCCCTCTCACTCTCTGCTCTCCCCCAAGACGAACGTATTGAGACCCGTTAGTGTTTCCTGATCATTTTTATCCTACAGACCCGTTACCATTTAGTAGTCCTCCTTGTCGTTGGTGAGAGATGTTCTGGTAAGATTATTTTGGGGTGTTATAATGAAAGCAGAATACTTATCTTAAAACTAGACTTGGGCACCAGGGGGCTCTTCGTGTTCGTCTTCGTGCTCGTCTTCGGGGGAAAAAAAACCTTCGTATTCCGCGAATATTCGCCCGTTCCTGTCTTCTCTTCGGGCGAATATTCGCGGACATTCTTCGTGCTCGTTTAATCTTCGTTTCCTTCCCGGTTGCCTAGCAGGGGTTAATACGGGGTTAACAACACATCGGAGCAGCAGCAGCTGCCGTGAAGGAACGTGTGTGCAACTCTATTGGTCGTTTCGGCAGGGGGCTGGTCTGGCATCAACGAGTGAATTGCAGAACGCACTTCATTCGTTGATGGCAGGCCAGCCCCCTGCCGAAACGACCAATAGAGTTGCACACACGTACTGAGGTGTACTGTACACAAAATGACCTAGAGACAAATGCTCCAAGGAACTTGGCCTCCGTTTATCATACACAGTCACACATCCATAGATGTTTAATAAAAGAATAGGGATTATTTTACATTTTTAAATTGATTTTGGACCACTTGTAATACATGCCTAACATTTGCTTCCTATTCACAATGGCATACTTTGCAACCCAACTTTTACTGGACAGGACTGGAAAAAAGCAGGACTGTCCACCAAAATCTTGGGTGTGTTGGCAGGTATGCGGATGGAAAAATGTTGGACAAGAACTAAAAAATAGCTTAGGGTTAATGTTATGTTTAAGATTAGTAGCAGTGCACTGGTTTGGTTAAAGATGTATTATGTCTAAATAATAATTTAATTTTAATGGGTTTTAAAAAAAAAATTAGGGGTTTACTTAAATGTATTTTAAAGTTAGATTTATTATTTAGTACTTTATTATATTTATTTAATGTTTATACTAGTGCTACCTACCGAGCTATAACTACCAACGTGTATTTGCATACCTAGATAGCTAAATTAGATGGGACAGGACTGGAAAAAAGCAGGACTGTCCCTGAAAAAGTTGGGTCTGTTGGCAGGTATGTGGATGGAAAAATGTTATAGTATGAAGTGTGAGTTATAGCGTTAATGCTAGTGAGTGTAGAAGTGAAGGCCAGGACAAATAACAAGAGGAAAGGTCCTTGGGATTTGTACATTGTACGTGTATGTGTTATGTGTGTTGCCACTGTGTGTTATGTATTATGTCACTGTGTTATTTGTGTTATTGTGTGTGTTATGTTTGGTTGGTTGGTTGTGTATCAGAAGGAAAATAATGAAATGGAAATGGAAAAGGAAATGGAAAAGGCGAATGAGCGGGCAATTGGCGACCCACTCACCTGTTTCACCCCAGAGCAAAGCATCCAAACACTGCCAGTCCTAGGCGTTTGGCAGCGGACTTCCAGAGCTCAGACACAAGGCCCTAGCGTAAGCTGGCCACTCCGGCGGAGGTAGCAGGCGTTGCCACACCGCAAACAGACGCAGCCAGGGGGGAGAAACTGCCCTTACCATTAGGGACATTTTGGGCATGCTCTAGCCAGGAAGCGAACTGGCACAGAAGAGATGCTGGCACCACCACCACAACCACCACCACCACCACCACCAGCAGCAGCATTGAAAAATGGGAAAGGCGAATGAGTGGGCAATTGGCGACCCACTCACCTGTTTCACCCCAGGGCAAAGCACCCAAACACTGTCAGTCTTAGACGTTTGTCAGCAGACTTCCAGAGCTCAGACACAAGGGACATTTGAGGCATGACACTAGCCAGGAAGCGAACTGGCATTGAAGAGACGCTGGCACCACCAGCAGCAGCAGCAGCAGAATTGGGAAAGGCAAATGAGTGGGCAATTGGCGACCCACTCACCTGTTTCACCCCAGGGCAAAGCACCCAAACAGCAGACTTCCAGAGCTCAGACACAAGGCCCTAGCATAAGCTGGCTACATTGGCGGAGGTAGCAGGCGTTGCCACACCGCAGCAAGTGCAACCAGGGGGGAGAAACTACCCTCTCCATTAGGGACATTTGAGGTATGACACTAGCCAGGAAGCGAACTGGCATTGAAGAGACGCTGGCACCACCAGCAGCAGAATTGGGAAAGGCGAATGAGTGGGCAATTGGCGACCCACTTACCTGTTTCACCCCAGGGCAAAGCACCCAAACACTGTCAGTATTAGACGTTTGGCAGCAGACTTCCAGAGCTCAGACACTAGGCCCTAGCGTAAGCTGGCTACATTGGCGGAGGTAGCAGGCGTTGCCACACCGCAGCAAGTGCAACCAGGGGGGAGAAACTGCCCTTACCATTAGGGACATTTGAGGCATGACACTAGCCAGGAAGCAAAGTGGCATTGAAGAGACACTGGCACCACCAGCAGCAGCAGCAGAATTGGGAAAGGCGAATGAGTGGGCAATTGGCGACCCACTCACCTGTTTCACCCCAGGGCAAAGCACCCAAACACTGTCAGTATTAGACGTTTGGCAGCAGACTTCCAGAGCTCAGACACAAGGCCCTAGCGTAAGCTGGCCACTCCGGCGGAGGTAGCAGGCGTTGCCACACCGCAAACAGACGCAGCCAGGGGGGAGAAACTACCCTCTCCATTAGGGACATTTAAGGCATGACACTAGCCAGGAAGTAAACTGGCAGAGAAGAGACGCTGGCACCACCACCACCAGCAGCAGCAGCATTGGAAAAGGCGAATGAGTGGGCAATTGACGACCCGCTCACCTGTTTCACCCCAGGGCAAAGCATCCAAACACTGTCAGTCCTTGGCGTTTGGGAGCGGACTTCCAGAACTCAGACGCAAGGCCCTAGCGTAAGCTGGCTACACCGGCGGAGGTAGCAGGCGTTGCCACACCGCAAACAGATGCAGCCAGGGGGGAGAAACTACCCTCTCCATTAGGGACATTTAAGGCATGACACTAGCCAGGAAGCGAACTGGCAGAGAAGAGACGCTGGCACCACCACCACCAGCAGCAGCAGCAGCAGCATTGGAAAAGGCGAATGAGTGGGCAATTGACGACCCGCTCACCTGTTTCACCCCAGGGCAAAGCATCCGAAGACTGTCAGTCCTTGGCGTTTGGGAGCAGACTTCCAGAACTCAGACACTAGGCCCTAGCGTAAATTGGCTACACCGGCGGAGGTAGCAGGCATTGCCACACCACAGCAAGTGCAACCAGGGGGAGAAACTACCCTCTCCATTAGGGACATTTGAGGCATGATTTCAGCCAGGAAGCGAACTGGCAAAAGATGCTGGCACCACCACCAGCAGCAGCGTTGGAAAAGGAAAAAGGTGAATGAGTGGGCAATTGACGACCCGCTCACCTGTTTCACCCCAGGGCAAAGCATGAAAGTCTGTCAGTCCATGGCGTTTGGGAGCGGACTTCCAGAACTCAGACACTAGGCCCTAGCGTAAATTGGCTACACCGGCGGAGGTAGCAGACGTTGCCACACCACAAACACGTGCAACCAGGGGGAGAAACTACCTTAAACATTACAGAGAAAAAAAATTAACTTTCCAAGCTAAGAGCTGGGTAACCCAACTTGGGCAGATTGAATTTAAGAAAGGCAATCTGCTCCATCAGATGAGGTGCCATGCGTGAGCGCTGTGGACTCAGTATGTTTCCAGTCATAGAAAACACGCGCTCACTTTGAACAGTGGTTGGCGGACATGATAGTAGCTGCTGCGCAACCCATGAGAGTGCAGGCCACACACTCTTCTTTTCATCCCAGTAGCTAAGAGGATCAACATTAGGCGCAGAAGGAACTTCACAGAGGTAAAGTTTGACCATTTCAGCAGCACTACTCTCCTTTCTGCTGCTAGCTCTGTCAGATGGTCCAACTATACTCCCAAGTGCCTCTTCCCAAAACGCAGCTGCTCCACTCAGCTGTGTTGTGCTGCTTGTGGCACTGCTGCTGATGCTGCTGCTAGGAGTAGCAGACCACATCATCTCTTCCTCCTCCTGCACCTCTCCCTCCTCGGACAGCATTCCCATTTTACAATGCCAGTCACGCACCTTGTTGACCAATTGCTCCCGGTAGCTACTGAGAACATTACATTTCAAAGCTAGCTTTCCCTTAATTCTTGGATCACAAAGGCACGCTAGCATCATTTCGGGACTCTCTTCCATTCGTTTGCGAAGGTGTACTTTTAGGAGATCCTTCAGCTTCCTGACTATGGCTGCTACGTCAGGATGTAGAGTGCCACCTTGAACAGCCTCACGGTTTCCAAGGAACACATCCATCTTGCTGCCTAGATGGGAGAACACTGGGATTACCTGGGCCAGACTGGCAGTTTTTGAGCTTAAATTTTCTGTGGCATCCCTGAATGGTTTAAGGACTGCCACTAGCTGGGCGATCACTGTCCAATCCTCCCTATTCAATGGAGAGGTAATCCCAATATTGTGCTCTGAGGCAAGATTATGGATTGCCCTCTGCTGCTCCAAAATCCTCTCCAGCATGTCTAACGTGGAGTTCCACCATGTACTGACATCCTGACGTAGGCAGTGTACGGGAAGACCTGACCTCTCTTGCTCTTCCCTCAAAAGTTGGCTAGCCTTAACACTATGGTGAAAGTGCCCAGCGATCTTTCTGCAGCGGGACAGAACTACTGCTGCCACATTAGTTCCTTCTGACATTGCTGCCTTCACTACAAGATGGATGATGTGGGCTGCACAGCGCACACCAACAATATGACCATCTCGCAGCGCTTTCACCATATTGGCACCTCCGTCAGTTACCACAAAACCAACTTCAACATTGGTGCCCGCCTCTGCTCCCACCCAAAGGCTAAACATTTTCCTCATTGCATGCAGAATGTTTTGGGAAGTGTGCTTTTCATCCATCACTTCTGCATGGAGAAGGAAAGATCGGTAGCCTGCTGCAGCAACTTCCTTAGACACACCGGGCTGCCACCAGTGTGCTGTCAAAGAAAGAAAGGCATGCTGGCCGCTAGGTGCACTCCACAAATCTGTAGTGAAATGAACAGACTGACCAGCAGCCTTGGAAAGCTCCTCTTTCACTGCTGCAACACAGGACCGATACAATGAGGGGACAATGTTCCTGCTGAAAGTGGAACGTGACGGAACTGTATATTGTGGAGCCACAGCCGCCATCAATTGTTTGAAAGGCTCCCCTTCGATCATAGAGAAGGATGCCCCTCCAACAGCAATAAACTGACCAATCAGTCGCGTTACTTTATTGGCCTGCTGTTTGGGCATTGACCTTTTGGATTGGAATGCCACAAATTGTTCCAGGGTGGGCTGGACATGCAGTGCTCCAACCTGCCTTGGTCTCTGGCTGCCAGCACTAGCTGCTGCTGCTGCTGCTGCTGCTGCTACTGGCTCAGAAGAAGAAGCTGTTGGGGTTTTTCCACGGCCACCAGCTATGCTGCCTGCACTAAGTTTTACTTCTGCATCTTTCCCCAATAGCACAGCGTTGTGTTGAGTGCTGAGGTGATGCTTCATGCTAGCACTGGTAAAATGGCCAGACACTTTCCCTCTGCTTATTAGCTTCCCACAATGTTTGCACTTTCCATAGCGCCCTTCTTCAACATTTTCAAAGTGCTCCCAAATTGGGGCATGCATAGCCTTGGAGTGTGCCTTGGGTGCTGCTCCTACTGCTCGGGGTGGATGAACAGAGGCAGAACTAGTGGTGTGGGACTGGTGGTAACAGTACTGGCCATAGTGGGACTGCTAATTGCTTTAGATTTGCTAGGTTTTGCTGCTGCTGCTGGTGGTGGTGGTGATGGTGATGATCGTAGCGGAGAAGGTGGAGGCTCAGGGGAAAATTGTGCACTAGTCATTTGGACACTGCTCCCTGAGGAATCTGATTCCTGACACTCATCTCCTCTACTTCCTCTGGCTCATAGTCTAGCTCTTCATTAGCCAGATCGAATGGAATTCCTGCTAGGCTGGAGCTAAGACTGATATCGTCGTGAGACTCGTGACTAGTAGTAGTGCGAGCAGGAAGAATAGACTCTGCACTTGGCCTCTCAGTCTCAGGCTCCTCTGCTACCTCGCTAGGTGGAGTTCCACTATGTGTAGCCCTCTCTCTAACTGTCTTTACAAAAATTTTGTAAGGACTTGGTGGCTTGCTAGAGGTACTAGGAGGACATGGCGTGGCGGTACCAGTGGGAACAGTAGGCGCAGCACTAGTGGTGGTAGAGGCGGTGGGGGTGGTGGTGGTGGTTTTCCCTACAAAGGAATGAGATCACTTTGGTTTGGGACCCCTCTGAGTCTTGCTGCTAATTTGGCTCTGCTTGGTACCTTGCATGCTGCTTGTGGATGGGGAAGATGCTGCTTGGGGCAAAAGGCACTTCTTTTTAGTCACTGGGCTGGTACTACTTGTGCTACCCTTTAACTTTGAACGTGCTTCTGGTGCTTTAGGCTTTCCGTAAAAAACCATAGAGCTTGTGGGCCTAGCCGCACTAATACTGCCTGCTTTTGGTGCCTTTCCTTTACTTGATGATCCTTCAAGCAATGCTTCCCCAAATGATAAGCGAGAGCTTGGCCTACTTGGCCAACGAGACTGACGCAAAGGCTGCATCTTAGAACTGGTGGTGGTGCTGGTGGTGCTGGTGGTGGTGGTAGATGGAGCTTGTCCCTCCTTAGTCCCAAAAGGAGGATCCATTTCAAATTTTGTGTTGTGTGTGTAGTGTAGTGTAGTGTAGTGTTTAAAAAACTCTAAAAAATAAATTAAAAAAAGGAAAAACGAATTAAAGACAAAAAAATTAGAAGAAGTTCTCTTCAGTGCTACTGCTTAAAAAGTAAAACTATGCACTACTGCACTGTGCTGTTGTGTGCAATCTGCCAAAGTGCTAAAGTTATTTAAATTATTAACTCAAGATTAACTATTTAATAACTAGCAGTATTTTATTTTTAATTTGAATTTACACGGGCCTAAGAGCTTAGCCTACTACTATGCTAGCCTAAAGCTATATTTCCTTACTATAAGTAGGCAGACGCTCTCAAACCCACTAAGCTAAAGTGAGGTCAAATCAGATTCAGTATGATTTATTAATATTAATTTATATAATATTAATAGATTAGAAATAATTTACTTATATATTATGTATTATAGATAGAAGAATATAGATTATGAATTAGAATTTAGAATTAGAATTACTTATATTATAGATTATGAATTAGAATTTATATTGTTATATATTATTTATAATATATTATAGATTAAGATTAAAGAAGATTAGAATTATTTTAGTACTACAGCTAGTAGTTTGAAGCTTTGCTTAGTACAGCTCATCACAGTCAATTTTTCTTGAAAAGAATTAGAAATAAAATAAAATGTCACAGCAAAACAGTTAGCTTCACTGCTTGCTGAACAAAAACACACAGCACTTATGCGGCTGCACTCACTAGCCCAACAAGTTCACTTCACTGATGGACTGAGGTGAGCAAAACACTAAGGGTACTTTTAATAAAATAGAAATAAAATGTAAAATAAATGAGAAAATCTTTGCAAAACAGTTAACGTCACTGCTTGCTGATCAAAAAAGAACACAGCACTTATGCGGCTGCACTCACTAGCCCAACAAGTTCACTTCACTGATGGACTGAGGTGAGCAAAACAAATGAAAAAAAATGAAAGATTATTAATTAAGAAACATTGACTTGGTCTCTTGCTGTTGCTAAAACAAAGCACAGACTATAGAGCTGCAGCACCAGTACTAATAAGATTAGCTGAACTATACGCTAGTAGTAATTAATTAATTAATATTATTACTTTTATTTATAGCTAATTTAATTAACTATTAAGATAAGAAAGAATTATAGAATTGTTGATATTACTGATTTTAGATTAGACACTAGTAGACTACAGTACACTCTACACTAGTATACTATTACTAACTACAACTGACAAATATATATATAATTTTATAATGAATTCAATTATTAATTATATTAATTAATATTACTGATTTTAAATTAGACACTAGTAGATGAATGTCTACAGTACACTCTACACTAGTATACTATAGTATATATATATATGACTCACAAATATATATATATATATATATATATAATATTATAATGAACTATTAAATTATAGATTCTATTAAATTATTATTTATAAATTCTATTTAATTTATTTAAGCAGGACAGGCAGTAGGCACTAGTGCCAGCCCAGGGCAAGGGCACCCCAGTGCCACTGAGACACTGGGTGCACTGTCAACTCAACAGCACTTACACTACAGTTGATGACAAATTAAATAAAAAAAATAAAAAATAATCAAATTATTATTATTAATTATATTAAGTAGCACTGAAGTGAGGATGAAGTACACTGTGAGAAATGGCAGGCTAACGCTTTCCAGTCTCACACAGAACAGAACAATCTCTCTGTAACGCTCGGATGCAGCACAGCAGTGTTGCCAAAGCAGTCACAGCGAAAAATGAATGGATCTCTCAGGCAAGCTCTGGTCTTATAAAGGCGCCTTCAGAATTCAAAAAACAGCAGCACAGGCATTGGACGAGACCCTTGGACATCACAAGAGTGAGCTGATTGGACAGACGAGATCAGCTCACTCCTGTTTGAAATTTTGGCGGCTGCGCGGCAAAAACGAAGACGATCTTCGATTCTTCGTGGTTGTGAGTCTTCGTCTTCGCCTACGTTTTGCCGGCACTGTATTCTCTCTGGCGTGTCTTCGGAACGAACAAAAAAACGGCCTCTTCGTGCTCGTTTTCATGTTCGCCCGAAGACGAATGCGCAAGTCTACTTAAAACGTTTCTACTTCAGATAACTCTGGGCTATGAGCTAAAATTATTTTCTTTTTAATGAAAACTCCATCCAAAATTATCCTAAATTATATACATATTGTTATATATTATATATATAGCTATTTTATATTATTAGTATTATATATAAATATTGTATATCATACACAAAATTATGTATTAAGTATTTCATTGTTAATGAGAATATGTAACCTAACTGTCACCTACCCGACCAATCCGTTGTCCTCACGTTCCTGCTGTCCAGCCACCGCCGTGGAGGAGTGGGAGACCCCTTCCTCCAACCCGCAGCCGCTGCCAACGCCACGCAAGAGAGGGAGAACACCCCTCTACCCATCAGCAGCCGCAACCGCCGCCACGAAGGAGAGGGAGACCTCCCTCCACCAGCCAGCAGCAGCAGCCCCCGCAGCCACCGCCACGGAGGACAAGGAGACCCCCCTCCGTCGGCCAGCAATCTCAGCTGCTGTTGCGGAGTAGAGGGAGACCTCCCTACGTCATCCAACAGCCACAGCCGGCAGCATGTAGGAGAGGAAGACCTCCTTCAACCTTGGTGCGCCCTCGTGTGGTAATACCCGAAACTGCAGGTGCCTATACTTATAGGTTACAGTCTTGCCGCACTGAAGATGGCTGTGGAATTCTACCAAATGGGAAGTGACGTCAGACATTTCAAACTTTTGGTGCCAAAGGCTCTAATTGTCCTTGCCCTCCGATTGTCGTACCTATTCCTATAGTGTTACTCCTCAGTGCACGTTCTGGTTCGTGTCTTCTGTTATTGACCCTGGCTTGTTATTCGTTCTCCTAACCTCTGGAGTCCTGACCTCGGCTTGTCATTCGTATTTCATGATCTCTGGTACCCCGACCTTGGTGTGTACTTGACCTTGAACTTTCCCGTACCTTGTGTCCTACCTGCACCAGTGTCTCCTTCTTCGCTGTGCGTGACACTAACCTTTTTTTTTATATCGAATTTTTAGCATTCATCTGCTGTTTTCTGAATAGACACTTTGAGTAGCCGAAAAAAGTTGCAATTACAATTGCAAAATTATATAATAAAAATTACATAATCTATTGCATTTATACTGCAAATTATGACAATATTGTGTTTTCTTTACATTTCAGAGACTATTTTCTTTACCGTGCACAATGATGATACGATCCGAGCTGGGCCACCACCTAAACAGGAAATGGATAACTACTTTGCAAGGGCAGCCAAACTGGGGAGATTTGGGGGCGTCAGTGCTATTGCTTTCAGTCCTGAAGGGAAGCTGTATGCTGTCCGTGGAGAAGATCTGTACGCGGGGCCTATGCCTTCTGCCGGGAAGGACTGGTTCTCTGTTGCTAGAAGAGTGGGCAGAGTCGACTGGAAGAACGTCAAAACCCTCTTATTTCATCCCAAAGGGGATCTCTACGTAATTACAAAAGATGGGGGTTTGTTCAAAGGCCCGGCTCCAGATAATGAATATGTCTCCTGGCTTTATGGAAAAGCTACCAAGATAGGACGAGGCTGGCACACGTTAGAAGCTGTTTTCTTTGACCCAGAAGGCATGATGTATGCGGTGACCAGTGATGACAGGTTTGTGAAAAGAAGTCCACCAACCTCTGTTGATGAGTACTGGATCGGCACAAGTATAATGATCGGACATGGAAACTGGCGTGGATTAACCCATTTTATGTCTTTCACCCCCGATGGAAAACTGTGGTGTGTCCAAAAAGATAATGGTAACATTTACTATGCAGATCCACCAGTCGCTGGAATCGGCGTTTATCATGCAAAAAAAGTTGGGTGGAATTATAACTTAAATAGATTAAATGCTTTCACAAGAGATAAAACAATCAAGCGAATAATAAAATTGGAATTCCTTCCTGATTTGGGTAAAGTGATCTCAGAAAACCTCGAGGTAGTCCAGGAAAAGACCTACGACAACAAAAGGAGCTCCGTTCCATTGAAACACAGCTTTTCGTAAGTGTAATACTGTGTCAGATTTAGATCTAATGACAAAATAATCTGATAACACTTTTGCAGGTTTGAAAATGCACATTATACTGATGACATCATAAATCACTAATGTCTATTCACTAAAATGCACGTAGAAAGGGTTGTCAGCGACAACCTTGAGTTTGACTGGAATATTCACTGTTGCACTATATACTTTCAGGAGCAATTTCTTCTGTTTTCATTAATCCTGAATTTTCTTGTGAGCTTAATTTGCAAGTTTGCATCGGCCATTGACCTAAAAAGAAGTCTCATTTAAGTGTAATGTTCTCATTATGGCTGTCATCGCCCCCTACTGGTTACTGCCCTGACTACCCTCTGGCCTCCTGCAGTTGGGGTACTTGTACATGGCAGTGTCACCGCCACCCAAGTACTCAGTGTATGGTTGGGTTTCTCAGGCAGGAACACCATAAATAACTACAATACGTTACAGTAACAGCATTAACATGTATTAAAAGAAAAGGTAAGGCAAGTAATACAACGGCCAAGTCACTCTCCATGGGTAAGGTAGGGATTTTTTTCTATATTTTGTTATTATGGAATAAATTATTGGATTCTTACCTTAGAACTTTAGGGAATTCAGTCCTGTATCCAGTTTTACCCAATCCTAAATTTCAATCTAGTCATAACACATGAGAACTCTTACAAAGTCCTAAAGTTTAAAGCGCATTTATTCATTTCAGATTCACTAAAACCATTAAGGAGTCGAGTGAATTTTCCCACGAACACGGATTCACATTGGAAATTGGTTCCGAGATGACTTTTAAAGCAGGAATTCCAGGACTCGCTGAATCCGGACTAACACTTTCTATCAACATGAGCACAACCCACAACTGGAACTTCACCGAGACCAATGAGACCGAGGTATGGGGCAACACATAATGACACATTTATATTCATAGCATTGCTGATAATGCTCATAATCAATAGCATTGATCATCAGTGATGGAAGACACATCTTTGGAGGGCATTCAGGAGACCAAATGAGTTTAGAGGCTGCAGAAATGTTGTCATTTTTTGACTCTCAAGCCACACTCCTTTTGATTCTTAAACCACTAAAGAATCGCTGGAAAGACAAGAAAACATCTTGTTCCACCATTCCCCTTAATTTTCAATTTTTCCCTTTTCCTTCTTAGGGAATCTCCTCTTTTACCCACTTTTAACCCATCTAACCCATAGTTTGATATACATATCATCCATTTATAACATGTTTTAACTTTGTTAAAGAACAGTCAGTAACATTAAAATGGGAGAGGTGGTGAGAATATTGGAAATCAAGGTATTTGTGTAAATACCTGGGTACATTTAAAATTGTGATTATCCCTTTCTCTCAGGTTTCATTTTCCTCAAGCAGTGACGTGGAGGTCCCAGAAGGTAAAGCCATCCGGGTCATAGCATCAGTCAGGAAGGCAGAAATGGAAATGCCGTATCGCGCCATTGTCCGCACCCTTTTTGGCTATGAAACAAACATCGAGGGCACGTGGAGAGGGGTCGCCCACTTTAACCTGACGGTGGGACAGGAGGACATATGAGAATTAGGTTTTCTTTCCTAAATTTAATGTAGAAAAATGATAGAATTAGGTTAGAAATAGCTGCCTTATTAATTGATTGCCAATGTTACAATAAAAATACTGTGACACCTCTCTATATTTACTTTTATAATGAATGATATGGCATGTGTCTTAATGTTGAATTATTAGAGTAGCTTAATCTTAGCTTTGATATTTTCAGATTAGTTTATGGAGAAAAAGAATCCTTTTTATAGGCCTTTCTCATATGCAAATAAAGGGGTGTAGAATGTGAGGCTTATACCATAATTTATAGCTTTGGGAATCCACATCTTAATGTCAATAAAGCTTTGTGAAAGTCCACAACAGTGGTTTCAGGCCTAGTTGTTGGGAAGATGACATCTAATGTCCAATGGCTGATGAAGCCAAAGGGGCTTTTGTGAGGGCATTGTCACTGGGCTCCACTTAAAGGTCCACCAATTGGGATGACCACTACTCCTCGTGTAAGCGGACCATGGGCATGTAAATGACTTGGCAGGTGCTCACTCACAAAACAGGGTGAATACCAAGCTGCAGCACACCGATATTATTCTGAAGAGTATCTGAGACTGGGGAATGATTTTCAGCTTCACCGTTTTATTGTTACAGCATTAGTTATCCGTTATACAGCTAGGTCATTGATACTTAACCAGGCACCATACATACACACATATTACAACACACACATAAACCATTACCTGACATACATCCCAAGTGCCAGTGAGGGATTTCTTGTCCTCATGGTGACCAGGATTTGTCAAGCCCTGACTTAAAATAATTATTTTAATGGATCATCAGCCTTTATAAGATTAACATTAAGAAAATATACCTATCTATATTATACAATCTTCTTCAGAGTGACTTCTGAGGCCCCTTTTAACGTAGTGGACCTCTTACATACCATCCTAAAGGTGTAGCTCCACATAGATGTTTTATTCCCAACATTCCAAGATTTTTATATAATGTACTAATATAATGCATATTAACCCCTTAACATCCAGAAAGAGGATACAGACAGGTGAAATGAAACACACCACAGGCTGAATAGTAATAAGATATGGTCTGTATTGGAGAAGCCGACAAGACAGGTATGTACAGGCTGTAAGTCTCTTGAGAGGGTGCTGTGGCTAGAAGTTAACACAGAAGGAACATGGAAAGGGGACAGGCACCTCGGATAGGTGGCTGGAAGGTCCTCAAATGGTACCGAACACACGTCTGGAAGGTCCTCAGACAGGGAACCGGACACACGGCTGGAAGGTCCTCAGACAGGGAAACGGACACACGGCTGCAAGGTCCTCAGGCAGGGAACTGGACACACGGCTGCAAGGTCCTCAGGCAGGGAACCAGACACACGGCTGGAAGGTCTTCAGGCAGGGAACCAGACACACGGCTGGATGGTCTTTAGAAAGCGAACTGGACACACGGCTGGAAGGTCCTCAGACAGGGAACCAGACACACGTCTGGAAGGTCCTCAGACAGGGAACCGGACACACGGCTGGAAGGTCCTCAGACAGGGAAACGGACACACGGCTGCAAGGTCCTCAGGCAGGGAACTGGACACACGGCTGCAAGGTCCTCAGGCAGGGAGCCAGACACACGGCTGGAAGGTCTTCAGGCAGGGAACCAGACACACGGCTGGATGGTCTTTAGAAAGCGAACTGGACACACGGCTGGAAGGTCCTCAGACAGGGAACCAGACACACGGCTGGAAGGTCCTCAGACAGGGATCCAGACACACATGGCTGGAAGGTCCTCAGAGAGGACACACACTCAGGTAGAGCAGACGTAGACAGGCAGGCTGGATCAGAACCAGAAGGACAGTATCAAGGAGTTTTAGCATACCCCAGACCGTATGAACCCTTTATATCTATAATTTTCCATTCCATTAATCCTATTCATCTCCCCCTACCACAAATCTTAAGGCTAATTGCATTAGCCTGTAGTTGTGGGAGGGGCTGTGGTAATTTAATCAACGCCTGATCCTCCCACAGCTATGTTGCAGCATCTCGTGGCTGCCCTCCCTTGTGCCCCCTCATTTTTTATGGCTCTTCTCTTCCTTTCTCTGTCCTTTCTTTCATTTTTTTTAACTCGGAGTGGACCTCTTCTAGGCCCACCTGGTATGTTGGTTTTGTCATATCGCAGACCGAATGGAACCTTTATATCTATATTTCTCCTTTCCACTATTATTGCTTACATTGCAAATTTGAGTCTTAATTGAAGGAGCTGCTCGAAGTGCTGTAAGTGATGGCTGTTTAATGTTTTGTCCAAAGATGTTTGTGGAAACAGCATCACAAACTAAACAAACTCTAGTGCTAGAGGCTCTTGCGCGGCCTTCTGATATAATGCAGGGAGAGTCCAGGAAGTGGGTTATTATTACTTCCTGTTTTGGATCCTGATGCAATATGCACTGGGGGTTATAGGAAGTGGCAGACATTTTATAAAAAAAATGTCCTGATTATGCTAATGGTGGATGTCAGAGCTGGATAAAATAAATATTATAAATATAGTACATTAACACAAATTGTGCATTTCTGTGCTAAATTATCATATTATTGTAAATACAAATGAAAATAGAATATAATCATATCCAATCAGAAGACCTCCATGAATTATATTTAATAAAAATGATATGCAGCAAAATCAATGATAAATTAAAAAGTGCTGAATAACATTTATAGCTAAGAAAACTGTATAAATATAATTAAAGAGCACAAAACTGCCATGACTAAAATGTCCTTCTAAGACTAACTAATACTCTAAAGACATTAAAGTCTGCGTTTGTATATTTCTGTCCATGCAGATAATTACCTGTGCTCTGCGGTTTTCTTATAATTTAAAACCAACATAGAATTGCAATCCCAAAACACAAAGTCCTGCATCTATATTGAGACTCCAATGCAATGTATGAGACCGCACTGTATAAAAAGAGCCGAGATGTTCAGGTTCATTACAATGATATCAGATGCAGCAAATGGCACTGACCCACACGGTGCTCGACTCCACCGAACCCGGCAGACACTCTCTGGCACTCGACAGGTTACTGGGCTGCATGATGCTGATCTCTGAGGCTCTACCGTTGAAATGTCTCGTTTGTTTGTTGCTCCTGTGTGTGACGCCCTGCAGATCTGAGATCCGGAGCCCAGCACCGGCCTGTCATTTAAACATCTTCAGACCATTTGAAGACTATGAGTATTTTAAAGATGGGGACCTTATAATTGGAGGAGTTCTCACGGTGAATAATCGAATGGGAAGTATTTTTTTTGGACAGTATCGTTTTTTCTCCCTCATTGTCTGTGTCGAGTAAGTTCCCTCAAACCATAACGGAAGGAAATAATATCTGCAGGACAATTTTGATACTTAAAGTTTAAACTGAGTTTTCTCAGAGATTTAACTCACACACACACTGTAATGTCTGCAATTTGTGTATATTTATCACTCTTTATTAGGCTGTTTATTCAAATTAATTTTATACAATGTAAGATGTTTTTTCTCAATATTATACATTTTATGCTATTGCCTTAATTAAGCTGTTTAATATTTTTTTTTGTTTTGCTGAAAGATCATTCCTTCTACCCACATAGATTTAAAAAAATATATTATCAAGATACTGAAAAAAATACGTATCTGTAATACAGAGCTCATTGTGAGTCTTAAATAACTTCCGAATATTTAGGAGATTTATGGGGGTAAAGGAACAAGGGAAATAGAGAAGACAATATACTTGCTTATATTTTGCTTTTATAAAATAAAGTAGGTTTACACTAAGGAGCTGAAACCCCGTTTTGAGGCCATGAGAACGGCTTGATAAAAAGCTCCAAGAGTTAACTGAAATGTTAAAAAAAGAAAAAGAGGTTGAGATATTGAGGAGGAAACAGACAGAGAGACAGGGACTATA
Source organism: Spea hammondii (assembly GCA_029215755.1). NCBI lineage: Eukaryota > Metazoa > Chordata > Amphibia > Anura > Pelobatidae > Spea > Spea hammondii. Next base: position 2,403,988 of record JARDYJ010000001.1, read on the forward strand.
CTATGTGTTTTTTTAGATTTCAAATGATTTTTCTTTTTCAAAAAGTTGTATAAGATGAATTCTCTACTGAATGAACATAAAATGTCAATCTGTGAAGAGGGGCCACATGCTGTACTGGGTGGAACTAGACTCATCCATGACCACAACTGTCCACTGTATTCAGACATGTGCAACCATCTCAGACAGGGCTAAGAATGGGCACTGACCCATGACTTGTTATGCCATTTGTTTAAATCTAGAACCTTTGCCTGTTGATGGTAACATGGTATTCCTACAAAAAGTCTTAATAAGTGTTTTTATCTTTCAGACCTCTGACTATGTTCTTCTGCTTTAATCTAATTCTTCAACTTTTACAGCCCAAGCCCCATGGATTACATCAATTTACTGGTCTTTCTTTTCGCCATTGAAACACTGAACAACGACCCAAACATTTTACCAAATATTACCCTGGGTTATCATATATATGACTCCTGTCAAGATAAAATTAAAGCTGTGAAAAGCATTCTTCAGATTTTGTCTGGCCGCGGCATGACTGTTCCTAATTACTCTTGTGCGAATTCTAACAACGTGGCTGGATTTATTGGCGATCACCATTCTACTACTACCATTCCCATAGCACAGTTACTAGGGGTGTATGGATACGCACAGGTGAGTAAACTGAATGGTCTTCCATGTATTGTCTGACATTAGCATTCAGTTTCATGGTGAGATCACAACCATGTCTGACTCCAAGCTGTTATTAGAAACCTTTACTGCAGAATGTTTACACTTTTGTCTTCCATCTTGTAGATCAGTTATGGAGCGACAGACTATGTGCTGAGTGATAGACGTGTTTATCCGCATTTCTTCCGTTCTGTTCAAAATTATCTTGTGTATCATAAAATTATTTTGAAGATTCTAAAACATTTCGGATGGACCTGGGTGGGAATACTCATGGTAGATGATGACACCGGAGACAGAGAGAGTCAGGCTCTGAGAGCGTATCTGACAAGTTATGGAATTTGTATTTCCTTTACTGTAAAAATTTGTTTATTATATGACCTCTCTGAAAATATGAAAATGATGTCAGAAACTGTTTTAATGTCATCTGCTCGAATTATTATACTCTGCGGTTCTTTCAGCACCAGAATTATTGACATTTTAACTCTGTGTCTCAAACATAAAGATATAACATTAATCCTTCCTCCTTCCTGGGCTTCCAATGATTATTTTACAGATTACTTTGTAGAACCCCTGAATGGCATTTTGGCCATAGAACCGCATCCTCTAGCGCTACCGGATACTGGGAGTTTCTTTGATGATATCCATCCTTCAAACCGTCCAGCAGACAAGCTTCTTGAAGATATATGGATAAGGCATTTTGCATGTTTTTCAGAAAATTCTGACAAGAATATGTTTTATGAACAGATCTATAAAATCTCTCTGTATAACTGCAGCGGGAAACATAAATTACTTATTAAAAATCATCTGACGGCTGGTGCTTCTCCTCGGGTATTTATTTCAGTGAGTGCTTTAGTTAAAGCTTTGCATGAAATGCACTTGGTTAACGAGAAAGCAAAAGGAAATACAATGCAAACCATCTATAAACACCAGGTATGTATGAAATACAGACTGTTTCACATTCAAAATGCTGACGGACATACAGGAGGAACGTCTAATCAACTTTATGAATTCAACTTTATGAATATATAGATTTCCTAGCAGCCTTTATACCTAATTATAAATACAGTTGTGTAAAAAAGAGCCATTGGAATCCAAAGAAAATGAAGCAAAAAGATCAGAATGTTCTCTTATTCACTCTCTTTCTCACATTCTCTGAATGTTTCCCTACTTTCTCTGCCGACCACTTCCACTTCATCATCTTCTCCATTCTATTTCAATCTTCAATTCTTAATCTAATAATTTCTTTTCCACGGACATAACCCAGCAACTCCAAATAGGTGTCATAAATCAAGTACTTACCCCTGCCATCGTTCCCATGCTGACGTCTCCGCTCCTTCCCGGCTTACTGACACAGCAGCAAGCAGGGCCTCTCCAGCTACACTGCCACGCAGCTGCAGCCGGAGGTTAACAGGAGGGAGGGGGCGCTCGCTCCGTTGTCAGGGAGACGCGTCTCTCTCTAGCTGCCGGCAGAATCAAGTGAAACGTAGTACACGCTCCACTGTTGCCATAGCAACACGTTTCAAATGCTGACATCATTTTGGCGCCAAATTTGAACGTATTTAGACGCTTCAGTCCCAGTATCCTTTGCTGAAGTATCAGTTGAAGTTTGATTCCTATACTGAAGCGTTCTCTGTGTTTTGACCCTTTGTGTACCAGACCCTATTCTAGCTTACCGACCATTGAAATCTGCTGCCTGCCTTTAACCCTTGCTTGTTCTTTAACTCCAGCTCACTTACGGATCGTGACAATAGGGAAGAGTACGCCCGGAAATGAATGGGCTAAAATGAACCAGAAAAATTCAGTCTGAATTGTTCTTGGCCCATTTGCACATGTCTAATAACAATCATCTGTTCTTTAGCAGGTCTACAAATATGACCGTAGATGAACAACAACACATGATATTACATGGTGTCATGATTTATTCAACAAAAATAAAGCCAAAATGTAGAAGACAAAGTACACCCTTGCTGGTTCCATACAAATTAAGATTTTAGGTAGCAGGCAGTTGATGCTAATCAAGTGCATTTGATTAATTGATGATCAGCAGGTGTTACCACCTCTATAAAAAAGCCCAAGTTTTAGGAGTTTGCTGGTCTGGAGCATTCAGGTGTGTGTTAACACAATGCCACCAATGTGGAAAGACATCAGCAATGATCTAAGAGAAGCAATTGTTACTGCCCAACAAGGAAGGGTTGTAAATCAATTTCCAAATATTTTAAAGTCCATCGTTCAATAGTGAGAAAATTATTGAAATGTGGAAAACATTCAAGCCAATCTTCTCAGGAGTGGACGTCCCAGAGATTAACCCCAAGGTCAGACTGTGCAATTCTCAGAGAAATTGCAAAAAAGAGTTACATCTCAGACTCTACTGGCCTAATTTAGCAAGATAAATGTTAAAGTTCATGACATTACAATAAGAAAAAGACTGAATAAGTATGGTTTGTTGCCAGGACAAAGCTTCCTCTCTCTAAAAAGAACATGACAGCACGACTTAGGTTTGCAGAGTTGCATCTGAACAAACCACAAGCCATGGTCCAAAATGGAGATGTCTGGACATAATGCCACGTTTGGTGAAAGTCACATGTGAGACCATTTGTCCGACAGCACATAGATCCCAAGCATACCAGCAAACCTACATCAGAATGGATTAAAAAAAGAAAAGAATACAAGGTGCAATGGCCAGATCTCAACCCGATTGAAATGCTGTGGCAGGACTTTAAGAGAGCCATGTAGAACCAAATTAATTGAAGCAACTTAGTAAAGAAGAGTGGACTAAAATGTATCCATAACTATGTGAGAGAATGATAAAGTCATACAGAAAACAATGTTCCACAAGCTATTGAATCATAAGGTGTACTTTCGTTTTCATACATGACAGTCCATATATAAACACTCACTGGCCACTTCATTAGGTACACCTGTTCAATTTCTTGTTAACACAAATAGCTAATCAGCCAATCATATGGAAGCAACTCAATGCATTTAGGCATATAGACATGGTCAAGACAACTTGCTGAAGTTCAAACCGAGCATCAGAATGGGGACGAAAGGGGATTTAAGTGACTTTGAACGTGGCATGGTTGTTGGCATGGTTGCCAGATGGCTGGTCTGAGTATTTCGGAAACTGCTCATCTGCTGGGATTTTCCTGCACAACCATCTCTAGGGTTTACAGAGAATGGTCCAAAAAAGAGCAAATATCCAGTGAGCGGCAGTTGTGTGGATGAAAATGCCTTGTTGATGTTAGAGGTCACAGGAGAATGGGCAGACTGGTCCAAAAATAACCACTTTTTCCAACCGAGTTATGCAGAATCTCTGAACGCACAGCACGTCGAACCTTGAAGCAGGGGGGGCAGCTCCTGTCAGCTAAGAACATGAAACTGAAGCTACAATTCACACAGGTTCACCAAAATTGACAATATAAGACTAGAAGAACGTTGCCTGGTCTGATGAGTCTCGATTCCGTCTGCGACATTCGGATGGAGGGTTCAGAATTTGGCGTAAACAACATGAAAACATGGATCCATCCTGCCTTGTACCAATTGTTCAGGCTGGTGGTGGGGTAATGGTGTAGGGGAAATTTTCTTGGCACACTTTGGGCCCCTTAGTACCAATTGAGCATGGTTTAAATGCAACAACCTACCTGAGTATTGTTGCTAACCATGTCCATCATTTTAGCCCGTTCCTGTGTTCGTTCGGGTGAATATTCATGCACATTCTTTGTGTTTGTTTTTTGTAGAAGGGGTTAATACGGGGTTAACTACACTACACAGCAGCTTTGGCTCCAAGATTTTAAAGGCGCAACTCTGTTGGTCGCCAGCAGGGGCCACCTCTGCCATCAGCCAATAAGGTGTGCATGTACTCCATTGCTTGATGGCAGACCAATAGAGTAGCTCGAGCACTTTTAAAATCTTGGTGCCGAAAACTGTTCTCCCCGCTCCAAGAGTTAAAGGTCCGTACGAATGACCAATGGAGTTGCTTTTAAAGACTACCAAGTTGATGCCACCAAGTTGATGCCACCAAGTTGATGCCAGAGGAGGCCCCTGCAGGCGACCAATAGAGTTGCACGTACAGACTTTTAAAATCCTGGTGCCGCAACTGGGGGGAGACCTGGGGGAGACCACTGGTCTGCCTCTCCAAGAGTTAAAGATCCGTACAAACAACCAATAGAGTCGCTTGTACTATTGTCTATTGGTCACCTGCAATTGGTTAATGCCAGAGGAGGCCCCTACAGGCAACCAATAGACTCACTCACACGTCCCTTTAACTCCTGACGGCGAGCCTACAGATTTCCCCGTTATCTATGCAGTATCTCAGGGGTTAACGGGAGCGGAAATCTGTAGGCTCGCCATCAGTAGTTAAAGGGCCATAAGAACATCTTTATCTGTTGCAGGCAGGTGCCTCCACTAGCATCAACCAATAGAGTTCCTCGCACAGCCCTTTAACTCTTGACGTACGAACCTGAACCTACAAATTTCTGCTCCCTTTGGAAGTTTATAGTTTTAGGGGGTTAAAATGAAATATGGGACCTCTACTGTATCTCAAATGAGACCTGGACCCACCAAACTTATCTGTCAAAAGTCCATGAGTGAAAACTAATGTGCAAGTTGCACTTATGAACCCACAGTGCCACAGAGACATACGCTACCCATGTATATGTGGTTAATGAAGGGCTGGTGCTAGTTAATGATATGAAGTTCTAGTATGTGAATAACAGAGATCCAGTAAAGGTCTATTTTAGTCGGGTGTTTGGGTGGGTTCTGTTGTAAAACAGAAGGTATTTTTCTTTTCTAGATTTACAACATAGAAGAAAACTCTCCTACATTGTGACTGAATCTTTTTTAGTTTTTTTGAAAATCATTTATCATTTTTTAATAGGTGCAACGCTATATAAAAAGGATAAAAATTGCATCACAATTGGACCGCCCATTATACGATGAACATGGAGAATTTGCATACCATTACTTAATTATAAATTGGGTGTTTGTATCAAATAAGTCTGCATTTAAAAACTTTGTGGGTAACTTCACTGAGTGGGCTCCAGAGAGTCAGCAGCTTATCATTGACTCCCAATCTATAATCTGGAGGAACAAGGACAACCAGGTAAGGGAGAAGATTCCTACTTTAACCCCTTAAGGACAGAGTTATTTTTTTGACATTTCTGTCTTAACATTTTTTCGGTGTTTGTGTTTCGTTGTAATTTTCTCATTTACTGAACCCCTACAAATTAAATATTGTTATTTTTTTATTTTTGTCAAATCATGTATTTCTTCAACACAGAGGAAGTTTATGCTATTCTTGCAAATGATTCAGATGGCCCTTCAGATTTGCAGATGACAGAAAGCAATAAGCGAAGTTTGCAATAACATTCCAGGGGTCAGCAGGCAGGCAGAAGGCAGTAATGCAAAAGTCTGTTTAAACAATCAAGGGGTCAGCAGGCAGGAGCAATGAGGGTCACTGGGTTATCAGGAGAGCTCCAGGATAAGCGCATGAATGTGTAGCTTTTATGGAGCCCTTGGGCAGCTCCTCATGCAAGACACCTGTGGCACCGCCCCCCAAAACAGTGGCACCAAAGGAGGGTTCCACCCCTCCTTTGATGTCACTGCCCCTACCCTATCATGCTCCTCACGGGAACATGGGGAGAGACAAAATAGAGGACAGAGGTGACACACAAAGATGTGACCAAGGGGAGTGGTGCCCCACTACTCACCTGAGCCCTTTCCTTTTTGGTAAGTGTGACGGAGTGGGCTGCTGATGGTGGGACTGCTTGTGACATCGACATTCAAAGTAACACACAAGGGGACACTGATCAGAATCCATGCCACAAAAGGAGGCAGACTGAATCTGGGCTTGTAGTGGAGGATTGCTGGATTCCCCCAAACCTAATGGCCCCTGAAATCCCCCCTTTTAAACAGACTCCTAACATCACAACTACTATTGATGCTGGTGATGCAATGAACTTCATACATTTTTGCCTTTGTTTTGTAATTAATTTTAAGTTTTGTCAGAAAAGATCGCTGTACAGCCTTATGCAAACGTTTGACCTGGCACCACACTGACCACATGAAATGAAGGAAATTGGGAACATACCAGATTGATTGTAAGTGGGTCATTTTGGAATGCAAACTCCATATTATCAATTCCCCATTCTTCGAATCGTGAGCACACTAAGCTATCAGGACCTACTCAGATCCTTTTTATTTTATTTTGACACCAATGTTACTGGCACCATACAGAAAAAGGGAAAGGGCTTCCCTCAGCAACAAGTACATCCCAAGCAAAAGTGCGGTAATACAAGTGCTTTGCGTAATCAAGAACCTCCGAAGGTACATAGATAAAAAAACAAAGTTTATGGCCTGTCAACCATACATAATGAAAATGTGGTGCCAATGAACGCCAGGGGGGAAAGACCGGGGCTAGTGAAAGGGATACAATTTGGGGCTATTTAGAAATGACACATAACCTACACAAAAATCCTAAACAACTGTCAACATCTTTGAGCCCTGCATCTTCCACAAAGCCGAATGCATGTGGGCAGACCCGGACTGGGACAAAAAATAGGCACGGGCATTTAAACCTGAGCAGCCCATTTTTTATTTATTTATTTATTTTTTGTTAAAGCCCACCCTTCATGTACCATCTTTGCATTTACTCACTCATTCACACAAATCATTAACACATTCATTAATGCAGTCTCACAAATCATTCAAGCAATTTATCCACACATGAATTCATTAATTGTCATAGGCATTCACACAATTCATCCACACATTTATTCATTCATTCTCATACGCATTCACACTACTCCCTCTCCCCATCTTATCTGCCCCTTCTCACTATGTTCCCCCTTTTCACTATGTACCCCCTTCCCCACTTCTCAATATGTACCCCCTCTCACTATCTATCCCCTCTCCCCATTTCTCACTATCTAACCCCCTCTGCCCCTTCTCACTGCACCCCCCTCCCTCACCCTACTTACCTTGTTGCCGGAGCAAGCAGCAACTGCAACCGGGCCCGCGGCAGGGCCGGATTGACTTAGGGGCTGATGGAGCTGCAGCTCCAGGCCCCTACCCCTACCTCTACGGCCGCATTAACGCAGGGCCCCTTAAGCCCGCCGCAACTGCGACCGGGTCCGCCACTCTAAGGGGCTGGGAAGCACCCCCCAGGGCCGGCCTTAGGGGTCTGCGGCCGCACAGGGCTTAAATTAAAACATCGGGGGGGGGTTAAACTTTATTTAATATGGAGGATGCTAAATAAAGTAAAAAAAACCAACCCCCCCGATGTTTTAATTTAAACCCTGTGCGGCCGCACACCCGTAAGCCCGGCCCTAGTGGGGGCTTCCCGGCCCCTTAGAGTGGCGGACCCGATCGCAGTTGCGGCGGGCTTAAGGGGCCCTGCGTTAATGCGGCCGTAGAGGTAGGGGCCTGGAGCTACAGCTCCATCAGCCCCGATGGCCAGTCCGGGCCTGCATGTGGGGTATTTCCTTAATCTGGATATGCAGCTCAACAAGTTTGGTTGGATTTCTTTGCCATAATGTAACCTATGCAGACAAAGTAAAGCGAGAGTACAGGAAATTATTGCTTCGTCCTAATGATAAGTGTCCTAATGCTCCTGGTGAAATACCCAGAGTGTCAAAATAGATGGTTTTTTTTTGTTTTTTGTTCGATATTCCTGTGACAAACCCAGCATACTAAATGAAAAAAAGAGCAGCCTTGAGAAAGCTCTGCATACTTTCGAATATTTGCTAGACGTGCAAATGGGCAAAAACAATTTGGACAAAGTTTTCCGGTTCGTTTTGGTCCCATTTATTTTCGGAGAAAAAATTTGGTGCCCGGTGCCCACTTTCACACCCTCATTCTCCCTCACGCTCTCTATATGTTTCCATACCTTCTCTGCCGACAACTTTCACTTCTACATCTTCAGTCTCCTATCTTCGTCCGCATCTCTGCGGCCATAACCCGGCTGGAACTTCCGCCAAAATAGTAGCGCTTGCAGTGACGTCCTCTTCCCAATCCTCCAATCAAGTTATAATTACCAGAAATTTATGGAAATTCATAAAATATTACATTTTAGATTGTTTCTGTTAATTTAACTAGTTTAGTGATGCTTTACTTTTTATTGTTTATCCTTTTTTCGTACTAACTGTTGAACTACACATATAAGATTTTGTTCAATGGAATCCTATCTATCCTTAAATACAATATATAGTTTGTGTAGATAAACTATTCACAAAAAGGGGGATCCTGCCTGAATCAACATGTGGTAAAAAAGGGCAATGAAGCTCAGGTCTTTAGGCATGAAAAACCCTGAAGTGGTTAAAATGCCTTCACTATGAATTTTAATAAGCAGGACTCCAGTCTGCTCTGCTTTAAGATGATGCTATTTTATATATGACTCCAACTTTAAACCAATATATTCTGGCAATCCTATACAAGAAAAGGAAATAAAAAAATTCAATTAATAATCACACAATTTACTCATATTCCTGAATATTATCATTCTCCTCCCTGCTCGTTGCGCACACTAGCATAGTAGTTGGCAGGGTGGTTAGTGGTCACTAATGCCTATTGTTCTAGACAACAAAACTTTCCTCTCAATATTCTACTGAGTTACGCTGTAGAGAATTAAGGAACTGGGGTGTTATATCTGCTCCATCACTCATATGCAGCGCACGGCCACTGATGGGAGAGGAAATCTAGACCTTAATATTCCCTTACATGAACTTGACAAATATGAAAGGCAAAGGTTTACAGGACTTCAGTTATCTAAACTATCATCTTCCTGTTATTTTTTCCTGTTTGTAGATTCCAAGGTCTCAGTGTTCAGAGAACTGTCTCCTTGGATTTCGAAAAGTCCTGAGACCGGGAACACAAATCTGCTGCTACGACTGTGTCCGGTGCTCGGAGGGAGAGATATCCAATAGATCTGGTATAACAGATTACATAAAACATACAAATAATCTACTCATAGTATGTGTGTATGAATGAAGGCCTGCTCCTGGTCGGGTAGAGGGCGGAGTTGGGCCGGGGGTATTGCGAGCCACAAGGAGGGGCAGGTGTAACTGTAAAAGAGGAAATAATGGACAAGACAGGCATGGGTTGACTGGAGTTCGGCATCACCTCCCCAACCCAAGGGGCAACATATACTGGCAGCCGACAACCAGCTGCGATACCCGGGATGTCAGGGGTATAATGATAAACACTTTATTACAGGAGCCCCAAACTCCACAGCTGATTCACTTTTGCAAAGGCAAAAAACATCAAAATCATGAAAAAAAAGTAGCTCCAAATAAGCCCCTTGAATTAGAATCCTATATTTGTCAACAGTTTAATGTTTGCTTAGTAAATTTGCTCAGGATATCTGGTCATAGTGAGGTTTGTCTGCTTATTTTTTTGGTCCATGAGCTCCTCTGTACTTTTTATATTTCCTTCCCATGTGAGAGGGTGGTGTATAAGTGGAAGAGACCCCTCAGAGAAGTGGTAGAGGTTATAACAGTGAGGGAATTTAACCCCTTAAGGACAATAGGGGTTATTACTCGTAGTATATTGTGGGACAATGGCTCTTTTAACATTTTTCAGTGTTGCTGTTTAGCTGTGATTTTCTTCTTTCTCATTTCATGCTCCCACACAGATTATATATTGTTTTTTTCAGGACAAACAGGGATTTCTTTAGATACCATTAATTTTATCATATCATCTAATTTACTATAAAAAAAAAGATAAAATTACCTTTTCTCACTTTTTAAACAAAAAACTTTTACTCATCTGCAAAAACTAATTAAAAAACCTGCTAAATAGATTCTACTATTTGTCCTGAGTTTAGAAATACCCAATGTTTTTATGTTTTTTTGCTTTTTTCTGCACGTTATGGAGCATTAAGTACAGGTAGCGTTTTGCTATTTCAAAACCATTTTTCCAAATCTCATAATTCTTCCCTCCATGTGCCATTTCGGGTATCTTTGAAACCGGCCAATGCAATTTACCCCATCAAACCATATATTTTTAAAAACTAGACACCCCAAGGTATTTGAAATGCTGGTATTTTAACCCTTTCCATGCACTGATTTTATCACCAGCCTTTGTGAAACCTTATGGTAGTACTTTTTAAAAAAAAAAATTTCACACACGTTGTATAAATTTCACACAAGTTGTATAAATGTATCGCTCCTGGTATATGTCTGTGTCAAACAACACCCTAATATGTGTTCATCAACATCTCCTGAGCGCAGTGATACCCCACATGCATGGGTTTGTTGGGTTATTTGGGAGGTAAAAGGCTGCCTTTGTGAGGTTTGTATTTTTTTGCCATTTAGACATCTGATCCTACTGCCCCCATGTCCAATATTTGGGACATCTTTGAACCCGGCCAATTTACCCCATCAAATCATACATTTCATACAACTAGACACCCTTTGGGCATTTATAATGCTGATATTTTAACTCTTTCCATGCTGGAATTTTTGTGAAGATAAAGAATTGTAGGACTTGCTTATTAAAAACTTTTTTTTTTTGGTGACAGTGGGGATTTTTACATGTTACCATATTTTTTTTTTTTAAATGTAAAATTTTTGAAAAATAATATTTTTTAAAATTTTTGTCATTTTTTTTTTTTAACAAATCACTCTGATTAGTGAGCTGGGCTCCATTGACCTTGCATGGTTGGATGCAGTACCTGCATTCAACCTGCAGGAGGAGCTCGAGAGTTCTGAAGAGGGTCTGGATAGAACCTCTGTGAACTCATTTTCTATTGTTAATGCCATCCTGTGAATGACGGCAACATCATTTACAGGATGGCACTTGTGGTTGCTCTTCGGAGCAATCACAAGGCTATCGGGGGTAGGTGGGGTTGTGTTGCTACATGCCTCGATATCGAGGCATGTCAGCAACACAGTTTATGTAATAAGATTCCGATCGCTTCCTAAGCTGTTTTAGACGGGCGCGGCCATTTTTCTTCCGGGGAGGACTTTCCTCCCCGGATCCACGGTCAGCCTCACTTGTGAGGCTTCCGTGGATGCTGCCAAGCCGCCGATCGTGGCGAAAATGCCACTATCGCGGCAATGCAGCTATTTAACGGCAGCCCGTACATGTATGGGCATTGTCGTTATCACGTTGCACGGCAACCCTGTACATGTACGGGCTTTGACGTTAAGGGGTTCAACGTGCATGGGATAGGCATATGCCTCCAGAATATAAGATGGATAATTTTTTATTATCTGTAGTCAAATTCTATATAAGACAGAGAAGGAATTTAGCATCACATCAGTCAGAGGGACCTATTTGCCCATTTTTAAAAAACAGCTGCAATCAACCATAAGCTCTGGAGAACTCTTCATATTGTCCAAGAGAACGTTTGATACAAAGAAAGTTGATTTTGAAATAAAACCAGTGATATCCAAAGCACGATTTTAAATCATGTTACATCTTTTGAGGTTAAACAAAGAATGTATGTGATAATTAAACAAAGAATAATTATACTTACAATTAATATATAGCATTGCTGGTTTACCATAAAGCACAATCAAGCTGTTGAGAAGAATATTTTATGTTTAAGTTAATTATTGAGACATAATGTTACTTTGTGTTATTTTTCAGACAGTGAAAACTGCATTGTTTGTCCAAGTGATAAATGGTCGAATGAGAAAAGGGATCGGTGTATTCCAAAATTGGTGGAGTTTCTATCATATTTGGATGCGGTTGCTGCTGTTTTATCCTTTGCATCAATTCTGTTTTGTCTTGTAACTGTTGTAATATTACTGATCTTCATTGTCTTCAGAGATACCCCAATTGTGAAAGCCAATAACAAGAACCTCAGCTTCCTCCTCTTGGTCTCCATCATGCTGAGCTTCCTCTGTGTGTTTCTGTTCCTCGGTCGTCCTGAGGATGTAACCTGCATGCTGCGCCAAACAGCTTTTGGAGTCCTCTTCTCATTAGCCGTGTCTTGTATTTTAAGCAAAACAATCATGATCTATATTGTTTTCAGAGCCGTGAAACCCGGCAGCTCCTGGGCAAACTGGGTCAGTGTGAAAATCTCCAATTCTATAGTACTGCTCTGCTCATCCATTCAAGTTATCATTAATATTTCCTGGTTGGCCATTTCCCCCCCATTCCAGGAGCTGGACATGCACTCTTATCAGGGAAAGATCATCATTCAGTGTAATGAGGGCTCGGTTATCGCCTTCTACTGTGTCCTGGGTTATATGGGGCTTCTGGCAGCTCTTAGTTTTATTATAGCTTTTTTAGCCAGGACATTACCGGACAGTTTTAATGAGGCCAAGTACATCACCTTCAGCATGCTGGTGTTCTGCAGCGTTTGGATTGCGATGATCCCGGCCTATCTGAGCACCAAAGGGAAGAACATGGTGGCCGTAGAGATTTTTGCCATAGTGGCTTCAAGTGCAGGACTTGTAGGATGTATATTTATTCCAAAATGCTATGTAATTCTTTTTAGACAGGAATTGAATACAAAAACATATTTACGTGGAAGCAGAATTAAAGATTTAACCAAATAGATACTAATTATCAAAATAGTGATCAGTCGCTAAAATGTATATCAATTAGTGCACACAAAAAATATATTTAAAAAAATATATTATTATAGAAAAGTGCTTTAAACAGTGCTGCAAACACTAAAGGTACAACCCCCTTTACCACAAAAAAAAACACAATAAAAAATAAAATGTTGCGCAGAAACAAATATTAAACTTATATAGTGACAACCATGTGAGTAATTTCCACCAAAAGTATATAGACACAGTGTATATCCCACAAAAATAATGAAAAAATACTTATATTTCCAATTGTGTAAATCGGACATCCATATGTTTTACAGCAGGAACATATTGAAATATAAAGTAAAAAATCAAGAACAAACAAAAATCATAGTGCTTTCCATTTTATAATAAATGTGTATCTAAAGCCCCCCCCAGGGAATAACGGCTGTATTCCTCTAGAGTATCTCTCCTCCATTTCTATGCCTCAATCAATTTTCAATCCGTACGGCAATGTATTGAAGACGAAATACAGGTGGAGAGGCAGGATGTAAGATGCAAAAAAGATTAATTATATAAAATTAAAGTGCAATGTGCTCACGTTATGGATCTGTTTTGCGAGTATCAGAGTCTCTCTTTTTTCTCCAGCCGAAGCAGCTTCCGGGTATAGAGTAACGACGTCGACACGCAGACGCGTTTCGCCCAATCAGGCTTCCTCAGTATCGTATCGACTCATCCTCTCCACCTTCCTTAAATATCCCGTCTTCTATAGGTTATGCTCGTTCCCACAGCTCGTTATGTTGTGGCATATTGCTTCACAGCAGTTTGTTCAAAGTTAATTACAGGGATATAATAATAAAACCAATCAATCTAAGACATACATTGTTCTATTGCAGGAAACATAGAATCAAATGCAAAGTGCATTATGCATACAATCAAAAACGGTAATTGCACGGTAAGTATACATGAAATATATAATAAATATACTATTAATATACAATAAATATAGATCTTTTTTTCCAATATTAAAGGGATATATATAAAAAGTGTGTGCAAAAAGTTTTTTTTATTAAAAATGGTTTAAAAGAGTTTAATCCAAAAAATTAATTTAATAAATTAAATAAATCAAAATCTTGATTCAAACCTCTTGGGGCTACGATTTTAAGGTTAAATATCCATTTCATTTCTACCTGACCTATTTTTTTCTCAAAGTCACCCCCTCTCCAGTCCCTACTGACTATTTGGATTCCCATAAATATAAGATATTTTGGGTCACTATCATGGTATTCCTTAAAGTGCAATGGTACGGAATGATTTGTCTTCCCTGCTCTAATTGCCCTAACATGTTCGTCCAATCTCTTATGGAGTGGACGTATGGTCCTGCCAATTTACTGCATCCCACAGGGACACTGTAATAAATAAGTAACTCCTTTAGTGTAACATGTTATCAGGTGTTTAATGTCATATTTTTTTCCCGTAGTACTGGAGTTAAAGTTGGTAACTGCTCCATTACTCTTAGAGCCTGTATCTTGACATGTGGTACAGCGACCACATTTAAAAAACCTTTCTGACTATTTAAAAAATGTTCATTATAATTATTGCTTTCTGCCGGGGTATAACTAGAGGTCAATTAGCAACCCAAATTAGGTGCACCTCTTAAAGTAACTTTGGGCTTCTCTGGAAGTAACTGTTGCAGATCATTATCTTTTAATAGAAGGGGGCCAATGGCGTTTTATTATTTTTTTGAGATCATGGTGACACTTATCATAATTTAATACTAGGGGTATATCTTCCCTATTATTCACCAACCCCATTTTTGGTTGAAATAGATCCTGCTGTTCTATTTTGAATATCCCTTCTAGAGTTTTTTCCAATAAAATGTGTGGATCTCCCTTCTGTAAGAAGTCATTCTTTATCTTGTTAGCCTGTTCTTGGAATATATCCTTATCTGTACAGTTACGCCTAACCGTTGTTAGTTCCCCATTTGGGATACCAGTTAGCCATGGACTATAATGCCCACTGCTTAATAAGACATAACTATTTACATCTACTTGTTTAAAGTGCATTTTAGTGTGAAGTTGCGAATCATCTATGGAAATTGAAAGGTACAAAAAAGAAATTTCTAGGAAACTATATTCAGTAGTAAGGCTAATTCCCCAATCATTATTATTTAGATGGATAAAAAATACATTTAGATCCTCCACCGTACCTGACGAAATAAAAAACATATCATCTATGTAACGGCAATAGGCAATCAGCTCCGACCTCCAGCCATGCGATGAAAAGACAAAATGCTCCTCCCAAAAAGCCATAAAGAAATTTGCATAGCTGGGGGCGAAGCGAGTGCCCATCGCCGTTCCACGTTGCTGTAAAAAGAAAACCTCATCAAATATAAAGTAATTATTATGTAATATCCATTTGATTGCTGAAATTATGAAATTTCCCTGTGTTTTTGGAATGGAGGTCTCTATATTCAAAAATAATTCCACTGCTTTACAACCTTTGTCATGATTACTGTTGGTATACAGGGAGGATGCATCACAAGTAACCAATATATAGTTATCTTTCCATTCTGTTTTTTTTTAACAAATTTAAAAGATTCATGGTGTCTTTCAAGTAAGATTTTGTCTTTGTCACCATAGGTTGTAAGCATATATCAATATACTGAGATAAATTCGCAGAAAGGGATCCAATTCCAGAAGCTATTTTAGGTAATATATAGAATGTTGGTGTACGTGGATATGTTACATTTAAATATTGATATTCTTTATTAGTTAAAATACCTTTTTTCATTTCATTAACAGGATTGCTCTTGAGTCTCTTATAGACTGAGATGTCATTCAACTGTCTGTAACATTCATTGACATATTTATCTCTATCCAGTAATACCAAACCCCCTCCTTTGTCAGCCGGTTTAACTACTACTGACTTGTTAGACCTAAGGTTTTTTAAAGCAAGAGTTTCACCTGGGGTTAAATTATTTGTAGAGTAGGGGGGCGTGGCTGACCAGCTACCAACATGGACGATTAAGTCTGGAGCTCTGGTGCACCTGGCCCGAATTTAGCTATTTTTACGCATTTTTGACCGCCATGGGCAAGCATGGCAAGGCTTCGGGGTCTAAAGAAAAGGGGTCGCTTACCTCGATGCGCTCCTTTTTCCTTCCTCCGCCTGATCAGGATTCCTGCGACTCCTGCACTAGGCCGCCATCTTCTACGGCCAGCGTGGAAAGCGATGTAGCAGACGAGGCCGCCTCGGACGCTCGACAGACCTCCCCAGACCCGAAGCTCAGCACCTGGCAAGATAAATTTGACTTGCTGCCTACCAAACAGGATTTTGCCGACATTGTGGACCGAGCTGCCCAAGGCATCCATTCCAGTTTAACCGCCATACAGGCGGACATCCGCCATGTTGGTGAAAGAGTTGCGGCCTTGGAGGAGGACCAACCTCGTGTTTTTGAAACGGTGGACTCGTTGTCATCTCAACTTCAGGAGCAAACGATTGTCATACAACAACTCACGAGGAAGATTGACGACCTCGATAACAGAAGCAGGCGTAATAACCTTAGGATTTGCGGCCTCCCGGAATCGATTACCCACGATGATTTACCTGTCACACTTACAGCTATCTTCAACAAAGTTCTCAACAGAGACGCTGACACTCCTTTACGCTTCGACAGAGTCCATAGGGCTCTGCGTCAAAAGCCTTCCGACTCTCTTCCCCCGAGGGATGTGATTTGCCGCATTCAGGATTATCCTCTCAAGGAGGCAAACATCCCCTACCAATGGGGCTTCCCGTTCGCCCCTCATTGTACGACGGGGCAACGTACACTACACACATCATAAGACAACCGGAGGATGTGCCCCACTTTACTGATTCGCTGGGCTTACCAACGTGTGACATCCCCGCGTGGGACTACTCCTTCCATCCATGGTCTCCTCGACCACAGCGTTAGAAGAGACACCGCGGCAGAGACGACGCGCAACCACAGGACACACACACTGACTGAACTTGTATTTTGTTTTTATTCTTCCTTTTCCACATTTTCATTGCCTTTGATTTCTTGCTGGACTATGTGCCCTCTCGGACGACGACCCACCTCCAGTGTTCGCTGATGCCCACCACTAGCGCTCCGGTTTCCCAGCATCTTGGGATCTGCTTGTGCTGTATTCCTGCGGCAGACTCTCCATCAGGTCTTTCGTGCCTCTTCAACCGCCGTCGTCTATGGACTTCCCGCTTCGCCCGCTGTCGCTGCGACGCTCAGGTTCTGGTGGGGCGAGGGAGGGGGGGTGTCACTAGCCTTGGGAGCCTTGCGTCGTGGCTCCACTTGCGTTTGTTTTTTTTGTATACTCTTGGGCCCATGTGCCGTCTCCCTGTTCTCACTCACTATATTGTGATGTGCACTGGCCTCCTTCCCCCGTACATAGGCTTGTGGTCCCCGTCCTCCTATCCCATGTCATATGTTTGAGTGACATACCTCAGGTTTATGATCTCTGGCCTCTGGGGGGGTCCGTGAAGTCCGTTTTTGCTCTATTGCTCACTGTTTCCTTTTTTTTTTGTACCTTATTTTGATTTTCATTCTGTGTCTCTGCCTTCGCGGCTGTATTTGTGTATATGACCCTTTCTATTGTTTTGGGGGGGCCCTGTCGGCACCCATGCGGTCCACCTGGGCCAGGTTGCGTTACCTGGCTCTTACCTCACCCGATATGTCAGGTGTTTTCCTTGTTATCCTCATGAGTTGGAGTAATGGTTTACGACCTACTGCTAGGTCGTGCCTAGGCATCCGGAGTCTTTGGTTGCTTTCCAAGGGCATACCTTGGGCTCTTTCTGTTTTTGTTCGGTTTCTTTTGGTTTTGTTTGTTTTTCCTTTCTGGTATCTCACCGCCAGGTTGTCCTTTATCACATTGAGTCTCCCTCAATATCTAGTACCGATGTCTATTCCTGATTGCATTAAAATCATCTCACTTAATGTGAGGGGCCTAAATAAGCCGCAGCAAAGGTCCAAATTATTACACACACTACACTCCTTCCGCTCCCATATTGCATTTCTTCAAGAGACTCATTTTATATCCACTAGAGAATTTAAACTTACGGATCGGCGTTTTTCTCAGGTGTTCTTCTCTAGTTCGCCTGATTCTAAAACTAAGGGGGTTGCCATTGTACTTCACAAACTCCTCTCCTTTCAGCCCCTAGACATGTGGAGAGACTCGGAGGGCAAGGCCCTCTTTGTTAAAGGTTATATTGTCAATCAACAAGCTAATATATATTCGCCGAATCACAACCAACCGGCCTTTCTGTGTAGCATTTCAAGAGGGCCTGTCCCTTTTTGGGGGAGACTTTAGCATGATTTTAGACCCCCTCAAGGACTCCTCTGCCCAATTCTCTCACATCCCTTTTAGACATATTAAGAACGCGCTCTTCATTTAAATCAGCTAGTGGATGTCTGGAGGTCCCAATATCCCTCTGGTAGGGACTACAGATTTTTCTCCCCTCCCCACAACAGGTATACACGTATCGACATGTTATTCCTCTCGCACCATCACCTTTTGCACCTCCGCTCGTCTCATATTGACATTTGCTCCTTTAGCAACCATGCCCCAATTCATGTCACGCTCTCGCTGACGCGGCCCCGCTTTAAACCCTGGACCTGGTTAAATGAAAACCTTTTAGATAATCCCACGCATTTATCGGATCTGTCTGACCACCTTAAACATTATTTTGCCGATAACGTTACGGATAATATTCCCTTCCCTACCATTTGGGAGGCCCATAAGGCCATCATGAGGGGCCACCTTATACAGTTGGGAACCACCCTCAAGAAGCTTCGGCTGGCTTAGATTCTGTCGTTGACTAAACAGATATATAGGTTGGAACAATCTCACAAGGCCTCCTTGTCCCCTGACCTTCTTCCACAACTTCACACTCTTCGTTCACAGCTGGCCTCCCTCCTAGACGATAGAACGAAACGCTCTTTCCTGTTAGCCAGAAAGCACTTTTATGAACTGGGTGACAAGCCGGGAAAGCTGTTGGCTCGGGCCCTTCGGGCGCAGTCTTCTGCTTCTTATATACCCAGAATTAGGAACGGTAGGGGCGCCCTTTGCTATGAGTCTTCAGAGATTGCTCAATGTTTTCATGAGTTTTATTTGGCTCTTTACAATCTGCCCCCCGCAACTCCCTCTGATCCGCAATCCCGTCCCTCTATTCAGGACTACCTGGCTAAACACTTCCCTCAGCGTTTGGAGGACTCCGTCATAGAGTCCCTGAACTCTCCGATTTCTAGTGAGGAGATCAGCCTTGCTCTGAAGGCCTCTCCGAAGGGCAAGAGTCCGGGCCCAGATGGCCTTACCACTGGTTATTACAGTCGCTCGACCCCCAGACCAATCTGGCTCATATAGTAGTTATCCCCAAACCTGGGAGGGATGCGGATCACTGTTCTAATTATCGCCCCATATCCCTGATCAATACTGATCTTAAACTTTTGGCCAAGGTGATGGCGTTACGTCTATGCCCATATAGCCCTACCCTGGTCCATAGGGATCAGGTTGGGTTCATTCCTGGGAGGGAGGCCAGGGACAACACTATCAGGGTGCTAAACCTGATCGCACATGCCACCCATCACACCATCCCACTAGTCTTATTATCCCTGGATGCCGAGAAGACGTTTGACATGGTGTCCTGGCCCTTTTTGTTTCAAATGTTGTCCTCGATTGGTCTTCGGGCCAATTTTCCAATCTAGTCAGCGCCCTATATTCCAATCCCTCTGCGCAAGTTAAAGTGAATGGCATTCTGTCCTCATGTTTCCACATACACAATGGCACCCGTCAGGGCTGCCCCCTTTCCCCGTTGCTGTTCGTCCTGGCAATGGAACCCCTTGCCTCTGCGCTTCGGGGTAACGCTGATATTTTTTACCTCCGCATTGCTGACCATACGCATAAGCTTGCCATTTATGCTGATGACATGCTTTGCATGGTCACGCAACCCTCCACTTCACTCCCGCACATCATTGAGGAGCTCCAGGTTTTCACGGGCCTTTCCAATTATGTTATTAACTTGCAGAAATCGGAGCTTTTAGGAATTAATTTGCCCCTGTCCCTTCGGGATACCCTGGCTAGGTCCTTTCCCTTTCGTTGGCAGCATAAGGCCATAAAGTACTTAGGGCTCTGGATATCGGCAGACCTTTCTCAGCTTAAATCTTTAAATTTCGATCCCCTACTCTCCACGGTACACGGCGACCTTCATAGGTGGGCTGTCCCACACATATCTTGGAACCTTCCCAGGTTCTTATACCTTCTGCAATGTTTGCCCATCCAATTTCCTCCATAACAGATTTTTCAAATATATCTGTTGCCGACGACTTATAATGGGCTGGATAAAAATGAGACTTCTTGGCTAACGTCGTGTGATTAAACTCCAAACAAGTGGGTATATTCGTATACATTGGACGGTTAATCAAAAAATATTTTTTTAAAGTTAATCGTCTTGAGAATTTCTGTATATCAATGTATGCATTAAAAGAATTAAAATTTCTATTTGGGGCAAATTTTAGACCACTATCTAAAAGTCTAATCTCATCTTGTGAGAGGACATGTGAAGATAAATTAAATATGCCTATTGGTTCCACAGGCGTCCTCTCTTTCTGTCTCCATAATTTCCTCCCCCCCAGGGCACCCTTGTCCTCTGGTGCTCTCCCGCTCTTTGGAAGAGGTGTTGGAGTGGTATTCCACCACTGTCTCCTCTCTGGTCCAACCCCTAAAAAAGAGGAGGAGTTGTCCCCAGAATTATTTCCATTTTCCCAATAATTAGCCAATGTTTCAAATCGATTTTTTTATTGGGATTATATATGGGTTATCCTGTCTGTGGGGAGTTCGATTCCGGGGATTTGGAGTCCTGTGGTCACCATTTCTATATGTCCCGATTGTTATAATTTCTTTTATTTCTAGTAACTAGAGTAAATTTGTCTTGATTATCTATTCCATCTATATAAGGTCTTTGTATTTTTCTCCAATCATGTTGGTCTCTATATGGTCTATAACCTATACAAGACGGGATATTTAAGGAAGGTAGAGAGGATGAGTTGATACGCTACTGAGGAAGTCTGACTGGGTGAAACGCGTCTGCGTGTCGACGTCATTACGCTATAACTGGAAGCTGCTTCAGCTGGAGCAAAAAAAAAAGAAAGACTCTGATACTCGCAAAACAGATCCATAACGTGAGCACATTGCTGGTGTTAATTTTGGACATTGTTGAACCCGGCCAATTCAATTTACCTCATCAAATCATAAATTTAAAAAAGAAATAGACAGCCCATGGGCATTTAACAAGGCAGTATTTTAGCTCTTTCCATGCGAGAATTGTTTTAAGATAAAGTGCTAATTTTAGGACTTGCTCATAAAAATATATTGTTTTTATATATAAATTTTTTGGGCCTTTTTTTTTTACATTTTTTGTAACGGGAAGATTCTCCTGATGGTGACATCAGTTGAAAATTATTTTTACATGTTACCATTTTTTATTTTTTTTTTCAACTATTTTTATTTACCGTGTTGGCTCGAATATAGGCCTATATTCAGGGTCTAGAGCCCGGGCAGGCAGCGGGGATAGGATACAGATCCTCCGCAGCGGTGCAGGGGACCTGTATCCTACTCTCTGATACGCTCAGACAGCCTCCCCTGCCAGCACTTCCCACGGGGGGAGTGCTGGCACGGGAGATTGTCTAAGCGCATCGCGCAGACGTTCACCGGCAGCGGCGATGTGAGCATAAACAACCTCCGCTGCGGGCACGTCTGCACGATGTGCTTTAACAATTTCCCTTGCCAGGAATTCCCACGGGGGGAGTCCCGGCAAGGGAGATTTTTAAAGCACATCTTGCAGACGTTCCGGCAACGGAGGTTGTTTCTGCTCGCATCGCCCCTGCCGGTGAACGTCTGCGCGAACAATCTTCCTTGCCGGTACTTCCCACGGCGGAAGTGCCGGCACCGGAAGTTGAATACGTGTTATGTGTAGATGTCTCTCGCCGGCCCCGCAAGACCCCGTGGAGTCTGCACCGGTAAGTCTGGTGGGGGGGGACATCTTGGGGACAGAGTGGCAGCATATCTCTGGGGGGACAGAGTGGCAGCATATCTCGGGGGGTAGAGTGGCAGCATATCTCGGGGGGTAGAGTGGTAGCATATCTCGGGGGTGGATAGAGTGGCAGCATATCTCGGGGGTGGATAGAGTGGCAGCATATCTCGGGGGGGGGCAGAAACTTTTTTTCATTAAAAAAGCACCTAACTTTTAGGGTGCAGCCTATATTCGGGCGCGGCCTATTTCCTAGCCAATACGGTATTATTATTTTTTTCTTTTTCATTTACTTAACTAATCACATAGTGATTAGAAAGCCTGACTCTATTGACTTGCATGGTTAAATGCAGTACCTGTATTCAACCTGCAAGTGGAGCCAGAGTTCTTAGGAGGGTCTGGAGAGACCCTTCTGAGTACTCTTTTCAACTCCATTATTTTTTTGAAGGACGCCACCATCTTGCGAGTGGCAAAATCACTCGCAGTGGCAGTTGTGACCGTTCTCGAAAGCGTTCACGGCGTCCTGGGGTGGAAGTTTGGTGTTTGAAGTTTAGGAGGCGATAGTTGTATGGTGGACGTTGACACCCCAGAGAGGGGCCCCTGATGCCAATCTCAGTGTTTGGGTGAAGAAAGCGAACATAGATCGCTTTCTGCATCCGTTTAAAGCCATGACGGTCCTGGCACGTGAGCCGGAAATTGTCATTAAGGAGTTAAGGGTATGCCCAAATGTGAGTCCCTGGCACACTGTGAGTAGAAGGGTATTAATCGTATCACACTAAGAAGGTGTGTGAGGTCTGAAATGTGCATTTGCAGGCTTTTTATTAAATTTCTATTGAGATAAACCGATGACACAGTGTACAGATTATGTAATGAAACTGAAAAGCAAAGGTGGAGCTGGTTCCCCTAAATACTAATAGAGAGGTCTCTTCTATAACGGTGTAGTTGAGCAAAAAATGGTGCTCCTCCCGACTAGGTACCTTCCTATAGGACAGGCTGTTCTTGGTCCGATATGAGCCTCACATGTTGTTTCTCTTGCCTTAGGTTTATAAGAAAATGCCCAGATGTGGGTCTCTGACTCACCGCACCTATATATTAGTTGTACCGCAATGAGGAGCCATATGAGAGCTTGAAATGTTAATTTGTGCTTTGTGTATCCTCATCCTGTCAAGGCTTGCTATGTTTGTCAGCCCTGGTGAAAAACCACCTGCTATGATGGGTGGGACCAGTCTAATATGCTAAAAGAAAGATATCATCCGTAACGGCGAAAGTGAGCCAGAAAATGGTGATGACCTTAATAGGTACTTTTCCATAAAGCTGGCTATTTTCCATCAGGAGGTTCAGGTCCACCTAAAACTGAAATAGTTGTTGAAAATTAAGTTTGCTCCCCTATGGACTTATGACATCACAAATGACAGCAACAATGGCAATTAAAGTGAATGTTGAAAGTTAACTTATATCAGATTATATGTCAGTAAGTGGGATTTAAGGAATGCAGTAGCTAAGAAAAGGAGGGTAAGCACAAACTGTTAATAGTTATATTCCTAAAAGTTTGTAAGTTTTGTATTATCACTATAGGGAGGTCGACCTGGTGGAGGGAACTGTACTCTATCTTGATTCCCAGGAGAGTGCTCCATAGTTCATGGGAGAGTGCCTAACTTATTATACATATTTATTTTTCTGTCAGCCAACTGTAGCCCCTCTTACGATTTCAGAGAGCCTACTTCTGTGGTTATACAGTAACTGCTTTTCCCCCCATTCCTTTATTGTGAATGCCTCATGTCTGGAGCACGAAGGACAAGGACTCTCTAACTAACATGCCTGTCAGGGTCCACTTTTCGCTGCCTGAACCATGGCTGAATCATACTTCAGGCATATAATCTACTACCACTAGTGGCCACCCTCCTCCCTCTGGAGTGCTCAGAATCAGATCATCAGGTACAGCTGCGCCTCATTTCCTGAGTGAAGACCTGCCTTTATAAGAGCTGCCCTGCCCTTCAGTTGGGGCCTTGGTATTGAAGTTGAAGGACTGCGTTGCTCTGAACCGCTTCCTGAGCCTGTTCCTGAGCCTGTTCCTGAGCCTGTTCCTGAGCCTGTTCCTGAGCCTGTTCCTGAGCCTGTTCCTGAGCCTGTTCCTGAGCCTGTTCCTGAGCCTGTTCCTGAGCCTGTTCCCGTGCCTTAGCCTGTTCCCGTGCATGAGCCAGTACCTGTGCATAAGCCTGTACCCGTGCATGAGTCTGTACACGTGCCTGGCCCGGTATTACTCCATTCCCGTCCGCCTTGCCAGTGGGCTTACCTGAACCTGTACCTGAGCCTGAACCTGCCATCCGCCCTGCCTCAGCTCCCGTGTCTCTGCCTTTCCAGTTCTGCTGCTCTGTCTGTCCCTTTCTGTCACTATGCATAAAGGGGTACAGACAGAATCTTTGAGTCTGTACCTCTTCCCCATACGTTAAGGCGAAAGGTTAAATAAGTATGAATAGGGTCTTCTCCAGCTTTGTTATATGATGTCCTTGAATCCTCATTTTCAATCCATGGAAAGGGTAAATCCCCAACAATTACATTAAAACAAAAGAAAAACGAGCTATTCATAGAAAAAGAAGCAGCAGGCCGCATGTTAGCAGACTCAAAATGGTCTCTGTTTATGTAAGGGTTATTGACTTTCGTACTCTATAAATTTAAATACCTATTTGAAGTGAGGAAAAAAATAGAACAGTAATGCTGTCAATGATATAATTTGTGATGTAATCAGCCATGTCATTGCATAGTAATATGTGATATCATCAGAAAAACATAACTTTAGGGCTAAACCTATACAAATTTAAATGAATTTCTGAAATTTTCTGGTATAGAATTCTATTTGTTATCAAGATACTTGTAGTATTATTATTTTTATTTTCATTATTAATAATAATGCACCCATTACAATATGATATAGGAGATGCTCTAATAATAATAATAATACTAATAATATTAATCCACAGTTCTAAAATGCATGTTTTTATTTTATGCATATCCCCACATTAAAGATTCATCAATAATGGGATTATACATCCTTTAAAGCAGAGGTATAAATACTGGCAATATTATATATATTCAAATGTGTTATTGATGATTAATGTAACTTGCTTGTTAGGAAACATTATAAAGTGATTTGATTTAATCATAATATTAAATTCATTAAACTTGGCCATTTCTTTTGCACAGTAAAAATGACATCACAGTCACACACTTGTTCCCAGCGGGAGATGATGTCAGTTCTGAAAATGTGTTCTCCGTGGATTTGCTTGGAAATCAGATTGTTTGTCATTGAAAAGTTTCTCTGACTTTTTTTTGGCTTCACACACAGATCTCTGAATAAAAGCGTCTCGGCCAGATATGTAATTACAGGGGCGACCCGGGAATTACAGTCAGAGGAAATCAGATGATGAAATAACCAGGTACTTTCTTACAGCAGAGAAAAGAACAAAGTCTCAGCCGTTCCCTCTGGAAATTGACGCTGAGCTTTGCTGTTAACCATCTGCTCGTCACTAACAAAGTGCAGCTCTTTACATGTAATGAATAAAGTTCCTATTACACTATGATACAGGATACCTCTAAATTAATAATAATAATAATTGTTAAAATAATAAGATATCGTTGTTATTATTATTATTATTCAGACTATTTGGGTTATGTCAGTTAAGATGACCCTTTATTCTTTTAACACAGATAATGAAACATCAAACCATCATTAACTAGGGGAATATCAGACATTTGAATTACAAATTAAACCGTAGTTTTTAATAATCGGAACTCACTACAGCCAGCTGCCACTATAAACTATTTCAGCTCTAGTAAAACCTATATAATTTTTGGCTAGCGCCAAGCGTGCCGTAAGGCTGAAGTGGACACCATGTACCCATCTTCATTTTCTTCTGGGGTCGCGGGGTCTTCTTGGTCCCTTCCCGCAAGGCTTAATGCTATCCCAGCCCTAAGGCCAGAGGACCAAGTTTGATCTTAGCCAAAAGGGCGAGAAGCAACACTCACCCCAATAACTTTTCTTTGGAAGCCTGAGGTGCAGTGCTTCACTGTGAGGGTGCTGTGTGTGCTCAGTTATGTACCAACGCAGAAGCTAGAACCTCTGTAAATCTTCTGACAAAGCTCCCATGTATAAGACGCATCTTAGGGAACCCAGCTACACCTTGGCTTTCAAGTTTCAAAACCGTGTACAATACTCGGGTTTATTAAAAATAATTATTTAAAAGTGCAAAAAAACACATATGCACGTGCAGTCATGCGGACAAAGACTATGTACAAAAACATGCTCCCAGAAGAAGAAAAGGCCGTTAAGCTGGTATGACAAAAAATGTACGATCAAGTATATACAAAAATAAAAAGTGCTTAGCAGCATGTGCAACAGAAAAGGAAAAGCACACTTAACCCCACACACTTACTATCATGAACAAAGTACAGGAAACAAAACACAACCTCAGGGAGTTATGCTTTCTCTCTCTCCCAGATACTCACTTGATCCAAACCAAAAGGCCAAGAAGACTCTAAAAACCACATTTCAGCATTTTATCCACCTCATCAGCATTGCATAACTGATATCCCCTATGTGAAGTGAGCCAGGCACCCATGTCTTGTCATACCCTTAATTACTTAAGGTGGGAAAAACAAAATAGGAGCCTCATCTGAAATAAAGAACAGACAGCATTGAAATAACCTCCCCTATAGCAAAGTGCCTACCCAGGAGAGACATAACCATTGTTTGCTCACTTGCAGTATTACAGAGAAGACTTCCACGTTAGCATATCAGATTGATCCAATCAAGATAGCCCAGACCAATAATGCACGGTCAGTCTCCCAAATACAAATAATACAGCAACCACAGAACCACTGCCCTATAGAAAGGCACCTAACCAGGTGGAGCATCACAATTCCTTTTCTCACTTGTATTATTACAGAAAAAGCCTCACCATTAGCATATCAGACTGATCATAAACATACATGCACCCCAGACCCAACATATGGCAAGCAACCCATGCACAAAGAATACAGCAATCACAGACATACTTTTGTACCAATCTCTTTTTACACATCTTATTTTACACCAAGAAGGCTCAGAGACCCAGCTCTCCCTGCTGTTCATGTAGGTTTAAGAGCCATGTGCAAGAGGTCCTTTTGAACCTAAAGGCTCTGCTGGCCTTTCATTACTCAGCCAGGAAAATGCAGCCTAGCAGGCTTCTACAGACATGTGAAGAATAATTAAAACCAGCAGGCCAGCTTTACCACAGGTGCCCAGCCAAAAAGCTTAATTGAAGAGCTGAACCTAGTAACCCCCTAGAAGGGCATGCCGGTAGCAATCTGTTCATTCTAGGTTTACTATGGTCCAGCTATCATCCCTTCGTGTATAGTAAGCCAGGGACCCAGGTCTAGGCATACCCTTAATATCTTAAGGTGAAAAAAACAACATGAGATCTGCTCCTCAGACCAAGAACAGACAGCATTGAATTAGCCTCCCCTATAGGAAATTCCTACTCTGCATTAGCATATCAGACTGGCCCCACCCATCACACCATCTTCTGCATGTCATTGGCTGGTCAGAATAGTACACGTTGCCAGTGGAGTTCCCCAGGGCAATGTCATTCAATAGGCATGGACCTTAGGATAAGACATGAGATCTTGGCCAAAAGGCAGATAAGTGATCAGGGCAGAACAGACCTAAAATGCATTGCAAGTGGCTGAAACGCTTACCGGCACAGGCCACTTATTAAGATTTAGTGTGCTTAAACTCACACAACACCATCATGTACTGCACCCAGTCTTGGACCAAAAACCAAGGGGTAATTGTAATCTCAGGTTTCAAGCTTTCCCTCTTATTAGTTGTTAGCTCAAACACCCCAAAAAAACAAACTTCAGCCATTCATAGAGTTCCTCAGCATTGTATGGCTGTTTACGGGCAGGGAGACAGGGACCCATGTCTGGTTATACCCTTAATAACTTAAGGTGAGGAAAAACAACTTGAGAGCCTCATCTGAGATAAGGAAAGGACAGCATTGAAATAGCCTCCCCTATATTTAAGTACCTACCCAGGAGAGTCATGACCATTGTTTGCTCACTTGCACCATTACAGAGGAGACCTCCTCATTAGAATATCAGACCAATCCCACCCATCAGGCCAGTCCGGACCCGAAATGCATGGCTGGCTTCTTCTGCATGATCATTTTTTTTTATTTTAGTTAAAATAATTTCCTTAATACATACAAACGATAAACAAAACAGAAACAACTGCCGTGTCTGATTATAATTCCAGACATGGCACATATGGTTTAACACATTAATGGAAGCAACCTGGAGAAATGGGGTAGTGCAGTGACTGGCATGGATGATGGAAGGAGAATATTGAATTGGGTTGAGGGGGGCTAGCCCTCAATCTCTAGACTGCCCATAGGTGAGCACCCCAATCAAATGTAAATAAGCCTGTGACATTCACCACCACAAGGCTATCAAACCATAGAGAATCCTTTACACAGCATGTTCATAGACTTTTATCAGCATGGTATGGCTGACAGCCCACTAGGTGCAGTCAGTCAGGGATCGATGTCTGGGCAAACCCTGAATAACCTAAGGCGAGAATATCAACATGGGAGCCTCATCTCAGACTGAGAATGGACAGTGGTGAAATAACCCACCTTATAGGTAGGAGTCTACTCAGGAGGAAAATTGCCATTCTTTTGATCACTTGCACACAGAGAAAACATCTTCATTAGTATATCAGATTACTCCCACCCACCATGTCAGTCAAACCCAAAATGCACAGCAAGCCTTGGCTTCATGAAGAATACAACGAGCACAACCATGCATTGCAGGCTCTCATAAGTCTTGGTATTGTGGTATGGCTGAATACCCCTCTAGGTACAGTGAGCCGGGGACCCACATCTATCGATAATAGCTTTAATAACCTAAGGTGAGAAAACCAATATGGAAGTCCCATCTCTGACTGAGTGCTGAAATAGCCTGCCCTATAGGGGGGTAAGTACCCAGGAGAGGAAACTGCTGTTATTGCTCTCCTACATCATAACAGTGAAGACCACTACATTTGCATAACAAACTAATCGCGTTCATTAAGACTATCAAGACCTGAAATACACGGTGAATGCTTCCTGCGCAAGCGGTTTTTCTTTTGAAGCCCCAAAGTTGAAGAAAAAGTGAAGAAAAAATAAAAAAGTGCCAAAGTGCTCTAAGGACTCCAGACTCCCCACAAGGGTTGGGACCACTGAAATACTCATTAGAGGGGGGCTGCTCAGAACAGCTACCTAACTCCCTTCCCCACCAGAAAAATCGGACCTTTTTAGGGGACCCCTCTCCACCATTGGCTTTTCAGTATTAAAAAATCTTGTACTGTGTTTTCGGTTGTATTGATAAACTTAAATACATTTAAAAAAAACTGTATACAAAGTGCTTCCTTAGAAAGCCACAGATAAAGATAAAAAATGTATCCAGTATGCACCGCACACCGAGCCAAAAGGCTGCAGCTAGTGCATACAAAATAAAAAGTGCTTACCGACATGTGACAAAAGAAAAAGTAATGTGCAGCCTCACACTTGCACCCTGCGCACAGCACCAAGTCCTGGACCAGAGCCTGGGGACCAAACACATACTCAGAGCTTCATGCTTTCCCTCTCCCAAAAGTACTCACTTAATTTTGACCAAAAAGAATCCCACACAAGCAATACAGTAATTAAAGTATCAGATTGGCTTTGTCAGTGTTGCATGGCTGATATAACTCTATATGCAGTGAGCCAGAGACCCATGTCTGGGCATATCCTTAATAAATTAAGGTGAGAAAAACAACATGGGATCCTCATCTCAGACCAAGGACAGACAGCATTGAAATAACCACCCCTATAGGAAAGTTACTACCCAGGAGAGGCAAGACCATTTTTTGCTCACTTGCAGCATTACAGAAAAGACCTCCACGTTATCAAATCAGATTGTTTTGGTAATCTCTTTTTACACTTCTTATTTCACACCAAGAAGGCTCAGGGACCCAGCGCTCCCCTGCTGTGCATGCAGGTTAGAAATCTGTGTGCAAGGGGTCCCTTTGAGCCTAAAGGCTCTGCTGACCTTTTATTACTCAGCCAGGAAAACACAGCCTAGCAGACTTCTTCAGCCATGTGAAAAGTAATTAAATCCAGCAGGCCAGCTTTACCACAGATGCCCAACCAAAAGACTTAGTTGATGAGCTGAACCAAACAATCAGCTCATTCCAAAAATAAGCCACAACCTCCTCAAACTTCACCATTGTGGCTCAACCGCCATCCTATTGTGCTTAGTGAGCCATGGACCCATGTCTGGGCATACCCTTAATATCTTAAGGTGAGAAAAACAACATGGGATCTTCTTCTCAGACCAAGAACAGACAGCATTGAAATAGCCTCCCCTATAGGAAATTCCTACTGTGCATTAGCATATCAGGTCCCACCCATCACACCATCTTCTGCATGTCATTGGCTGGTCAGAATAGTACAAGTTGCCAGTGGAGTTCCCCCGGCCAATGGCATCCAATAGGCATGGACCTTGGGGTAAGACACGTGATCTTGGCCAAAATGCAGATAAGTGATCAGGACAGACCAGACCTAAAATGGCTGAAACGTACTTCTGTTGTTGCTGAATTCTTTGTGCAGGGGATGCTTGCTATGCGTTTTGGATCTTTGGATGTCAAATGTCAGCGGTGTCAGGACTGAAAACTAAAACTAAAATATCGTTTAAAAATAAAGATTCTGGCGATGCCATCCAGTTCAAAGTGAGAAAGGTGTGGAGTGTATAGTGAGGGCCATTAGTAGCCAAAAGAGAGAGAACATTCTCCCATTTTACAGATCTCAGAATAACTACTTGTTTGCTCACTTGCACCATTACAGAGAAGACCTCTTCATTAGAATATCAGACCAATCCCACCCATCACGCCAGATCTGACACAAAATGCATGGCTGGCCTTTTCTGCATAATCATTTTTTTTATTTAAAATAATTTTCTTAATACAAAAAAATGCTTTTGACGCAAGTTGACGCCTGTATTAATATATACGTTGTTAGAGGCATTTGTAAAATGAGAAAGACAAAAGCAGAACTGCGACCCAGCTCAGGGTAATACACGTACTGTACAACATGAAGGGGGGCTAACCCTCAGTCTCTAGACTGCCCATAGGTGAGCACTCCCAGTCAGATGTAGATAAGCCTGTGGCAGTCACAAACTGTGATCTGTTCTTCCCCTCACCACAAAGCTTTCAAACCATAAAGCATCCTTTACACAGCATGCTCCGCTCTTCATTAGCTTTATCAATGTGGTACGGCTGACACTCCTCTACACCAGTGAGCCAAGGATCCATGTCTGGGCAAACCCTGAGTAACATAAGGCAAGGAAATCAACATGAGCACCTCATCTCAGAGTGAGAGCGGACAATGCTGAAATAGCCCACCTTATAGGAAGCTGCATACCCAAGAAAAGAATTGTTGTTCTTTTAATCACTTGCAACATTACAGGCAAACCTTCTAAATTAGCATATCAGATTATTCCAGTCAAGACCCAAAATGCATTGCAGGTCCTGCACTCACAAGGAATACAACAAGCATTAACAGGCATCACAGCCTCTTATAACCCACATTAGCACAGCATAGCTGATATATCTCTCTGTACAGTGAGCCGGGGACCCACATCTATCAATACCCTTACTAACCTAAGGTGAGAAAAACTACCTGAACGTCCCATCTCCGACCGAGAATGAACAGCGCTGAAATAGCCTGCCCTATACGAAAGTAACTACTCAGGTGAGGAAATTGCTGTTATTGCTCCATAACAGAGAAGACCACTATATTTGCATATCAGACTAATCCCATTCGTCAAAACCATCAAAAAATTTGCGCATCAATTTTTTTTTTCTTTTTTGAAGCCCCAGGGTTTGTTGTTCCACTGTGAAGAAAAAAAAGCACTACAGCAATCACATTGTATGGCTGATACTCCTCTCTTTTCAGTGAGCCAGGGACACATGTATCGGCATATAACTTAAAGTGGTCGGTATCTTTGATCCGTGGGCTCCGGCTGATCAGCAGCTTAACATCAAACCCAGTCTAATAACCTGGAAGAACGAAGCCAACCAGGTGAGAAACTTTTTCTTTCTTATAAGAATATATTCTTATATTAGTCATATAGGAACTGAATAAAGTTATATTTGGAAATATTTGGACACTGACACAAGTTTGTTATTTTGGCTGTTTACCAAATAATATGAATGCAGTGTCTCAGCTTGAATGAGAGGGTATTCGCATCCTAATTAGATGAAGGGTTTAGGAATTACAGCTTTAATATGTAGCTCCTCCTTTTTCAAGGGACCGAAAGTATATGGACAATTGACTCAAAAGCTGTTTTAAGGACAGGTGTGGGCCATTCCTTTAATATTTTTTCATCAATTAAGCAGGAAAAAGGTCTGGAGTTGATTTGAGGTGTGGCATTCGCATTTGGAAGCTGGTCAGACATCAGAGAGCTAGCAGAGACATTAGGAATGGTCAAATCAACAGGAAGTGTAAAATACTCTCCAGTAGGTAGACATATCTCTATCCAAGTCTACCATAAAGACACGACTTCACAAAAGCAAATAGAAAGGGTTCACCACAAGGTGCAAACTATTCATAAGCCCCAAGAATAGAAAGGCCACATTAGACTTTGCTGAAAAACATCTAAAAAAAGCTAGCCCAGTTCTGGAACAGCATTGTTTGGGCAGATAAAATGAAGATCAACCTCTACCAGAAGGATGAGAAGAAAAAACTATGTAGGAAGCTTGGAACGGCTCATGATCCGAAGCAGACCACATTATCTGTAAAACATGGTGGAGGCAGTGTGGTGGCATGGGCATGCATGGCTTCCAATGGCACGGGGACACTGGTGTTCATTGATGATGTGACAGAAGCAAACGGAATAATCCTGAAGTGTATAGTGATATATTGTCTGCCCAGATTCAGCGTAAATTCAGTGACGTTGATTGGACGACGCTTTTCTTTACAGATGGACAATGACCCCAAACACACTGCGAAAGCAACCCAAGAGTTTTTTTTAAGGCAAAGAAGTGGATTATTCTTTAACCCCTTCGTGACAAAGGCAGATTTTATTTTTCGTACTCTTCGTGACAATGACTATTTTAACATTTCTGCTCTGTTCGTGTTTAGCTATAATTTATAGTTATATATAGTTTTTCAGGACAAGTAAGAAAAAGTCCTTGTTTTGATTGTATCTGTCACGCACGGCGAGGTAGGAGACAGTGGTTCAGGTAGGACACAAGGTACGGATAAGTACAAGTTCAGGTTCAAGGCGAGGTCAGGGTACCAGAGATCATGAAATACGAATGACAAGCCGAGGTCAAGAATCCAGAGGTCATGAGAAACGAATAACAAGCCGGGGTCAATAACAGAAAACATGAACCAGAACGCGCACTGAGGAGTACCACTATAGGAATATGTACAGCCATCAGAGGACGAGGTCTGAATGTCCACTGGGAGGTTATAAAGGAAGAGGAAGTGACTAGGCACCAATTGGAGCAATTGGCACCAAAATTTGAACAGGCTGATGTCACTTCCTGTTAGGTGGAATCCGGCAGCCATCTTGAGTGTGGCTAGACCGTAGCCTATAAGTATAGGTGCCTGCAGTTCTGGGTCTAGCCACTAGAGGGCGTGCGGAGGTAGATGGAGGTCTTCCTCTCCTCCGCGGAGGTTGCTGTGGCTGGTAGCTAGCAGAAGGGGGTCTCCCTCTCCTCCTTGGAGGCTGCTGTGGCTGCAGGCTGGCAGAGGGTGGTCTCCCTCTCCTCCGTACCAGCGGCCGCTGATCCAGGTTGGTGATAGTATCATATTATTTACTATTAAAAAAGTATAAAATATGGTGAAAAATTTAGAAAGAAATTACTTTTTCTTACTTTTAGTTGAAAAATCTTTTACTCATCTATAAAAGGGAATGAAAAAACCTGCTAAATAGATCCTACTATTCGTCCTGAGTTTAGAAATACCCAGTGTTGTTATGTTTTTTTGCTTTTTTCTGCACATTATGGGGCAATAAGTACATGTAGCATTTTGCTATTTCAAAACCATTTTTTCCAAATCTGGTAATTCTTCCACCCATGTGCTATTTTGGGTATCTTTGAAGCCGGCCAATGCAATTTACCTTTAACTCTTTCCCTGCACTAATTTGACCACCAGTCTTTGTCAAACTTTGTTGTAGTAATTTTTTTGCATTTTGTTTTCATACACATTTTACTTCAAGTATGAATTAACAGGTTCTGGTATATGTCACTCACTGTCATAAAAAACCCCAATATGTGTTCAGCATCTCCTCAGTACAGCGATACCTCACATGAATGGGTCTGCCTGGCTGTTTGGGGACAAAAGGGCCAAATTTGGGGCATGCGCATTTTTCAATGTTGAACTGGCATTTGGTGATCCACCGCCCATGCCCTATTTGGTACATGTTTGAGCCCGGCCATTTCAGTGTGCCCTATAAAACCATATATTTTTGAAAACTAGACGCCCCAGGGTATTTCAAATGCTGGTACCATAACTCTTTACATGCACATATTTTACCACCAGCATTTTTTTTAAGTTTGCAGTAATATTTTTTGTGTGTATTTTTACCCACACACGCTGTCACACGACACCCCAATATGTGCTCAGCAACATCTCCTGAGTACAGTTATATTTGGGAACTAAAAGGCCACATTTCACATTTTGGGATGTGTGCATTTTTTTAATAGGAAATTAGATGTGTGGCCATCCTTCCCCCTGTGTTAAGTGGCACATGGTTGAACCCAGCAAATTCAATTTACCCTATCAAATTATACATTTTTATATATGCCAGTATTTTAACCCTTTCCATGCGAGAATTGTTGTAAGCTAATGTGCTAATTTTAGGACTTGCTCACAAAATATTTTTTATATATATATATATATATTTATTTATTAATTTTTTTTTAATGTTTTGCCTTTTATTTGCCTTCTATTTTACTAATCACACTGTGATTAGAAAGCTGGGTTCCATTGACTTGCATGGTTGAATGCAGTACCTATGACCTCGAGGTGCGGCCCGCATGAGATCGGCAGCCAAGATCATAAGCCCTGCTGCTTACTTGTGGGAAGGTCTATTCTCTGCTCCAGTTCTGCTTCCTCTGTGGGGAGAACGAGGGAGGCCGGGCCCCCTGCTGAAGTCTGTGAGCGGCATCGAGAGCTGTAGTGAAGGTAAGGAGGTGGGGGTTTGAATGAGTACGCTTGTGAGGGAATGAATCTGTGAATGAATGAATTTGTGTGTGTGTGATAGCATGGATGTGTAAGTGCTGGAACCTAGGCATGATGGGACTGTAATTGCTGTTAGCAATCACACTCCTATCATGCCAAGTCAGCCAGTACATGCTGAAACCTGGCTAGCTGCCCCCTTGTGTATCGATGCTGCCAGCAGTATGGGGTCTGCACTTACAGCCACCCTGTACCAGCATGTACTGGCTGACTTGGCATGACAGGAGTGTGATTGCTAACAGCAGTCTGCTAACAGCAATCACAGTCCCATCATGCCTAGGTTCCAGCATTTACTGGTTGCCTGGGTATAAAAAGAGTGTGTTTGCTGTTAGCAATCACACTCCTATCATGCCAAGTCATATTGTTGATTTTTTTATCCAATTGTGGTGTGTTACTTTTAATAAAAGTGTGGTTAACACTAAAATTGGACAAAAAAATACTGGTTCAGCCAACCAGTACATGCTGGAATCTGGATATGCCTGAGATTGCTGTTAACAATCATAATATATAATTTTTTGTACAATTTTGGTGTGTAACTTACTTTTATTAAGTGTGTGGGGGGTAATTTTCAGTTTTGGCTAAGTGAACTCTGAAATTTCGGTTTTGGTCCAGAATTTTCATTTCGGTGCATCCCTAAAATAAATAAACTATTTCATTTTAACTTTTCCAGAATCCGGAATTTGTAGTCACCAAACTTTCTAGGCCCAGAAATCAGTGAGAGGAAAAGTAAAGGTTTTGTGTCATTTACTTTATTTTAATCTGCATATCTTATTAAAGCCAAACAAAAGAAGTATGGGGCGCAGATGCATATAAGGGAGAAAACAATTAAAGTGAAATATAATAATATTTTAATAATAAAATATATGTAAAACAAACTAAAAAAGTGCAATATGCAGGTAAAGAGTCAATAGACCAGCAAAATGCAACTTACATTTAGTCCATGCACCCAAAGTGCATAATGCGTATATATAGAAAAAACCACCAATGGTGGAATGTGGACAAAGTTTAGATAAGTCCTTCCAGATCCTTCCAAACGCGTTTCGCCGACTTGGCTTCTTCAGTAGAAGTATGCTCTGTCCGGTAAGTGGTTTCCTTCTGTTTTTGTGTTGTTTTTGTAGTTATTTCGGTGTATACGTCATCCCGCGTTGTCCATCACTCGTCCAGTAATTTCGTCGCATGCCGTACGCGTCATCGCGTTTTTGCGTGTTGTATGCGTCATCGCGTACTGTCCGTTTCAAGCTGCCGCGTTTCGTGTATCTCTAAGTCTCCGTGTACGATTTAATAAAGATGTGTTGGAAAAAAACCTAGACGATTCAGCTTGTATTTGGGGAGATCGTGACGCGATCCTCCCAATGTATGGGGATGAAAGAACACATGCGGCTAGGAGCGATCTAACAGGTAAGTGGAAATAAAGTTGGCCTCCATACTTCAAGACAAAGGATAGACGGGAAGAAAACTAAAGATACAGAAGAAAAACGAATCCACCAAAGTGTATTACCACCATTACCGAAATGAAATGTTTATAAAATCATTATAGTTGTGTAAAACGTAATATATATCTATAATATTGATAACGATAATTTCAAAAATGTTAAAATTAATTTTATGAAATTATAAAGAATGTGATGCATTAATTTATTTTTGAAGATATAATAAATGTCACTTCTGGCTATTCATTAATGTGTGTAATAAAGTGGAATGAAATAAATAAGTGTCTAAGATCTTTCTGTGTTATACTTCATTTTTTAATATAAAGGCTGAAATAAAAAATAATGAATATATCATATGAGAGGATATCTATATAGATCAAGGTACTACAGTAAAAAATTGTGTATATCATAGAAAAAATAAATATAGATATTTGTAAAGATAATACTATAATGGGGAAATAATGTAAATAAATATATAAAGTAATATAAATAGATGTCTAAGATCTTACTGTGTTATATTTCATTTTTTTTTTTTTATATAAAATTTCCTTTACAAAACTCCATCAATGTAGTAAAATGTAAGCCTATATAAATGTATAAAAAATAGTAAATGATTTATTTTAAAATGAATAAAGGAAGTAACTCTATAAATATAATATTATGTAAGCCTATATAGATAAAAAGAGATAATAGATTATTTGTTTTAAAATCAATAATGGAAATAGATAAATATAGTATAATGTAAGCCTATATAAACAGTACTATAGTGTACTGTATATTAAAATAAAACAAAATATTGTGATGTATATTAAATATAATATACTTAGCTATAGACCTATATGTATATAACAAATACTCTTGTGTTTTAAAATGTATTGTAATGGGATACATATTAAAAGAATGATTAATTTTATAAAAACTGATTGATTATATAAAATGACTAAGAATGATAGACTAATCCATGAAAGCTAAAATGTCAAGTTCCATATTTAGCCCCCCTTTTTTATGTGTCTGGAACTTATAGATCCACTCAGTCTCTCGTTTAGCCAGCATTTCTTTGATGTTTCCTCCACGCCAATGTGGGGTGACAATATCTATCCCTATAATTTTAAAATTCTCTAAAGAGAAATCTTTACAGTTATTTGCGTGTCTAGGCACACTATGTTTGGGATTATTGTTTCTAATGCCTCCTATGTGTTCAAGGGCCCTGATTTTCAGTTTTCTAGAAGTTCGCCCTATGTACTGAGCTCCACATTGACATTCCAACATATATATCACATTGGTGGTGTTACAATTGATAAAATGTTTAATTTTATACTCTCTCCCCGTATTAGTGCACTTAAAAACCAAACTTTTTTTCTCTTGTAGGCTGCATGGTCTGCATAATTTACATCTCCCGCATTTGTGGTACCCGGGAGTTTTTATGGAGAGAAAATTCAGGTTTTTCTTATCTATCTCGGGTAATGCACTAGGTGCCAGTAATCTTTTTAAATTGTCTGTTTTTTTATAGATAAT
This sequence comes from Spea hammondii, assembly GCA_029215755.1. Taxonomy (NCBI): domain Eukaryota; kingdom Metazoa; phylum Chordata; class Amphibia; order Anura; family Pelobatidae; genus Spea; species Spea hammondii. Next base: position 2,442,439 of record JARDYJ010000001.1, read on the forward strand.
ACTGGGATTTTCAGGTAAACAATCTTTCAGGATATTATCCTGTCTTATAATAGGCCAACATTTCTTAATGGCTTTCTTAATTTCAAATGCCTTGTCGTTTTATCTTGTACAGAAAGAAAACTCAAAATTTTTCTTGGGATGCTGTTGATTTATGAAAAATTCATCTCTCTTTTTTTCCTTGATAGATTTAAAACTATCATGTAGTAAATCTTGTGGGTAATTTTTATCTTCAAATTTTGATATTAATTTTTGGCTTTGGGCTATAAACTCCTCATCTTCCGTGCAATTCCTACGAATACGACCGATCTGTCCTCTTGGGATATTGCGTAACCAGTTTGGATGATGACAGCTTGTATAGTTAATATAACTATTTCTGTCAGTTGGTTTAAAATATGTTTTCGTGTGGATCTCTTCTCCTTTGGTATACAGAGTGAGATCTAGAAAATTGATTTCTTCTTTATGTATGCAGGAAGTGAATTGTAAATTATAATTGTTATGATTAACATATGTTATAAATGAATTTAACTGTTCCAAAGGACCATTCCAAATTATAAGGATGTCGTCAATATATCTACGCCAGAGGACCAGATTCGCATAAAATGGGTTTTGAGACCAAATATATTCGTGTTCCCAGTCCGCCACATATAGATTGGCGTAACTGGGTGCGAATCTGGTCCCCATGGCAGTACCACACAATTGTAGGAAAAACTTAGATTCAACCCAAAAATAATTGTGAGTGAGAATGAATTTTATGCACTTTACAATAAATTCTCGTTGTAAAGGATCCATCTTCTCATCTTTTTGTAATACTTTTTCAATAGTTTGTACTCCTTTTCCATGAGGAATTACTGTATACAGAGATGAGACGTCTATTGTGGCCCATATAAAATTTGATGACCATTTTATCTCCTTCAGTATTTCCAGTATATGTTTAGTGTCCCGTATATAGGATGGAGAAAGGGTGACATACTTCTGTAGGAAAAAATCATCGTATTGTGATGTATTACTTGTTAGAGAGTTTATTCCACTAATTATAGGTCTTCCCGGAGGGGTAGTCATATTCTTGTGGATTTTAGGTAAAAAATAGAAAATGGCCACTTTTGGAAATTCTATGTTCAGAAAACTGAATTCTTGGCTGCTCAAGACTCCGTTGTGTTTTCCTTCCATTAATAACGCTTTAAGCTCCGTTTGGAAAGGCTTAGTGGGATCTATTTTTAGTTTTTTATAAGTAATCTCATCATTCAGGATGCGGTGTGCCTCCTGTAGATAATACGTTCTGTCCATAATAACTATGGACCCACCTTTATCCGCAGCTTTTACTACAATTTGCTTATTTTCTTTTAATGTTTTTAAGCTCTTCTGTTCCTGTTTCGTTAGGTTATATTTACGTTTGGCATGTTTTTCGATTTTTTCGAATTCTTGAAGTAGCATGTCCGTGAAGACTTGTAAGTGTTCACTTTTTTCTTGATGCGGGAAGAAGTGAGATTTGGGTTTAAAAGATGTATGCGTGATGGTGTCTATTTGTGCAAATTCATTTCTTTCTGTATTTGATTCTTTTTTCATGAAAAACCTTTTAATGGTTAACTTCCGTAAAAACTTCTGTGTATCCATAAAAAGTTCAAAGCCACTGGGACCTTTATTAGGGGCAAATTTTAGACCTTTTGAAAGTAACTTGAGTTTTGTGGGGTTGAGAGTAATCTTTGAGATGTTGATAATATCTTCATTGGATTCTATGTTAAGTTTAGTTCCCTTTCCTCTGTATCCTCTATATCTCTGAGGATTTTCTTTCTTTTTATGGGGGATTGTGAGAATGTCTGGAATCTGTTCTGATTCTCTCTCGTTGGGAGATTCCATTTCCATTCTCTTCCTGGATCCTCTTTTTGGTATCGCTCCTTCTCTAAAAAAGAGCGTCTTGAGTCTTGTGTTTTATTATGTTCTATATAATTATCATGATTTCTTTCCCCTATGGGGGCTCTATTTACTTGATTTCTTTCTATGTTTGGTCTATTGTGAGATCTAAAATCTCTCTTGTAGTGTTCATTAGGCTTATCTTGTGGAGTATATATATCCTTTGATTTGTTAATATAATTTTTTCTAAAATTTCGGGAGAAACTTCCTTTATCTCTTATTTCTTGATTAAAATTATTTTTAAACCTTTGTGTATTATGATTTTTAATAGGTATTCTGTTAATCCCTTTTTGATAATACTCCTGATCTCTTTTCAATTTTTTCTTTTTATTTTCTATGATCGACTCCTCTATTTTCTGTACTTTTGTTTTTAAAGTATCATTTCTATTTTTTATTTCGGAAATATCTACACTTTGATGTATATTATCCTCCATCTGTCTGATCTCAGATTCAATATTTTTTAAATTTTCTTGTTGAACTTCTACTAATAGTATCATTAAATCTGTGGAGCATCTATCCAAAATATTATTCCATTTTTCCATAAAAGATGTATCGTTATGTCCAAAGGCTGGATATTTATTGATTCTTAAACCTCTAGGTATTAGTTTATTTTTAATGTAGTGCTCTAAAAAAGTGATCTCCCACCATTTTTTAAGTTCTTTTTCTGCTAATCTCTCTAGCTGTATGAACATATTGGTGGGAGAATTAATTTCTGTGTTTTCATGTGTGAAAATACTGTTCAATCTCTGTGATCTCTGTTCTCTAGAACTGGTATATTGATTTCTAGAGTAAGCCATAAGTATACGTGAATTAGGGTTGAGGAAGAAACAAATATACAAAGAAACGTGAAAAAAACCTAAAATCACGTGTGATGTGTTAAGGTGAATAAGTGACAAAAGTGAAAATATATATTATTCCCCAAATAGGACCGCAGCTGCCCACAAAGAGAACACTCTTCCTCAAAGTGTAAAAATACAACCAAACAAAAGAAGTATGGGGCGCAGATGCATATAAGGGAGAAAACAATTAAAGTGAAATATAATAATATTTTAATAATAAAATATATGTAAAACAAACTAAAAAAGTGCAATATGCAGGTAAAGAGTCCTATTTGGGGAATAATATATATTTTCACTTTTGTCACTTATTCACCTTAACACATCACACGTGATTTTAGGTTTTTTTCACGTTTCTTTGTATCTTATTAAAGGCCATATTTTCTCACAGTGAGAAAAGAGTGCGCCCCTCGCACGTATACAATTCTGATGAAGTAGCCCACTGCAGAAAAAACTTGGACGCCCCTGATGTAGACTATGCTGGGATCTCTAATGACTGCCCTCTTCTGGCTAATCACAGGTACAACCCTTTATTAACCTCTTTGTGACCCTAAGGACCCTCAGGGCAAATTACCGTATTTGCTCGATTATAAGACGAGGTTTTTTTCAGAGCAAATGCTCTGAAAAATACCCCTCGTCTACTAATCGGGGTCGTCTTCTAATCAGACCTCACCGCTGCAGGGGACCTGGATCCTCCTGTCTCCCCCCCCCCCATTTAACACCCCCCCACACACACACACACTTACCGGTGCTTCCTGCTGTATTGCCGGGGCAGCGGGTTGACGTCTACGCGATCCGCGTAGACAACGTCCGCTGCAGCCGGAAGGAGGTGTGGCTAGCAGCGGGGGTTGTCTGCATCCGTCGCGCATACCTTCCCCGACTGTCAGAGATCAGATCACCGGTGCGGGGAACTCTGATCACTGACAGCCGGGAAAGGTATGCGCGACGGACGCAGACAAACCCCCGCTGCCAACTCCACCTCCTTCCGGCTGCAGCGGAAGGAGACGTCAACCCGCTGCCCCGGCAATACAGCAGGAAATTGGAAGCACCGGTAAGTAAGTGTGTGTGTGTTAAATGGGGGCATAGGGCATTTCTGGAATGCCTTATACCCCTATATGCCACTCTGGCACTTAGGGGGTTAAAAGGCATATTATGGGGCAGAGTGGCATATAGGGAGGTATAAGGCATTTCAGGAGGCAGAGTGGCGTTAAGGGGGCATTTAATAGAGCACTATTCTGGAGGCAGAGTGCTCTATACAATGCCTTTTAACTCCCTTAATGCCACTCTGCCTCCTGGAATGCCTTATACCTCCCTATATGCCACTCTGCCCCATAATATGCATTTTAACCCCCTAAATGCCAGAATGGGATATAGGGGTATAAGGCATTTCTGGAGGCAGAGTGGCACATAGGGGGTCAAAAGGCATACCATGGGGCACAGTGGCATATAGAGGGTTAAAAGGCATATCATGGGCCACAGTGCCATATTGGTGTGGCAAGCCTGGGGGCAGATGTGCGTAACTGGGGGACAGGTTGGAAAATACAAGGAAATAAAAACAAAAAAAATATTTTTCTCAATCATAGCTTTTATTAAAAAAAATAGTTTACATGAATTAACATTTACTGGTAAAACTTTTTTCCTTTAGGGTCGTCTTATATTCAGATTTTGGGGGGTCGTCTTATAATCGAGCAAATACGGTATCAATATTTTAGGGTTTACTTTCCCATTTCCCATTTATACTAGCTGCATATAGAATTTATGTACCAATGTTTTTAAATTTTATTCAACTTATGCAAATAATAAGAAGAAAAAGGGAAATAACGGTTGGAGAAAAACATAGCAAAAACATCAAAATCGCTCTGGCCCTGTAGTGTATCAGCTCTGGTCCTTAAGAAGTTAACACTTAGGACTGTACATGGAATATCATTAACATATGCAGAGCATGGGGTTCAGGTCAGTGGGTATGAACAGGAAACTGGTGATAGGGGAGGAGCTTGTGAGCAGGAAATAAGGTTATGAAAGGAAGAGATTCACCACTTTCCAGTCATTTTGGAAGCGTATGCTCCTGCACAGGGCAGATTATTATTATTTATTGTTTTATATAGCGCCATCAAATTCCGTAGCACTGTACAATGGGTATCCGACGGGCAGATTCTCTTAGCTCGCTATATGCTCCCCTGTGGTTAGGGTAATATTTAACCCGTTTGCTGCTGGTGTGGAGAGATGTAAAGCTGGGTAACAGTATTCCTTTCGGTTTCCATAGTTACAGGGGTGATTTAAAGTGACAGGCCTAATGTCTCATGTTTAGATTATACTATTTGTCCTGAGTTTAGAAATACCTAATGTTTTCATGGGTTTTTTTTTTGCTTTTTTCTACAAGTTATTGGGCGAAAAGTAAAAGTAGGATTTTGCTATTTCAAAACCAGTTTGTTTCCAAATCTGATAATTTTTCCCTCATGTTCTACTTTGGTTATCTTTGAAGCCGGCCAATGCAATTTACCCAATCAAACCAAATATTTTTGAAAACTAGACCCCTCAAGGTATTTCAAATGCCAGTACTGTAACACCTTCCATGCATGAGATTCTACCACCAGCCTTTGCCATAGTTTGTGGTATTAATTTTTTTTGTATTTTTTCACACAAATTACACTATAGGTATAAATTTATAGCTCCAGGTATTTCCCGAGAACAGTGATACCACCCATGCATGGGTTTTCCTGGTGTTTGGGAGCGAAAAGGCCACATTTGGGAAGTGCACTTTTCCCCCCATTTTGGTCAGTCTGTGCCTACACCCTATCTTTGAACCCAGCCACTCCAATTTACCCCTTGGGTATCTGAATTGCTTTTACTTTAACTCTTTCCAGATTTTGGGGACGATATAGTGCTAACTAACCCAAAACTTTATTTCTTTTTTCTTTTTTCCAAAACAATTTATTCAAAGAGGATAATGCACAGATGAAGCACATAAAAAGAAATAAAGGGCAAACTGAAATACAGTGTACAAATACAATGAGTATGTATCAGTGGCCCAAAAGGGTCAAAACAGCAGGACGGAATGCTCGGCAGACCCATGCGGAAGAGAATACATATAAAGAATGAGCAAGCAGGAAGGATACATAATATAGACAGCAGTCATTAGCAGTTTATGAACGATGTCCGTATAGAAGGCGTGGCAGGTAAACAAGACAATAAAAAATATAGGGAACATGTATAACATAGCCCCATCATAACTCCTGAAGTACTCCCCCAACCATACCAAAACTTTATTTTTTTATTGTATTTTTTTTTGGACTTTTTTTTTTACATTTTGCTGGAACTGGATGGTTCCTCTGATGCAAAATGATTTTTTATGTTTTTTTTATTATTATTTCAATATTTTACTAATCACATTATGATTAGAAAGCTGGGCTCTATTGACTTACATGGTTGAATACAGTACCTGTATTGAACCTGCACGTGGAGCCAGAGTTCTCAAGAGCCTCTAGCGAACTTTTCCAACTTTGTTATTTTTATTAAATGACACGCTGCCATATTGCGAGTGGCAAAATCACCCAAAGTGGTGGTTGTGCTCTCCCGAGTGGTCACAATGTGTCTTGGGGTGAGTGTTTTGTGTTGCTGAATGCCATCTCAGCATTGCAGGGGTTAATATTTGTCCCCCACAAGCTTGAGTTAACAAAATAACAGCACTGACCTGAATGTCCAGGGTGATTCCAAGTCAAATGCTGTGAGTTAAGTAACTGCAGCAGTTAAAAACTGTCAAAAGTGGGCAGATGATGATCAGATCACTCCTGGCCAATAGGAGTAATCTTATCATTATGATAGCCCCTGGATGATCCTGCCTTAGAAAGAGAGAGGGGTCATCTAAAAAACACAAATTAATAAAAAAATACACAATTATTAACTGATCACTTGTCAGTGACATTTAAGTCGCCGATTATTGAACGGTCTTCCTGATCGATGTCAGCGGCCTAAACTCGTCACTTTCAAGTAATCTGATTTTTTTCAGAAGTTAAAATTGAACCGCGCTCATTCCAGTTTTGACTCCACAATATCTGAGAAACATGACTTATGTATGCGTGTGGGGTATGGCTGTACTCAGGGGATGTTACTGAGACCTATTTTGCTCTTTCACACATCTGTTCAGAAAAATACATTTTTGTTAGACTAAATGTGGAATCGGCTGCATGGGACAGACCAATATGCCCCTAACTAGATTCCCTGAGCCGTCTAGTTTTAGGAAATGTATAGTTTTAGGGGTTAAAATGAAATATGGGAAGTCTACGTACCCGGACCCAGCAAACTGATCTGTCAAAATTCTATGTTTAAAAACTATAATGCGCATGTTCTGATTTTGACCCCCAGTGCCAAAAAGACATGCCCTACCCATGTATATTCCCATCCCCATTCAAACATGCACAGGTCACTCCCATCCTCAAGAAACCCTGCCTTGATCAAAATTCCCCTGCTAACTACCGCCCCATATCGCTACTTCCAATACCATCCAAACTCTTAAGTAATCTACTACGGTCTAACCCACTTTCTGTCCTCAAACTCTGCTCGACCCCCTGTAATCCGGTTTCTGCCCACAGTACTCGAAACTTCTCTCACAAAAGTCACAAATGACCTTCTATTTGCTAGAAACAATGGCCACTACTCTATCTTAATCTTACTTGACCTCTCTGCTGCTTTCAACACAGTCGACCACCCCCTCCTCCTACAGACTCTCAGCTCTCTTGGTGTCCCTGACACTGTTCTCTCCTGGATTAACTCATATCTTTCCAACAGGTCCTCCTCTGTGTCTTTTGCTGGCGACTCCTCCTCCTCCTCCTCTACGCCTCTGTCTGTTGGAGTACCTTAGGGCTATTCTCCATCTATACTTTCTCACTTGGAAAACTCTGGCATCTCTTCCTGGATGGCCTCTCACCACCTCAAAATAAATGTCTAAAACTGAGCTCCTTCTAATCCCTCCCTCTAACTCTATTCCCCTATCTGACCTTTCTATCACTGTTGACGGTGCCTCGGAGTGACCCTAGACTCTAACCTATCTTTCATCCCTCACATTAAATCACTCTCTAAATCTTGCCACTTCCAACTGCGTAACATTTCCAAAATTCGTCATTTCCTGACTGTCAGCACCATAAACAACTACTCCACTCCATCGTAATCTCTCATCTGCTAGGCTATTCTAACTCACCCGACGCTGTGCATCTGCCGCACCTCTCTGCGAGTACCACCACTGGTTCCCCATCTATAGCAGAATTAAATTCAAAGTACTTACTCTATCCTACAAAGCTCTCACTAACACCGCTCCCCTCTACCTATCCTCCCTCATCAGCAAATATACACCAGCCCGCCCTCTAAGATCCAACAATGACCTGCTCCTTGCATCTTCACTCATCACCTCCTCCCATGCCCACCTACAGGACTTTTCTCGCGCAGCACCAACCCTCTGGAACTCTCTTCCCCATGCTGTCCGACTCTCACCAACTCTACACTCCTTCAAACGCTCCCTAAAAACTTTTCTCTTCAGGGAAGCCTACCACTGACATAAACATCAAAACTTCTCTCTCACCCACTTACAACCCTTATCTCGCCCCACAATAACATCATTCACTGCCACGCAGTCTTCACCCCTTATCCACCTAGAATTTAAATTCCTACAGGAACAGGGCCCTCCATTCCTCCTGTTTGTGTATGTCAATTGCTTGTCATTTTGTACTTGTCGTTATCTGTAAAATTGTTACCTTGTACAGCGCTGCAGAATCTGTTGGCGCTTTATAAATAAAGTATAATAATAATGATAATGTATATGGGCTATTCCTGTACTCGAGGGGTGTTTCTGAAATCACAAGTTGTTTCAGTAATTTTATGTAAAAAAATTAAATTTACTGCAATGTTAAAGACAGACTGGCACTAAAATGGTTAAATAAAAAGTGTTAAAATGCCCCAAGTAAAATACTTTGGGATGTCATCTTTCAAAAAATCTATACTTTTGTTGAGCAGTTTCTCTTTTTTCTGGCCACTATTGGAGTGCAACTCCCTCAGAAACAGCGATGCAAGTCATTCATATTTAACCCTGTAAGTGCCAAAATAAATGAAAATACCAGGCATATGAGGTGTTTCCAAATACTGATTTTGTCTGGCCGCAACATCCCTAATTACTGATGATGAATGATAATAAGGTGGATGGATTTATTAGTGATCACCAATCAAGTGCTATCATTCCCATAGCACAGTTATGAATCACTGCCATCTCAAGTGAGTCTTTTTTCCAGAGAAGTTGTACAAGGGCTCCAGCTTCACTCATCTGGAGAAGACCCAGAACACTATCCTAACTGCTAAATTCTTATAGCAACTCAAGTTATCAATTTGCTTACATTTCAAACTTGAGTTTTAATTGAAATACACGTCTGAAGTGTTGTAAGTGATGGCTGTTTGATGTTTTGACCAAAGATATTTCTGGAAACAGCTTCACAAAGTAAACAACCTCTAGCGCTATAGGCTTGTGCTCAGTCTTCTGATATAATGCAGGTAGAGTCCAGGAAGTGGGTTATCACTTCCTGGGGATTATAGGAAGTGACAGACATTTTATAAAAAAAATGTCCCCGCTATGCTAATGGTGGATGTCAGAGCTGGATAATATGAATATAACTAGAATACAAAAGGTACATTAACACAAATTGTGCATTTCTGTATTAAATCATATTATTTAAAATTCAAATAGAATAAAATCATATCCAATCACCTCCGTGAATTAAATAAAAAAAAAAAACATGACATATGCAGAAAAATCAATGATAAATTAAAAGTGCTGAATAACATTTACATCTGAGAAAAGGGCATAAAACTGCCGATGAATGAAACTTCCTTCTAAAACTAACTTATACTCTAAAGACATTTGATTAAAGTCTGCGTTTGTATATTTCTGTCCATGCAGATAATTACCGGCGCTCTGCGGTTTTCTTATAATTTAAAACCAACATAGAATTGCGATCCCAAAACACCTGCATCTATATTGAGACTCCATTGCAATGTATGAGACCGCACCGTATAAAAAGAGCCGAGATGTTCAGGTTCATTACAATGATATCAGATGCAGCAGATGCCACTGACCCACACAGTGCTCGACTCCACCGAACCCGGCAGACACTCTCTGGCACTCGGCAGGTTACTGGGCTGCATGATGCTGATCTCTGGGTCTCTTCCATTGAAACGTCTCGTTTGTTTGTTGCTCCTGTGTGTGACGCCCTGCAGATCTGAGATCCAGAGCCCAGCACCGGCCTGTCATCTGCAAGTCATCAAACCATTTGAAGACTATGAGTATTTTAAAGATGCGGACCTTATAATTGGAGGAGTTCTCACGGTGAATAATCAAATGAGCAATCTTTTTTTTTCTGGACAGGATCATTTTTCCCCCCAAATAGTCTGTATCATGTAAGTTCCCACAACTAACCATAAAAATAATATCTGCAGAACAAATTCATTTTATAGAGAGCCCAAAACTACTAAGGGAAGTGACTATGTTAAGCGGTTAATCCAGTTGCTGTCCAGCTGTTTTCATACATTACATTTTTTATTTCCCCCTGCGTGGTATAATTTGCACACATGCTCTAGTGCTATTTTGAGGTAAATATATACATATTTATGACTTTTTATTATTACTTTTTATTATTTGTGAGATTAACGTAAGATGTGTTGTTTTTTTCTTGCAATATTATGAATTTTATGCTGTTGACTTGATTGGGAGAGTTAATATCTTTTTGTAAATCTACCCATATAGATTTAAAAAAATATTATGAGGATATTGGAGAAAATACGTATCTGTAAAACAGAGGTCATTGTGTTTTACACTAAGGAGCTGACATCCCCTTTTGAGAACATGATAAATGCATGCTAATGGCTACAAAGGTTAACTGAAATGTTGACTATTTTTTATTTTATGAAACCAATTCTTGAAACACGTGAAACATTAGGACTGACACTATGTAGGATTGGCAAGAAAATTAAAACACATTAGGAAAAGAAAAAGAGATTGAGAGTTTGAGGAGGGAACAGACAGAAATAGAGGGACTATACTATGTACCTCCCAAGGATTCCTATATTCCATAAGATTTTTCTCCTCAGAAGAAGTGTATAAGGTGAATTTTCAATGTCTTTTTTATGTAGATTTGTCTTTAAAAAAAAATAAAAAATAGATGTTTTCAATCTGTGAAGAGGGGCCACATGTTGTACTGGATGGGACCAGACTCAGCCATGACCACCACTGTCCACTGTATTCAGACATTTGCAACCATCTCAGGCAGGGCTAGGAATGGGCTTGAGACAAAAATATTTCACAAAGGTCCTTGATTTGTCTTCCGCAAGACATGCCCATAAATAAATATGTGAGGGTAATTACGGCACTCACACTAGTACTCTCTACTGACCTATGACCTGTTTTGCCATTTGTTTAAATGTAGAACCTTTGTCAGTTGATGGTAACATGGTATTCCTACAAAGTCTTAATAAGTGTTTTTATCTGGGAGACCTCTGACTATGTTCTTCTGCTTTAATCTAATTCATCTACCTTTACAGCCCAAGCCTCATGGATTACATCAATTTACTGGTCTTTCTTTTCGCCATTGAAACATTCAACAACGACCCAAACATTTTACCAAATATTACCCTGGGTTATCATATATATGATTCCTGTTTAGATGAAAGAAAAGCTGTGAAAAGCATTCTTCAGATTTTGTCTGGCCCCCGCATGACCGTCCCTAATTACTCTTGTGCGAATTCTAACAACGTGGCTGGATTTATTGGCGATCACCATTCTACTACTACCATTCCCATAGCACAGTTACTAGAGGTGTATGGATACGCACAGGTGAGTAACCTGAATGGTCTTCCATGTTTTGTCTGACATTAGAATTCAGTTTCATGGTGAGATCACAACCATGTCTGACTCCAAGCTGTTATTAGAAACCTTTACTGCAGAATGTTTACACTTTTCTCTTCCATCTTGTAGATCAGTTATGGAGCGATAGACTATGCGCTGAGTGATAGACGTGTTTATCCGCATGTTTATCTCTGTTCAAAATTATCGTGTCTATCATAAAATTATATTGAAGATTCTAAAACATTTCGGATGGACCTGGGTGGGAATACTCACGGTTGATGATGACACCGGAGAGACAGAGAGTCAGGCTCTGAGAGCGTATCTGACCAGTTATGGAATTTGTATTTCCTTCACTGTAAAAATTCGTTTATTACAAAAACCCTCTGAAAATATGAAAATGATGTCAGAAACTGTTTTAATGTCATCGGCTCGAATTATTATACTCTGCGGTTCTTTCAGCATCAGAATTATTGACATTTTAACTCTGTGTCTCAAACATAAAGATATAACATTAATCCTTCCTCCTGCCTGGGCTTCCAATGAATATCTCACAGATTTCTTTGTAGAACCCCTGAATAGCAGTCTGGCCATAGAACTGAATGCTCTAGCGCTACCGGATACCGGAAGTTTCTTTGATAATATCCATCCTTCAAACCGTCCAGCAGACAAGCTTCTGGAAGATATATGGATATATTATCATAAATGTTTATCAGAAAATTCTGAAAAGAATAGGCTTTATGAAGAGATCTATGAAATATCTCTGTGTAACTGCAGCAGGAAACCTAAATTATTTGTTAAAAATCATTTGACGAGTGGTGTTTCTCCTCGGGTGTTTATGTCAGTGAGTACTTTAGCTAAAGCTTTGCATGACATGCACTTATTTTATAACGAGAACGCAAAAGGAAATACAATCCAAAACATCTATAAACACCAGGTATGTATGAAATACAGACTGCTTCACGTGTCAGATGCTGACGGACATACAGGAAGAATTTCTAAGGCTTTATTTAAGAATATGAATTCTGGTCAGCCTTTACACCTCATACCTCCCAACATTTCAAAATGTGAAAAAGGGTCACTTTGTTTTTTTCAAATCTCGTGGAACCAATACAAGCAATCACACTTTAAAATGTCGCGCTCGCATCGCCACTTAAAATGCGCTTTATTTTTGTCAGCAGAGTCATGCATATTAAAAATAACCAACACAGTGACTTGAATTCCCATAAGGCTCAGCCAGACATACTACTTCCATGATGCTGGCTGAGCGTCATGGGAAGTGCAGCAACAGTAAAGCTGCAGATTCTAGCTAAAATTCCTATGATTCTCAGCCAGCCCGGTGTCCACCATAATGCCGGCTGAGCATCATTGGAAGAGTAGTCCACAGCAGCAGAGATTTTTTTTTAATTAAAAAAGGCGAATGTTAGCCTCCCTCCTTTGAGTTTGGAATAAAAACATTTGCTACTGCAAAAAATTTTAGATGAAAAAGTTCCATTTTATTTAGTGGAACAAAACAGTAATAACATTATTCTTTATTCATATTTAATAAAAGCTATGATTGAGAATTTTTTGTTTTTTATTTTCTTTTATTTGCCAACCTGCCCCCCCAGTTATGCACATCTGCCCCCAGGCTTGACACTCTGCCCCCAGAAATGCCTTATACCCCCCGTATGACACTCTGCCTCCCTGATATGCCTTATACCCTTCTATATGCCGCTCTGCCTCATGATATTCCTTTTAACCCCCTATATGAATTATACCCCCTAAATGCCATTCTGCCTCCAGAAATGCCTTATACCCCTATATGCCACTCTGGAAGGTAGAAGAGGCCATGCATCCGGGTTGTGGAAACGAGACCGCGAAAATAAAAAAAAGATTGTCAATAAAAGAAGCAGAATTTCAGTGTCCGGTTCAACGATGGCTGCTCAGTTTGGAAGCTGGGGCCGTCAAATGTGCATAAAGCATCCCGGTCTGGAGTAGTGGTGCGGGAGGTGCAGGGACATAAGGGTGCATTCAGGTCCAAAATTGAAATCCCAGCCAGGAATACATGCCAAGTGGTAGTCATTGTGTGTGTAATCTCAGCTCCGGTGCGGCACAGTAAAGGAGGGCAATCAGGTGGCGGCCCAAGATTTTCGGGGCTGTTGAGGCCTGGGGGCCCAGTCCTTCCCAGGTTGTGTCAATTTGGATGGCAGGTTACATGAGTACTCCCAATCCGGTACCGAAATGGCCGGGAGGCCTAGTTTGGCTAGAACCGCAGGCACATCGTCAGCATGTCGGATAACAAGGCGGTCAGACCCCTTTCACACCATAAGGGAAAAGGAGAAGCCCCACTGATATGGGATCATAGCGTCCCTTAAAGCCGAGGTAACAGGACGGAGCATCCTCCAATATTGTAAGGTGACGGGGGACAGGTCCGGGAAGATCTGAACGGGGTGGCCCTCCCAGTCTAGCGCACTATCCTCACTACACACAGACAATATGGCCTCCTTCAGCGGGAAATCGTAAACGCAGCAGACAATATCACGTGGCGGTTGATCGTCCGGTGGTCTGGGTCGCAAGGCACGGTGTGCTCGATCCAATTTCTGCATCTGCCGGCCTGGACACAAACCTATTGAATAAAGAACGGACAATGGCAGCCACGTCCGTGGGCAAGATAGATTCAGGTAGGCCCCTCACCCGCAGATTAGATCTTCTGCTTCGATTGTCAAGGTCTTCTACTTTTTGCAATAAAGAAGAGATTGGCTTGTAGTTTCAGTTGGTCAGAGAGTGCGTCGATTGCCAGCCGTGCATCGGTGTTGTCTTGTTCCAGGGCTGCCACCCGCTCACCCATCTGATGTAGATTGTGTTTAATGTCCGAGAGGTCCACTCGGATAGGAGCGTGCGTTTCATTGATGATGGCGACAAGAGACATCCGCCAGTGTGTATCATCATGACGCGGCTGCCTGGTTCTCTTCCGACAGGTCGTCTGAGAGCATGCTTCTCGGGCTTCCAGGCGGTGAGGCCCTCATCATGGAGTCTCGAGAGTCAGCGTGATATGCTGGAAAAACGTCTTCACCGAGGTCGGTAACGATTTCTCCTTGACCTGGAGGTCTTGGGGGTAGCATGGGGTTGGGTTTGTCTTTCCCATAGTTGTGTTTAAGGCAGATTTTAAAGAAATTTGTGTGGTGGGTCTGCAGAGCACATTGCTCAAGCGACCATCTTGGTGAGCTGCAAACCACGCCCCTTTGGTACGTATTTTAACATTTATTAGTATTTAATATTATCACACACATGGTACAGGAAGAGGGGCAATCTTCAAATTGAAAAAGGGCATGAAAAGGCTTAGGGTATTACACATGCAGCATTAAAGAGAAGTGAAATAGCATTTAATGTCTATGAGTTCCTTGCAAATTATTGCAACGTATTAGAAGCCTTTATGTTGTATATTGTTGTGTATTTTATATAATTGTTACTTGCTGCCTCTTAAGTTATATTGCCATTCTAACACTAATTGCAGCTCACATGCAAAATCCAATGTTGTTATTTACCAAAGAACAATATTTTCTTCTAAATTGTGCCTTCATGGTGACCCTGGTGCTGTTGGTTCTAACGATGTGCTGTAGACTGATGAAGGGTTGATGCTAGTTAATGATATGAAGTTCTAGTAGATGAATAATAGAGATCAGGTATAGGTCTATTTTAGTTGAGTGTTTGGGTGGGTTCTGTTGTAAAATGGGAGGTATTTTTATTTTCTTGATTAATGACGTAGAAGAAAATTCTCCTACATTGTGACTGTGAATGTCCTCTTGTTTTGTTCTAAATCATTTTTAACAGTTGCATCACTATTTAAAAAGGATAACATCTGCATCTCAGTTGGGCCGCACATTATACGATGAACATGGAGAATTTGCATACCATTACACAATTACAAATTGGGTGTTTTTATCAAATAAGTCTGCATTTAGAAACATTGTGGGTAACTTCACTGAGTTGGCTCCAGATGGTCAGCAGCTAATCATTGACTCGCATTTAGCAATATGGAGGAACAAAGACAACCAGGTAAGGGGGGATTATTGTTTTAATATACATTAAAATTAAGCTACATTTCTATAAACTTTACAGGAATAGAGTATATTAAAAATAAGTCAACAGAAATAATATAAACTCACCAGCATCATACATCCTAAAGATGGTAAAACAAAACCACTTTGTAATGGTTCTAACTTGTGAAAAACCCTGTAGCATGAGGGCCATAAACGTCACACTTAAGACTGACCATCCTAATCACCCACTAACCAGACCTCCCAGCCAGACCTCTCTAAGCCAGGCTCTGGAAAACCTCCCCCAGACAACACACAATGTTGGACAACACATACATGTCCAGGCAAGTATTTCCTCACTTACCTCAGGGATACCTCAGGTCTTTTTTAGGGGATCTCCTTGCCCTGGGAGCATAGAGGAAATTCTTCTTTCCACAACAGTCTCTAATAGCCAGGCTCCAGGTTTTAATGCCCAGCACCTATGCCTGATGCAGACCACATAGGAATCATAGACTGGATCCTGCAAAAGCCTGCACGGATCCAAGCTGTCAGTATATACAGTCCTAAAAAAACACAGCAGCAAGCTTTAATGAGGCTTTAATGAGAAAATGAGGCCAGACCCTCCCCCGAAAACAATGCAAAACGCAACATTTCTGGGACCACATTCACTCACTCTCACACTCATGCATTTTCTTCTTCATCCGCATCTTCGCGGCACCTTCAGGTTTGTGATTGCACTTTATGTGGAGCCACCACATGGACAATGTCCACTGCATGTGCACTTATTATATCGTCCTTGGAGAACACTTTCAAATGCTGCTGTTTGCACGGTTATTGCATAAATGCATTAGAATAGGGAATACCAGGGGCTTGTGAATTAAGGCAATGAATTATTTTGATCTTGTTGAAAGATTTTCTAATTATAGAATCATCCAATCATGTTCTACTCCTAATGTATTTTTCAAAACAAAGGAATTACATCTTTATTTAGAATATTTTTGTAGATATATCTATTATTCTGTGATTGTGCTTCTTTATTCTTTATTAATTTATCAGAGTGGCTCAAACAGGAACTATTTTTTTTTCTGTTTGTAGATTCCGAGGTCTCAGTGTTCAGAGAACTGTTTGCCTGGATATCGAAAAGTTCTGAGACCTGGAGCACAAATCTGCTGCTACGACTGTGTCCGGTGCTCGGAGGGAGAGATATCCAATAGATCTGGTATAATAGATTATATAGAATCATACACATAATTTACTCATAGTAGGTGTGTAGGAATGAACGCCTGCTCCTGGTAAGGTAGAAGGTGGAGTTGGGGGGTATTGAGAGCCACACGGAGGGGCAGGTGTAGCTATAAGTGATCAAAATAATAGATAAACAAGACAGGCATGGGTTGACTAGAGCTGGGCATAACCTCCCCCACCCGGGGGGAGCAGAAAAACTACCTGGCAGCCGACAACCAGCTGTGATACCAAGCACCTTACAGATATTATGAGAAAGACCTTTTTACACAAGCTCCAACCTCCATGCTTCTGCACACAGCTGGTTCACTTCCACAAATGTGTCTCAGTGCACTAAAAAACCCCATTAAAAACATAAAAAGTAGTAACGGTTTAACCCCTTAATGACAAAGCCCGTACATGTACGGGCTCAAAATGCATTGTTTTCAATGGGTTTAGGAACTGTACATTTACTCAGGAAATCTACTTATAGTGGGGTTTTGTTTTTGTTCCTTGTTTGGTCATTGAGCTCCTCCGTTACATTTACTTCCATGAGTGGATGATTCTTGGCAAAAGTGGTAGAGGTTAGTGCAGCAAGTGACTTGAAACACGCATGGGATAGGCATATGATTCCTGAAACTAAAACAAGGCGAAGGAAAATTGGGGCGATTAGATTTGGGGCTATTTTTGTTTGTTATTTTCAGTTCAAATCTAAGAAATGTAAACAAAAAGAAGTAATTTAACATTAGTTAATATGGATACACTTAGTGGGAGGGAACTATATACTATGTTATATTTTATGTTTAATTTACATATTGAGGCATAATGTTACTTTGCGTTATTTTTCAGACAGTGAAAACTGCATTGTTTGCCCAAGTGATAAATGGTCTAATGAGAAAAGGGATCGATGTATTCCAAAATCGGTGGAGTTTCTATCATATTTGGATGCGGTTGCTGCTGTTTTATCATTTGCATCAATTCTGTTTTGTCTTGTAACTGTTGTAATATTACTGATCTTCATTGTCTTCAGAGATACCCCAATTGTGAAAGCCAATAACAAGAACCTCAGCTTCCTCCTCTTGGTCTCCATCATGCTGAGCTTCCTCTGTGTGTTTCTGTTCCTCGGTCATCCTGAGGATGTAACCTGCATGCTGTGCCAAACAGCTTTTGGAGTCCTCTTCTCATTAGCCGTGTCTTGTATTTTAAGCAAAACAATCATGATCTATATTGTTTTCAGAGCCGCGAAACCTGGCAGCTCCTGGGCAAACTGGGTCAGTGTGAAAGTCTCCAATTCTATAGTACTGCTCTGCTCATCCATTCAAGTTATCATTAATATTTCCTGGTTGGCCATTTCCCCCCCATTCCAGGAGCTGGACATGCACTCTTATCAGGGAAAGATCATCATTCAGTGTAATGAGGGCTCGGTTATTGCCTTCTACTGTGTCCTGGGTTATATGGGGCTTCTGGCAGCTCTTAGTTTTATTATAGCTTTTTTAGCCAGGACATTACCGGACAGTTTTAAGGAAGCCAAGTACATCACCTTCAGCATGCTGGTGTTTTGCAGCGTTTGGATTGCGATGATCCCGGCCTATCTGAGCACCAAAGGGAAGAACATGGTGACCGTAGAGATTTTTGCCATAGTGGCTTCAAGTGCAGGACTTGTAGGATGTATATTTATTCCAAAATGCTATATAATTGTTTTTAGACAGGAATTGAATACAAAAACATATTTACGTGGAAGCAGAATTAAAGGTTTAACCAAATAGTTATAACAACCATATTCTGAATTATATGTATTATTATCTTATAACTGTCAATGGTCCATTTTAGAAACTTGAATAAGTTTTCTGGACATCAAAAGACATTTTTGCACACAATACCCCAATGTCCTGGACTTTTAAGAAATATATTTCTTATTTATAACAGGCAACTATTTTAACCCTTCTATCCTTTATCAGTTGCAAGAAAGGTGAGGCGTCCACATGTTGGGAATCACAGAGATAAACTCAGCAGCACACAAAGCAAAACACACACGACAGGAACCAAATAAACCTCTGTAGACATAGTGTAAATATAATGTTTATGCCCATCGTATCAGTATAAAGGAGTTAATGACTGCATTCAGAACAATTAAAAGATTCTCTTATTGGAATTCAAATGATGCAGACTCCATGTATCCATCCCTCAGTCAGACATTAAAGTAAACCGAACACAAATCGCTAAATTATTTTGTGTTTCCTTCTGCACTTAATCATTTGCATACTGTGTGTGAAAAATAAAGCAGTCTTCATTTTTGAGTCTTGGCTAGTGACTGGGAAACCGGGGAAATTGTGTTGTCACAGGCTAAGGAAGCACAATTCAGCGGAGGTAGTTGGTCGGACTACACAGCTCTGTGACACCGATAGTTGAAAATATTTTAAAGGACAATAATATTTAATTTAAAAAATATATTCCAGATCAATTTTTTACAATTTGTCAAATCAAAGCTTGGTTGGGCAGTGAATCCTGTCTTTATTAAGACATCCTTTTATTTCATGGAATAAATACTGTGACATTAAAGGGATTGTAACCCTTCCAAA
Organism: Spea hammondii; assembly: GCA_029215755.1. Lineage (NCBI taxonomy): Eukaryota > Metazoa > Chordata > Amphibia > Anura > Pelobatidae > Spea > Spea hammondii. The sequence goes on from JARDYJ010000001.1 coordinate 2,461,874, forward strand.
CATAGTCGCATGATAAACTCATCTATACTAATGTGAAGTTATTTGCCAGTATGACCAGAGCTCAAGCCAACTTGGGATGACATTCGTGCCTACTCACATTGATGACCTAGAACTCCATTCACATTAAGGCTGAGTCAACCAGATTCTTATGGTAACTTCACTGATAAAGCACTAAGATAGGCAAAATTACTTACTACATGCCCCCAACTCTCCCGATTTACGCGGGACAGTGCCGATTTTGGGTCTCGGTCCCGCCTATCCCTTCCTCTGTCCCCCTTTGCAGGAGCAGAGGAAGGGTGAGGCAAGATCGGTACTCACCTCAGGTGCAGCTGCAAGGGGCACACAGCCGCCCGATCAGCAGCTGCAGCCTGCAGACTAGCTGGGAGATCGCAATCTCCCTCTAGTCGGTTCAACATTAGGGACACTTCAGACCTCGCTTTACTGCTCCCTAATCACTACGTGCCGGCAAATAATGCCGAGCGCGGGGATATGACATCATCCCTACGCTCGGCAGCAGTAGCCAGCACGTAGTGATGAGGGAGCCGACCTCGCGCTCCCACTGCAGGATACAGGATGGAAAAGGTAAGAGATGGGGAGAAAGGGGTATAATGACAGTGTATGTGTATGTATGTGTTTGTAAGCTTGTGTGTGTGTGGGCCAGTGTGTGTAAGAGCAGTATAGGTATTTGTTAGCTGGTGTGTAAAACCAGTGTATGTGCATATATGTGTGTGTAAGGGCAGTGCATATGTGTGTGTGTGTAAGGGGAGTGTATATGTGTGTGTAAAGGCAGTGTACATGTATATGTGTGTGTGTAAGGGCAGTGTACATGTATGTGTGTGTATGTGTAAGGGAAGTGTATGTGTGAGTTCCGCAAAATTTTAAAAAAAATTGTGTCCCTCTTTCACATTTTGAAATGTTGGGAGGTATGCTTACTGTATGTCTTAACTCTGCCACTCTTGGGTCTATTCATAGAAACATAGGTCTTATCTGCTGTCAGTTTTTTTTCCTGATGCATCATTTAGGTCTTGATCAGTTCTTGATCTTGTCTTAGCTTAAGAATAGCTTTGTGTCCCTTGTGTGCATGCTTTGTTTACTGTATCGGCCTCTACCACTGGTAGTAAAGTACATTAGAAGAATAATGCACTTGGCATATACATTTTAACTTTTTCCCAACTACCTACCAGTAGTGAAGTACCCCACCTGCAATTGAAAACCCTCCACTGCAGGGGACCTGAATCCTCCTCTCTGGCAGCCGGTGAACTGCTGTGCAATGCACACAGACAACCTCCACTACTGCACTCCACTTCCGCCGGGGCTTCTATGATGGAGCCTGACACTAATTCATTGTGTCAGGCTGCAACCAGGCTGTGGAGCTGCTTCCTTTTAGTTCCCCCTGTCTCACTAGAGTTCCTCCAGTCTCGCTAGAGTTCCCCCAATCTCGCTGTGCTTCCGATTCCTTGATTCCAGTTCTGCTCTTCGCTTCAGCTCTGCTTCGTTTATAAGGTGTGGGGCACCCGTTATGTTTGTCTCAGTTTACAGACTCAGGTCCAGAAACAGGCATGCTTCATAACAGGCAGGAAGAGCTGACAGAACACCGTAACCAGAATAACGGAAAAGCAAAGTGCAGGCAGAAACGGCTGACGAGCCTAAAGCGCTGCATCTCCGCTACTGCGCAATAACTTCTGAACACCATCTTTGGGCGCTCTGGGTCATTACAGTCGTCTTTATGGACCCAGGAGCTGACACATTGTCTTTGGAAGAAATAAAAGGTTGTGTGACTTGCATCTGTGAAAATTACCGGTGGGTACGTTGTGTCATGAATGTAGTTTCACAGAAGGTTTTAATCACTTTCCTACCTCCCAATGGCCTATCCCTATCACATGGGTACCCTCACCAGCCAGACATATTGAACAAGTCCTCACTAAGGTTCATCCACGCATTACTACTGGGCAAAAATTACACATTTACTTCTGCGGACTATCAAAGCTCAGAAGAAAAGCTACAGAGGAAGACACTAACTTGTTATGGTTGTAAGTTTTCCTCAAAGTTATATGACATCACATATTTTATTATACCATCATTTACATTAACAAGTGGCAAGGTATTTCATTGAGCGTGAGATTTTTTACTCTTGTTCCCAAAGCCCAAACTAATACCAAAGAAAGAACATATTTTTTACCCAGAATATTAAAAACACACTTTTTTTTGAGATTCAAGGTCAAGGGTCACATCATTTGATACTTGGCTTCTACCTCAATTAGAAGAAAAGCTTGCTGGGGAAAGTGTTTTTTTTCATATTGGCAACCCTACTGTATAATCATACCTGCCCGGCATGCCCGGAAGTTTGCCGGGGTGAAGCTCCACTAAGAAAAATATGGCCATATAGTGTTACAGAATCTCCAATATTCGGAAAACACAGTCCAAGGGCAGCCAAGTGAGCTACACGGAAACAAAGTTATGGATCCTTCCTCTGACTGCTAGAGTCAGGTAAATACGGATCTGCCCATGAATCCTATCCTACTCTGATGTGGAAGAAAGGAATGGTCCCCAAGACACAAACAATGGCAGGCTAATAAGACAAAGCTACTGAGATAAGACACAATCCTCAGAAAAATAAACAAGGGATGAAGCTTCACCTACCCAGGTTAGGGCAGAAAAAAACACTGAAGATAAATGAGAGGTTCTGGGTTGCTTGTAATTTCTTGTCCTACCTGGATAGGCAAAGCTCTCACCTATATATCCAACTGAGAATGACTTGAAACCCTGCTTTGTAACTTCTTGCAGTAGGTATGGTTACTTTTATCTTTTCTGTAACCATTTTGTACACACATTCTTTCCTACATTGACCGCTTTGTTACCCTATAGATATACAGGTACAGACACAAAAAGTGAAGCAAGATTAGGAAATACCTGTAAGACTTTTCATTACTCTCAAACCCCTCAATTCAGAAATTTTAAAGTGCTACCCTATAGGGTACTATTTAAGGATGGATGTAGCCCACTAGAGTAGATACAAATATCTATGTGGGGTGTAATAATGGAATGTTTCCGAACATTAATCCGGTCATTGTTTAGCTGTGGCATCTACTGTGACGAAGTTCTAAAAATAAAAAAATAAAATTAAAAAAATTAGTATAGGTTTTGTTTTTTAACATACTAGCACTGAAAATTATTATTTTTTGCATGCTTCGTTGGTTTCAAACAAAAGCCCTATTTTTTCGGAACAAAAGTGATGCATATTTTGTGTGGGTCTAACATGGGAATCTTGATAAAACCAACAAATAGTAGAAATGTCACAAGCTGTATGGAACGTGTGCTACTAAAAAGCCTCGGTAAGGTAAAGGTAGTGCTGCTCTCACACTGCAGAAACACTTTCATTATTCCAGACAGTGATGATAAATGACCTGGCAATAGGCGTTGAAAGTCATGTTTCTGTGTTTGCAGATGACACTAAACTAGGCAAAGTAATACAGTGCGAGCCGGATCTAGAGAGACTGGGGGACTGGGCACGCAAATGGCAGATGAAATTCCTCTTCTTCTCTGCTTCTCAACGCGTTTCGCCTTCTATGGCTTCTTCAGGAGAAAATTGGTTTAAAGTTTTAATCCGCAATAGGTTTTGTCATAGAAGGCGAAACGCATTGACAAGCAGAGAAGAAGAGGAACTTCTACGGTACCATCCGACAGGAGCAGTTTCTTGGGGTTTTTTCCCTTCACCACCAGACTTTCTATTTGAAGAGCCTTATCAATTCTACAATCCTGTAAGTGCATTCTGACTTTTATCAAACACTACAGGAAGATATTGCACTATTGGTCTCCAGGCGGCACTTTTGAAGGGGCGGCACTTCGCCGCCCCAAGCCCTTTTTTTTTTTTTTTTTAAAGCGAAAGTGAGAGAAAGTACCCGCTCGGCGCCCCCATCTCGGTGCCGAACAGGGAGACTCTCCGCAGGACTGCTGAAAGGTAAGTACAAGGGGGGGGGCGGCAGGGACTGAGGGAGAGGAAGGGTAGATAAGGGGGGCCGGCCCTGCTGAAGAGCCTCTGATACCGCCTGTGTTTGTGAGTGTATCCACATCACATATTTTATAATTTTTTTCTTACGTTATTACACTATTATATTTTTTCTCATCCCACATGTACATGCGCCCCTATATCTTTTATTTCTATTGCTGCACACTGAGAGGAGTGTATATTGGGCTGCTGCAGTATTGTGGGAAGTATTTATTTAATATTCATTTATACTTTTAGTTACTCCAACACACGTTCTGGTGTTTATCTTTCACCTTTGGGTTCCTCAGCTTCATCCTCCTGGTCTCTATCATGCCGAGCTTTGTCTGCGCATTTACGCTCTTCGGTCATCCTCTGGATACTTTTTTTCAGAGCATTTGCTCTGATAATCAATTACGGTATTTATACGTTCAAACGGGTCACATCCCCACTTCACATATTACCCTATAAATGCATTCTGGAATATTATAGCATTTATATATTATCAGCTATAATATGAGGCCCTGATAGCATCACAAGCTATCGGCCAATAAAGGTGTCACCGATACCAAATTTACTTTATATACAGATTTATATACATTATAGCGCTTCCCACAGTAATATACAGGTATAGAGTTATATACATCAGAGTTTTATATACCTGAGATAGTAATATTCAGATATTGATTTATATACTGATATAGAATGATATTACTGTTATATAGAGTTATATACATAAGAGATTTATATACTTATATATAGAGTTATATACTGCTAAAGCTTACTGATATACATATATATAGTTCTATACATTATATATTTATATTCCTAATATTTAGAGTTATATACATTAGAGAATTATATACTGATATATAGAGTTATATAGATTAGAGATTGATATACTGATATATAGAGTTATATAATAATAAAGCTCACGCACTTCATGGCATTCTCCATCCCCACATGGTAATTGCTGTTGCCCCGGGTGCCCCGAATACAGGTAACATAGGGAGAGTTTTAAACATCTGGGGCCCTAAACAGCATTTATTTTTCCTGAAATAAAATCTCAGACCCCTCACAGCTGTGTATTATGTGTGCAGCTCCCGCCATTTTCTCACTCACTTTTACTGCTGCTCCTGCTGATGGGCCCCTCAGCTACTGCCAGGACTCAAAATGGAGGAGCTACAAGCAGGTCATGTGATCAGCTGCACCAATCAGGTCACAGTGAGGCATTGGCTGTAGTGATGTCCGGATCATGAACGAATCGTTCATTTGATCCGATTCTTTTTAGTGATCCGGATGAATCGGTTCAGTAGACTGAACGATTCATTTGTAGTGGTTCAGTCTGTGAATCATGCAGCTGTAACCTGATCCTAGAGCTGTGAGTCATCTGCAGAGCACTCAGACACAGACTCTGGGGTCAGGTTACAGCTCATTAATTCACAGAGGAACGATGACTCATAGAGTCAGAGAGTCGTTCAAAGAGTCGAATGATCCGAAGAATCGAATGATCCGAAGATTCGAATGATTCAAATGATCCGAATCTTACAGGGATCCGGATCTTACAAGGATCCGAATCTTTGTAATAAAATGTATAAGGCCAATACAAACTTCAAATAATTGGAACACATATAAATGTATGTGCGTCAAAAATAGGCAGAGTCACTTAGATGCAAACAAAGGTAAAACATTTAATACGAACAAAAAATAGAAGAAGAATATAAAAAGTAGATAACAAAAATACGAAACAAGTCTTACAAAACCTTGGAGAGGAATTTAGTTCATGACATCTGTCCTATGCATTCCTGAGGATGGAGGGAGTGAGTGTTGGGACGAGAAGAGTCCGTGGATGGCAAGTACATCTCCCCTCTACCTCTCCTCCTATGCTTCTCCAAGGCCTTAACTTATATACACGGTTTGAATAATGATGTCAGTCTTGTCAGTCTATTGGTCTTCACCTAATTGGGTAAACATGCTCACTAAGATCTTTACACGTCTAAACCCTATTTTAGGTGGTGGCTGTACGCATACTGTAATGCCCTTTTAGAGTTACAACTATACCATGCATTAGCAAGCTTCTATCCTATCTATAGAATGCCTGTTCAGCAAATCCTTCATTCCATATTTTAAGGTCAAGGAAACCTTGAAGCCTATCATTGAAACATATTAATATATCTTAATAATCATTTATTTATGAACAATGATTACATATCTTTGACTATTGCCTATACCAATAATTATATATGGTCCATTTCATATTACTAGGGTTAAAAGAGATGTTAAATGTGTTAGAATCTTTTACAATTCCCCCTGATGATAGGATAATATCCTTATCATATATTTTCAAATACACACATTTACTCACCATTCGTATCACATTCGTATCACATTTATACTACAATCACATCACACTTTAACTGGGACCATATGATAATCATTAGCATGAGACACCCTTTTCTCTACATTTGTTATGGAATGAGAGGATTGTGCTCTTTTTATCATTTCCCTTAATATTCCATCTCCCTTATCTACTTCATACTTAACTTGTTTATATATCTTACTTATTCTACACATAAGAAAACTTTGATAAACAATACATAACAAAACAAGTATAGCCATAATAATAATTGGATTTAACAATATATTCCCAGCTGCGGATTTTACCGAAGATTGTGACCACATATTTACTGATTTTTTAAAATTTGACCAACAATTAACTCCAGACATATCATTCCATTGATGTTGAATTTGTTCTAATTCACCTTGTTTATGTTGGAAAACAATTTCTGCATCTTTCAATTGTTGCTTTAATATGGCCAATAATCCCTTATCTTTCTTTATTTCCTCTGTCCATGTTTTCCAAGGAAAATGGTCTATCTGTGTCAGATTAAATTGCTGAGGTAGTGTTCTTAAACTCTCTGTACCTATAGTGGAGACATTAAACTTTTTCCCATCTATCTCCAACTTTTTCAAATCTCCTTCTATGCAATATAATCCTCTGTGAAGAGTATCATTATGCATACAATTTGAAAAGAATGCTCTGACCAATGACTCCTCCTTCATTACTTGAAAACAAACTTTCCCTATCTTTACTTGAGTCATTAATTCATGCATAGATGTAACACTTTCAATCCTGGCTTCACATGATGAATGATTGTGAAAACAAGAATGATAGACAACCTTTTCTTGCCCTGGAAGACATATTACTTTAGAAACAAAATGAAGACAAGCTGAAACATCTAATTGTTCCAGATTTTCCCATCAAATACAAAATCTGTATGCCTTAAATTATAATGAATCAATTGTGTGTCACTGACTGGAATTCCTAAAACTGTTACTGGTACCACTACTTGTTCAACTCCTGCCACTGGGATTAAAGATGTCCCAATACAAAAATCCTGATCACAACCCATCCATTTATTAATCCACAAATCAATATGACCCAGACCAAAACTATATTTGTCAGGTAAGCTTTTCAACAAACCCAAAGGTATAATACCACTCTGTAAAGCCTGTGCAATCATCTTTAGATTAGTGGAATATTCTATCTGTATTTCCAGGCATGCCCTTGACACTTGATTCTCCTCTTGACTCTCTATTAAGTCTAAAGTGGCATCCTGTAAGTGAGATACAGACGACCCAATCACAGTAGCAGAACTTAGAACCATTTTTTCCAATAACTGATTTAACCCTTTTTGTACTTTTTCTCCCTGACTTCCAACATAACTCACGGATCCCAAATCATATTTAAGAGTATTTATATCCATAGTATTAAGTAAGCTTCCTACCGAACCAACACCCCCCAAGATTCCCTCAATAATACCTCGTCTACTTCTTGCCATTCTCAATGGATTTTGTGCAAACCATTGAGCAAGACCTTTTTCCATGTTAGTAAGGTGTGACAAACATTGAGGAAACCAAGTGGATATTTTCCAATCAGTCATGTTAAAAGTCCAAACTAGGGTTACAAACGATCCATTCCTCAACAATGGCTTAGATTGAAAGTAATTAACCTGAAAAGGATTGGATGGTTTGAGTCTAGTACCAGTACACAAATTGTCTTCAGGGGACCAAACACTGACATTTGCTCTGTCACAGTGTTTGTAATCTCCTTTCAGTAATACACAACATTCATATATCCCAGAGTCTTTACGAGTTGGACTATCTAATCTAAGCATAAAATGCATACCATTCCAATGTACATCCCCCATTTGACCCTTATGAAGTATACGAGTTGGATTATTTGTAAAACTTCCTAAAGATGTTTTCCCTTTTGACCAAACGAGTGATGCTTCCTGGGGTAATAGTAACCTTGTCCCACATTGTAGTTCTATAGGTTCCAATTCCTCTTGGCTTTTCACACTATGGGGATTAACTCTAACTTCAGGTGCTATAGAATTAGTTACCGTAAATACAAAAGATACTTTGACCATAGCTATTTCTCTTTCCACCTGAAAGTTCCAAACCCTAGTCCAATCATCATCCCCTGCTGATATAGAAAGCAGTGAAGGATCCAAGATTTTACCATAAGACTGAGTCTTATACCAAATCTCTGTCTTTGATCTTCCCATTTTCCCTGATGTTAACATCTCATTGGTAACATCACCTGTCCATTGTGCATGTTCTTCTCCCTTAATTGTTATAAACCACCACATGGACTCAGTAGGATGACATTCCCAAACACCTGTCTGATTATTATGGGTATAATTCCCCTGTGACTGTGTGAATTTGGCTTTTGGTCCTACTTTTGCATGAACCGTGATCTCTGAGGTATGCTCAAAAAATATAGTCAAACAAGGTTGATCTCTGGAGCCATAACCGAATCTAATTTGTCCAACAATGTCTCTTGATGTATCAATGTCTGATGTCAGGAGTCGATCCACTCGAACTTCTCTTATCTTATGTGATAACAATGTCTCCTGTGGTAAATCCCTTGTCGGATCATCAATTCCAATTGGCTTCTGGTATAGATCAAACAACACAGCAATCAAAAACTATGCTATCTTGGTGTCACGCTTCTTGTATTGCTGTTTCTCTGGAGGTTCTCTGTCCAATAGTAAACAGTTTTGTTCCTCCATTTTCTTGCAGAACTGTGTTCTTGCAAGAACAGAATTTAGTTAGAAACATACAATTTACACTGGTCAACATGTACCCACAGCTTCTGCTGCCTACGGGTATTTTTCACAGTTTTTTCTGTTCTTTGAACAAGGATCATAACTTGACCCATTGTGTCGATTATTTCATACGGTCCTTCCCAATTACTTTCCCAAGGTCCTGCCTTCCTAAAAGTCTTAATCATTACTGATGCTCCTTTCACAAATTTAGATGAGTGAGGCGGTACCATACGCTGCATTCTAGACGCTGCGTGAGGAAGGATTGTTTTTAAATTATCCTGAAGTACCTGTAACCACTTAGTTCTTGCAATGGCATCTTTCTGTGGAGTAGACAAAAACGGTTCATGAGGAAAGATCAATGGCATTTTCCTTCCTGTCATTAATTCAAAAGGTGTATACTGGGTAGTTGAGGAGCTTGTTCCCCTAATACTCAAGTATTTCCTTTATCAAGTAAAATTTTTGCAATTCTAGACTTAATCGTTCTGTTCATTCTTTCTACAATACCTGCGGACTGAGGATGGTATGGAACATGGAATTGTTGATGTACCCCCAGTATTGCGCAAACAGCCTGCATGACTTTGCCAGTAAAATGGCTCCCCCTGTCAGAAGAAATCATCCTTGGGATTCCCCAAGTACAAAAAACATGATTCACCAATGCTTTTGCCGTAGACAAAGCATCATCTTTCCTGACAGGCAACAGTTCTACCCACTTAGAAAATACATCTACCACGACTAATGCATACCTGAGACCTTGTTTACCTGAAGGTAGGGGACCTATGTAGTCAATCTGCAATGTAGACCACGGACCGTCTGCAGGTGCAATTCTTAGAAGTGGTGGCTTTTGTCCTTTAGGCCTGGGGTTTACTTGAGCACAAATGAGACATGACTGAACAACATTTTGTACAGAGTCTTCCATTTTGTCCCAATAAAACTTCTCTTTGAGAATTTCCAGCAATTTTTGCTGACCCACATGACCTAAACTTTCATGATTATAGCGGGTGAATTCCGTCTGCAAGTGTTTAGGCACAACTGGAAGTAAATTACCTTGCATCTCATAACAAACCACTCCATTTTCACAAACAAAGGGAGGTGTTATTTTATTCTTACATTCCACAATGAACGGATCTTTCATCTGTTCATCACTAAATGAAGGTAGATTTGCTTCCTTACTCTTTACTGGTAGTACTTCCAACGGTTCTAGTTCCATCACTATCTCTCCTGTCAAAGCTGCTTCCTTTGCTAGAGAATCTGCTTTCTCATTTCCCAAAGCTAAATCACTAGTTCCTCTGCTATGGCCAGGTACTTTGACAATAGCATATCGGTTAGGATATTTAGAAGCAAGCTCAAAAATAGTCTGCAGTGTATCAACATGACTTAAGATTTTGTTAGATGAATCCACAAAACCTCGTTTTTTCCACACTGGTAAGTAGTCTGTTAGTGAACGTACGACATATGAACTATCACTATAGATTACCAAAGGATCATTGTTTTCTTTCTCGTTAATTTCCAATACTGTTTTAACAGCTTCAATTTCTGCTCTCTGGGCAGAAAAATGTCCTGGTAGTCTATGCTGAATAGCTCGACCTTTCTTTGGAAACCAAATGGCATATCCGGTATAATACTGTCCTTTCAAGCAAAATCTAGAACCATCTACAAATACTGGTTCATCAGTTTCCTCTACTTCTTTTCTAAAAAGAGATGGATAATCCCCCTGAAATGTCTCAACACACTCATGTGATTCACCCTCATATTGCATTAGTTGAGGGAGCACATATTTAGCTTTATGATCCACTTCAATCTGTTTTGGAGACAAAGACAACAACCAATGTGCAAATCTTTGATGTGACACTCCTGGGATACTTTTTTCAAGAAGCAATTTCAAAGTGGAGTGAGGAGTCTGCAGAATTAGTTTGTTAAACCCAACAATATGTTCTGCAAAGTGTACACCCACCAAATGTCTTGCACACGTTTCAAACCCTTTTTCTACAGGTGAAAGGAGTTTGGAAAAATAGCCAACTATTCTCCATTCTTTTCCCTGTAGCTGCAGTAATACTGCTGAGACAGCCGTCTGAGGTATGAACTTGTAAAGCAAAAGGCTTAGATGGATACACAGTTGTCAAAGCTGGTGCTCTCTGTAAATCAAGTTTAAGTTGTTCAAACGCTTTCTGCTGCTCATCTCCCCATGGACCAAATAAATTGTCATCATCAGTACTTTTTAGTAAGTCATATAAGGGTTTAGCTTTTTCAGCAAAGCCCTCTATGAAGTCTCTAGAAAAATTTACAAGTCCCAGGAATTGTCTTAAAGCTTTGAAAGTTGTAGGTACAGGCAAAGCTGCTACTGTTGCTACTCTTTCCTGCAAAGGGCGTCTCTGGCCTGGACTTATCAAAACTCCCAAGTACTGAACCTCTTGTTTCAGTAATTGGACCTTCCTTGGATTTAATTTCAATCCTGACTCGTACAACAGATCAAACAATTCTGCTAACCAGGTGAGGTGTTCCTCCCTACTCTCTGTTGCCAACAAGATATCATCAACATACTGTAGAATACAATCTTGCCTTGAGAATTTTGATAACACTTTTGCCAATGCCTGATGAAACAGACTAGGTGACATGTGCGCCCCTTGTGGTAATCTGCAAAATACATATTGCTCATTCAGAAAAGTAAAAGCAAATTTGTATTGACAACTCCTCTCTATCTGAATACTGAAAAAAACATTACTAATATCCAGTACCGAGAAAAACTTCGCCTTAGCATTCAATCGAGACATGATGTCAGGGGTATCTGCTACAATTGGTGCCACATTTGGGGTACATTTATTAAACATACGCAGATCTAGAAGCATTCTATAAGAATTATCTGGTTTCTTAACTGCCCATAACGGATAATTTGTCACCGAATTTGATTTGCGTATGACGCCTTGTTGAAGTAGTTCTTCAATAATTTTGGACAAAGGCTCAATTGAATCTGGAGGCAATCGGTACTGTTTCTGAGCTATGGGATCTATTCCTTCCACTTTAACAACAACATCTTTCATCGTCCCTACCTCATTCTTAGACTGAGCCCATAACGAGGGATGTTTCTGCACAATTTCTACAAGAGTCAAGTCATTACAATCCATTTGTGGCCAAACATGATTTGGGGATACCTCCTCAATTAAATTGATAACGCCCACTATACTATAGTCACTTGGATCTATTACTACAGGCCCTTTAAGGTTATTACTTCTCCAAATCACTTGATTCCCTAAGTCAATGACCCAACCTCTTTCTCTCATTACCTCAGCCCCTAAGATATTTTCTGAGCTAGGACAATGCCAGATATCAATTTCAGTACACAAATAGCCAGGAATCTCAAACAAAACACCAGCAACTAAAGTTGCTGAAGTATTACCTTTACCACTAAAACCTACAATCGTGCAAACAGGTGAATTAGATGTTATAGGCAAAGCTTGATTAGTCACACTTAATTGAGCTCCTGTATCAATTAGGAATGTAATCTCTTTTCCCTGTAATTTTCCCTTGACATATGGTCTGCCACAGTTGTCAGTTGACACTGGAGCTACATAGGTCAACTTACAGAGTGATTGATTCTTATCTAGTCACTGAGAGGGCGTCAGACCCCCCCTGACATTCTTTCCTGTTACATTAGTAGCAGTACTATTTGTTGTGAGCTCTTGCACCTGTCTTATTAGTGGAGTGTATGGGGACGTTGACTTAAACTGTTCACCGGTAGGTGGGGCTGTTGGCACCAGCCCATTCTCTTTCCCCAAATTTTGTGTTCTAGGGACAAATTTTCTATTTTTAAGAAATTGTTTACACTGCCACTTCAAATGTCCTCTTTTACCACAATGATAACAACTAACATTTGGTCTGAATATCTTTTGGTTAGTATCAAATCGTTCAAAATTAGTAGGATTAGTTTGTGGCTTGTAACAATCATTCTGAGTTAATTCTAGCCGTTTGTCAATTAGTTCCTGTACTGTAGATACTTTTACCTTTACAGTTGACATTTTCATTGCTCTTCTAATACGATCAATGAATATGGCTGCTTCTTGCAAACTAGGTTTTTCAGAGGCAAGCTGAACTGATACAGGATCTAGATATTTAAATTTCCTTACAAATGCTATAATCATTGCCTGTGGTTCATCTCCATCATCAATTCCCATTACCATTCTATAGGCTTTCTCAAATTTCAACAAAAATGCAAAGGGATCATCTTGCAGATTTACTTTTAGAGATTCAATTAAGTCAAGAGATGGAGATGAGTCACCAGTTGTGAACAGAATTAATTGCTTCAATCTATCCATGTCATTTGCATGCACTAATTGACCTAATGCATCCTCTGTAGGTGTGTCCTGTAACCTTTTGGACATATGGGAAGGTATCCAAAACCTAAAAATGGCGTTTCTTTGTTTGTTATTTAATTGGAATTTGTCTGTATTTGTCTCAAATACATCAATATTATGGAATGCATCCATCTTATTGTCATATTTAGGAAGATCTTTGGCAATTTTCATTAATTGATCATTAATTTTTAAAGTCAATTTTGTTGCACTGTCTCTGAGCTTTTGTCTCTCAACTCCTCCTACGTCAAGTTCCTCATCAGAATCTATCGTTGAGGTACCAGCTATTTCAGGAACAAAGGATACGCCCTTCTTACCTTCTTGTCTTGTGATAACTGACACCTTTTTATTTTTAAAACATAATCTAGACAGTCTATCCCTATCCCTCTCCAAGTTCTCTAATTGCTGAGCTAAAACAAAACAGTCGGGACAGCTGTTAAAGTCGTCAGTACTGTCATCAGGGTTAGATTCTGGTACAACTTTGTTAATCATGCAAATACTTTGTCTAGGTTGTAAATCCTCCACAATCAAGTCATTAAACGTTTTAAACATGCTTAGGACATTTTGTAGTTTCTTCTTAAGTTTATCAATACAAAACAATTTCTTATCCAATTTCATATTTTCTAGCTCACATTGTTTGTACATACTAGCCCATAGCTGTGCATTAGTAGGACAATTATCAAATTGAAAAGTTATTTTACTTTTGTTAGCATAAGTTTTTATAAAATCCATGACTTACCCTGTTTAGTGAACTCTCCGTGAGTGGCTGTTGTTTCACGCTGTATGGCTGTCTTGCGTCTGCCGTCAATAGCGTCTCTTAGCACTTGTGGTTCCAATAAAATCTGAAAGTCTGTATCCTCAAAGGTCCTTTTCTTAATTTTCTCCCGACAGTTTGCAAAAAGTGTACAGATATATCTGCCCTTCCCCCTGAGCAAGCTGGAGGGCAAAGGTCAGGAAAAAACACGCAGGGCTGGCACGCCAGATATGTAATAAAATGTATAAGGCCAATACAAACTTCAAATAATTGGAACACATATAAATGTATGTGCGTCAAAAATAGGCACTTAGATGCAAACAAAGGTAAAACATTTAATACGAACAAAAAATAGAAGAAGAATATAAAAAGTAGATAACAAAAATACGAAACAAGTCTTACAAAACCTTGGAGAGGAATTTAGTTCATGACATCTGTCCTATGCATTCCTGAGGATGGAGGGAGGGAGTGTTGGGACGAGAAGAGTCCGTGGATGGCAAGTACATCTCCCCTCTACCTCTCCTCCTATGCTTCTCCAAGGCCTTAACTTATATACACGGTTTGAATAATGATGTCAGTCTTGTCAGTCTATTGGTCTTCACCTAATTGGGTAAACATGCTCACTAAGATCTTTACACGTCTAAACCCTATTTTAGGTGGTGGCTGTACGCATACTGTAATGCCCTTTTAGAGTTACAACTATACCATGCATTAGCAAGCTTCTATCCTATCTATAGAATGCCTGTTCAGCAAATCCTTCATTCCATATTTTAAGGTCAAGGAAACCTTGAAGCCTATCATTGAAACATATTAATATATCTTAATAATCATTTATTTATGAACAATGATTACATATCTTTGACTATTGCCTATACCAATAATTATATATGGTCCATTTCATATTACTAGGGTTAAAAGAGATGTTAAATGTGTTAGAATCTTTTACAATCTTACAGAGATTCGAATCATTCAGAGAATATTACTGATACCATAATTTTATAAATAAATACATTAATAATGTTCACACTGCCCCAGGATTTAGATTCCCCTGAGTTTGCCCCCCTTTACCTACAACTGCACCTACAGTTAACTTTATTAAATTAATTAAATTAACCCTCAGTCATCCGCATAAAATTAACCCTTATACCCCATCAACCATAACTGCCCCTGAAATTAACCGTAAAGATGCCATTAACCATAAAGGCCCCTGAAATTAACCCTAAAGACCCCATTAACCATAACGGCCCATGAAATTAACCCTAAATACTCCATTAACCATAACTGCCCCTAAATTAATTGCATGTACTCCAGATAAATTACCTAATAAATTGGTATGGTTAATGGGGTCTTTAGTGTTAATTTAGGGGCAGTTATGCTTAATGAGGTGTTTAGGGTTAATTTGGGGGCAGTTATGCTTAATGGGGTGTTTAGGGTTAATTTGGGGGCAGTTATGCTTAATGGGGTGTTAAGGGTTAATTTTAGGGGCAGTCATGGTTGATGGGGTGTTTAGGGTTAATTTAATGGTGAGGGTTAATTTAATTATTTTAATAAAATTTTTAGCTTAAGGTGCAGTTGCAGGTAAAGGGGAATGTAAATCCTGGGGGCAGTGATTATTAATGTATTTATTTATAACAGTATGGTGATATTATCTGAATGATTAGAATCCCAATGAAGGCAGAGAGTTGTTCAAAGATCCGGATCTTACAATGATCCGGATCTTACAGTGATCCGGATCACTGTAAGATTCGGATCCCTGTAAGATCCGAATCTTTGAACGACTCTCTGCCTTCATTGACATCACTGGAGTAGGCAGGGGGGAGGATTCATTGAGTAATGAGTAGGCAGCGGGGTGTCCTGTCCTGTATCCCCGGCAGCGGGGTGTCCTGTCTTGTTCCCTGTTGTGCCCTGTGTTATGTATATCTTGTCTAGTTATGTTTATTCCTTGTCTTGTTCACTGTTGTGCTCAGTAATATGTATAGTTTGTCTGGTTATGTTTCTTGCCTGGTCTCCCTATCCCTTGCTTGTTATGTTTCTTCTATAACCTCTGCTTAGCTTCCATACTCCCAGCCTGCAGCATCCTGCACGTGATTCTTGTGTGATGTCTCGTGCCTGTTCCAGGGTGCCCTGCAGGATTTCACTTTGTTCTGGCCTACATCCGCTGCCATATCAGGGCTCTGGTGTTTGGCTGCACATCCCTAGATCAACTCCACTACTGCACCGTAACTCCTGCACACAATCTTTGGGCGCGCTGGGTCTTTTAGTCATCTGTTTGGACCCAGTCCGTGACAATTGACTTTATCTACTGGTCTGATCATGCCCCTTTGTATTTATCTTTCCGTTCTCCTCATCCTTTCAAGGGCAGGGGTTCCTGGTGCCTCAACAATTCCTTACTCTCAAATTCGGCCATTGCTACACAAATTCACTCACATTTAGATCTTTATTTTCGGGAAAATCAACCCTCGGTCACGTCGCTAGAAACACTATGGAATGCTCATAACGCCGTGATCAGAGGCAGATTCATTAGCATGGCGTCTCATCTCAAACGCGAAAGAGACAAGGAAGCCAATAAAGATGCCCTTCTCCTTCAATTATATGATTTGGAAAGATTCGATAAGCAGGCCCCTTCTTCTTTATTGATTTCAGAAATCCGATTTGTTAAACAAAAATTAGCTACACTACAAGCACAAGTGACAGCCGAGATGCTCCTTTTGCTTCGCCAACGCTTTTACTGTAAGGGCAATAAAGCCGATACGATGTTGGCGACATCTGATGACCCAGTCTCGCCCCCAATTTATTCACTCCACTAAGGGCTCGATCCTAAAGAACTCTTCCCACATAGCTGACGAATTTGCCTCATATTATGCTTCCCTATACAACCCCTCCAAGGACGGAGATACCCCTCAGCCCACCAGTGATGCCATTAACAAGTACCTTGCTTCCGTCGCTCTTCCCACACTCACAGATGACATGCTACACACTTTAGAAGCCCCTCTAGATATAGATGAAATCCGAGCCACTGTATCCCAATTAAAGAAAACCTCTGCCCTTGGCCCAGATGGTTTACCTACTACTATAAGGTTTTCTTTCCGGTCTTAGGCCCTCATATTCTAACACTTTTTCAATCCTTTATGTCCAAAAGAACCATCCCACAAGAAAACCTTCAGGCTCACATCATCACACTACCTAAACCGGATAAAACCCCAGATAATTGTGCACGCTTTAGGCCAATTTCTCTCCTCAACACTGATGTTAAGCTATATGCTAAGATAATTGCTAACAGACTTTCCTTGTTACCCCCCTCTGTTTTACACATTGATCAAGTGGCCTTCGTTAGGAACAGACAATAGGTTGGCCTGGGACGCCGCTCGTAATTGCACCCCCGGTCTCCTAATCAACTTTGACGCAGAGAAATCATTTGACAGGCTACATTGGCTTTTTCTGGCGTTGGTCCTCCAAAAATTTGCTTTCCCCCTTCCTTCATTCGCACCATTATGGCACTTTATTTCACACCATCTGCCTCCGTTAGCTTCTCTGGCTTTCTTTCTTCTCCTTTCTCTATTTCTAATGGAAAGAGACAGGGCTGTCCTCTCTCCCCTTTATTATACACGCTCGCTCTCTGGAACCTCTGGCCCAAAGGATACGGTCCGATCCACTCATAACAAGTTTTCTTGGGTCTGTTCGCAGACGATATACTGGCTGCAATCAAGAACCCCGCATCTTCTCTACCAGCATTGCTGTCACAATTTGACCTTTATGCCCAAGTCTCCTATCACAAACTAAACATCAGTAAAACTCAAGTGATGCCATTACATTTACCTCTTCCTCTTTATAATTCTCTTCATTCTTCATATAACTTTGACTGGAGGATATACCGTATTTGCTCGATTATAAGACGACCCTGATTTTAAGACGACCCCCCAAAATCTAAATATTAATTTAGGAAAAAAACAAAGCCTGAATATAAGACGACCCTATAGGAAAAAAAAGTTTTACTAGTAAATATTAATTCATGTAAACAATATTTTCATATTTAATAAAAGCTATGATTGAGAAAAAAATATATATAGGGGGTTAAAAGGCATATCATGGGGCAGAGTGGCATATAGGGGGTTAAAAGGCATTTCTGGAGGTATATATATATAAAACTGCTAACAGCAATCACACTCCTATCAAGCCAAGGCAGCCAGTACATGCTGGAACCTGGGGATGATAGGAGTCTGAGTACAGCCTCCCTATGCCATGCTACCACCACCACCCCCTTACACATCCATACTAACACACTCATTCACAAACATTTAAATACTCATTCATTCCATTAATCACACATACTTGCTCAAAAACCCTCCCCCACCCCCTTACCTGAACTGCAGATCTCTCACTCGAAGACTTCTGCAGGGGCCCGGCTGTGCCAGCAACTTCTCTGGCCCCGCCCCAGAGGAAGGAGGGGGGAGGCAGAGTTATGTGACACTCTTCTAGCTTCCTGTTCTCCTGCTGCTCGCGACCAAAGCCCGGTAAGCAGCATGGCCCCAGCGGACATTTTGAGGTCTGATTAGAAGACGACCTCGATTATAAGACGAGGGGTATTTTTCAGAGCATTTGCTCTGAAAAAAACCTCGTCTTATAATCGAGCAAATACGGTACTTTATCTCTTACCTGGGGATTAAACTCCCCAAAAATGTTACTAAAATTAACGTTTTTAATATTTTTCCACTTTGGAAATACATTTTAAGCAAAATTCAGGTCTGGCGTTCTTTTGACCTTTCTTGGGTAGGATAGCTTCTGTTAAAATGATAGTTCTTCTGAAGTTGTTGTACATCTTTAGGGCAGTCCCGATCGCCATACCACACCGTTTTTTCACACACATACAAACCATGCTCAACACTTTCATTAACATTCGGGGGAGATCGAGGATCTCGAAACAAGCTTTCTTCTCACCTAGATTTAAGGGAGGGTTGGGAGTACCTGATATTGAAACATATTATAGGGCCGTTATACTTTCTCAAGCGGTTACATTCCATTTTCAAGAAGACCTGCCATTTGGGTTCCTATGGAAAATTCCATTTTATATCCTTTATCGGTAGCTCAGCTACTATGGCTACCCACACACATTCGCCCTAAACTACCCCCCCACTATATTGTGTACATTTCAAGTTTGGTTTATACCCCTTTTGTCTTCCATAACAAAAGTTACTCCACTCAGTTCATTAGAACTACTCATACCTGGCCTCACAGTCAAACTGGATTTTCCCATGCCCTTTGAGGGTGGGCGATTTCTTTCATAAAACCAACATCTGCACATTCACTGACTTACAAAGCCGACACTCACTCCCTCCAAAAGACTTCTACAAATTTATCCAGATTAGACATTTACTACAATCCCGCTCTAAGTCTCCCTTGGTTGACATAAATTCTTCTCACACCATAATTAACATATGTTGTAAATTTTCCCCTCCCAGAGGTATGATATCCGTATACTATCTTACCCTTCTGTCTCGCCTCTGGGAAAACATGAGAACATGGGAGAAGGACCTTGACACAACTTTGTCTTTAGAGAGCTGGCTTCATTCCGAGGATTCCATGAGGGGGGGTCACACATTGTTTGAACCACATTGAATTACTAAAAAAACTGACTTGTAGATGGTACCTCACTCCACTTCGCCTATCACACATCTTTCCCTCAAGCTTGCCTTGTTGGAAAGATTGTCTCGCTATTGGTACAATGATACACGTCTGGTGGTCATCCCCACAAATATTGGCTACTTGGAAAAGGCTATTTACTTTCATTTCGTCTTCATTGGGTGTTATTCTCCCCTTTAAACTAGAAATGGCCATTCTTAATATGTTTCCAGATTACATTAACTCCCCCACTAAGAAATGTATTATCCACCTTTTTCTAGCTATGAAGTCATTAATAGCCTGTAACTGGAAATCATCCACAATACCTCAGATGTCGGAAAATTTTCAGTCTCTGGAACAAGTGAATGTTCTGGAGAAGCTTTCCTTCTAAAACGATTTACGGCTTCCTCAATATGACAAGATTTGGTCCCCCTGGCTCCAACACCGTTCAGATACTTGTTGGCATTCGTAATACGTGTTTAGATTAAGACTGGGATTCAAATGACAGTCGCCAGGACTGTTCTATTGTTACTTGGTTCATGATTTATCCTTTTGTAACACACTCACATCTAATTGAATCTGGATTCATAGTTGCATTTGTTCTTTCTGAAACCATTGTGATAGTTCCTATGTAAACTTACTGTAGGATTTATCTTATATCGGAACTGATTTTTTACTTTGCAAGACTTTCCAAACAAAGAACATAACATGCAAACAAAACAAAACAAAAATTTTACATAAAAAATTCCAATTGACCAACAGCTCCTTTCATTTCCTTTACATATTTAAAAATGTATCTTGTTCTCATCTTTTCTTTTGCTAATTGCTCCTTTGCAAATGTTGTTACCATCTTTGTATTTTGTAAATGATGCCATTTATCATTTGAATGCTTAGTCAAGTTAAGAGGGAAATTCAGAGCAAAGTCCAACTGTGAGGAAGCCAAGGGAGTCAACTGATTTAGATAGGAGAAGGTAGAGAAGAAGAGGAGGTAAATACAGGGGCACATCTTGGCTAGGTGCTGGCCTAGGCCTGACCCATAGTAGCAACCCAGATGATCCCTACCACATACCTCCACGGCCGCTGTCTACCATGCTGAGCACCACATGTGTGTGACGAGGAAAGTTCACTGTGGAAGCTATCCCAGTTAGGCACAGGGCTCCTTGTTACTAAGGCCGGTTACAAGGGTGGTCTCCCCAAGTGGTGTGTCAAAGAGCACAATAAGAGGCTCTGCATTTGACTAAGGGGCAAAGGGGCTACCGCCCTAGGCCTAGTCAGCCTAGGTGTGAAAAAGTCATGTAGCATTTGGAACAAATCACAGAGGCACTCAAACAAAGAAAAGAAAAATTGCTTTTGAGGGACTTTATAATAAGGCTTGGTGTTGTGATGTATGTTGATGTTATATGCGACACCTGAGTGCGTCTCCAGGTAGAGGTATTAGAAAGATGTGACTGCATAGCATACAACATCTGTCACTTGTGATGTTACACCATTTCCGTCTGCAAAAATGCCCGCAGAACTATTCCAGTCACATTAGTGGGTACAAGAATGTTGTACCAAACATTGACTGGCCAGGCTCAACTGAAATAACATGTGCTTCCTTACTAATACTAGAAATACACTGTGCATATTCACTAATATGCAAGCAAAGTGTAAAGGTATGTGACTGTCAGACAAGGGAATGCAAATTATATTAAACCTTGCATGTTCTCATGTGAAACAAGGAAAATCTGCATCCATGGCTCCAGGGAATTAAGATCAATTGAAAAAAGACATCAATCCATATTATATTCAGTAGTTTTTAAGGTGGTTTACAGTTCTTCTGTTTTCTTTAAGAACTACCCACCTTTTATTATTATTATTATTATTATCCTTTATTTATATAGCGCCAACAGTTTACGCAGCTCTTAATACAATACATAAATTCAAGGGATATGACAAGACAAGAATTGACAGACTAAGACAAACCGATACATTTGGTGGAGAGAGCCCTGCTCGCAAGCTTACAATCTAGAGGGAAATGGGGAGACAAAAATAAGGCATAGAGAAAGGGTGAGAGGTATTGTGGGGGTTGTATCGATGACAAGGAAGTTCTAGCAGCTAAGATGGTATGCTTCTCTGAAGAAGTGGGTTTTTAGATGTTTCTTGAAAGTTGGGAGGGAGGGAGAATGCTGAAGGTTCCTTGGGAGTAGATTCCAGAGATATGGGGCAGCTCGAGTGAAATCTTGTAGACGGGAAAAGGAAGAGGTGATGAGTGAGGAGGAGAGCCTTAGCCCATGGGAGGAACGTAGGGATCGAGTAGGAGAGTATTTGCTAATGAGGTCAGAAATGTACGGAGGAGCAGTATTATGGATGGCCTTATATGTCAGTACCAGGATCTTAAATTTAATTCTAAAGGTAATTGGGAGCCAGTGGAGGGTTTCACAGAGGGGGGAAGCAGAAGAGGAGCGACGTGCAAGGAAGATGAGCCTAGCAGCGGCATTTAGGATAGACTGTAAAGGAGAGAGTCGAGACAGTGGAGTGCCAACCAGAAGAGTGTTGCAGTAGTCAAGACGGGAAATGATAAGGGAATGAACGAGTGTTTTTGTGGATTCTTGGGTGAGGAATGGGCGGATACGAGAGATGTTTTTTAGGTGCAAGCGGCAGGATTTGGCGAGGGACTGAATGTGAGGGATGAAGGAGAGGTTTGAGTCAAGGATGACCCCAAGGCATCGGGCCTGGTTAGTAGGAGAGATAGTCGTGTTGTTAATGGTGATAGAGAATTCAGGTAGTGGAGTGGAGATGGAGGGAGGGAAGATAATGAGTTCAGTTTTAGAAAGATTAAGTTTCAGGTAGTGTTGTGACATCCATGAAGAAATAGCAGACAAGCAATTGGTAATACGGGACAGGAGAGATGGAGAGAGATCAGGAGAAGACAGGTAGATTTGGGTATCATCTGCATATAGGTGATACTGGAGGCCAAATGAGTTGATTAGTGTGCCAAGAGAGGAAGTATAAAGAGAGAACAGCAGAGGGCCAAGGACTGAACCTTGGGGGACACCAACCGAAAGTGGAAGGGGTGATGATGTCTTGCCAGAGAAGTTGACAGAGAGTGGTCAGCTAAGATAAAGATTAACGTGACTGATGTTGCATGCCCTCTCATGCTAACACTCTATACAGCTTGCAGTAAAAGGCAAGTTGTTTGTGAGTCCATGCAAGGATGAGGATAAGCAAGGAGATGAAATGTGTCTAATGGGAAGAATTTAGTACTACGGAAAAGGAAATCTGTTCATTTATTCAAATCTTGTAGGCATGTACAGAAAGCGCTCAGATTGATTTCGATGAGACCACTTTCCTGACACTTATTCACCATTCATCAGTGGCCAGAATCACCAGAGGAGGAGGCCAGTTGCAGCTGCTGTGGTTTTATTTTTTATTTTAGGAAGATTGCACATTAAAGTTCTCTCAGAGGTTTAAGGTTACTCACAGGGTACTTACACATTCATTCTTCCTCTCTCAGTAGGGTGTCAGTTACATTAAACTGTCCTTTTAATCAATATCAAATATATATGAAATTGTTATACTTTATTTTTCTAGAATGTACCAGATTCTTCATAAAAGTATATATTACTACAGGAAATGTTTCTATACCTATCAACGTCCATCTATCATCTATTTAGCTTGATAATCTTTTGTAACAAGTATCCTTACATTATCTCATATTTTCCAAGTTACAAACATGTTCCAATAAGTGCTGTTCAGCTGAACCCGGCTAGGGACTGAGAAATGTAAGGTTACTGCATTTATCTGTGAAATACGCAGGAGGAATAGGACAGAATAGTTTTCCCAACCCACAGAGGCTGCTATATCAGGAGCCAGCAAAATGTATCACACAGAACTGTATAAAAGAAGAGGAGATGGCTCACTTTCTTTACATTGACGCACGTGCGGAGGGTTTTGTTATTCTATGTGGTGCCTCGTCCTCTAAATCCTAAGGCGATGCTCTTTACCGCGTTATGGAGGAGCACCGTATCTATAGCTGCAGTGAAATCTGTTGTGCCTCTCTGCGTGATCCTTCTGTATTTCTCTAGAATTGTGTTCCAGAGTCCGGCTCCAGCCTGTAGCCTCCAACTGGTGCAATCATATGAGGACTACGACTATTTCCAGGATGGAGACATCATCATTGGGGCAGTGTTTACGGTAAATTCATACGTGGTAAATATTGATTATAAAAAGAGACCTCAGAAAATACTCTTCTGTGTCAGGTAGGTCAGTTTTGGTTAGAAAAAAAGCCCGTTATTGTTGAAAGGAAAATTAGTTTATTTTTCTATTCAGCTATCGATTATGTTCTTCTGTTTATACAAAATAACAACATGGGGATGTATGTGGTATTAAATGTATCTTCTATTCCTCCTATTCATGGACAGAGTATATGCTGTTCTAAAGCAGTTATTGAAATTCTAGGGATTCTAGCTGTGCTAAAGCAGGAGAAAAAATCCGAGAACAGGATTCTCGGATATCATAAAATAAAAGCAGTAAGAAGTCACTTTCAGACCAGAGTTTTATTATATTAAATATTTGTATATATTATATTTATTAATACATTTCAATACTTCGCTTCCTTCATCTATTTAATGATAGAATTCTTTTACAGAAACACCGTTTCACGCATTTCTGAATAAAATGTCTCCATTTGTTTTGCAGACATTTTCTATTTTCTTTCTATCTTTATTAATTGTATTACTATTATTCTAAATGTATCATAATCTGAAGATTATTGTTATTATTATTATCCGGGTTATCAGTTACATGCTACAGTGTGTAGGGTATGAAATATTCTGTCTAGGCCCGGAGCTTGGTGCCATCTGTACATCGTTGCTTGGCTGGGCTCCCGTATGGTCAGTGGACTCCTTTTTCATGATATATCTCAGGAAAATATTAAATGAAAGGAAGAGGAACTGGGTGTCCAGGACAACTAGCGGCCCATCCATTTTCATCCAATTTTATAGCTAGATTTATATCAGAATCTAATTACCTTTCAATAAGTCCCCCCCCCCACCACCTCATGATGAGGTTGGGCCCCATACTAGGCTCAAGTCACAGAGAGAAGCAAAAACAAAAAATGACAAATATCCAACATCAACATAAATTGTTTTATTAGCTATGACTAAAGCATTAATTATGAAATAAGACTAGAGAATAGCAGTAAGTTTTACCAACGTGACTTTTCACCCACATTTTCCAGCTAGTCATTCAAATTAAATATAAAATACTGCCAAGTCTGTAGTTGGCCTTTTTGTTTCGACCAACATTGAAAAATATATATAGTTACATAAAATATATGTTACTATATATATATATAACTATATATTATATAGATTATAAAATCTATTGCTGTAATTAATTATTAATTCTCAGATTGTATTACTAACTGATTTTTTTAACTTTTTTTTGCAGGCCTAATCCCCGTGATTATATAAATATTCTACTTTTTCTTTTCTCCATTGAGCATGTGAACCTGGACCCAAATATTTTACCAAATAGCACGCTGGGATACCATTTATACGACTCGTGTTTAGACGCCCGTAAAGCTGTGAAAAGCATCATTCAGATATTATCAGGACCAAAGAAAACAATCCCTAATTATTCCTGTATGGATTCTAACAGGGTGGCCGGATTTATCGGGGATCAGCATGCGATAACAACAGTCCCCATAGCGCAGGTACTGGGGATGTACGGATACGCTCAGGTGAGTCAGAGAAAAAAAACCTTAAAATAAACACTCAAAAAACCCCCAAAAACCATGCTCAAGGATATATGATGCATTGGGAGCAAAGAATGCTAAACAGCAGGTCTCTAAAAATGGTGGGACAACAGATTTCTCGGGGGGACTCTTGCCAATTTACCACCATAAGATAGTCATTCGTCAAAGGAACAGAAGGGAGACAGGAGAGGCACCAAGCTGTTAAAGTATATTAAGACCTTTTTAGTAAAAAAATAATATCCGCTTTAAAACTTGTACAGTCGGCCAATACGGTGAAGGCATTTTTATTTAATGAGTGTTTCCCAGTGGTATGGCTCGTTCTTAGTCCTTTTTCTCTCTTATGTAACTGTGATCCTCTCTCCCTAAGATGTCTCTCTCTAGTTTCTAAGTATATATATTTCAAATTTGTTTAAAAACAAAATATACATTTTTCCTATATCTATTTCATTTTAACTGGTAAGAAATTAGGACAGAACAAAACATGAGAAGAATCCTCCATAACGCATAGTTTGCCTTCTCATTTAAGATTTTTTTGAACGCACTTAAGTCTTCTAACGCAGTAATTACTCATGTTTTGTAGATTAGTTATGGAGCATCAGACTACGAGGTCGATAACAGACGTGTTCATTCACACTTCTTCCAGACATGGAAGAACAACCATATCCACCTCAAAGTTATATGTCAGCTTCTGAAGTACTTTGGATGGACTTGGGTGGGAATTCTGACTTCAGATGATGACAACGGGGAAAAAGAGACACAGGCGCTCCTAAAATATATGGCCAGTCACGGGATCTGTATGGCTTACACCGTAAAAATAAATTTATCAGATGGCATGCGTCATATTATTAAGAGGAAAATAGAAATTGTCCAAAAGTCATCTGCTGAAGTTATTATACTTTGTGGATCTTTCAGTCTGGCGATTCTTGATATTATCATTGGTTTTGCTAATATGTTTACTGATAAAACAATGATCCTTCCTCCATCCTGGGCCTCCAATTTTTATCTCACAGATTACTATATTGAAGCCCTGAACGGCACCTTGGTCGTAGACCTTTATCCGGCACCGTTACCAGATACCGGAGATTTCTTTCCTGATATCCATCCTTCAAACTACCCAAAGGACAAACTCCTTGAAGATATCTGGATAACAGATTTTAACTGTTTGTCAGAAAATTCACAAAAGAATAAAATGTATTCAAAGCTCTATAAGATCTCTCTGCATAACTGCACTGGAGAAAAATATGCATTTATTAAGAATTATGTGTATACAGCAGTATCATCTCATGTGTTTTATTCAGTACTCGCTATGGCTAACGCCTTACATTATTTGCACTTAAATCTCAAGGAGTATAGTTATAACCATCAGGTGAGTACGACATGATGGATGCTCAGACTCAACCCCTAAACGGAAAAATTAATGGAGCCCATTGAATGTATACTAAAGTAACTGGTGAAGCTAAAATACTAATTTAACACTTGAAATTGGTGAGACTAACAATCTCAATGTAATCTAATAACTTTCCTAACATTTTTACATACCTTGTCTCCATTAGTTCAAAACATCAATTACATTTTTCTCTCTTTCATGCTTTTTTGTTACAGTTACAAACTGTACTAAACTCAATAAGAATTGATCTCCACATGGTTTTGGTTGTATATTGTATGTAGACCCCCCCCCCCCTTATTATTGAGTTTAGGTGTTTCAGCCAAACTCGTTGCTGACAGATGTATAAAATCAAGCCCTTAGGCGGCCGTATCCATTGACAAGCATTGGTAGATTTAAACACTTTAAGAGCTCAGTGACTTTAAACATGGCACTGTCATAGGGTGCCATCTTTTCCATAATCGGTTTGTGAAATTCCTGCCCTGCCATATCTGCTCCAGCCTTCTGTAAATGTTATTGTGGAGTGGATGCATCTAGGTGTAACAGCGCAGCTAGAAAGCTGTAGACCACGCACACTAACAGAACTGGGATGTCGATGGCTGAAGTGTGTGGCACTGTCCTTAAAATTCAAATGGCCTTTGGAAGCAACATCAGCACGAGCATAGTGTGATGGGAGCATCACTAAATTGGTTGCCATTGCCAAGAGCGGTATAAAGTTCCAGAGTTCTCTTGAGTGGTTGATTTGGTGGATTCTAGGAGAACGCACAATGTAAAGTTTGGTGGAAGAGGGTTAATGGTCTGGGGTTTATTTTTCATATTTTTGGCTTGGAACTCCAATGGCCTGTGCGCAGAGCCCTGACCTTCACCCCAACATGACCTTCCCATTCAACATGGGCTCTTTTGACTGAATGGGTACAAACTCCCCCAGACACACTCCAAAATCTTGTAGAAAACCTCCCCAAAAACTTTGTCTTGTAAAGTCTACAAAGTGTGTGTGTGGGGGGGTAATTCTACAATACTGTTTTGTATTGGGATGTCCTACAAGCTCATTCAGGTGTGATGAATACTTGTCCACCTACTTTTGATCATGTCATGTATCAGGTTTTTAAAATACACATGCATATATAAACAATCTATAACAATAACAATAGAAATCTGCGTTATATCTCTGTTGGTACACTTATGGTAAACAAAAAAGTACCAAAAGCCCTTCCTCGTACAGTAAGTGAAATAAAGGTGATGTAGACACATTTAACCGTAACCCTAAACACAGCAAGGTTCACACGGTATTTACTCTCTGCTTCTTTACCTTTTGTTACATGGGTTCCTATTTTTATATCTATATGCTATTTAATGCTCCTGTAGCTGCATGTCTCCTAAGAAAGTCTCTAGAGAATGTTCGCTTTTGTGATATGAGTGCGGGGCCCATATTATTTTGCCTTC
Organism: Spea hammondii; assembly: GCA_029215755.1. Taxonomy (NCBI): domain Eukaryota; kingdom Metazoa; phylum Chordata; class Amphibia; order Anura; family Pelobatidae; genus Spea; species Spea hammondii. Next base: position 2,490,250 of record JARDYJ010000001.1, read on the forward strand.
TTTCTCGCTCTCTTTGTTAATAATTTGTTTTAATTTACAGATATTTCACCATATAAAAAAGGTCAAATATTTTTTGGAATCTGGTGGTTCCTTTTTCAACGAGAAGCTTAAAGAGTTTGGATTTTGCTTTTCTGTTGTTAACTGGGTAAGACTACCTAACATCTCCACCCTTATCAGAAACGTGGGAAGCTTCAGAGAGTTCGCACCGGACGGTCAGCAGCTGATTATAAATACAGAATCAATAACGTGGAGGAATAATAATAATCAGGTGAGAACATTTATATTTTTGTTTGGTTTACGTTCCAAGTATTCATGCAGAAATAATATTTATGGTACAATATTTTTTTTCAATTTTAATAAAATAAATAATAGTAAAAACACTTATCTAAAAAGATAACTAATACTAATTTAAGAAATATAATGAAATAATAAAGCAATATTAAACCATAAAGAAATCATTTTATTTTAAGCTGTGATGTTCCATATGGCCAAAGCAAGAGAATAGTAGAGGGAATCCTTCATAATCTGAAATATGTCATGACATTAGCGTGAATAATAATATGAATATGTTTGTGCGTGTGTAGCCAAATGACTTTGTGTTCTAGTTTACATGTCCATCTATCATAGATAGAAGACAGCATTTCAAGTGCCAACAGAGCCTTTCTACCTTTCTTTACCCGGCACTATTAATTGACAAAGTTCATTATAATGCACAAGTAATTTTACTACAAAAAAGTTACGATACAATGAAATAACACGCAACAGACAGCTACATTCTCCCTGGCAACCCAGTGTGATCAGAACCTCCCTCCCAGTGCTAAGGGGAAATGGCAGCACACGTGACTAATTCATCTGCATAAAGAGCTGCCCCTTTATTTATTAGGATATTATGTAGGACTGAGATGGTGCCTGTTGGAGTTCAGGTGTAGTGGCCCTGCCAGTGGGACTGAAGGGTAAGATGTCTGTGTCTAATATCTGCATCTCCTTTGACACAGTGGGGACCTTCAGTGTCAGCTGACCTCTAACAGCCTCATCTTGAATGTTGGGACCCAAACAGGATGTCAGACACTATGGAACTTAGAGGCTATTTTGGTATTTGTTAAGGAAGGTTATAGTAGATTTGTGCATTAGGATTCCTACAAAATTTGCATATTTTCTTAATTCAAACAAATGTCAAGCCAAAACCCCTCACGAAATGAACGACAACAAAGCAAAAAGCTTAAATTTTTGTTTGCATTTCATAGGCTCATTCACGTTCTCTTTCACGTTATCATTCACATTCTTTCATTCTCATTCACTCTCTTTCACACTCTCTCACTGTCTCCCTGCATTCTCCACCAACTTGTTCTCATGTCTTCTTTCTCCATCTGCTTCTCTGGGGACATGATCTCAAAGTGAATATCCGCAAAAATGGTGGATCGGTGATATCCTCTCCCCTAATTGGAGGACATGTCTGTGGAGATAAAGACAGCTGAAGGAAGAAGAGAAAAAGAATGTTGGTGAAGAAGCAGAGCTGCGAGATGGTCAGTAGAGATGGTATGGGGACATTCAGAGTGCATGAATGAGAATGAAAATGTGAGAGAAACGAAAAGGCAGGAAACAAATTAGTTGTCTAAAACATCCTTAGTTCAGGTGTATTGAACTCAGCAGGGGGGCCTTCCCTCATGCTGTCTCACCAAGCTCTCGTTATCCACTCAGCCCTTTTTCCCAACTGGTTTACTTTTCAGCAGTTTAGCCATGGAGTTGGGATATAGAAATTTGTTTCCTCAGTACTGGTATGTCCCAATTTCCATAACAACTACAGTGGCAACAGAATGTTTAGTCGTACCATGAACATATATTATATGTGAATTACTAGAAAAGTGGTATTAGAGTTTTTAATATAAATAATTAGAATAATCATTTTTTTATTTTCCCTTTTCATAGACTCCAAGGTCTCAGTGTTCAGAGAATTGTTTGCCAGGATACAGAAAAGTCTTAAGACCAGGAACACAAACCTGTTGCTACGACTGTGTCCGGTGCTCAGAGGGAGAGATATCCAATAGATCTGGTAACGCTCAACTCATTCTATATCAGTAAAATCCTTGGACTGTTTTAGGTAAACTTCATTGGGGAAGCTCCCAATACCAATTGCTACTTATACATTCACTAGAAAATAAAGCCTGTGGTACCACAGGGACAGTGGACTCGATAATAATAATTCTACCACATCAAAAGTGTTTTACTTGACTGGTTTTTTTGATGTACATACAATTTTCCCCTGACTAATTACTGGTTGACAAAAATATATTCCTTAAAGTCTGACCCTGATTATTGCAAAACTTAAACATACCAGAAATTAGCCTTTGTTTCAAAGTGAAACCTAAGGGTGCCAAATCAACATGATATCTATGCTACTTAAATCACAGTATCGCTGGGCACAGGTTCTGTCTCATTCATGTTACTTGATATTTGCAACAATGCTCTGGATGTACTTGCAACTTAACAATCTTTGTTGGTATGTCAGTAAAATTGGCGTGACTCTGGCTATCAATTAATTATATTCAGCAGTTTTTTAGACTTGTGCATTCAAATTCATATGAATTCCAAATTTAACAAAATTTGCATATTTTGTTGATTCAGAGCCAGGCTCTCACGAAACAGATGAAAATGCAGCAAAAAATTATCAAGTCCATGGGTTCTTTCACTCCTGCTCTCTCACACGCTTTAAATGTCACCCTACCTTCTCTGCCGACCACTTCAGCGTCTGTGTCTGACAGTGCCCCTTCTGTGTTCTTCTCTCTTCGTCCGCATCTTCATGGATATAACTTCCAAGGTAAACCTCCGCCAAATTGGCAGAACTTCAGGTGAAGGATGAGGACAAAGATAGCAGATTGAAAATAGAAGGGAAGAGAGAAAAGGGAGAAGATAAAACATAGAAGATGAAGAAGATGATGCAGAAGTGGAGGTGGTCAGCAGAGAAGGTAGAGAAACATTTAAAGAGTGTGAGAGAGAAAGTGAAAGAGAATGAGTGAGAGTGTGAGAGAGTGAGTGAATGTGGGCCCACAAATTTCTGAGGAAAACAAAACTAAAAGCTCTGAATTTTCATTAAAAATTTGTGGGGGATTTGTCATCGGTTTTGTGGCTTCATATGAATCGCCGAATTGACCACAATTCTGGAAATGTACAATTCTTGTCATCTCTTTTATAGATATATCATTACCTCATCAAGGGGCATCAAAGGGTTAAGCTATTCATAGACATCTAGTTTAGGGCAAACCCTGCAAAACATGTGTAAAATTTACCTTGTCACTAATTGAAAGCCATGTGTGTTTTATATTGTTTCTTCAATTATTTTATTGGAAGTGGGAAGTTTGAAAGTGAGGGGTTACCTGTGATGTCACAATCACTGCATGATGTAAGATTAGCTGACAGCATGATCTGTCCTTTACTTTTCCTATTTGTTTGCATGGTAGCAAGTGCCGTAACTCAAATGGTGTACTGGTTGAATCCTAGCCATTTTTTACCATGTACAAACTAGACTTGTGCATTCGTCTTCGGGCGAACATGAAGAGTGCGTTTTCGTGTTCGTTCCGAAGACATGAAGAAGAGAAGACAGTGCTGGTAAAACGTAGGCGAAGACGAAGACTCACACACGAAGAATCTTCGCCTTCGTCTACTATTCTCCCCGGTCCCTTCCCCATCTAACTTACCTTATCTTCACAGCATCGCGGGATTTCCGCTCCCGTTAACCCCTGCGATGCTGCGTTGGATAACGGGAGCAGAAATCCGTAGGGTAAAGGGCTGTGCAAGCGACCAATAGGCTCACTCGCACGGCCCCTTACCACTAGTTGCTAGGCAGAAAAAAAAAATCAACCTGGGACCCTGCTGCAACAGTTAAAAGTCCGTGCCAGCGACCAACAAAGTTTATTTAACTGACACAGCAGAGACACCAGTGGTCTCCCCCCTGTGTCAGTTAAATGTCAGTGCCAGCGACCAACAAAGTCACCGGTACGGACATTTAACTTAGAATAAATAACTTACTATAACTTCGGACACAATGCTGCCCTCTGTTGGTTTTAAATTAAGTAGCATATGCTTGAAATCCAAAGTTATTATGCTACTCGGTGTAAAACCAACAGAGGGCAGCATTCTGTCCGAAGCTATATTAGCCATATGTGGCAGTGTGTTCATTTTCATTTATTAATTATTTAAATAAAATATATCCCCATGATCCGCTGGTCTCCCCGCTGCAAGAGTTAAATGTCCGCACTCGCGGACATTAATTCTGTCGAACTTGCAAACTCTTTTTTTCTATTTATTTTGGGGTTTTTTTGTATTAAACTGTTAGACGAAAGCATCATGGGAATGTATTTTATTTGAATAAATGCAAATGAGCTCACTGCCACAGATGGCTAGTATATGTTCGGACAGAATGCTGCCCGCTGTTGGTTTTACATTAAGTAGCATTGTTCCATATGCTTGAAAGAAATCCAGTTATTATGCTACTTAATGTAAAACCAACAGAGGGCAGCATTCTGTCCGAACATATATTAGCCATATGTGGCAGTGTGCTCATTTGCATTTATTCAAATAAAATATATTCCCATGATCCTTTCGTGTAATGGTTTAATACAAAAAAAACCCCAAAATAAATAGAAAAAAAGAGTTTGCAAGTTCGACAGAATTAATGTCCGCGAGTGCGGACATTTAACTGTTGCAGCGGTGAGACCAGCGGATCATGGGGATATATTTTATTTAAATAATTAATAGATGAAAATGAGCACACTGTCACATATGGCTAATATATCTTCGGACAGAATGCTGCCCTCTGTTGGTTTTACTCTGAGTAGAATAATATTCTGCCCGAGAATATATTAGCTATATATGGTAGTGAGCTCATTGGTCCCCAGCAGGAGGCCCCCTGCTGGCGACCAATAGAGTTGCAGCAGAGCTGCTGCGGTACGCGTTAACCCCGTATTAACCCCTTAACCGGAAAAAAACGAAGAAAAAATGAATATTCGCCCGAAGAGAAGACAGGAACGGGCGAATATTCGCGGAATACAAAGATTTTTTTTTTGACGAAGACGAGCACGAAGACGAACACGAAGAGCCCCCTGGTGCCCAAGTCTAGTACAAACTCTCTCACAGACCCTGCGTCACATACTGAGACACTCAATACCCACCGCAAGTTTCTTTTTTGACAATTCCATTTTCTCCACCTTTTATTTGCAATCCCCTCCTTGATCTAATGATCTTATTGTCACCTCAGACTAGGTATGTTCCACAAAACCTTGTGAAATTCCTTTTTATTTTATTTTTTAAATGAGAACGCACAATATTAAGTACATTTATTAAGTACATTTTGAATCTTTGTATGTATGTATATATATATATATATATATATATATATATATATATATATGTTTTAAACTGAAACTCATCTGAAATAGATGCTTTTTTTCTCTAAAATTTAATTTTTTTGTTATTTTTCAGATAGTGAAAACTGCATGAAATGTCCAGATACTGAGTGGTCCAATGAGACGAAAGAAAAGTGCATTCCAAAACTGGTGGAGTTTCTATCATACACCAATGATGCTATTTCTATTGTTTTATCATGTTCCTCGGTTCTTCTTTGTGTGTTAACGCTTGTTATACTAATAATCTTCACTGTCTACAGAGACACACCTGTTGTAAAGGCCAATAACAAGAACATCAGCTTCCTTCTCCTGGTTTCCCTCCTGCTGAGCTTTCTCTGTGTGTTTCTGTTCCTTGGTCGTCCTGCGGATGTAACCTGCATGCTGCGACAAACTGCTTTTGGAATCTTCTTCTCAATAGCCGTGTCTTCTGTTCTGGGCAAAACAATAATGATCTATATTGTTTTCAAAGCCACCAAACCTGGCAGCTCCTGGGCAAACTGGGTCAGCACAAAGGTCTCTAATTCCATAGTACTGTTGTGCTCATCCATTCAATTGATAATTAATATTTGTTGGTTAGCTGTTTCTCCTCCATTCCAGGAGCTGGACAAACATTCTTATCAGGGAAAGATCATCGTTCAGTGCAATGAGGGCTCGGTTATCGCCTTCTACTGTGTCCTGGGTTATTTGGGGCTTCTTGCAGCTGTTAGTTTTATTATAGCTTTTTTAGCCAGGTCATTACCGGACAGGTTTAATGAGGCCAAGTACATCACCTTCAGCATGCTGGTGTTCTGCAGCGTTTGGATTGCGATGATCCCGGCCTATCTGAGCACCAAAGGAAAGAACATGGTGACCGTAGAGATTTTTGCCATATTGGCCTCCAGTGCTGGACTTTTGATGTGTATATTTTTCCCCAAATGTTACATAATTCTGTTTCGACCTAAGAAGAATACTAAATTATACTTTCTAGGGAGCAAAACTAAAAATGTTCAGCTGGTAACATGACATTTTGGTCTCTATTACCATGTTATTAGTATACAGTATGTCTTACCTATGCCAGCAACTAGAAAATCCTTCATGTGCCAAGCATAAATTGGGATATGCTGTGATGATGGCTATGGTTAATGGATTTTAAGTAGGTTATATCAGTATTGCTGAGATGTAGACCTTTCTCCTGCTGCAGTGGTGCAGTATACATACTAGAGTACACATAGGAACATAGGGTAAAAACTAATAATTTACAGTTTTGGGGCCCATTCAGAGCCACTAAAGAAATGGGCTATCGCAAAAATAAATAAATAAAGCCGTCTTTATTTATTGAAAGTAATTGCCCGCTGTGCTATTGCACCTCTGCCCGAGTTTTGTCTAAAGGCTGTCTTCTACAGTGGGCAATTACTTTCAAGGGATCCATGTATAAAGTGGATATAGAGGCGATATATATTGATTTTATTTGCATGCGCCTACCCAGAATCCCTTGTGGTTGTGGCAGCACCATGAAATTTCTGAGGGAAAAACAAGCCTTCTGGCTTGTCTGGTGTCTGTAGATGAGTGTTTAATAATGCTTCTACTACCCCTTAAATTATATATATATATACCCCATATATATATATATATATTCCTGTTTCAACTGTTCCAAATAATATATAATTCCCCTCCCCCGAGCTTATCACATTAATTAAACGTAAAATAGTAGTAAAGCCTAGTATACATGGTATGTTATGCTGAGTACATGTATGATTGTATATTGTGCAGCCTGTATGGGGTGTATTCACTAACTGCAGAGTTTGTAGCACAGTTGAAGGATTCAGCTCAATGGAGGTCAAAGTGAAGCCACAGAGATGAAACCGCTACTGTCATCGCTGTCAGGTTAATGGATGCACCTATGAGTATCCTAAAACATTCATAATTTCATATATACATCAATAGTAAATTCGTATCTGGATACCCCAAACATTTGGAAAGGGGATTCATCAGAGAAAATGACTTTACCCCAGTCCTCTGAAGTCCAATCCCTGTGTCTTTTACAGAATATCAATCTGTCCCTGATGTTTTCCTGGATGTCTGGGCATACCTTTAATAATCTAAGGCGAGAAAATCAACATGGGCGCCTCATCTCAGATCGATGACTGACAGTGTTGAAATAGCCTGTCCTATAGGTAGGTACCTATACAGAAAGAGCATCAGCCCTTTTTTTCCGCTGTCCTGCATTATTACAGACAAATACTTGCAATTAGTATATCAGACTGGTCCCATTCATCAGGAGTGCAGATGCAAAATACGTGGGAAGCCTTGACTGTACAAGGAATACAGTAACCACAGATGTACATCTCAACCCAGGGGCTTAACTAGAAACCACAAGGCCCCAGTGCAAAATTTCCCAGGGCTCCCCAACTTCAACAGCTGGTTATGCCATCATTGCCCCCTCACAACTGGTCTCACACAGGCACATATACATGCTGAAACACACACACTAGTTAATCCATCCTTCCTCCCTCTCTCCCTCCCTTCATCCCTTCCTCCCTTCCTCCCTCCCTTCCTCCCTCTCATGTTGCTCGCACACACGATGCAAGCAGCCTGTTTCACCGTGAGGTCATGTTAAGTCACATGACCCCGATACACTTCTGTCTCCCCATGCCGATTCTAAATAGTTTAGAAGGTCCCTTCAAACCTGGATCAGTGCAGTCCAGGTTGGAAGGGCCTTTTCTAACCTATTTTAAACCGTCACGGGAGACAGGAAGAAGGGGTCAGCAGGGCCCCCCTAGAGGCTTCATCAGTGTGGTGTGGCTTCTAGCCCTTTAGGTACAGTGAGCTCAGGGACTGAGAAAAACCAGTGCTGAAATAGTCCACCCTATAAGAAAGTACCCACTTTGGAGAGAAAACTGTTGTTTATGTTCTTCTGCACCATTAAACAGAAGACTGCTTCATAATGAAATTATGAATAAAGTCCAGAGTAGCCGCACATCTACCAACCACAAAGAATTCAGCAACCACAGAAACAGTGCCGGCCCAAGACATAATGCCGTCTGGGGCGAAGTTTAAAATGCTGCCCCCCCCGTATTTTTTTTTTTTTTTTTTGAGCCCAAGGTGCGTGCTCCTGGGTGCTACAACTGTGCCGTGGGCAGCAGAAGCCAGAATACGATACTGAGTTCCCTCACTGGGAACCCAAAATACTCCCCCCCCCCATGGGAGGGTTGGATCTTGAATCTCACCCCAAAAGGTGAGGCTCCTTTGCTGGCCTTCTTTGAAGAGAGGAAGGGCCAGAAGGCTCCCAATCCTCCTCCAGCAAAGTCCAGGCTTCACTGCCTCTAAAAAGAAAACAAAAACCAAAAAACAAAGGTGACAAAATCGTGTGCCAAATCATAGTGAGGGCCTCACCGTGAATTCCAAAAGCCGTGAAATCAATAAAGGGGAAATGAATTGGCACTCGTGAAAAACAAAGTGATACATAAATTAAAGAAAAATAATTTAAGGACAGACCATTGCTGGCCTGCCAGGTTCAAAAATAAATCATCTTAACCCCAAGACCTGATGGCACGAGTGGAAAAGGAAGTGCAGGAAGACCGCCAGTGAGATTGCGTGCTCACTGTGTGCAGTGACGTGCAATATAGCACACAGTGACTCCAGCATTTCTGCCGGGACAAATCAGCACATCAGGCTCCATTGCTTTCCCAGCCCTAAGGCCAGAGGATCAGTGTATCCCCCCCCCCCATTCAAAAGGAGACTACACTTTTTTTTTGTATTTATGTTTATTATACAAAACTGATTATGATTAAACAGACATCAACCTGTTTTAGCAGGAATACATAGATCAGTAATATTGGTACAGATAGACGATAAGCGGTACTGCGACGCAGCGCAGGACAATACACGTTACAGTATGACTTCAGTTTACAGAAAGCTCAGTAGAAGCAGTGTACAATTACATTCCCAGACATGGCACATATGGTTAGCACTTTAGTGGAACATAACCTGGGGAGATGGGGGGGAAAGGGGGCCGAGGAGAATGGGGCTAGTCTTCAGCCTCTAGACGGTCCTTGAGAGAGTAGTCTCTCAGCAGGCTGTGGATAAGCCTGCGGCAGTCACGGACTGTGACCTGCTCCCTCCTCAGCACCAGGCGGTTCCTGGCAAACCATAGAGCGTCCTTTACACAGCACATGAGACGCCAAGCATCCTCAATGGCGCTCTCCGTGTGTGTTCCTGGAAAAAGTCCGTAAAGTACCGAATGGTAGGACAGGTACTTTCTCTCGATAGAGTCCTTGAGATCCAGCTCCAGGGCTCTGAACAAGGCCTGTGCAAACGGGCACTGCCAGAACAAGTGAAGGGAAGTCTCCTCCTCCACAATGCACTGTGGGCAGTGTCTATATCTGCACAGCCCCCTGGCATGCATAAATGTCCTTAGGGGGAGGCCTCCCTGAATGGCCATCCATGCCATGTCTTTATGCCTGTTGGTTAGCCTGCTCGACGACACGTTAGCCCAGACTGTCTTGGCTGTGGCGTCGGGGAGCCCTGGGATGTTCTCGATAGTGTCTTTGGCTCTGATGAGCTTGTGGATCACACGGGGTAACCACAAGTCTGGTTTAACTCCTTCCAGTTGGTGCTCCCTTACAAATTTGCCCATGTCCGAGTAGAACCAGGGCATGGTCCAATTGTAAGGGACGGAGCTGTCCCACTTTTCCCACTTGAGCTGCCTCCACAGGGGCAGCAGGAAGAAGCGAGACATTGAGTTTCCAGCAGAGCCTTTCACTACGTCTCTGAGAGTCCTGCGCACGCAGTTGCACACAAAGAAGGTCCTCAGCATGGTAAGGATGTCAGGCACTCCTTTGCCTCCCTTGCCGGGTTCCTTGTACATCACTGCGCGCTTTACTCTGTCCATTTTGAAGCCCCAGATGAAGTGGAAAACTGCTCGGTTGATGGCTCGGTGAATGGTGACCAGCAAGGGCCAGGCCTGAGCCACGTACTGCAGCACGGGAAGAATCTCGTTGCGCAGCACCAGCACTTTCCCTTCGATGGTAAGGTCTCTGAGGCTCCACAGCCCAAATTTCTGCTTTACTTTGTTGAGTCTCTCCTCCCAGCTTTTCAGGGCCGCGCCGTCTCTACCGAACCAGACTCCCAGGATCTTTAGGAAGTCGGTTTTGACGGGAAATGGGATCGGCTCAGAAGTCAGATCCCACTGCCCGAACAGCATGGTCTCCGACGTCCCGCAGGTGACCTTTGCGCCTGAAGCTCGGCTGAAGTCCTCGCACTTCTGGACGAGCGCTCTCACCGACCGGCGATCCGCGCAGAAGATGATCACGTCGTCCATGTAGAGCGAGCACTTTATCTCCTTCTTGTCTCTGCCCGGCGCAGTGATCCCTCTGATCTCTGGATTCCGTCTGATGCACTCGGCCAAGAGCTCTATGCAACAGACAAAAAGAAGAGGTGAGAGAGGGCAGCCTTGTCTGACCCCAGAGAGGACAGGGAAGGGGTCAGTCTTCCAGCTGTTCACCAGCACCGAGCTGCGGATATCAAGGTACATCAGGTTAGCGTAAGAACAGAACATCTCCCCCAGCCCAAACCTCCGCAGTACCTGACCCATAAAACCATGAGACAGTCGATCAAATGCCTTCTCTTGGTCTAGGGTGACCAGAGCGGCACGGACGTTGCGGTCCTTGATGTAGTAGATCGTGTCCCTGATGAGGGCCAGGCTGTCCGTGATCCGGCGCCCTGGGATGCTGCAGGTCTGGTCGGGGTGGACGATCTGCCCGATGACTTTCTTCAACCTGGTGGCTAGTACCTTGGCGAGGATCTTGTAGTCCACGTTCAGGAGAGAGATGGGACACCAATTTTTCAGGTCGCATCTGTGACAGGGCCAGGCTAGCTGGCTCATATGTCATATGAAGTTTAGCCGGGTCATGGAGCACTTTTGTGTCCAGTTCCGTATACCGTGACCCGGTAATATTTTATAAGACGTTTTATTGTGTAACCGGCCCGGAGACTGAATGTGGCTGCAGCTCCAGCCTTCACAGGAACAATCCTGTAATCTGGCTGGGGCTCTGAATCAACCAGCACAGCCCTGTCTGCCCAGACGGCACCCGCACTACAGGGGGGATAACACAGGTGGGGGAACCCATTGTATTCTGTAATCCCCTCACCTGATACATCCCCTGTATACTGATGGGATTTGTGATGGGGTATGGCTGATGAGATTGGGGGTTGAGTTCGGTACACATTGAATTGAGATTGTATAAAGTTCTGTGTGTTTGTAATAAAGAGAGTTCTTCTTGGTTTACTACGAATGGTGGTCTGACTGATCCGTGGATAGCTGAGTGCTATCCGTATGAGGGACTGACTGGTGATTCTTCAGCCCTCAAACAGGGGTACCCAGCCTACGGTGACCCTGTAACAGCATCTCTCCCCCTTCCGCTTATACAGGATTGTGATCCTGCCCTCCACCACCATCTCCTCGTACAGGCCGATGAGGTCCCACAGCGTTGTGATACAACTCGGCTGGGAGACCGTCACTGCCCGGTGTCCTGCCCTTCCTGAAGGATTTGGCGGCAGAGTGCAGCTCCTCCAGCGTCAAGGGGGCGTCCATGGCTGCACGACCTGCGGGATCAATGGTGTTAGTGATACTTGATAGGAACCGTTCAGCAGCCTCCGGGTCTGTGTATTTGGGGGAGTAGAGATCTCGATAGTAGTCGACGACCACTTTCTGGACCTCCTTCTTCCCCTGTCGCACCACACCTTCGCTGTCTCTCATTTCCGTTAGGAAATGAGAGACAGGAGCCTATACTTAAACTTGGCCAAGAGGCCAAAGCTCTTTAAAGCCCTGTTTTCCTCCTGTCTGACCAATATTATTGGTTCTGATGGCATGATTGTGTAAGTTGGTGTTGGTTGCATAAATTGCATAGGATCTGCATATTGCATTTTACATATAGTGTGATGCATGCTGGTCATAACTCACCCCCAGTCTGTTGAAAGGCTCTTGGAGGCTGGTGGTAATTGTTTCCCTTGATTACCTTGAGCTAGGTGTCTGTGCTGACCCTGTCAGGGCAGTAAAGTTTTTCCTAGTACAAGGGGAGCCAGTAGGACTGCTGAAGCATCACAGTCCTTGCTTGGGTACACTGTGGCTGTTGGAGGGAAGGCTCTTGATGTCTGCTCAGAAGGAAGCTTCTGGCGAGTATGAGAGAGAGGGACTAGTAAGTGGCCATTGCACTTATACACCACCTCCACAACAGGCACATGAGATTACCTACATTTTAATTACCTCACATTTACAAACTTAAATGTAAATCCAACTGTAAGGGACACTGTGTAAATACTTTCATGTGTATTGTAAAGACTGAGGGGAATGGTATTCAACTTAAGGAAAAACTCTACACCTAGTCTGTGTCCTGATGTTCTGGACCACGCCCCTTACGAAAAAATTACTGCAGTTTTTCTGAAGTAATACTGCAGTTTTTTTGGACATGAAAAAACTGCAATACTGCACTTTTACTGCAGTATTACTGCACATTTACTGCAGTTTTGCTGCATTTGTACTTCACTGTACTGCAGTTTTACTGCAGTTATTTTTGTAAAGAAGAACAAATGCAATAAAGCTGCAGTACATTGAAGTACAACTGTAGGTTTGCAATATAAAAAAAAGTGCAGTAAATGTGCAGTAATACTGCAGTAAAAGTTTAGTATTGCAGTTTTTTCATGTCCAAAAAACTGCAGTATTACTTCAGAAAAAACTGCAGTAATTTTTTGTAAGGGACTGATTGCTTAAAGCAATATAAAAGCTGATCCTTTTATCTGTAAATCTTTTAAGAAATATTAATTTATATAATGAAAGGGAAATTCTTCCTTTAATCAAGCAACTAACAGAAATGACATATTCCCTGTGTTTAAATTTTAATAAATTATGTGTAAACCAACAACACTCCCAACGTGTAAATTTCTATTAATATAAACAACTCTTACACAATGCCACTGAGAGTCCATAAAAATGTAGGGTAAACATGAATTAAAGATTGATGCCCACTAAATAGCATTGCACCCCGAGATCAATTCTTAAACCTAACATTCATATTTATTCATTCCGGTTATACCGTATGGTTACATTAAGAGAATATTCTGTTGGTCGCTATAATTGTGAAAACATGCTTTAGAATGACTTTACAGAACTTTCACATGTTCTGTTCTTCATTCTGGTCAGTTTTTTAAGTATAAAATAGGGTTTAGAGCAATAGTTATATTTTAATTAAAACCATTATTATTTTATTTGTCGTTATGAACTCCTTCTCTTGAGGACCAGAATCTAAACAAAGGCAAAAGCCATTTAATTTCTATTTCATACCAAACAATTCCGCAGCGTATGGTTTATATTTGCTGTGAACTCATATCTCCAGGGCCTCTCTAACTCCTTGCAGAAAATATAAAATGTGTAACTCGTTCAGCCATCAGAAACACTTGGTAAATACAAGACGTCTGAATCCATGACCTCACACGGCCAGCTGCAGAACTCCGAGCTTGTTAGAGGTTCATTTAATGGGGCAAATGAAAGGCTTTCTGATGGCTGCCAGATCTGCCCTATTTGCAGTGATCTCCTGCCTGTCTATCTCGGTGGCACCAAATTCTCAAGGAGCTGGATGTCATCTTACTCACAGAAGAACTTTATTTCAACCCAAATATGTCCAGGATGGACACATCATTATCGGCGGCATTTTAACAGTGAGATCCGAGATGATGGAGATATATGACAGAATTATACCGGGATCAATTTACTTTTGCTTTTTGTAAGTCATTTTCCTGTTTATATCAGATATTATTGGGTTCTCTATTATTAAGGTTTATGTATAAAGGTCAGTTACTTCCTCTAAACATACAGTGCCCTCCATTAATATTAGCACCCTTGGTAAATATGTGCAAATAATAATGTGAAAATTGTTTTTAGTGTAAAACCATTTTCCTTCAAAAAATACAAAGCTTTCGTGGATATCAAACAATTGCCAACACTGGTTTCAAGAAAAAAATAAAACCAAAAAAACAGCATTGTTAAGTATATGTGGCACAGTTATTGTCACCCGTTTAGTCAATACTTTGTGCTACCTCCCTTTGCCAAGATAACAGCTCTTACTCGTTTCCTATAATGCCTGATGAGATTGCAGAAATACATAGCAAGGAACCAGAGTCCATTCCTGCATACAGAATACTGCATTCCAGACCTCATCAAATTTCGAGGTCAACACGCTTGCGTTTAAGTCAGGGAACTGGGATGACCAAGATGGTCAGTAAACCATGTTGTGTTGATTTTGATGTATGTTTTGGATAATTATCCTGCTAGATCCAACCACAGCCTAGTTATAGCTTGCTGGCAGAGGCAGTCAGGTGTTCACTTAATATCTGTTGAGGTTTTATTCTGGATGAGAATCAAGGATTTTTTTCTTGAAATCCTTCCAAATAATTTATGATGATGCTGGCATCAGATCGCAGTTTTGGAGACTTTCTGACCCCAAGATGCAACTAACTTATGCAATTCTCCAGCATTGATCTTTGGAGATTTTTTGGCCACTCGAACCATCCTCTTCACAGTGCATTGAGCCAATATAGACATGACCTGCTCCAGGTTGATTCACAACATTTCCAGATGATGAGAACTTCTTAATTATTTACCTGATGGTGGGAATGAGAATTTTCAATGCTTTTGCCATTTTCTTTTAGTCACTTCCTATTCTGTGAAGCTCAACAACTTTTTGCTGCACATCACAGCTACATTTTTGTATTAGTTTTATTAGGTGCTAACAGGTGTGCTCAGAATTTACAGATTGATAACAAGAGAATAACAGAATACATATGAATATCTTAAGAAAGGAGGTCTCTCCCCTGTAGAGTTTACAGACTAAGGCGTAGTAGAGAGTAGATGGACGTAACGGTATAACCATCTATATAAAAGAGCAGATTTGTCTGCTAGGAATTGGGTGTAGAGGGAAGATGCTTAAGGCGAAACCTTGAGAATGATGGAGATGGGAGTGAGAGAGAAATGGTAGTGAAGGTTAAAGGGAGCAGGGGTTCTTAAAAAAATAAGCATAAGCGGATGGCAGCAATTTGTAAAGGATGGTGGAGTATAGATTGAAGCGGTCCATCCAAGTTTCTCTTTCTCCTTCCTTGTAGCCTCCTTGCTGGACTGACTTGTTAACCTCCTCATTAGTGGCATTTAGATGGAGAGTGGAGCACAAACAGAAAGTGACCTCCTGACATCGTAAATATAATTTAACATTCTGACTTTTCACAGACCTAATCCTCAGTTCTACAGACATCTCTTGGCTTTCGTTTTTGCCGTTGATGAGATAAACAGTAATTCGTATATTTTGCCCAATGTGACTCTGGGATACCATGTCCTTGATTCCTGTGGACATGTGAACAAGGCTGTAGACAATGTGTTACACATACTATCTGGACCCATTAAAACCGTCCCTAATTACTCATGTAGGAAATATAGCAAACTGGTTGGAGTTATTGGCGACCTGTCTTCACAAACATCCTTACACATTGCGAACATAATGAATTTATACGGATTCCCCCAGGTAGGAGATTTCTACAGAATGTGATCATCTGCTCGTTTGTTAAGCCTTGCCCTGCGTATATAACTTTAGGATTGTGCGTTCATACAAAATATGTCACAGCATTTCCCTGGGAAACGGAGGTATTTTTTGTGTTTCTCAATGTGTTTCATCCCCAAGTAACCTAGAGAGATACAGGCAGGGTATTGGAGAGCCTAAATGTACCAGAGGAAACCCCAGATGAGTAATCAGGTATAGATTTGTATCTTCTCTCCTCACCGAGGATCCAGACTATGAGAGTCGCTCATTAACAGTTTTGTGTATTTAAGTATTATGTATATTTTAGCTCGCAGACATGGAGTGAAAACAGGGCTTTTTCTTTAGTTTACTTCCGTATCAACACACACTCTAGATTAACCCCTTAATGACAAGAGTTTCTTACTCGTAGTATATGGTGGGACAATGGCTCTTTTAACATTTTTCAGTGTTGCTGTTTAACTGTGATTTTCTTCTTTCTCATTTCGTGCTCCCACACACATTATATATTGGGGTTTTTTTCAGGACAAACGGGGCTTTCTTTGGATACCATTATTTTTATCATATCATCTAATTTACTATTAAAAAATGATAAAATATGGTGATTTTTTGTAAAAAAAAATTACCTTTTCTCACAAAAAAAACCTTTTACTAATCTGCAAAAACTAATAAAAAAAAACTGCTAAATAGATTCTACTATTTGTCCTCAGTTTAGAAATACCCAATGTTTTTATGTTTTTTTACTTTTTTCTGCACGTTATGGGGCAATAAGTACCAGTAGCGTTTTGCTATTTCAAAACCAATTTTTCCCCAAAAGATTTCGGGTATCTTTGAAGCTGGCCAATGCAATTTACCCCATCAAACCAAATATTTTTGAAAACTAGACACCCCAAGGTATTTGAAATGCTGGTATTTTAACCCTTTCCATGCACTAATTTTACCACCAGCCTTTGTCAAACTTTATGGTAGTACATTTTTTTATTTTTTTTTTTCACACACGTTGTACTTCAGGTATGAATTTACCGCTCCTGGTATATTTCCGTGTCACACAACACCCCAATATGTGTTCAGCAACATCTCCTGAGCGCAGTGATTATGGGTTATTTGGGAGGTAAAAGGCCACCTTTGTGAGGTGTGTATTTTTTGCCATTTAGACATCTGATCCTACTGCCCCCATGTCCCATATTTGGGACAGCTTTGAAGCCGGCCAATTCAACGCAGTACCTGCATTCAACCTGCAGGAGGAGCTTGAGAGTTCTCAAGAGGGTCTGGGAGTTTTCTATTGTTGACGCCATCTTGTGAATGGCGGCAACGTCATTTACATGATGGCACTTGTGGTTGCTCTTCGGAGCAATCACAAGGCTATCGGGGTAAGGGGGTTGTGTTGCTACATGCCTTGATACATGCCTTGTAGGGGGGGGGGCTTTCTTCCCCGGATCCACGGTCAGTCTCACTTGTGAGGCTTCCGTGGATGCTGCAAAGCCGCCAGTCGTGAAGAAAACGGCGATGCAGCGGTTTAACAGCAGCCCATACATGTACGGGCTTTGTCGTTATCAGGTCGCACTGTACGGGCTTTGTCATTAAGAGGTTAAGATATAACACAAAAGACACTAACACAACAGAAAAATTTCACTATACTGCCATCTAGTGGAAAACAGACATCGTAACACCCCAATACATAATGTTTTACTTATTATTATTTATTGTTTTATATAACGACATCAAATTCCATAGAGCTGTACAATGGGTAGACAGGACATAACAAGTAGTATGTAACATAACAAATTGACTAACAGGTAAGGAGGGCCCTGCTCAAACGTGCCAGTGTAAGGGATGGAGCAGCCACACTAGTGTAAGTATTGCATTAGAGGGACTAGGAGAGGTGAGCTAAGGGAATATGGGGGGTGTTAATGTACAATATTATAAGCATCCTTAAAGAAGTGGGTCTTCTTCTTTACACTGGTTTGTAAGATAACATTATTTCTTAACAGGTGGTTTTCCATTCATCATTTGATTATATTGCAAAGAGATGTCTTTTGTCCTTTTCATCTTGTTTCATTTTGCCATTTATCTATATTTTTAGATCAGCTACGGAGCAACAGATCCGGTTCTATCCAACAAACGTTTGTATCCAAATTTCTATCGGACCCTTCAGAATGACCAGGCCCAGTTTGATGCCATTGTAAAGTTACTCAAATATTTTGGTTGGAACTGGGTGGGTATCATTGCCTCGGATGATGACTGCGGAGAAACGCAGCGTCGGGAGCTGGAGAAAATGGCTGCCATCCATGGAATATGTATCGAGTTCTCCCTACAGTTACCTCCCAATAAATACTATAAACGTATAGAGGTTATAAATAGAAACAGACGTATTATTAACAGAGCAACCTCGCAGATTGTGATACTCTGCGGGACAGCATCCTACCGCTCCATGTATTTGTTCACGGATGAAAGCGGAGACATTCGCCAAAAGACTTTTATAATCCCTGCCAGCTGGAATGTTATCATTTATAATATAAATAAGTCTTCCTTCCCATTTAATGGTAGTCTGGTATTTACACGTCCTGACAAAGTGATTCCTAGTCTTCAGAATTTTCTAGAAAATGTCAGTCAATCAAATCGACCCAATGACATTCTACTTGAAGATATACGGGCATATTACTTTAACTGCTTAACATCAAATCCAGTCTGGAATGGAGTAATACAATACTACTTCAAAACCGGTTACAGAAATTGTAGCACGACAGAGGGAATCATTAAACTTGGCCGACAGTACTATGAAACAGTTAGATTTGGAACCACGTATCACGTATACAAAGCAGTTTACGCCATGGCTTCTTCTTTGCATGAAATGCAATTATACATTATCAGGACTCCAGGGAACCCAATACCTATGTATCAGGTAGTAAATCATTAATAAAAACAGTTTGCATTTAGTTTTCGTCTTATTATACAGTGAGTGAATATGGCCAAATGATCAGCATTAGCGATGGGAAGGCCTGAAAAACAAAATATCAGAAAAAAATGGGAAACAAGCCATTTTTTGGGGGAAATTTAAAAAAAACAAATATGGAGTGTAGAATATGTTCTTTTACAATAATAATTAATAAAGCATGAAGACCTTCATGAAAGATAAATAAAGTCTCAAAAAATGTTAAGCTCTCAAATAAAAGCAATATGCATTTCTAACTCTAGGGGCGCTGCAGGGAAAAATATTTCAGTTTGTGGCTGGACTCTGTAAGAGGTTACATTTATCTGACAATTGAGGTTATCTTTAATACTTTTATCTAAATGACTCCTTTTAATGATCTCCCCATCACAGTACAATGTTTACCTATAATTTGACCAATAAATTATTTTCTTGTTCTCCTCTCATGTTCTCACGTATAGTTGAAATGTTCTTAACCCATATAGACGTTGTTCCATTTGTAAAAAAAAATAAATAAAGTTTAACAGCAAGTTTAGTTTATTAATCACTGAATAAGCTGTACTTTTATTTCAATAAACTGCATGTCATGTTCCCAGTGTAACAAAACGATTTTAATCAGCATTGAACATCTTGCTATGACGCCTAGTCTAAGTTAACAGTGAACTGTATTGCATGTGAAACCAAATATATGAGGTATATTGTGGGTGCTCTGAAATGGTTAATGAATTGATATGCATGTGGTACCATTTTTGGACATATAGGGAGAGCATTTCATGCAACATCCTGTGCTTTTTCCTCATTTCCATCTCATTTCGGTAGGGTAGGAGTGAGGCAGGGATGGAGTCACACATCCTCTAAAGAATGTATTATAGATTTTAACCCCACATCCCGCTAAGTAAATTAATTTAAAAAAAACAGTACTTGAAAGGCTGCTGGTTAGTCCCCGTTTTGGGGGAATATGTTTAATTTAGACTAGATCTGATACAGACTTGCAGTCTATGGAGGAGGAGTTTTACATTTCACCTGCCATCGATAGCCTGTTTGTGGCTTACAGATCGTTTAGATACAGTATATGTTTTAATATCAACAACATTAAACATCAAGTTTTAATGGCAGGATTTCAGTTCTAGTGTGTGGGTGTAGGTAAGTTAATTGATCCCAACCTACCAACAGTTAATTGTGGGTCCTAAGGACCCCTGTTTAAAACTCAACATTTAAAGTAAGGAGATGATGTTGCTAGTTTCAGATAAGGACATGCAAGTATCCTAATAATTAGGTAGTTTGTTTTGCAAGTGTTAACATCTGAAGGCAAGCTATGTCATTCCGGTCTGGTTAGCAGGGGAGGACTAACACTGGGGGTGCAACAGGCAATTGCATCAGAGCACCTGGTGGCAAGGAGTCTCCACTTGCATGTGAGTTAAAAATGATTTGGAGCAATGTTTGGTTTTGATTTTGGTCTACTTATACAAGTCTACCAATAATGTAAAAAAGTATGAACAGAAACCTAGTTATTTTGATACAAAGTATATAAAACATGATATATAATATTCTGAAAATATTAAATGTTGCAGCAGTTTTTAAGGAGAGTTCACTTCAGAGATCCCACCGGAGAAGAGGTCTACTTTAAAGAAAATGGAGAGATGTCCTCAGTGTATCACATAAAGAATCAGATTTTTTTACCAAATGGAACCAACATAGAAAAGCATGTTGCAATCATTGATCTATCAGCTCCGGAAGGGAAACAGCTCAACATTCGCCAGAGGCTAATAACTTGGAAATACAACACCAAGGAGGTCAGTAACATTGAGGATGTAGGTATGCTGTCCTAAGACAACGACCCTCTAACTCAGGGGTGGGGAACTTTTTTCCGGCCATTTGGATATTTATAACATCATTTGCGGGCCATACAGTAGTTCACTCGCTCACAAATATTAATTCACTCATTCACAGATACTCATTCACAAATATTCCCTTATTCAGATACTCATTCATACACCATCTTCCACACCCTTACCTGAACTGCAGATCTCTCTGTGCTGCTTGCAGACTTCCGTAGGGTCCCACTGCTTCCCTCTGTGCGTGGGTTGTTATTTGTTATTATTATTATTAGAACAAAACCTGAGAGGCCTGAACCCCAAACCACACCTCCATCCTGGTGAGTAAGGGGGCATGCAGTCCACCTCTCTAACACTTCACGGGTCAAAGCATTTGGAAAGAAAAATAATTCCACTTACCTTTTCAATGTCGGTCCAGTGGAGATCATCAAAGATTAGTCCTCAATTACAGCCCAATCAAAAGGGCCAAACAAAATAAAAAAAAAAAAAAGTTTAAAAGGCATGTGAAAAAAAAACGCAAAAAGATGCAAAAAACTAGGAATGCACCGATATATCGGTGACCGAAACGTATCAGCCAAAAATAGCATTATCGGTAAAATGCTGAAACAAAAAAAAAAACACCCAAAATAATCATCCACTGGGGCTCTGCCGCTTCTCTCTGTGTTGCTCAGCAGCTCCATCGCAAGGACCCAAGAACCAGAGTGTGGGGGGGAATACATTAATACCAAAGGGGTGGCTGGGGCATCAATACACAAGGGGGAAAACAAACAAACAGCAAGCCAGTGTGGAAAGCATTTTTGATGCTTTGTGTAGATCAGGCATGTCCAAAGTCCAGCCCAAGGGCCAATTGCGGACTGATAAGGCCTGTAGGGAACAGCTCACGCATGGGGCGGCAATGACAGTTTCACACAGGTTTCCAACGTAAAAGCGTGTTTATTTAGATGTTGTAGTCACAGAGCACCTTGTAAACAAAACAAACTATAAGCCTGTCCGGCTCTAACTAAACAGCAGGATACCTCTCTAGCAGCCTAAGGTCTGACGCAAAGCAAAGTAACCAGTTTTGTATGGGGTAAAGCTTCATACCTGGTGGGCTGCAGCGCTGGCTGTAGCTGCTCCTTCATTCAGTGTCTCCCTCCCTCTGCAAACCTAACAGCCCTCTCTTTTAAGGCTTCCTCCCCAGTAACGAGCTTAGGAAGCCTCACCTGAGAGCACCTGGGTTTGCTACCATGCCTGGCTGGGGTAACCAGGTGAGACATATATTCCATCAACCACTCCCCCATACACTTTACCACAGGCCCCACAGATAAGTTGCGCAAATATGAATCTGTTTTTTTGACATTAAAGGCAGAGTGATTTAACACCTGTTTAGATTTGTCATCCAAGACACAAAATGAAGTATGCTGTTTTCAATAAACTTTGCATAAAATAGTTAATTTGCATTTAATTTTAATGGTTCAAAGAATGTCAGGCAAAATGGTCGGCCCTCGCACATGTTCACATCATCAAATCTGGCACTCTTCGAAAAAAGTTTGGACATGCCTGATGTAGATCAACCTGTACTGATGTGGATGTCAGTGTGACAGAGCCTGTCCTGGTGTGTGTTTGGATGTAGGTGTGGCAGAGCCTGTCCTGGTGTGTGTGTTTGGGTGTCGATGTGGCAGAGCCTGTCCTGGTGTGTGTGTGTGTTTGGGTGTTGGTGTGGCAGAGCCTGTCCTGGTGTGTGTGTTTGGGTGTCGGTGTTGCAGAGCCTGTACTGGTGTCAGGGCAGGCTGTTTGGGGACATAACTGGCTCACGCTGGGCTGTTTGGGGACAAAGTTGGCTTACTCTGGACTGTAATTTGTTAATGTTATCTGGGTGCTGGTCAGGTTCTATGTGGGCAGTATGGACACCGGGGCTGGCTTTGGGGTGTGCATCATGTGATCTGTAATTTAGGGGGGTTTATCTATACCTTTAGTGCTGAGTTATGTGATTTCCAGTTGACCTGTACCTGCAAAGCTGGGTTTTTTAATTATTTTGTTGATCTATATCTGCTATGTTTCCAAACATCATTTATGTATATCTGCAAATACAGGGTTTGTATGTCTTATTCAGTTGATCTATACATGCACGTGCTGTTTACACATGTTGTTTATCTGATCTATACCTGAACTACAGGGAGTAAGTAAAACAGAGGGATGGCTTAGTGAATGAGCGACAAAGGGACTCTGGGGATGATTACAGGGGAGAGGATCTCATAAAGTCACAATAGGATCGGAAGGAGGGACAGCACTGACTCTCACAGTCTTCCCCTAATCTGCAGTCAGTGTGGCAAATATTTTTTGGTGCAGGATCGGAGGGAGTGATTGCATGCTAGGGAGCATGGAGCGGGGCCCAAGGAAATGCCTAATTTTTCAATATTTAAAAATATATTTATACATTATTTTACCAGTGTTTCAAGTGATATTTTATTGTACTTGTTTGCAAAAAAGATGTGGAAAAAGTGGTGTAGGAGATAGTGAGGAAAGAGGTATCTGATGGGGAAAAATTCTACCCCCCAGATTTTTAGGGGCTCCTACGCCCATGCTGATGTGTGTGTATTTAGTCATCTGTTTCCTGGCACTTTACTATCTCTAAGAATAAATGTAACTACGTAATTTTTACTTATCCAGAGATAAAACGCCCTCTTGAATTTGTAGTCACTTCAGTAGACAAAACGTTCTAGGCCCTGAAATTAGTGAGAGGAAAACTAAAGATGTTGTGTTATTTACTCTATTTCAATTTGCATATTTTATTAAAAAGGATTAGCGGCAGTAAATTGTGTACTGAGTACTCCCAAACATTACATCAATATGCGTTAGAAAATCAGGAAAAGATGAGCATGGGTGGTGGCAAGGCCGGCCCTATCATGGAGCAGAGTGGGGCAATTGCCCCAGGGGGCACTTTGGAAGAGTACTTCCAAAGTGCCGCCTGGGCACTTTGCAGTACCCGCTCGGCGCCCCACTCTCTCCTCTGAGTCTCCCTGCTCGGTCTCGGTGCCGGCTTGTAATGCTGAGCGACGGAAAATGACATCATTTCCGGCGCCCGGCAGTGAAGCAGCGCACACTGAGACCGAGCAGGGAGACTCGCTGCAGGACTGCTAGAAGGTAACTGAAGGGGGGGGGGGTAGATAATAGGTTTGTCTGAATTAAGAAAAGTATGAATTAATGTGTGGTCTGAATGAGGGAGATAATTAATGAATTTGTGAGAATGCATTAATGACTTGTGTGTGTGAGAGAATAAACGATTATGTGAATGAAAGTGTGAATTAGTGAGTGACTGTAAAAGTGTATCATAGATGGATTTGTGGAAGATTAATTAATCACACATTAATTCATACTCTTCCTCATTCTGACAATTCATCCACAAATTAATTCATACTCCTTCATTCAGACAATTCATCCACACACTAATTCATGTATTCTCACTCAATGTCACGCTTTATTCTTTTTTTATGTGACAAAGATGGCACAGGCCGGGCTGTTTGGTGACAAAGTCCACTCATGCTGGGCTGTTTGGGGACAAAGATCGCAGGTCCTATGTGTATTATCTGGGTGCTTGTCAGGTTCTATGTGGGCAGTGTGGATGCCAGGGCTGGCTTTTTGTTGTGCAACTTGTGATCTGTGCCTGTAATTTAGGGGGTTTTTACCTTTATTGCTGAGTTTTTATGCAAATTCCAATTGATCTATACCTGCAAAGATGGGGTTGTGTGTTTATTTGATCTATACCTACAATGCTATGTTTCCATACATTATTATTGTATGCCTACAAACACAGGATTTGTTTGTCTGATTCTATGCCTTCAGTGCTGAGTTCAAATGTGAATCAATCTGTACATGCAATGCTGGGTTTGTGTGTTAATGTGTTGATCTATCCATGCTATGCAATGTTTCCATACGTTATTTATGTATGTAGTTATGTAGGTTTGTGTCTTATTCAATTGATCTATACATGAATGTGCCGTTTTATGTGTTGTTTATTTGATCTATACCTATTTTGTGGTGCTGGAGCGGAGGGAGTGATTCCATGCTAAGGAGCGTGAAGCGGGGCCCAAGGAAATGCTTGCGTACGGTCCAATTTTTTCACTATAAAATGTATTGGCAGCAAGGGCTAATATATAAATATATATTGGCAGCAGGATCTAATATTGATACATATTGACAGCAGGGGATAATATTTATATATATTGGCAGCAGGGACTAATAATATATATATTGACAGCAGGGGCTAATATTAAAGAAACTGCACAGTTCAGTTGTTATTTTGAAGTCATATTTAAATCTTAGTCTTTACTTCAAAGACATATGTACATATTATGTAGTTGAAAATGCATGTCTAATGCGTATATATATATATATATATATATATATTCACAACATATACCATTCACAACATACATCAGCTAATTGCCAAATGATGATGTACAACCAGTGACAACATACACAGAGTAGTAGAATGAGTGCCTATGGAGCACAGCACCAGCTACATCCACAATAGTTACCAACATCGCACAATTATTGTAAGACACCCCACCATTTTCCAGCTTCTGTCACAAAAACAAACACAATGGCACACGGGTGATTTAGGTATAGTCTGATGGCTTGGCTACAAGTTGTGCCGTGCACTACAGGATTGCGACAGAATGAAAACAGGTTGAAATG
Organism: Spea hammondii; assembly: GCA_029215755.1. Classification (NCBI taxonomy): domain Eukaryota; kingdom Metazoa; phylum Chordata; class Amphibia; order Anura; family Pelobatidae; genus Spea; species Spea hammondii. The sequence goes on from JARDYJ010000001.1 coordinate 2,515,646, forward strand.
GGCCTTATTCCTGACATTGTTTCTGCCCATGTAATTTTTGGCTTTTCAGGTTCCTTATTCTCGTTGTTCCAAAGACTGTCCTTCTGGATATAGAAGGGTTTTACAAAGGGGAAAGCATACCTGCTGCTTCGACTGCGTCCAGTGCTCAGAGGGAGAGATCTCCAATAAAATAGGTAAAAATGTGTATATACCTTATTGGCCCCAATATAGGCCACACTTTTTTCCCATAATTGAAATCTTTAAAGTGGGGGTGTGGCCTATTTACCTTCTCCAGGGTGTCTGGAAGACCGGATCAGAAGACTGCATAGCATTTTCTGTAGTGCGGTCCGGCTAAAATGTGGTCCCTCGGCAACGTGAGCAGAAACTTTAGTTCCGCCCTGATTTTTTATTCCCAACGTTGATGTAGATGAGGCAGACTGGTGCAGGAAGCGGAGGTTACGTCTGCTGCATCCACAACAACGTTGCAAAATGAAAGTTTAGGTAAGGAGGGTGGGAGCCTTCTACCATACATTAAATGTAAAAAATAATAATAATAATAATTTAAAAAAAAAAACATTCTTTAAAATAGCACCAAACTATAAGGGTGCGGCTTATAATCGGAAGCGGCCTATATTTCAGCCAATACGGTAATTCTTAGTGTAATATTTTCCAAAAACATGCTCTTCTGGGGGAATATTCTACAAAGAGAAAGGCATTTCAAGAAATAGAGGCCAATAATATAAATAGTATTTTGTGGTCAGAAAATTATGAATTATCACACTGAGTCTTAAAACACCTAAGAAATAGTCTTATACTTCCTTTATTGCACCCCCCAACAACTCCCCTGCTGCTGCGTATATATTAGGCTTGTGCATTCAGATTAACGCAAATTTTTATTTTTTAACAATCAAAAAGTAAACAGAAAAGCTCTTACACACACACTCACATTCACACTCTCTCTCAGTGCCTCTCTTACCTTCCTCCACCAACCAGGTATCCCTGTCTAATTTCCCAAAGCTCTGGTTCTTGCCTTGTCTCATCTTTTGTCTTTGTCTGCTCTTCTGTGAAACATTCTTCATTATTTTGCCCTCTCAGAGTATACAGGGACGGCTTCTCCTCCAATCCTCCAAAGGTTCCCATAGAAGCAGAAAAAAAAAAAATTAGACTGGAACACAGAAATGGAGAAAGCAGGAAGACATTGAGAAAAAAGCATGTGAGAGTGAATGAGAGTGAGAACGAGTAAGTGTGTGAAAGAGCAAATGAGGGTGTTAAAAGTGTTAAAAGTTTACGTGAACTGAAAGGGCAGGAAACAAAATTTGTTGTTTGCCAGAAAAAAATTGACCAAAAATGAAATGAAAAATTTGTCAAATGTTTTTGGTCCACATGTACTATAGAAATTCTCCCATGCAACTATTTCAGAATCTGCTGACACTGGGCACAGATTGTGTGTAAGTGTTTAGTGTATTAAATTATTTTTTTTCTTGGCAGAAAATCCGGATTGGTGCTTCCTTTTACAATGCTGGATGTAGCTAAAAAAAGAAGTCTAAACATTTATTTTCCCAAATGTTGTAATGTTTAATTTCAAGGTGATTTTCACTGACCACCATCTTAAAGAGTGCTTGAATCAACATTTTTCCACCCTACTTGGGGGTACACGGGGATTTAGAAACATATATATATATATATATATATATTTGGTCAGTGCGATTAACCCTCCCTATACACCACTCAACATGTTAATGAATAGATCTACGTGATAGGGGATGGATAAAATCTGTCTAACATTATGATTAGAGTCCTGAGTTAAAAACTGATAGAAGCAAAAAGAGATAGTAGACTTAAGTGAACATAGAAACAAGAGGAACCAAGAGAAGGGAGACAATTCTGATAATGGAATCTCTGAGAATGTGGAATGTTCATGTTACCATAAATACATTTTTAAACATTTTTTTTTACTGTGTTTGATAGACAAAGACTCTTGTCAAAAATGTGCAGATGACCAGTGGCCAAATGAGAAGAAGGACAAATGCGTTAAGAAGCCCACTGAGTTTTTATCATATGATCAGGATCCAGTTGCACTGGTTCTTTGTATAATCTCTGTTACCTCATCTGTCATAACCTGCATTATTTTAGGTATATTTATTTTATACCAGGACACTCCCATTGTTAAAGCCAATAACCGTAATCTGAGCTTTGTCCTCCTGGTCTCCATCATGCTGAGCTTTCTCTGTGTGTTTCTGTTCCTCGGTCGTCCTGTGGATATAACCTGCATGCTGCGCCAAACTGCTTTTGGGGTCATCTTCTCAGTAGCTGTGTCTTCTCTGTTGGCAAAAACTCTCATGGTCTGCATCGCGTTCAAAGCCACCAAACCCGGCAGCAAGTGGAGAAAATATATTGGAGTGAAAATACCCAATTATGTTGTGTTTATTTGCTCATTTATTCAGGTTGTAATTAGCATGTGCTGGTTGTCTATTTCCCCTCCATACCAGGAAATGAACACTCACTCCTACCCTGGAAAGATCGTTATTCAGTGTAATGAGGGGTCAGTGGTTGCCTTTTACACTGTTCTGGGGTACATGGGCTTCCTGGCCGCTGTGAGTTTCATTGTCGCTTTCCTGGCCAGGAAATTGCCGGACAGTTTTAATGAAGCCAAATACATCACCTTCAGCATGCTGATCTTCTGTAACGTCTGGATCTCTTTTATCCCGGCTTATATGAGCGTTATGGGCAAAAACACAGTGATTGTTGAGATTTTTGCAATATTAACTTCTAGCTTTGGGATTCTTGGTTGTTTATTTTTTCCTAAATGCTGCATTATTCTTTTAAGGCCAAATATGAATTCAAAGAAACACCTGCTAAGATTGGAATGTTAAAAACTGTATTACGTTTTCATATAGAATATACTTTTTAGCACAGGTAAAATTATAAATATTAAAGGAAGGGTAGGCAATATGCATCCAAGAGGACATCACCAGAACACTATTGGCTAAAGTTACAGTATATTAGGCACATAGATCTTGATATAACGGCCTGTTTCGCTCTCGCTTCCATTTGGAGACTGCATCGAGTGAGCAAAGAAAGGATAAGGTGAGGACTTCCTATACCCTGTCTACATTTCCAAGCTGACCTAAGCCAAACAATCAGCAAAAAAAGAAAAATGTTTTAATACACGATTCATTTTATCAGTTTATAGTTTATATTTCACATAGAGTCGGCCCCTATGTGGGACCCAAGCAACACTTTGACAGGCGAGGCAATTTGCCAATGCCAGGTATGTTCTTCCAGAATAGATTTCTGGAGAAAGAGATGGATTTCAGCACATCTCTTTCAAAGTGAACCTATATATGAAATATTTCTGCACTTCCGCAAAAGAGAAAGAACCATGTGGACATTCTCTTCCCCCGTTTCTCCTTTTGTAAGAGAGTAAAGAGAGGCGAGGTACACAGAGAACTAGAAAAAAAAATAGAAGAACAAGAAGAGACAAGAGAAGGAACAGTGCTGTGGGAAAGGACACAGACACAGAAGAAGTGGGTGGAGAAGATACGAAGTGTGAGTGTGTGACACTGTGTTTGGGGACACTGACAAGTTGGGAACTAAGGTGGCAAAAGGAAGCTGCTTGGGGGAATAAAGGGCACATAGAAGCTGTTTGGGACAAAGGTGGAAAGTAAAAGCTGTTCAGAGACAAAGACAGACAAGCTGTTGCAGTATTTTCAACCACCTTGCTGCTGTGGGAGTCTAGCAACACCTGGGGGGCCTGAAGTCAAGCTTTTTTTCTTTTAGAAAAAATTAAGGCAGACAGCAAGGCCCCTTACAACTGTAACAAGTGATGGCAGCACTGTATAATAATGAATGGTGCATGTGTTTGGGGAGGGGCAGGAATTCATCTTTGCACTCAGGCAGTATAGTATCTTTCTCTGGCTCTGAGTTTGCCTTCAGTTCTATTGTACTAAAAATAAGTTGTTCACTGAGTTAATATATGCTAATTTTAATTATAAGAGATACGAAGAGGTAAACTACTAAAAAAAGTACTGCATGAATTAATTTGTATGTGAAATAAATTGATCTTGCTGTGTTTGTATGTTGATGAGAAAGGTTTGGGTTTTTCTTTCCAATAACATAACTGAAAGAGGAAATCATTTTAAAACTACTGATAACCAGAGCCTTTCAAAGTGCTGGTGTAGAAGTGCACAACCTAAAACAGATAGGCATACAAATCCAGATTCCTGGGTTGCTGCTAGAATAATAATGCCCAATATATTACTTACCAAGGAGCTGAATCCATGGGACTGCACTGTGTTTAAACCCAAAGGAGAAGCTCAAGCAGTGTAAAGCCTTCTCTAGATACCAGTAATTAGCCACCTGTGTGGCAGGAGGGGATGCTCAACTCTAAGTTTTAGTCGGAACCCGCAAATATGCATAGCATTAAAAAAATTATACAAAATGGGTGAGCGCACAACTTGAAAAGCATAAAAATTAATCACTAATATTATGAAGGGTCCTGGTTGGGCAATGTTAGGTACTCATTTATCCTAAATATCCAAACTGTGACCAAAGAGCTTCTAGGTCATCATAGTTATTTTATAAGGCATATATACATACAGTACCAGTTGATGACCTCGATGATGTACTTGTCGAGTACTGTAGGTTCTTCTTCTTCTTGGGAATAATGGAGGGGAGTGTGAGTAGTTGTAGAGGTAGAGGTCTCCCTTTCTATGTCCTCCCAAAGGTTTTTATACCCTTTTTTCTAAAATTGTCTATATGAAGGGTTTACCTTTTATGGAAATGTCATAGGTTATAGACTTTACCATCTCAAGATAGTAAGCTTGCGATCAGGGCTCTCTCCACCTAATGTATCGGTTTGTCTTAGTCTGTCAATTCTTGTCTTGTCATTCCCCTTGAATATATGTATTGTATAAAGCGCTGCGTGAACTGTTGGCGCTATATAAATAAAAGATAATAATAATAATAATAATATAATCATATCCAATAAGAAGACCTCCATGAATTATATTTAATAAAAAAATGTCATATGCAGAAAAATGCTAAATTAAAAAGTGTTGAATAACATTTAGATCTGAGAGAACTGTATAAATATTATTAAAGGGCACAAAACTGCCGATAAGTAAAACATCATTCTAAAACTAACTAATACTCTAAAGACATTTGATTAAAGTCTGCGTTTGTATATTTCTGTCCATGCAGATAATTACCGGCTATCTGCGGTTTTCTTATAATTTAAAACCAACATAGAATTGCGATTCCAAAACACAAAGTTCTGCATCTATATTGAGACTCCATTGCAATGTATGAGACCGCACTGTATAAAAAGAGCCGAGATGTTCAGGTTCATTACAATGATATCAGATGCAGCAGATGCCACTGACCCACACGGTGCTCGACTCCACCGAACCCGGCAGACACTCTCTGGCACTCGGCAGGTTACTGGGGTACATGATGCTGATCGCTGGGTCTCTTCCATTGAAATGTCTCTTTTGTTTGTTGCTCCTGTGTGTGACGCCCTGCAGATCTGAGATCCAGAGCCCAGTACCGGCCTGTCATCTGCAAGCCATCAAACCATTTGAAGACTTTGAGTATTTTAAAGATGGGGACCTTATAATTGGAGGAGTTCTCACGGTGAATAATCAAATAAGGAATTTTTTTTGTTTTTTCTGGACCGGATCATTTTCCTCCCCAAATAGTCTGTGTCACGTAAGTTCCCTCAACAAACCATAAAGGAAGGAAATATCTGCAAAACAGATTATTTTGGAATTTAAAGTTTCAGCTGAGTTTTCTCAGAGATATAACTCGCACACACATTTTACTGTCTGTTAATTCGAGGTCAATATATGTATATTAATTACTCTTTATTAGGCTGTTTCATGAAATTAACTTTATACAATGTTTTTGCATTACTATACATTTTATTCCATTGACTTATTTGGCGTGTTTAAGATTTTGTTTTACTGAAAGATCATTCCTTCTACCCACATAGATTTAAAAATATATTATCAAGATAGTAAAGAAAATAAGTATCTGTAAAACAGAGGTAATTGTGAGGCATAAATCATTTATGATTTATGGGGGGGTGTAAAGGATGAAGGAAAATATAGAAGACAATATATTTTCTTATATAAAATGTATATAGAAATATGAAAAAAAGCAGGTTTACACTAAGGAACTGAAACCTCATTTTGAGACCATGATAAAAGCTTGGTAAATGCTCCAAGAGTTAACCGAAATGTTGACTACAGCTTTTTTTGGATATTTTATTAAAAGAATGAGGAGTGGAAGTTCTTTTATGCAAACCTATTTTGTCATTCATTCTATATTTTGCATTTATTCCAAAGCACATAAAACATTGACTGGCAATATGCAGAAATGGCAAAAAACATTTTAGGATGCACAAAAGAAAAAGAGCTTGAGATGTTGAGGAGGGAAAAGACAGAAAGACAGGGACTATACTATGTGGTTCCTAGATATCAAATGAGTTTTCTTTTTTTTCAAAAAGTTGTATAAGATGAATTCTCTACTGAATGTTTTGAAAAAAAATTAAACCTAAAATGTCAATCTGTAAAGAGGAGTCACATGATGTGCTGGGTTGGACTAGAGTCCATGGACATGACTACCACTGTCTACTGTATTCAGACATGTGCAACCATCTCAGACAGGGCTAAGAATGGACTGAAGACAGATATCATACTCATATGAGGTGGGTAAGGATCCTGTTTAGGGCACACTGCTAGTACTCTACATCGACCCATGATCTACAACCTTCCCCAGTTAATGGTAATAATTGTTTTTGTCTTTCAGCTCTCTGACTATGTTCTTCTGCTTTAATCTCATTCTTCTACCTTCACAGCCCAAGCCCCATGGATTACATAAATTTACTGGTCTTTCTTTTCGCCATTGAAACATTGAACAACGACCCAAACATTTTACCAAATATTACCCTGGGTTATCATATATATGACTCCTGTTTAGATGAAAGAAAAGCTGTGAAAAGCATTCTTCAGATTTTGTCTGGCCGCGGCATGACCGTCCCTAATTACTCTTGTGTGAATTCTAACAACGTGGCTGGATTTATTGGTGATCACCATTCTACTACTACCATTCCCATAGCACAGTTACTAGGGGTGTATGGATACGCACAGGTGAGTAAACTGAATGGTCTTCCATGTGTTGTCTGACATTAGCATTCAGTTTCATGGTGAGATCACAACCATGTCTGACTCCAAGCTGTTATTAGAAACCTTTACTGCAGAATGGTTACACTTTTCTCTTCTGTTTTGTAGATCAGTTATGGAGCGACAGATTATGCGCTGAGTGATAGACGTGTTTATCCGCATTTCTTCCGCTCTGTTCAAAATTATCTTGTCTATAATAAAATTATATTGAAGATTCTAAAACATTTTGGATGGACCTGGGTGGGAATACTCGCGGTTGACGATGATGCCGGAGAGACAGAGAGTCAGGCTCTGAGAGCGTATCTGACCAGTTATGGAATTTGTATTTCCTTTACTGTAAAAATTATTTCATCACAAGAACTATCTGAAAATATGAAAATGATGTCAGAAACTGTTTTAATGTCATCGGCTAGAATTATTATACTCTGCGGCTCTTTCAGCATCAGAATTATTGACATTTTAACTCTGTGTCTCAAACATAAAGATATAACATTAATCCTTCTTCCTGCCTGGGCTTCTGTAAAATATTCTAACACATTTAACATCTCTTTTAACCCTAGTAATATGAAATGGACCATATATAATTATTGGTATAGGCAATAGTCAAAGATATGTAATCATTGTTCATAAATAAATGATTATTAAGATATATTAATAGGTTTCAATAATAAGCTTCAGGGTTTCCTTGACCTTAAATATAGAATGAAGGATTTGCTGAACAGGCATTCTATAGATAGGATAGAAGCTTGCTAATGCATGGTATAGTTGTAACTCTAAAAGGGCATTACAGTATGCGTACAGCCACCACCTAAAATAGGGTTTCGACGTGTAAAGATCTTAGTGAGCATGTTTACCCAATTAGGTGAAGACCAATAGACTGACAAGACTGACATCATTATTCAAACCGTGTATATAAGTTAAGGCCTTGGAGAAGCATGGGAGGAGAGGTAGAGGGGAGATGTACTTGCCATCCACGGACTCTTCTCGTCCCAACACTCCCTCCCTCCATCCTCAGGAATGCATAGGACAGATGTCATGAACTAAATTCCTCTCCAAGGTTTTGTAAGACTTGTTTTATATTATTTTTGTTATCTACTTTTTATATTCTTCTTCTATTTTTTGTTCGTATTAAATGTTTTACCTTTGTTTGCATCTAAGTGACTCTGCCTATTTTTGACGCACATACATTTATATGTGATCCAATTATTTGAAGTTTTGTATTGGCCCGAATACATTTTATTACAGCTTCCAATGAATATCTCACAGATTTCTTTGTAGAACCCCTGAATAGCAGTCTGGCCATAGAACCGCATCCTCTAGCGCTGCCGGATACCGGAAGTTTCTTTGATAATATCCATCCTTCAAACCGTCCAGCAGACAAGCTTCTCGAAGATATATGGATATTGTATTATAAATGTTTATCAGAAAATTCTGAAAAAAATAGGCTTTATGAAGAGATCTATGAAATATCTCTGTGTAACTGCAGCGGGAAACAAAAATTACTGCTTCAAAATCATCTGACGGCTGGTGTTTCTCCCCGGGTGTTTATTTCAGTGAGTGTTTTAGCTAAAGCTTTGCATGACATGCACTTAGTTTATAACCAGAAAGCAAAAGGAAATATAATTCAAAACATCAATCAACACCAGGTACGTATGACTGTTCAAAATGTCAAATGATGACGGCATACAGAAAGAACTTCTAAGCGATTTATCAAACAAAATCAATGGAATCTGACAAAAATGAAGCAAAAACTCAGAATTTTCTCTCACATTCTTATTCTCGTTTACTCTCTCACACTCTTTGAACGTTTCCCTACTTTCTCTGCTGACTTCTTTCACTTCGGCCGACCACTTCCGTTCCCTCACCTTCTTCTGCATCTTCTTCATCTTTTTGCTGCTATCTTCTCTCTTCTCTTATCCATTCAATCTTCAATTCTTAATCTGATATCTTCTTTTTCCGTCCACCTCCCCACAAACATTACCCAGAACAAATATATATATTTATATAGGCAAAGGCCTTTCTATGTATATATACAAAATCATTTTTGATATGACTTTAATGTGTATAGCCCATCACATCTGATTTATGTTCAGAAACATCCCCAGAGAATATAACTCCCACAAAGTTAGATTTTGATAATCTCCTAAGAGTAAAATTCTATCTTAAATGTTACAGAATTTTGAACTTGGGGCAGAGAATGGTTATTTAAAATGGTTATTTTAAATAAAAAAATTCTTGTGACATTATTTATTAGTATTAATTACCATTTTAGATAGGAAGGGACATGATCATCAAAAAGTAGGTATGATAAGGTTTTAGGGTATTACATATGCAGCTCTGAAGAGGAGTGGCTCTGCCACACTGACACACGCCAAAACACACACAAGGACAGGCTCTGCCACACCATCACCCAAACATACACACACCAGGACAGGCTCTGCCACACCGACACACACAGCTAAAAAAACACAATATTTTGGCGGGGAACGTGCACCTATGATGCGGAATACAGGGACAGGGCGACATACCTCTGGTGGTGGATTTAAAAACCAGCACTGAGTTTCACCCTGGCTTCGTTTACTGGACATTGTTTGTGTAGCCTCGATTTGGCTTCCTACCTGGATCTCGCTGCACTTAGTGGATCTGCCCCTACCTGCTTTATTGACTGTGGAGTATCCTGCATACCGGGTTCCTCATCCTAAACCCTCACAGGTGTGGGCAGACGCGAGTTGTATATCATTGTATATTTTATCATTCTGTTTTCCAATCGTTACTTGCTACCTCTTAAGTTATATTACCATTCTAACACTAATTGCATAATCTAAAATTATTCAACAAATAACTATATTTTCTCCTATATTGTGCCTTCATAGTGACTATGGTGGTTTTGGTTCTAATGATGTGTTTATTTTAGTGTTTTGGTGGGTTGTTTTAAAATGGGAGGTATTTTTTCCTTTTCTTGATTTATAAAAAAAACTCTACATTGTGACTGAATATTCTTTTATTTTTTTGAAAATAAATTTTAATAGTTGCATCGCTATATAAAAAGAATAACAATTGCATCACAATTGGACCGCACATTATACGATGAATATGGAGAATTTGTATACCATTACTTAATTATAAATTGGGTGTTGTTAGAAAATAAGTCTGCATTTAAAAACATTGTGGGTAACTTCACTGAGTGGGCTCCAGATGGTCAGCAGCTCGTCGTTGACTCGCATTCAGTAAAATGGAGGAACAAGGACAACCAGGTAAGGCGGGAAATTTCCCTTTAACCCTTTAAGGACAGAGCTGTTTTAATTTGTGTACCCTTCATGACAATGGCTGTCTTAACATTTCTGCAGTGTTTGTGTTTTGTATATCAAGAGCTTTCTTTAGATATAACCATTTTGCTCATATCATCTAATTCACTGTAATGTTTAATATTACTATACATATATATATATATATTTATAAAATATGATGTCCATGGAAAAAAGCACTTTCTGACTTATTTAAAAAAGTTTGAAAGCTAATGAAAAAAAAAAACATTAAATAGATTCTAGTATTTGACCGGAGTTTAGAAATATCCAATGTTTTATGTTTTTTTGCAAGTTATAGGGCAGTAAGTCAGGGCTCGACAAATCCCAGGTGCCAGGTCACCATGGTGACTGAGAATTTTGTCCTGGCGCCTAGGTCAGGGGCGTCCAACGTGCAACCCGCTGGACTGGCCCTGCTCACGCTGCAGCACGGTGTGTGCACACCGGGCTTTTGTGACTGGGAACCAGCAACAGACTTGCTCAAAAGGGCGGAGCTTGCCGTGCAGCAGCCAGCACCAATAGAGACAGGGGGGGGACTATCTTGCCATCTACCATCTCTCTCATCCTCCCAGCCACTCCCCCGAGTGTCTCTGTCTTGACATGCCCCTTCCTTTCCTTTCCTGGCTTGCTAACGCTCATCTGGGCCACCCCGTTTTGCATCTTCTGGAGTTTCTAGCTCTAGCTTTTTTTTTTTTTTCATACACAATACACAATTATATATATTTTTTATTTTTTAACACCACATGTAACATTACATGAATACAATAGATGTAGACCTCAGAATCCATTTAAGTACCTATGGAAGGATAGAAAGAAACACATTGTTTAGTGCATGATTGGGAATGTCCATCTGGTGGTACAGCTCTCATGTACTGGAGACAACAGTGGGAAATGGGGGCAATACCTTCCTTCGTGTAGGTGGTCTCCCCCCCGTCTCTGTTGTGGGTCCCGGCGTCCAGTGGGATGTGGGGAGGCACTGGTGGCAACGTCCGCGGTACGGCAAGGTCCCGATGTGCCCCGTTTGCGGCCAGGGGTGCCCCCGATCGGTGGGGCTGCCGGATAGTTTAGGATAACACATTTTTTATTTTAAGATAGGTTTTAACTAAGGCGAACACGTAAATACAAAGTTTACTTACTTACCGTTGTTTCTCTATGGCACGCATCTCCACGATATACACGGAGGGTCAGAGGGACAGACGGAACATCGATTACGACGCACGGACTGACGTCAGACGTAGGCGGACCAAGATGGCGCCCGGAACATTTAAAAAGAAACACACAACACACGATGAATACTCCTGATGAAGTCTATTTGACGAAACGCGTTGAGGATTTGCGGATTTTATAGAGCTCTTTTATCTGAATTTTTTATTTTATGTCTTCCAATATCCCTGAGTGGATATTTGTTATATTCTTTTACTATTTTGGCTTATAGCCTATAAATAAATATATTCGATTGGAATATAGTGTGGACTTACCTCTATTCCATCACAAAGCGCCAGTTCACATCCGGGGAATACGAAAAAGTGTCCAACAACACGGAGGAGGAATACCAGGAATACATATCTGATGGGTGCCATACCCTTGTAGTAAGTGTAAGTGTCTCTCTATATTTGCGGGTCACACTATTGTTAAATACTACACCATTGGGTTTTTCCACGTGTCTTCTGTTTCCTTGCATATTCCCATTATACGTCCACCTGGAGGACTGGAGGTCCTACAACGTTTGAAAGTCTACACAAAGTGTGAGTGCATCACTGAGTCATACAGCGCCACCTTTGTATACAATATTACGCTATTATTTGTTTCTTTCTGTTTTATTTTTTCGATTGAGCTAAACCGGTATACACGAGCGCCCTTTTTTAGTGTCCTTTTTTCTGTTTAAAAACACTTGGAGAGTGTTTTGTACGGGCTGCAGCTGGGTATCCGGAACCAGTGACAAGAAAGAAGGGAAGTATTTTTGGTCACTGTTTTTTCTCCATACACACCTGTCTCAGACTGTCCTTCATCACTTTTTGTCTTTACACATACAGTTTCTAGCTCTGCTCAAGGTAAGAAGACGGAGGAGGAAGAAGGAAGCTGTCTGGGAGTGATAGGAGTGAGGTGTAAAGTGTAATAGCTGGGTATGATGGGCCTGATATGTGATGGCTGGGTGTGATAAGAGTGAGTTGTGATGTGTAGTGGCTGGGTGTGATAGGAGTGAGTTGTGATGTGTGGTGGCTGGGTGTGATAAGAGTGGGTTGTGATGTGTGGTGGCTGGGTATGATAGGAATGGGTTGTGATGCGTGGTGGCTGGATGTGATAGGAGTGAGTTGTGAGGTGTGGTGGCTTGGTGTGATAGGAGTGAGTTGTGATATGTGGTGGCTTGGTGTAATGTGTATTAGATGTGCTGGCTGGGGGTCGTAGGAGTGGTGTGTGATGGGAATGAGGTATGATTAGAGTGAGGTGTGGTAGGAGTAATGAGAAATACTCAGTATCAAAATAAATATAATTTGAGTTTTTAATTAATTTATTTTTTGTTTGTTTAATATTCCTGTGACAAACCAAGCAAACCAAATGCGGACATAACAGTGCTGTAACTTCCGCCAAAATAGTGGTGCTTGCAGTAACATCCTCTCCCAATCCTATACGTCACTGAAAGCACTGCCATATTGCAAGTTATAATTATCAAAAATTTATAGAAATTCTTAAGTATTACACTTTAGAGTTGTTTTTGCTAATTTAATAGTGATGCTTTACTTTTAATTGTGTATCTTTTTTTCATAATAATGGTTGAACTACACATATAAGATTTTATCCAATGGAATCCTATTTATCCTTAAAATCAATATATATATATATATATATATATATATATATATATATATAGTTTGTGTAGGTAAACTATTCACAAAAATGAGGATCATGCCTGAATCAACATTTGGTAAAAGGGGCAAAAAGCCTGTCTTTAGGACATGAAAAGCCCTGAAGTAGTTAAAATACCTTTAATATGAATTTTAATAAACAGGTCCCCAGTCTGTTCTTTAAGATGATGCTTTTTTATATATGACTCCAACTTAAAACTGCTATATTCTGGCAATTCCATACAAGTAAAAGTAATCATATAATTAAATTAATAAAACATTAATAATTACACAATTTACTCACATTCCTGAATATTACCATTCTCCTCCCTGCTTGTTGCGCACACTAGCATAGTAGTCGGCAGGGCTGTTAGTGGTCATAATGTCTATTGTTCTAGTGTAAAACGACAACAAAACAGTTGCTCTGTAGAGAATTAAGGAACTGCGATTTTATATCTGGCTCCATCACTCATAAGCAGCGCACGGCCACTGATGGGAGAGGAAATCTAGACCTTAATATTCCCTCACATGAGCTTGACAAATATGAAAGGTATAGGTTTACAGGACTTCAAAGTTATCTAAACTATCATCATCATGTTATATTTTTCTGTTTGTAGATTCCAAGGTCTCAGTGTTCAGAGAACTGTTTGCCTGGATATCGAAAAGCCCTGAGACCAGGAACACAAACCTGCTGCTACGACTGTGTCTGGTGCTCAGAGGGAGAGATATCCAATAGATCTGGTAAAACAGATTACATAAAATTTACAAATTTTATACCCATAGTATGTGTGTGGGAATGAACGCCTGCTCCTGGTCGGGTAGAGAGTTGAGTTGGGCCGGGGGATATTGAGAGCCAGTATGTGGGGCAGGTGTACCAATAAAAGAGCAAATAATGGACAAGACAGGCATGGGTTGGCTGGGGCTGGAAATCACCTCCCCAACACCAGGGGCAATCTTTAGTAAAAATCTCTGTAAAACAGTAAAGTAATTTAGCATCAGTTAATCTGAATACACATTAGTTGGAGGGACCTATGGAAGTAGCTCTAGTCTACCATAAGTCATGGAGAATACTTCATATTGTCCAAGAGAATGTTTGATACAAAGAAAGTTAATTCTGACTTAAACCAGTGACATTCAAAAAACAATGTTTTTGACTCATGTTGCACCTTTTGAGATTAAACAAAGATTGTATGTGATAATTAAACAAAGAATATATTATACTTATAATTAATAGACAGCATTTCTGATTTAAACTGTTCTGTTTTTCAGACAGTGAGAACTGCATTGTTTGCCCAAGTGATAAATGGTCTAATGAGAAAAGGGATCGATGTATTCCAAAATCGGTGGAGTTTCTATCATATTTGGATGCGGTTGCTGCTGTTTTATCCTTTGCATCAATTCTGTTTTGTCTTGTAACTGTTGTAATATTACTGATCTTCATTGTCTTCAGAGATACCCCAATTGTGAAAGCCAATAACAAGAACCTCAGCTTCCTCCTCTTGGTCTCCATCATGCTGAGCTTTCTCTGTGTGTTTCTGTTCCTCGGCCGTCCTGAGGATGTAACCTGCATGCTGCGCCAAACTGCTTTTGGAGTCTTCTTCTCATTAGCCGTGTCTTGTATTTTAAGCAAAACAATCATGATCTATATTGTTTTCAGAGCCGCAAAACCCGGCAGCTCCTGGGCAAACTGGGTCAGTGTGAAAGTCTCCAATTCTATAGTACTGCTCTGCTCATCCATTCAAGTTATCATTAATATTTCCTGGTTGGCCATTTCCCCCCCATTCCAGGAGCTGGACATGCACTCTTATTAGGGAAAGATCATCGTTCAGTGTAATGAGGGCTTGGTTATTGCCTTCTACTGTGTCCTGGGTTATATGGGGCTCCTGGCAGCTTTTAGCTTTATTATAGCTTTTTTAGCCAGGACATTACCGGACAGGTTTAATGAGGCCAAATACATCACCTTCAGCATGCTGGTGTTCTGCAGCGTTTGGATTGCGATGATCCCGGCCTATCTGAGCACCAAAGGAAAGAACATGGTGACCGTAGAGATTTTTGCCATAGTGGCTTCAAGTGCAGGACTTGTAGGATGTATATTTATTCCAAAATGCTATGTAATTGTTTTTAGACAGGAACTGAATACAAAAACATATTTACTTGGAAGTAGAATTAAAGGTTTAACCAAATAGTTATAAGAACCATATTCTGAATTATATGTATTATTATCTTATAACTGGTCAATTTTAGAAACTTGAATTAATTTTCTGGACATCAAAAGACATTTTTACACACAATACCCCAATGTCCTGGACTTTTAAGAAAGATATTTTAACCCTTCTATCCTTTATCAGTTGCAAGAAAGGTGAGGCGTCCATATGTTTGGAATCACAGAGAAACTCAACACCACACAAAGCAAAACACACACGACAGGAACCAAATAAACCTCTGTAGACATAGTGTAAATATAATGTTTATGCCCATCGTATCGGTATAAATGAGTTAATAACTGCATTCAGAAGAATTAAAAGATTCTCTTATTGGAATTCAGATGATGCAGACTTCATGTATCCATCCCTCAGTCAGACATTAAGTAAACCGAACACAAATCCCTAAATTATTTTGTGTTTCCTTCTGCACTTAATCATTTGCATACTATGTGTGAAAAATAAAGCAGTCTTCATTTTGCTTATATCCTACATTGAGTCTTGGCAAGTGACTGGGAAACTGGGGAAATTGTGTTGTCACAGGCTAAGGAAGCACAATTCAGTGGAGGTAGTTGGTCGGACTACACAGCTCTGTGACATTGATAGTTGAAAATATGGTTAAGGACAATAATATCTAATTTAAAAAAATATATTCCAGATCATTTTTTTATAATTTGTCAAATCAAAGCTTGGTTGGGCAGTGAATCCCGTCTGATACTATACTTTATTAAGACATCCTTTTATTTCATGGAATAAATACTGTGACATTAAAGGGATTGTAACCCTTCCAAACATAGTCACATGATAAACTCATCTATACTAATGTGAAGTTATTTGCCAGTATGACCAGAGCTCAAGCCAATTTAGGATGACATTCGTGCCTATTCACATGGATGACCTAGAACTCCATTCACATTAATGCTGAGTCAACCACCAGATTCTTATGGTAACTTCACTGATAAAGCACTAGGATAGGCAAAATTACTTACTACATGCCCCCAACTCTCCCAATTTACGCGGGACAGTGCCGATTTTGGGTCTCTGTGCCGCTGTCCCACCTATCCCTTCCTCTGTCCCGCTTTGCAGGAGCAGAGGAAGGGTGAGGCAAGATCGGTACTCACCTCAGGTGCAGCTGCGAGGGGCACACAGCCGCCCGATCAGCGGCTGCAGCCTGCAGACTAGGTGGGAGATCGCAATTTCCCTCTAGTCGGTTAAACATTAGGGACACTTCAGACCTCGCTTTACTGCTCCCTAATCACTACGTGCCGGCAAATAATGCCGAGCACGGGGATATTACGTCATCCCTAGGCTCAGCAGCAATAGCCGTCACGTAGTGATGAGGGAGCAGACTCTGCGCTCCCACCGCAGGATACAGGATGGAGGCAGAAGGATGAAGGAAGACAGATGGAGGAAAAGGTAAGAGATGGGGAGAAAGGGGTGTAATGGCAGTGTATGTGTATGTATGTGTTTGTAAGCTTGTGTGTGTATGGGCCAGTGTGTGTAAGAGCAGTATAGGTATTTGTTAGCTGGTGTGTAAAGCCAGTGTATGTGTATATATGTGTGTAAGGGCAGTGCATATGTATGTAAGGGGAGTGTATGTGTGTGTGTAAGGGCAGTGTACATGTGTGTGTGTGTAAGGGCAGTGTACATGTATATGTGTAAGGGCAGTGTATGAGTATGTGTGTGTAAAGGAAGTGTATGTGGCGATGCAAGCGCAACATTGTAAAGTGCAATTGCTTGCATCAGTGAGTTCCGCGAGATTTAAAAAAAATAAAAAATAACTTGTGTCCCTTTCACATTTTGAAATGTTGGGACGTATGCTTACTATTTGTGGTAACTCTGCCACTCTTGGGTCTATTCATAGAAACTGTGACAAACCCTATAGCATGAGGGCCATACATGTCACTTTTAGGGGTCCTAAGCACAGGCCTCTAGGGCAATCAGCGTCAGGAACAGCAGCTTTGAACAAAACAGCGCTTTATTTTAACCGCTTAAACCCCAAAAACCAAATCATAAAAAGAAAACCTAGCTCCCAATTGGAGCCCTCTCTAACTGAACTATGCTGGTCCGGACTGACCAGCCTAATCACCCACTAACTCAACCTTCCACCCAGACCCAGCTACGCCAGGCTCTGGAAAACCTCCCCAGACAGCACACAAAATGTCCAGGCAGGTATTGCCTCACTTGGCTCAGGGGTAGTCTTCTTGTTCAGGGCCTCTCCTTGCCCTGGGAGCGCAGGGAACTTCCTCTTCCCCCAATAGTCTCTCTGATTATCAGGCTCCAGGGGTTTTTAATGCCCAGCACCTGTGCCTGATGCTGGCCTCATAGAAATCCTGTACTGGATCCTGCAGACTTCTAGCCTTCTGGAAAACCCGGCATGGAGTTTCCACAGAATGGGGGAATGGAGCATTGGCCCACCCTGCTCTCCAACTGCTCCACCCAAGGGACCCATATTTACATTCTGGATAGCACCTGTACCCAAATGCCAAAATAAACATCTCCCTGGGGTTTACACCGTCACAAAACATAGAATCTGACAGCATATAAGACCTATTTGGTCTGTTTTTTCCTGATGCATCATTTAGGTCTTGATCAGTTCTTGATCTTGTCTTAGCTTAAGAATAGCTTTGTTTCCCTTGTATGCATGCTTCGTTTACTGCAGGCATGTCCAAAGTCCGTCCCGAGGGCCAATTGCGGCCCACGTTCTGGACTGATAAGGCCCCCCAGATAAGTTGCCCAAATGAGGCATCTTTTATATGCCATCATCGGGGGCCGACTAAATTCTGGGATATTTGGAAAACTCTGAGAGAGAAGATTGTTTACTAAACGTGGTAACGAATGTGAGTCTAGGTTGTGTAACAGTCCTTTTAGAAGGGTTTAAAAGAGATTCTCTTTTCAAATCCTTCACTAATAACAGTTGTGACTCTACAATTTCCTCTGGGTAACCTCTTTCATAGAATCTTTGTGACATCTCCTGCAACTGATCATTGACCTGCATTTCCTGGGAGACAATTCTCTTAACTCTCTCTCAGAGTTTTCCAAATATCCCAGAATTTAGTCGGCCCCCGATGATGGCATATAAAAGATGCCCGTCCTTGCGTGATAAACTAGTCAAGGCTGACATTTCTACTACCGAATCCATAGACACACGAATACACAAAGGTAATGTACCCTGTTCCAATTGTGTCTCTTGCCATTCAATGATCCTTGGAAAGCATTTTTTTCACCCTCATGATGGTAAAAAGTATACAATTAAATATCATGTTAGTTGTAATTCCACTTTTGTGGTATATATTTTAAAATGTCCTTGTGGTTTAGTATATGTTGGACAAACTACACAGCGTTTTAAAGATAGATTTTCAAAGCATAAATCCACTATACGCACTGGACTTACTGATCTCCCCATTCCTGCACATTTCAAAGAGAAGAGACATAATCTATCACAATTAAAATTTCAAATTATTGATATGGTGCCAGAATCTATCAGAAGGGGAGATAGGGTGAAAAAATTATTATATAGGGAGGCGTTTTGGATTAAAGAATTGGATACCATCTTTCCTAGGGGTCTTAATTATGAATTTGATTTGATGCCTCTTATTTGATTTTATTTAAAATTTATGTTTTTTCTTTAGTTTTCATTTTTTATGATTAATTTCTATTCTTTTTCTTTTTAGATTCAACTTCTTTACTCACTGTTCTACATGTGCTGATGTCGTCCTATATTAGTTTTAGACCCTCATAATTCACATGATTTCATTGATAATTTAATAGCACTGTGTCACTTTAAGGGATTCTGTGCAAAATAAAACTTTTTCCTCTTTAAAATACATCACTGAATGTGCTACACTTTTTTGCTGACCTCTATTATCAATGCACTTTATTAACTTTCTTAGAATTGGTTACATTTTATATCTACTTTGCACTTTATTTGATTGTGCTACATTATAATATACCATTGTATATTAATTTATGGTGATTTTGCCATTTTTGCTTTTTGCAAATATTTAAGTTTTTTATCTATATTATAAGAACCAGTGATTGTTATTTGTTTTATTCACAATATGTGTCATATAACTATTTATTCCTTCACAATAGAGCGTTTTTACTATTTGTCTGGTCTTTATGATAACAGATGGCGATCTGATGATACATGCACTTGGTAATGCTATTGCACTTTATGAATACACCTGCACCATTTTATCAGAGATAATGCTCTTGCGCATGCATGGAGTAAGCTTGCGCATGCGCAGAGCATCACCACGCTTTAGTGCTGACAAATGCTTGCCCTTTTTTTCTTATTTTTTTCTTATTTTAATCAGCATATTTGCTTTTGTCGATTTGGTTGTTTGGTTTGATTTGATTCACACTTTTTTTGGAGTATTAACACTGATTGTGTTTACATGGAACTGCACTGGTTAAATCTCTGTAAGTGTCTATTACAGACACTGATTGCACATACTTTATGGGTATTTTCTTAATATATTCCCTTTGGTTATTTAAGACATATGGATCTTAATATATTTATTTTTCACTGGTTTCTTTTAACCCCTTAACGACAATTGCCGGTCCTGGCACGACACGGAAAAGCATGTGCTTTACGACAATTGACGTGCCAGGACCGGCACGTCTTTAAACGGGTGCAGAAAGCGATCTGTTTTCGCTTTCTGCACCAAAAAAACGTTGCTGAATGCCTCGACCTCGAGGCATTCAGCAACGCCGCGATCGGAACGAAGGGGCCATCTCTGGCCCCTCCACGGGGCGTCAACATCCGCCATACTTTGTATGGCGGCGGACGCCCGTTTTAAAAGCGTTTAGGAGGCGATCGACGATCGCCTCCTAAACTTAAATGGTGTCGCTGGAATGCCTCGATCAGGAGGCATCCAGAGACACCAAACACTTACCTTTCGATTGGCTGTGACCGCTCCGGAGAGCGGTCACAGCCGCAGCTGCCGATGATCTTCGCCATCAAGCAAGATGGCCGCTGCCCTGTAACAGGAACCAACAAATTTTAAAAGTTCGCTAGATGGTCCAGACCATCTAGAGAACTTTGGCTCCACTTGCAGGTTGAATACAGGTACTGCATTCACCATGCAAGTCAATGGAACCCAGCTTTCTAATCACAGTGTGATTAGTAAAAATAAATTAAAAAATAAAATAAAATTAATAATAATTAGAAAAAAAATAGTAAAAAACGAGTAAAATGTAAAAATCATTTCCCACTGATGTCACTATCAGGGGAACCTCCAAGTTGAAAAAAAATGTTAATTTTTTTTTTTAAAAAGACAAAAAAAAATATATATATATATATAAAAAATATATTTTTGTGAGCAAGTCCTAAAATTAGCATATTAGCTTAAAACAATTCTCGCATGGAAAGAGTTAAAATACTGGCATATTAAATGCCCGTGGGGTGTCTACTTTTAAAAAAGGTATGATTTGATGGGGTAAATTGAATTGGCCAGGTTCAACAACGTCCCAATTAACACCGGGGGAAGGATGGCCACACACCTAATTTCCAATTAGAAAAATGCACACGTACCAAATGTGGCCTTTTAGTTCCCACAAAAATGACACACCCATGCATGTGGGATATCACAGCACTCAGGAGATGTTGCTGAACACATTATGGGGTGTCGTGTGACAGCGGCATATACCAGGAGCTGTAAATTCATACATAAAGTAGGTGTGTGTGGGAAAAATACACACACAAAAATACTACTGCAAACTTTGAAAACATGCTGGTGGTAAAATGTGTGCATGCAAAGAGTTAAAATACCAGCATTTAAAATACCCTGTGGTGTCTAGTTTTGAAAAATATATGGTTTTGTTGGGCACACTGAAATGGCCCGGCTCAAAGATGTACCAAATAGGGCATGGGCAGTGGATCCCCAAATGCCAAAGTTCAACATTGAAAAATGTGCATGCCCCAAATGTGGCCCTTTTGCCCCCAAACGGCCAGGCAAAATCATTCATGTGAGGTATCGCTGTACTCAGGAGATGTTGCTGAACACATATTGGGGTGTTTTGTGATAGTGACATATACGAGAACTTTTTAATTCATACCTGAAGTAAAATGTGTGTGGAAAACCAAATGCAAAAAAATGACTACCACAAAGTTTGACAAAGACTGGTGGTAGATATGGTGCATGGAAAGAGTTAAAATACTAGCATTTGAAATACCCTGGGGTGTCTAGTTTTCAAAAATATATGGGTTTATTGGGCACACTGAAATGGCCCGACTCAAAGATGTACCAAATAGGGCATGGGCAGTGGATCCCCAAATGCCAAAGTTCAACATTGAAAAATGCGCATGCCCCAAATGTGGCCCTTTTGCCCCCAAACAGCCAGGCAAAATCATTCATGTGAGGTATCGCTGTACTCAGGAGATGTTGCTGAACACATATTGGGGTGTTTTGTGATAGTGACATATATGAGAACTTTTTAATTCATACCTGAAGTAAAATGTGTGTGACAAAACAAATGCAAAAAAATGACTACCACAAAGTTTGACAAAAACTGGTGGTAGATATGGTGCATGGAAATAGTTAAAATACTAGCATTTGGAATACCCTGGGCTGTCTAGTTTTCAAAAATATATGATTTGATGGGGTAAATTGCATTGGCCGGCTTCAAAGATACCCGAAATGGCACATGGGGGGAAGAATTACCAGATTTGGAAAAAATGGCTTTGAAATAGCAAAACGCTACCTGTACTTATTGCCCCATAATGGGTAGAAAAAAGCAAAAAAACATAAAAATATTGGGATTTCTAAACTCAGGACAAATAGTAGAATCCATTTAGCAGGTTTTTTCATTACCTTTTATAGATGAGTAAAAGATTTTTCAACTAAAAGTTAGAAACAGTCATTTTTTTCTAAATTTTTCACCATATTTTATACTTTTTTTAGTAGTAAATAATATGATACAATCAAAACAATGTCATCTAAAGAAAGCCCTTCTTGTCCTGAAAAAAACAATATCTAATGTGTGTGGGTTCAGTAAACGGGAAAGAAGAAAATTACAGCTAAACACAAGCAGCGCAGAAATGTTAAAAAGGCCATTGTCACGAAGGGTACAAAAAGTAAAATCAGCCTTTGTCACGAAGGGGTTAATATCTGCAAGTATTATTTATTTATTATGCGATGTATACTTTTGAATATTTACTTATGTTAATACATGATTATCAATTATACTACACATGGTGTTAGATTAGATCGGTCTTTTGATTGGTTATTCATTTATTGGTATGTGCTCTTTAAACTTTTACTTTTTACTTGTGTGGTCAACTTGATAAAGACCTCATTGTGAGGTCGAAACGTTGTTGTCCGTTTCCTTCAATAAATCTGTCTGATGGAACCCTTGAGTGCCTGGAGCCTTTTTCTATCTAGACATTTTAATAATGACTTCAATGCAGATTCCATGGCTGGTGATCACTTGGCTGAGCTCTTGGAGCTCCCTCTCTCCAATATCATCATTTGATACTATTATCCCAACCCAGTTCCATCTGTAATATTTCAGCAACTTCAGAATAGCTGTATATTGAATCTGATCTCCTTGAAATAGTTGGAAGTAGTTTGGGTACAGCGTCCTGTCACTGAGCAGTGTGTCCGATGTCCCATAGCTGATCTATTAAGATTAATAACAGTTTAGCGAGTAGAATGTACTTTCTAAAATTCCACATACCAATATCTAGGTAGGTCGTGTAATTTTTGCCACCATGAACTGTACCCAACCCTCTAGATAAGAACTCCCAAGAGATCTGTAAAATGGCAGAACCACTTCCCTCTTCCTGCTACTAATTCCTCTTGCTGTATTGGGACACATTTCAATAATGTTCAGTAATATGACACACTTCTTAACTTTAAATCAGATTAGCTTCATACATTGTTTTACACACACACACACGCGCACATCAGCCATAACATTATGACCACTGACAGGTGAAGTAAATAACACTGATAAATTGTGATGGCTACATGACTGGGTCAGTGCATCTCCAAAAGTGGGGATGTTGTGGTATGGTCACGGTCTGCAGTGGTACCTACTGAAGTGGTCCAAGGAAGGAAAAGCGGTGAACCGGCAACAGGGCCATGAGGGGCCAAGGCTCATTGATGCACGTGTGTGTGTGTGGGGGGGGAATCCTTGCCCATGTGGTCAAATCCAACACACAAGCTACTGGAACTCAAATTGCTAAAGATTGCAGTACATTGTAGCTTGTTGCGTATAGGGCTGCGTAGCAGAAGCTAATGTCTCAGAAACTGAAGGAGAAACTTATATCGATTTCTATACGTTAACACATCTCAAAGGTTTTGGAAGAGCAGGGGTGTCTGTAAAATACAAGTTTAGCCATTTGATGACAGAAAATCGTATATCATGTCTGTGACTTTATCTGCATTATGTTACACAAGACTTAGAATTTTGTGTTTGGACCCATTCCTGAGACAACCTGTCTGCAGTAGATCCTCCATACAGTAGTTCCTGTGAATGGTCCCTACTGGACCCTTATTAATTAAATTATCCAATAAAAACCAATATTGATTTGAGTATCCAAGTGCATCACTTTATATTTATCAACATTATACTTCAGCTGCCTCCCTCTTGACCAGTCTTCTAATTTACTTAAATGAGTTGTGATTGTGTCTGTTACACCATGAATGTCTACCTTGTTGTAGACCTTTGGATAATTTGCAAAAATACACATCTTACCTTTTCAAACTTTCATGTTATTAGGACTTACAAAAGAACAATCCGTGGAGGGGAGATTCGCACATTCAGATATGTTTTTTTTTCCCCAGTGGGCCTTTCTCTTTAAACCATACCGATTTATATAATCTATCACTTTGTATAAACAAAAATATATAATAATATAAATCTAGCGCAGGTAATGCCACCTCTCCTGGTTTATATTCTTTCATTTGTTTTAAAGCACCTCACATGACTGGCACTCAAATGGTAAAAACTTATGGGGGATAAAAAGATATTCACTTGCCCAGCTATTGATCCTCAAGGGAAGGGACAATCCAAAAAAAATGAAGAAAAAAAATCCCAAAGCAAAAGAAAAAAAATCCAGAAAGAAAACAAATGAAATGAATCCAACGTGGCGGATGTATCCGCATTCGACTTAAATCCACCCCATTCTAGTCTACGGACATCACCATGTTTTCAATCTACCGCTATTGGGCGAAGATGGATACATTTCATTCTTATATCCCCCTTTTTCATATCAGGAGTTTTTTTTATCTCAACTACTTATCTTCTCCATATCTGTGGAGAAAGATGTTTGGTTAAATGCACTGAAACTGATACTTTTACGCTAAGAACCATCATTCCCATCCAGTAACACCTTCAGCCCACCGAGAGCTCTCAGCGGCCTCTTACCTGCGGGTATCCGTACAGCCTGAGGATCTGCGCCACGGGGGTTGTAGCCGTCCTGAGATTTCCGATTAATCCTGCAAATTTATTACCTCCTCGGCAGGAATAATTTGGAAATTCACCCATTTTCCCTGATATTATTTGGACCAAATTCTGTAAAGATTTCTGGACATTTCCACAAATATCATAAACATGGTAACCCAGAGTGATATTGGGTAAAATATGCGGGGTCCGGTTAATCTCATCAACAGCAAAGATAAACGCCAGGAGATTTCTGTATTCTGTATGATCGATGCTGGGGAAAAGTAAGGGTCATTTATTAATACTTTATTCTGTAAAGTCAAGTTATCAAACATTTCTTTTTAATCAAACTTATTTGGGCTGTCTGGGAATCTGCTTCGTATAAAACTAAAACAATATAACTCAGCACTCAGCAACCTCTGCCAGACCAGGCTGTCCTCGCTGGAAACGGCCATCTTTTTATTAAAGGCCAGTGATGGAGGCTCATACACCTTACCTGTATAGAGCGCCCCAGACATGCGATAAAAATGTAACACAGAAAATGCACTTACTATGCGCAGATACAATAAAAGGGAACGTATCTGATTTTTCCATAATAAAATTATTTTATCCCGGTATTAACCGTAAATAATCCTCCGATCATCACATCTCCTTCCTGATAATATTTATACTCAAACAGGCATTCTTTCCTTGTGATGTGACATCCAGGAGCTGATCTCAGAGTGACGCGTGTCCCTTCTATTACTCCCAGTAAGCTCAGGCACAGAATGACTCCAAATTGGGAGAAAAAGGGCAGAATGAGATCCATCACAGTCCTTCTCAGTGTGATCAGCAGCAGCTCTGCAGCTCCCGGTATATATCTGTGATCAGCGCTATATTAAACCAGCCGGCCGCGGCTCAGATCAATATATCCAGCTCTCTGATCACACGTTGGGATTTATTCTCTGCGAGGGAGAGAGCGTTAAATCCCCGGACAAACAGAAAGAATAACTGAAGTCAAAAGTAAAAACGTCCAGTAATTGCTGCTTCTATATTATTGTCACTTAAAATTAAACTCACTTTAAAATAATTTAATTTCTACTCACAAACAGTAACGGCATCTAAGGGGGATTTTAAGGTTTGTGTCCAACCAGCATTTAACTCTTTTGGTTCCAATGAAATGTGAAAGTACATGCAGTACAGTTAGAAGTGGGGAAACTGGGGTTAGAGGGGTAGAAGTGAGATAGGTTGATAAGTGGTGCCAGCATCCGTATTGGGTTTATGGATGACAGTGATCTGTACTTCTAGGCTGTGAGTGTGAAAGTGATTTGTCCCATCAATGGAGTTAAATAGTTGTGTAAGTAAGGGGAAGGGGCTTTGCTAAAGGATTTGTAATATAGTAGAGTGAAACCACCAAGGCCATTTTTCCAATAGAGGGCAGGTCTTCAGGGCCCATCTGAGTTCCTCTGCTAATATAGTGGCTTCCAGCGCAGGAGCTGTGGCTGGTGTTGTTCTGGATTTCAGGCGAGGTTTTAGATCTTGGTCTATTTTTTGGTGCCTGCTAATGGAAGGGGGTTTACAGTAGACTTGTGCATTCGTCTTCGGGTGAACATGAAAACGAACACGAAGAGTGTGTTTTCGTGTTCGTTCCGAAGACACGTAGAAGAGAAGACAGTGCCGGTAAAACGTAGGCGAAGACGAAGACTCACACACGAAGAATCTTCGCCTTCGTCTACTAATCTCCCCGCTCCCTTCCCCATCTAGCCTACCTTATCTTCACGGCATCGCGGGAGTTGACTGAAGCAGAAATCCGCAGGTTCGCCGTCAGGGGTTACAGGGCAGTGCGAGTGAGCCTATTGGTCACCTGCTGGGTCTTCCTCTGACATCCGCCAATGGTTGATGCCAGAGGAAAACCCTGCAGGTGACCAATAGGCTCACTCGCACGGCCTTTTTAACTCCTGATTTCCGCTCCCGTTAACCCCTGTGATGCGATATTGGTACGATACATTGAGTAGCATAATAAGTTATTATGCTACTCAATGTAAAACCAACAGAGGGCAGCATTCTGTCCGAAGATATATTAGCCATTTTTGTCAGTGTGCTCATTTTCACTTATTAATTATTTAAATAAAATATATTCCCATGATCCGCTGGTCTCCGTGCTGCACTCGCGGACATTAATTCTGTCGAACTTGCAAACTCTTTTTTTCTATTTATTTTGGGGATTTTTGTATTAAACCATTACACGGAGGGATCATGGGAATATATTTTATTTGAATAAATGCAAATGAGCACACTACCATATATGGCTAATATATCTTCGGACAGAATACTGCCCTCTGTTGGTTTTACATTGAGTAGCATAAAACCTTTGGATTTCAAGCATATGGAACAATGCTACTTAATGTATAACCAACAGAGGGCAGCATTCTGTCCGAACATATATTAGCCATATGTGGCAGTGTGCTCATTTGCATTTATTCAAATAAAATATATTCCCTTTTGACCAGGGATGTCAAATACTTCTCAAATAAGTCCTCTTCTCAGCTGGCTTCTCATGACAGTTGAAAATTACCCCCCCCCCTACAAAGAGGCCCTACAAAGAGATATTGTGAGGGCGGCAAGGGTATCAGCTTTTATGGGAACACAGAGATTTTGTATAGAAAGGATTGGATTTCAGATGCATGGAGTCCTTTTACCTTGGTTCCTAGCTGAATAAGATGCCTTCATATGAGGAATGTATGGGCTTCCCGGACAGTAGTGAAGGACAGGGGAGTTGTTCTCTTTGAAATATGTAGATGGTTGGCCAAAAGGCTTGTGTTGAGCCGCTTTAACCCCTTTTTTGTATGGCCCGAGAGGGACCTGAATAGTCATAAGAATTGTGGTATGATCACTACAGGTGTCTCTAAGTAAGTCTAGGTG
Source organism: Spea hammondii (assembly GCA_029215755.1). Lineage (NCBI taxonomy): Eukaryota > Metazoa > Chordata > Amphibia > Anura > Pelobatidae > Spea > Spea hammondii. The sequence goes on from JARDYJ010000001.1 coordinate 2,543,449, forward strand.
GTGATGGTCTATTCTGAAGTATTTATTATGTAGGTGGGGGGAAAAGGAGTAGTCCTTTGTGTTAGGGTGTTGTAGCCTCCAGGCATCTTCTAACCAGGCTTTTTGCAATGATGTTTTGATTTTCCGTAGTTTGGAGTAGGGGATATGGGAACGCCCATTAGGACAGTCAATACGGGGGTCAAAGGTAAGATTAAAGTCTGTCCCAGCAAAGTGATCCACTCAGCAAACACAGAGAGGGATAAGATAACTTTATAGAGAAATTGCTGCTGGTTTCTATTTGGGGAATAGACGGTGGCAAAATTGAATTTGTGATGGCTGAAGAGGCCTTTTATAAATAGTGCTCTCCCATTCGAATCCGCTCATGTGTGAGACATGGAAAACGGGGTAGTTCTAGGGAAACAAATGGCGACTGCTTTTGATTTAGCAATATTTGCGTTCCTATAAAAACCTTGAAGAAAGTGCCAATATTAGGATGCCTATCCATTTTAAAGTGTGTTTCCTGAATAGAAGCCACATTTGCTTTCAAGTGTTTAAGGTCCAGCGGCAACCTCACCTTTTTTTTTTTGGGGTATGTTCAAACCTCTGGCAATCCAGAAAATAACAAAATGGACCAAGGGCATGGCAACATGAGATCTTTCCAGGAGGGACCCGGATGGAGCAGCGTGGGGAGTGTCGTGGTCAACCACACCTAACCAAAGAAAGTCAGCAGTACCAGGACCTCTGGGCCGGCACAGAACTAGAAGTTCACTTAGTATACAGCGGATATGGGCAATCCATGGAAAGTTATGCAAAAGTAATGTTAGGTAAGAGTAAATGATAAGGCCATAGGCATCTCTACAGATTATTCCTTGTTCACCTTTTTCCCCCTTACTAAATTTGGAACCCCCATCTAAATGTATGGGCACACTGGGCATTTGCCCAAGTGGCCTGTGTTCCGGGGGACCTGTGGTGAATCACATTGCTGCCAGTTATATGATTCACTACAAAGCCCCTAAAACAGTAGCGTATCTATAGGGGAAGGGCGGAGGGGAGGCTGCCTCCCCTGGGCCTCACAGAGGAAGGAGCAAAATTGTGATGTCCCCAACCAGCCCTGCTCGGTGGGTGCCCAATGAGCAGGGCTGGTTGGGGACATCACAATCTCCCTCCAACTGGCCCAGCATTAGAGAGCGCAAGGTCTGGCACTTCAGACCTCAGCTTCTTTGCTCCCTAATCACTACCTGTCAGCAATTGATGCCAAACGTCGGGAAATGACACCATCCACGCGCTCTACATCAGTAGCCTGGCGCATTTTGACAGCCTGGACTCCCCCTGACAGCAGAAGCCAGCATCTCCGGCTTTCTGCTATACGATCTGATGTAACAGCTTCCGGCGTGAAAGCCAGAAAACTGTAACATTTTTTAATGCCGATCGCCTGACGTCACCCGGAAGGTCATCGGAGGACAGGGTCTGCAGGGTCTGGATATTCTGTCCTCCGACGAGGCACAGACGCTGCGATATCTATGCAACTCTGTGGGGAATTGGTGCAGGGGATCGCGGGGAGGAGAGTGAGAAACCCTGTTTTTCTGTGTTTCTGAAGTTGTGCTGTGCGTGTATTGCCCTGGGCTGCATTGCAGTACTACCTATCGTCTTTCTGATTTTACTAATGACTCTAACAACGTATATATGAAAACAGGCATTAACCTGTTTATCATTTTTTTATTATTATTACTAAAATTATAAATACAAAAAAAATGTCCTTTAGCAGGGGGAGCCAACCATGCATTCCGGGTCTGGGCCACCCCAATGGGTGGCATTAGTCTAATATGCTAATGGTGGGGCCTCCTCTGTAATTGAGCAAAAACAGTCATGCCTCCCCCAAATAGGTCCCTTCTCCTGGGGCACACTATTTCCATTCTCAGTCCTCAGAGATAAGACTCTCAGGTTTGTTTTCTTGTTTCAGGTTATTCAAAGCATGCCCAGATGTAGGTCCCTGGCTCGCTGCACCCACTGGGATATTAGCCACACCACACATAAAGTTTAGGAGAGGTCGCAATGCATGGAGTTGGAATTGTACACCGCTTTTACTGTATTGTTGAGCTTTTTGTTACGTGAAGTTGTACTGTATGTACGTTGCCATATGCTGTGTCACGGTACTGCTTATTGTCTTTTTGACTCTGCAAATGGTTGTATCAATATATTGTTTATTAAAAAGAAATATTCAATAAAAAATACATTTCTGTGATTGTAGTATGTTTTGTGCCAGTGAGGCCTGCCATGCATTTTGGATCGGAACTGATGTGATGGGTGGGACCGGTCTGATTTGCTAATACTGAGATCTTCTCTGTAATGGGGCAATTGAGCAAAAAATGGTAATGTTTTGCAATTTCATATAGGGGAGGCTATTTCAATGCTGTCTGTTCTTGGCTCTAAGAAGAGGATCTCCTGTTGTCTGGAATGAGCTGATTGTTACCAGCAGGGCCTCCTAGGGGATTGCTAGGTTCAGCTCTTCATCTAAGCCTTCTGGCTGGGCACCTGTGGTAATGCAGGCCTGTTAGACCTAATTGCTTTTCCCATGACTGAAGGAGCCTGCTATGATGTATTTTCCTGGCTGGGACAGTAAAGAGCTTTTGGGTCAGAAGGAGACCATTCCATGCAGCTTTCTAACCTGAATGAATGCCAGAGAGAGCTGGGGACCTGAGCCTACTGGGTGTAAAATAAGAAGTGTAAAAAGGGATTACAAACAAAAAGTATATCTGTGGCTGTTGTGTTCTTTGTGCATGGGTCGCTTGCACTGATGATTGTGACTAGTCTGATATGCTAATGGTGAGGTTTTTTTCTGTAATGAGACCAGTGAGCAAAGGAATGGTGATGCCCCTCCTGAGTAGGTATTTTCCTAAAGAGCAGGCTATTTCAGCACGGTCTGTTACTGGTCTGAGATGAGGCTCCCATGTGCTTATCTCACCTTAATTTATTCAGGGTATGCCCAGAGACGGGTTCCTGGCTCACTGCCTCTTTGGGATTAATAACCATATCCTTTTGATAATCTGCATGAGAGACTAAAATGAGCCTCTGTGGTTGTTGTATTATTTGTTCCTGGGAGAATGGCTGTGTGTTATTGACAGGTGCTACCTGATACGCTGATTGGGAGGCTTTCATTGTAATGTTCCAAGCGAGTGTAAAGTGGTGATGTTTCTTCTGGGTAGAAACTTTCCTATAGGGGAGGCTATTTCAATGCTGTCTGTGCTTGGTCCGAGTGAGGGTTCTCATTTTGTTTTTCTCATCTTAAATTATATGCCGAGGCATGAAAAGAGAGGAGTATCAGCCATACAATGTGATTGCTGTAGTGCTTTTTTTTCTTCACAGTGGAACAACAAACCCTGGGGCTTCAAAAAAGAAAAAAAAATTGATGCGCAAATGTTTTGATGGTTTTCACGAATGGGATTAGTCTGATATGCAAATGTAGTGGTCTTCTCTGTTATGGCGCAAGAGAGCAATAACAGCAGTTTCCTCACCTGAGTAGGTACTTTCGTATAGGGCAGGCTATTTCAGCGCTGTTCATTCTCGGTCGGAGATGGGACGTTCAGGTTGTTTTTCTCACCTTAGGTTAGTAAGGGTATTGATAGATGTGGGTCCCCGGCTCACTGTACTGGAGGATATATCAGCTATGCTGTGCTCATGAGGGTTATAAGAGCCTGTGATGCCTGTTAACGCTTGTTGTATTCATTGTGGAGCCAGGGCCTGTTGTGTGTTTTGGGTCTTGGCTGTGATGCCTGTTAACGCTTGTTGTATTCATTGTGGAGGCAGGGCCTGTTGTGTGTTTTGGGTCTTGGCTGTGATGCCTGTTAACGCTTGTTGTATTCCTTGTGGAGGCAGGGCCTGTTGTGTGTTTTGGGTCTTGGCTGGGACAATCTGAAGACTACTGCAAGCCTGCTGGTCTTAATTACTCTTCACATGGCTGAATAATGAAAGGCCAGCAGAGCCGTTAGGCTCAAAGGGACCCCTTGCACACAGCTTTCTAATCTGCATGTACAGCAGGGAGAGCTGGGTCCCTGAGCCTTCTTGGTATAAGATAAGAAGTGTAAAAAGAGATTACCAAAACAATCTGATTTGGTAATGTGAAGGTCTTTTCTGTAATGCTGCAAGTGTGCAAAAACTGGTCATGCCTCTCCTGGTTAGTAACTTTCCTATAGGGGTGGTTATTTCAATGCTGTCTGTCCTTGGTCTGAGTTTTTCTCACCTTCATTTATTAAGGATATGCCCAGACATGGGTCCCTGGCTCACCGCATATAGAGGTATATCAGCCATGCAATACTGACAATATTTTATGCTTTGCTATCCTTGAGGTGAGGGGGAGAACAGATCACAGTTTGTGACTGTTGCAGGATTATCTACATCTGAGTGGGGGTGCTCTTTTACGGGCAGTCTAGAGACTGAGGGCTAGCCCCCTCAACCTCATTCAGTATTTCCCTTCCATCATCCAAGCCAGCCGCTGCATTACCCCGTTTCTCCAGGTTGTTTCCATTAATGTGCTAAACCATATGTGCCATGTCTGGAATTATAATTGTACGCTGCTCTTACGTTATTTCTGAGCGTTTTGTTAACCTGATGTTGTACGGTGCGTGTATTACCCTGAGCTGCGTTGCAGTTCTGCTTTTCGTCTTTCTCATTTTACAAATGTCTCTAACAATGTATATATGAAAACAGACATCAACTTGTTTTGGTATTTTTTGTATTAACCCCTTCAATCCCCTATAGACGTACCGGGACGTCCAAAAAACGCCCACAAAGAAACCCCTATGGACGTCCCGGTACGTCCAGCCCTTCGTGCAGCGTCAGGGACACATCCCTGCCGCTGCACGGGAGACCAGGCTGTCGTTTGACAGCCTGGACTCCCCACTGACAGCAGAAGCCGGCTTTGCCGGCTTTCTGCTGTCCGATCGCCCGTAACAGCTTCCGGCATGAAAGCCGGTAAGCTGTTACCGGTAAACTGCCCGATCGCGCGATCGCGCAGTTGCAATCGCGCGATCGGGCATTCCCTTCCGGGTTACGTCACTGCTGCTGACCTGCGGGGATATCCTGCCCTCCGATGAGGCACAGAGACGCTGCGATCTCTATGCAGGTCTGTGAGGACCTGCATAGAGATCACAGTGTGATCGGTGCAGGGGGATCGCGGAGAGGGGAGTGAGAAACCATCTCTCTCACTCCCCCTCCCGTCCTGTAGGGGAAAAGCAGAAAAAAAAAAAAACGTTATTCATTTAAAAATAATATTAAATAAATCATTAAAATATTAATATAAATAATACAAAAAAAAATTATAATGTGGGCTGTGATGTCATTGTGACATCACTGACATGTTCAGGAGGTCCCTAGGAGGACCTCTAACCATTACTGTGTAAAAATAATATATAAAAAATAAAAAAAAATGTAAAAAAATTAAAATAAAATAAAAATTAAAAAAAAATATATAAAAAAAGATAATAAAAAAATTATTAAAAAACCTTACTTCCCATTGCCCTAGCATAACATCTACCCAGTATAACCCTCCTGCCCCCGTTCACAACCCCCAAACCCGTTAAGCCATAGGCATAAAAATTATACAAAATTGTACACCTAATAGAACGCTCCCTGGTGCTGGGAAAGTCTGGAAAATCTATATAAATTAGGTATTTCTGAAATCAGGACACCTGAATTGATAAACTTGGAGGGGATTTTGGATCACTTTACCTAATTTTGTGAGGATTCAGAGGGAAAATGTAAAAAAAATTAGTTTATTTTTCTAATCTTCGCTAGTTTTTACTAAATTTCTCATTCTAAATTTTCAGCTAATCACCCAACTATGGTATCAAATGAAAGCTCTATCTCTCCTTGAAAAAACAATATATAGTTTACATGGGTACACTATTCACAGGAACAGAGAATCATCGCTAAACCGACATACCCCAAAAATGGCAAAATTGCTCTGGGCTTTGAGGTACCAAAAACCCCTGGGATTGAAGGGGTTAATTAAATTATTTTAAATAAAAAAAGATTATCATGCAGAAGAAGCCAGCCATGCATTTCGTGTCAGGCCTGGCCTGATGGGTGGGATTGGTCTGATATTCTAATGAGGAGGTCTCCTCTGTAATGGTGCAAGTGAGCAAACAATGGTCATGTCTCACCTGAGTAGGTACTTAAATATAGGGGAGGCTATGCCGTCCATTCCTTATCTCAGATGAGGCTCTCGTTGTTTTTCCTCACCTTAAGTAATTAAGGGTATGACCAGACATGGGTCCCTGTCCATAAATACAATGCTGAGGAAGTCTATGAATGGCTGAGGTTTGTTTTCTTTGGGGAGTATTTCAGCTAATGTCAAGTGAGTACCTGTTAGAGAGGGAAAGCCTGAAACCTGAGATTATTATTAGTCCTCAATTTTTGGTCCAAGACTGGGTGTGGTACGTGATGGTGTTGTGTGAGTTTAAGAACACTTAATCTTAATAAGTGGCAAGTGCTTTTTATCTTTGTATAAGTTAGTCACCAGCTTTACAGGTATGTGTGTGGTGTACTGTATATAGAGTGATTTTTTATAGCACCAGCCTATCGGCTGGGGCTTTTTTGGCGAGCACTTTTGTATATATATATATATATTATTTTTTTTAACGGATTATGTAACAACGCTGAAAAGCCAAGGTGGCTGCTAAAAGTCTCAGTTTTTCCGGTGAAAAGGGGAGTTAAGTAGTTATTCTGAGATCTGTAAAATTGCTCTACATTAGCATATCAGACTGGCCCCACCCATCAGGGAAGTCCAGATCCAAAATGCATAGCAAGCATCCCCTGCACAAAGAATTCAGCAACAGACATACGTTTCAGCCACTTGCCATGCATTTTTGGTCTGGTCTGCCCTGATCACTTATCTGCCTTTTGGCCAAGATCACGTGTTTTATCCTATTGGATGACATTGCCCTGGGGAACTCCACTGGCAACTTGTACTATTCTGACCAGCCAATGACATGCAGAAGATGGTGTGATGGGTGGGACCAGTCTAATATGCTAATGCAGAGTAGGAATTGTCTATAGGGGAGGCTATATCAGTGCTCTCTGTTCTTGGTCTGAGGAGAAGATTCCATGTTGTTTTTCTCACCTTAAGATAGTAAGGGTATGCCCAGACATGGGTACCTGGCTCATTATGCATAAAGGTTCTACAATGATGAAGCTTGAAGTGCCTGTGTCTTGCTTCTGGACACTGGAATGAGCTGATTGCTTGCTTCAGCTCATTAATTAAGCCTTTTAGCTGGGCACTTGTGGTAAAGCAGGCCTGCTGGACTTAATTACTCTTCACATGGCTGAAGAAGCCTGCTAGGCTGCATTTTCCTGGCTGAGTAATGAAAGGCCAGCGGAGTCTTTATGCTCAAAGGGACCCATTGCACACAGCTTTCTAACTTGCATATACAGCAGGGAGAGCTGGGTCCCTGAGCCTTCTTGGTGTAAAATAAGAAGTGTAAAAAGAGATTACCAAAAAAGTATGTCTGTGATTGCTGTATTCTTTGTGCATGGGTTGCTTGCCATATGTTGGGTCTGGGGTGCATGTATGTTTATGATTGGTCTGATGTGCTAATGATGAGGTTTTTTCTGTAATAATACAGGTGAGAAAAAGAATGGTGATGCTCCTCATGAGTAGGTACCTTCCTGTAGGCCAGTGGTTCTCAGGGTATGCCCAGAGAGAAATTTCACCCTTACTCTATCAATGAGCCCTATGAGAGGCTGAAATGAATATCTGTGGTTGCTGTATTATTTGTATTTGGGAGACTGACCGTGCGTTATTGGTCTGGGCTATCTTGATTGGATCAATCTGTTATGCTAATGTGGAAGTCTTCTCTGTAATACTGCAAGTGAGCAAACAATGGTTATGTCTCTCCTGGGTAGGCACTTTGCTATAGGGGAGGCTATTTCAATGCTGTCTGTTCTTTATCTCAGATGAGGATTCCATTTTGGTTTTCTCACCTTATGTAAATAAGGGTATGACAAGACATGGGTGCCTGGCTCACTGCATACAGGAGGATATCAGCTGTATAGTACTAATGAGGTCTATAAAATGCTGAATTGTGGTTTTTGTAGGTTTTTTGGCTTGGCTCAAGTAAGTATCTGCGAGAAAGAAAAAGCAAAAATCCCTGAGGTTGCAGTTGGTTTCCAGTCTTTTGTTCACGATACTGAATGTGTGGGGTTAAGTGCCCTTTGCTTTTTCTGTTGCAAATATGCTTGTTTGTGTTTATGTGTGACAATGATTTTTTTTTTTTTCTTTGTAAACACGGAAGAAGGTTATATGGAAATGGATGCTGATTTGAACACCAGCTTTTCTGGTGGGAGAGATGGTGGATGCCTTATGGCTCCCCATCTCTTCCTTATGGTTACAGTGGTTCCCCTCCTTGTACTGGGAGAGGGACCAAGAAGATCCGGCCCTCCTGCAGGCCTTTTGGCCGGGGAGGGAAGGAAGACAAGGCATATCTCTACCGAGAATGCTTTGTCAGAAGATTTACAGAGGTTCTAGCTTCTGCTTTGGCACTTAACTGAGCACACGCAGCACCCTCACAGTGAAGCACCTCGGGTTTCCAAAAAAAAGTTATTGGGGTAAGTGCTGCTTCTCGCCCTTTTGGCTGAGATCATGCTTGGTCCTCTGGCCTTAGGGCTGCGATAGCATTAAGCCTTGCGGGAAGGGACCAAGAAGACCCCGCGACCCCCGAAGAAAATGAAGACAGGTACATGGTGTCCACTTCAGCCTTATGGCACACTTGGCACTAGCCAAAAATGACCGTATTGGCTCGGATATAGGCCGCCCCCGTATATAGGCCGCACCATAAAAGTTTGGTGCTTTTTTAAAGAAAAAGTTTTTTTCTTTAAAAAAGCACCAAAAAACATGCTGCCACTCTGTCCTCTCCCCCCCCGAGATATGCTGCCACTCTGTCCACCCCCCCCCGAGATATGCTGCCACTCTGTCCTCTCCTCTCCCCCGAGATATGCTGCCACTCTGTCCTCCCCCCCCCCCGAGATATGCTGCCACTCTGTCCTCTCCCCCTCGAGATATGCTGCCACTCTGCCCCCCTCCGACTTACCAGAGCAGACTCCCGGGTGTCTTGCGGGGCCGGAGGGGGACATCTATGCACATCGTGTATACAACTCCCGCTGCCGGCACTCAGCGGAAGTGCCGGCACCGGAAGTTGTATACGCGTATTGCGTAGATGTCTTCCGCCGGCCCTGCAAGACACCCGGGAGTCTGCTCTGGTAAGTCGGGGGGTGTGTGTGTGTAAAATGCATCGTGCGGACGTTCGGACGATGCACTTAGACAACCTCCCGTGCCGGCACTCCCCCCGTGGGAAGTGCTGGCAGGGGAGGCTGTCTGAGTGTATCAGACAGTAGGATGCAGGTCTCCTGCACCGCTGCGGGGGATCTGTATCCTAACCCCGCTGCATGCCCGGCGCCCGGGACTGCATGTCCCGGGCGTCGGGCGCTAGACCCCGAATATAGGCCGCTCCCCCACTTTAAAGACTTAAAGTGGGGAAAAAAGTGCGGCCTATATTCGGGCCAATACGGTATATAGGTTTTGCTAGAGCCGAAATAGTTTATAAGATTGTCACCTGACGGTATAACTATTTCAAAACTACCTAATGAAGATAGTAAATATATTATAAATATATTAAGCCTCCCATTAAGTTCCTTATGCTTCCTGATGAGCCCCAGCAATTATTTTATGCCAAACTCTATTATTATGAATTGCAGAACAGCCTCGGACAACATTAACCTTTCAATAACCCTTATGGCTCTCTGCTGCCCCCTATAGGCACTCGCTCCATATGACTCCTTAACAAGACACATACACAGCTAGCCGTCACATAACGTCCTTGATACATCATGCGATTAGAACGTTATAGAAACCATAAGCAGCATATATGTCTATGAAGTCTTGTTCACCTGACGCAATATCTCTGCCATATAATGAGCTTCCAGGTCCGCGGACGTAAATGTCGCAGGTGGCTGTAGTGAGTTCAGGTTATTAAAAACTACGGTTTAATTTGTAAGTCAAATGTCTGATATTCCCCTAGTTAATGATGATTTGATGTTTCATTATCTGTGTTAAAAGAATAAAGGGTCATCTTAACTGACATAACCCAAATGCTCTGAATAATAATAACAACAACGGTATATTATTATTTTAACAATTATTACTATTATTAATTTAGAGGTATCCTGTATCATAGTGTAATAGGAACTTTATTCATTACATGTAAAGAGCTGCACTTTGTTCGTGACGAGCAGATGGTTAACAGCAAAGCTCAGCGTCAATTTCCAGAGGGAACGGCGGAGACTTTGTTCTTTTCTCTGCTGTAAGAAAGTACCTGGTTATTTCATCATCTGATTTTCCTCTGACTGTAATTCCCGGGTCGCCCCTGTAATTACATATCTGGCCGAGACGCGTTTATTCAGAGATCTGTGTGTGAAGCCAAAAAAAAGTCCGAGAAACTTTTCAATGACAAACAATCTGATTTCTAAGCAAATCCACGGAGAACACATTTACAGAACTGACATCATCTCCCGCTGGGAACAAGTGTGTGACTGTGATGTCGTTTCTACTGTGCAAAAGAAATGGCCAAGTTTAATGAATTTAATATTATAATAAAATAAAATCTTTGTTCCCAATGGGGTATTTTAATCATATTTAACACCATTCGCAGTGGATGGAAGTAGGGTATATGATATACATTTATATATAAAATAATCCTCCTTGTCCCACAGCATGGGGAGGTGTCAGGACTTACCCACATGGTCGTCCTGGTTTGGAGGATACAGTCACAAGCTAGCATATCTGGGAACTTCTGGTCTCGGGCTACCCGGAGACTTCCCTTGCGGGACGCGGGAGTTCCCGCTGACATTGGGGGCGTTCCCGCTGGCGTCAGTGGGAGTTCCCGCTGATGCTGGGGGCGTTCCAGCTGGCGTCAGTGGGAGTTCCTGCTGACATTGGGGGCGGTCCCGCTGGCGGCAGCGGGAAACACCCCCTTGTAAAGGGAAAATTGGCAGGGAGCGGGGCGTGTCAAGACCCCGCTTCTGCGACCTGGAGGATTCGGGTCTCTACCCGGAGAACTGGTGAAGCCGTGCTTCACCCGGCAATCTCCGTGTCAAACCCGGAGTTCCCAGGTATGGTCACTAGTATTGCAGTTTGGGTTGAGTATTCAGCTGTTGAGACTACATTTTCCCATGACTCTCAGCCAGTCTGATATGTTAAGCATCATGGGAAATTGAGTCGTCAACAACTAGAGTGCAAAAGCATAGCTTTTATATCATTATGGATTGGTACTGCAACTGTTGTTTAATGCACATCTCATGATTCTCTGCTATCCATTTAGTTGGCAGAACATCCCGAGAAATGTAATAACAAGAATTTCAAATGACAAATATTAGCCAAAACTGCTAAGAAACTACCAACTTCTATTTGGTTCCAAACCTTTATGTCCCTTTTTTACTCCCTCTAGCTACCCTCTTTTTTGTCATAGTAACAAAAGGGGGAGCTACACTAAGTCTTCAGTACAAACACTGACTTTTGGAGGCTGCATCCATAATAATATAAACTTATCTAAGGGTAGTTTGGAAGGAGTGGGGTTGTTTGTTTGTGTGTGTGTGTGTGTGTGTGTGTGTGTGTGTGTGTGTGGTTTTGTCCATTTATTATATTGAGATATTGCAGATACGTGTAGCTCTAATGGGCCAGATACCTTCAGATCCATATACAGGCTGGTTATCGTCCATATCGACCTTAACAATGTCAGATACATGCCCCATTCTAAAACCCCTGTTTTAGTAAATGTCTCTTTGTGTTCATGCTCGGTTTCATCAAAATGTATGTAACATTTTGGAAAAAATATACAGCATAAAATTCCAGCGCTACAAGCAAATATAGCAAAAATCTCAACGATGACTGAGTTTTTGCCTGTAAAGCTCAAATAAGCCGAGATAAAAGAGATCCAGACGTTACAGAAGATCAGCATGCTGAAGATGATGTACTTGGCTTCATTAAAACTGTCCGGTAATTTTCTGGCCAGGAAACCGACAACAAAACTCACAGCAGCCAGGAAGCCCATGTACCCCAGAACTGTGTAAAAAGCAACTACTGACCCCTCATTACACTGAATAACGATCTTTCCAGGGTAGGAGTGAGTGTTCATTTCGTAGAATGGAGGAGTAATGGACAACCAGCAGATGCTAATTACAACCTGAATAAATGAACAGATAAACACCACACAGTTTGGTATTTTGATTCCCAACCATTTCATCCAAGTGCTGCCGGGTTTGGTGGCTTTGAAAGCGATGCAGACCATGATGGTCTTGGCCAACAGAGAAGACACAGCTACTGAGAAGAGGATCCCAAAAGCAGTTTGTCGCAGCATGCAGGTTACATCCTCAGGACGACCGAGGAACAGAAACACACAGAGGAAGCTCAGGATGAGGCAGACCAGGAGCAGGAAGCTGAGGTTCTGATTATTAGCTCTGACAATGGGGGTGTCCTGGTATAAAATAAATATCCCCAAAATAACGGAGGCTATGACAGACATGAAAACTGATATAGAGCCAAATACAGATGCAACTGAATCCTCTTCGTAGGACAAGAATTCAATGGGTTTTGGAACGCATTTATCCTTCTTCTCATTTGGACATTGGTCTTCAGGACATTTCTGGCAAGATTCTCCATCTATAAGATATATCAAAATTATACTAAAACATCAGACAGTTTTGGACTGGAGTAATGCCATAAATAATGAGTCTGCTTCACCGTAACATCCTTCTGTAACATCCTCTCTTTGCAGATTTTGCAATTAGGAGGCTGAACCCACTTACATTCAGCTGTGACTGTTGGCTGCCTGGAACTGTCTGCTGTCAAGGGGAGGATTCCAGAGCCTGGCTTAACTTGCATTAGTGAATACTTGGGCCGGTCAGTCTGGGCCTAGCTAAAGAGAGCTCCAGTCGGGAGGCAGGCTTTTATTTTATGTTCTCTCATTTGGGGATATCTTTTTTGTTCCTTTGTAAATAAAATCAGCTGTTCATGAGTCTTATTGCCCTATGACTGTGTTTATGATCTGTTAAAGTGAGTTTAGTGACCCTCAGCTAACCGGTTAAACAGTGTTGCTGTCTAAATACATTTTCTTTACTGTAGGAAATATCTTTATTTTTAGGGTTGCAGAGATACTCTGTGCAGGTGGTGGGATCCAGTTAGTTGAGGGTCATAAATGGTGATTTGTCTTTCTTTGACAAAATTTGTTCCCCAGTGCCCATATTCACTCTCACACTCTCTAAATGTGTCCCTACCTTCTCTGCCGACCACTTCTGGTTCTGCATTTTCTGCTCTCTACTTCAGCCACATTTCGGCATACATAATACGGCTGGAACTTAATACGGTGATCATCCAATCTGAGGAGAGGACGTCACAAAAAGCCATGTAATTTTCCCCTATTTAAAATGAGGGCAATATGGCAACACGCCTGGTGACATCCTCCCCTGATCCTCCTGAACTTCCTGAAAGCTTATCAATAGCCCTGAAATTCTGGTGCTTTGATTGCTGCTTTGCTTGCAGGTTTAATAATGTGATTTCTGACCTTTAATTAAGGAGACAAGGATACAGGTTCCAGGGAGTGCTGATCCCTGTCAATAAACTCTGACATGCAGAAAAAGCTGATATGCACCTGTTGTGTTGGAGATCTCTTCTTCCGAGCAGGGGACGCAGTCAAAGCAGCAGGTGTGCTTTCCTTTGTGCAAAACTTGTCTATAGTCAGGAGGACAATCTTCAGAACATCGAGAGCGAGGAATCTTAAAACCAAAAAAATCAGTATTGGAGGTAATATCATTGCCCATTGCTCAGTCCATGTTCCACCATATGATCCTCCCATAAGCACACCCTATGCTTCTGTTGCACATTCTCCTTCATCATCCTGCCTAATGCTCCTCCCTATATTCAGAATGCCTTCAGCCAATTAGGGGCCCCTTCGAGAGAACAGAGAGGTCAGGCCCCCTGCTTGGCTTTATCCTTATATTAGAATATAAACTAAAATTTGACACCCTTAATTTAAGCCTAAATTGTGAAAAACTATTATCCACACAATCAGTCTTACGCTCAGACTCATAGAGCATGGCAGTCTAAAAAAACAAAAGAGACTGCATGTGACTGTATAAATGTATGAGCAATTTCTCCTTCAAATGTATAATGTGCCTGAAAAGACACCAAGATTGTCTCCAAAGCTTGCAGACTGGGCTTATATATGCCATCTTTAAAAGGGGCCATTTTTAAGTATTCAAACTGTTCCAATGCTCTACTTATTAGAACTTTTATTAACTTTTGGCCAGGAGGGGCTGGATAAATACAGGCGGGACAGACACAATAGAGTAAAAAAACACACCCAGGCATATACAATGGAGCACAGAAGGAATGATTGCTCCACTGTTTGTCTTCCTGTCTCTCTATGTATTATGTATGTTTTAGAATATGTGGCAGAACCTCCTCCCTTTACCTGCTACTAATGCCAATGGATCTGAAGAAGTGACCTCTGAGATATTCAGAGCTTATGTGATTCTCCATTTTATCTATGTCAGGTCAATAAAAGTTATTCTCAATGATCATAGATATCTATGGGGGGTATTGGGCCATAAGAAGCTGGTTCTCTCTGGCAGAACCAAGAGGGCGCATTACATGCTTTGTGCAATATAGCCTAATAAAACTGTGTGGTGATTACAAAATGTAGATAAGCACAACTAATTGTTAGGATGAAAATGTAGGGAATTATGTAGAGTAAACTTAAAGATGCGAATGAATTGAAAATGAATTAGAGAAAAGAATGAACCGAGGTACAGGAGGGAAGTAGAGAGAGTTATTATTACTTCGAAACAGATTGTTCCTGCTTTGAAGTGTTTGTGGCCTTTCACCAATGTCCCAACTAACCTCTAAGTACATTGGGTTCTTCATGGCAGACAATGTGCTATCCTGTTTTTTCTATTGGTACAAACAATTCAAAGAACAGGCATTTTACTAAACATACCATGCTGCTCCTCAAAATAAAACAAATAAAGCATCAACAATCTTAATTTAAAGAACATATATACACCATGTGACCAAAAGTATGTGGACAATCCTTCTAAATATTAGGTTTTGGTGCTTCAGCCGAACCCATTGTCTACAGGTGTATAAAATCAAGCACAACCATTAGCAATAGAATGGGTCATACCAAAGATGTAAGGGACTTCAAATGTGGAACGGTCATAGGATGCCACCTTTTGCCATAAATCAGTTTGTGAAATTACCACCCAGCTAGATCTGCCCCAGTCCACCGTAAGTGCCATTATTGTGGTGTTGTAGTACCTAGGAGTAACAACCACTCAGCCATGAAGCTGTAGACCACGCACACTCACAAAGCGGGTTAGAGACCACGCACACTCACAAAGACATGGTTTGTTGTTGAGGAACTTAAGCGGCCTTCACAGAACCCTGACCTTAACCCCAGGAATTAATCTTTGGAATTAATTGGAACGCTGATTGAGAGGACTCTTGTCCATCATCAGTGCCTGACTTTACAAATGTTTTGGCTGAATGGGCACAAATTCCCACAAAGCCTTCCCCTGAATAGTGGAGACTGCTATAGCCAGGGGGTTCAACTCCATATTAATTCCCTTGGTTTTGAAATGCGCTGTCCAACAAGTTCATATAGATGTAATGGTCAGGTGTCCATATCATTTTGGTCACATAGTATACTTTTGCTTAAAATAATTTACCCCATAGTTAGGTTTATGTGATGTTTCAGATGTTTCTGCTTTCTTTGAAAAGTATTGTTGCATTAAATGCAGAGGCAGAGCCATAGCATAGACTGATATATACACATGGTATGTGATCCGAAATCGAACGGTGTCATAAAACTGTCTGCCAAGCCTGGTGATTCCATCCGTCCTGCTGCAGTTTGAAAATGATGACTTTGTAATTCTTCCAATGAATTTGTTCCAAACAGAGTCTGAAGTTAAACATTTGAAATATAATAAATTAATATCTTCCAATAGAAGGTCATTGGGTCGATTTGATGGGCTGACATTCTCTAGAAAAATCTGAAGTTTAGTGAGGCATACGATATGGCGTGAAAATGCCAAACCTCCATCAAAAGGAAATCTGTGTCCTTCTTCCATAAGTAAGACAATATTCCAACTTGCGGAGATAATGTAAGTCTTGTTTTTAAAGTCACCACTTTCTCTCCTAATCAAATATAAAAATTCCCCAGAAACTATCCCGGTGAGTATAATTATCTGTGAGGTTGAACTCTTAAGGATAACTTTATGTCTGTTCATCACTTGTACCTTTTTATATTTATCTAATGGAGGCATCTTTAGTGTGAACTCAAAGCATATACCATGGATTTCACCCATATTCTTCTGTTCCCGAGTCTGTCTCGCTCCGTCATCGTCATCTGAAGCGAGGATACCCACCCAGTTCCACTCAAAATGTTTGAGAAGTTTTACAATGGCGTTAAACTGGACCCGGTCACTCGGAAGGGTTTGGAAAAAAAATGGGTAGAGTTCTTTGCTTGTAAGAAGATGATCTGTCGCTCCGTAGCTGATCTAAAAACAAATCAATTTAGACAAAAGTGAGTAGACAATGTGATGAAGCAGCAAGAGAAGCCAGTGAGATGCTTTCATAATAATGATGCATTGTAAATCATTGGTGAGATCTCCTTTAGAACCCGGACTCCAGTTCTAGACAGAGGTTATGTTGAGAGCTCCCAGTAGAACTTTTCCATTTTCTTTTTGTTTTCAAATAACTAAATCTTTTCAGTCGTGGATTGTTGGTTGGTGAATTAATTGCCTCCAGTTAATCTATCAACAGAATCCAATTTTGTCGTGCAGCATTAGAGATTCAAGAAACAAAATCACCAAAAAAAAAGAACTGATGAACAAAATCAGTGACAAAATTAATTGATGAAATGAAATCACCAAGTGAGATTCGCCAGACTGATTGACATGATGCTTAATAATCCCAAGATGAAGAAAAGTTAAAAAGCCAATGAGTTCCCTAAACTTGCCCAATACCTGTCATACGTTCAATGACTCGTCGGTCCCAGTGTCTTTACATTTGGAAAGTGTTCAATATCCATAATAGCTATCCAGTAAACCATTTGTTTAAGCTTAGCAAAGTGGTTCTTGAATCATGTGTATCCTCAGTCCTGGAATTAATTTGTTTAATGTGAGTCTTTGTCCTCCCCCCCCCCCCCCCCCCGTCTCCAAAAACATGCAATGCACAATACATGAAGGAATGGTCATCAATTTGTCAAGCAGTAGTTTATAGCTCAATGGTGTAAGGAGGGCGTTTGACACTGGGTTTGGCGTAAATTATAATGGAATGATCTCACCTCTGGCTCCAGATCTAATAGAGGTTTGGGAAGTTGGTGGAATGCAATAATGTAGACAGAGATAATTGTGACCATGAGCCAGATACAAAAAACCCCACAGTCCTTCCCTGACTTGATAAAAGATTGTGCGAATAGACTTTGAGCTCAGAAATAATGCCAAGGGAGATGAAAAGTAGACTTGGGCACCAGGGGGCTCGTCGTCTTCGTGCTCGTCTTCGGCAAAAAAAAAATCTTCGTATTCCGCGAATATTCCCCCGTTCCTGTCTTCTCTTCGGGCGAATATTGGTGGACATTGCTTGTGTTCGTTTTTTCTTCGATTTTTTCCGGTTGAGGCGTTAATACGGGGTTAACGCGTACCGCAGCAGCCCGGAGTTTATGTCCGTATGAGCAACTCTATTGGTCACCAGCAGGGGGCCTCCTGCTGGCGACCAATGAGCACACTACCATACATAGCTAATATATTCTCGGGCAGAATATTATGCTACTCAATGTAAAACCAACAGAGGGCAGCATTCTGTCCGATGATATATTAGCCATATGTGGTGGTGTGTTCATTTTCATTTATTAATTAGTTAAATAAAATATATTCCCATGATCTGCTGGTCTCCCCGCTGCAAGAGTTAAATGTCCGCACTCGCGGACATTAATTCTGTCAAACTTGCAAACTCTTTGTTTCTATTTATTTTGGGGGGTTTTTGCATTAAACTGTTAGACGAAAGGATCACGGGAATATATTTTATTTGAATAAATACATAGTAACATAGTTCATAAGGTTGAAAAAAGACCAAAGTCCATCAAGTTCAACCTATATACATATTGTGTCCCTACTGTGTTGATCCAGAGGAAGGCAAAAAAACCCTTATGAAGCAGATGCCAATTGCCCCATACCAGGGGGAAAATTCCTTCCCGACTCCAAATATGGCAATCAGAATAAATCCCTGGATCAACGTTCTGTCCCTATTAATCCAATATCCATAACTTGTAATATTATTGCTTTCAAGAAACACGTCCAGGCTCCTTTTAAACTCTTTTATTGAGTTTACCATTACCACTTCCTCTGGCAGAGAGTTCCATAATCTCACCGCTCTTACTGTAAAGAACCCCCATCTGTGCTGGTGCAAAAAACCTTCTTTCCTCCAGCCGTAGAGGATGTCCCCTTGTTATAGATACAGTCCTGGGTATAAATAGGTCCTGGGAGTGATCTCTGTACTGTCCCCTTATATATTTATACATAGTTATTAAGTCCCCCCTAAGCCGTCTTTTTTCCAAACTAAATAACCCTAATTCTGATAATCTTTCTGGGTACTGTAGTCCTCCCATTCCCCTTATTACTCTGGTTGCCCGTCTTTGAACCCTCTCCAGCTCCACTATATCTTTCTTGTACACTGGTGCCCAGTACTGTACACAGTATTCCATGTGTGGTCTGACTAGTGACTTGTACAGTGGTAGAATTATTTCCTTGTCGTGGGCATCTATGCCCCTTTTGATGCACCCCATGATTTTATTTGCCTTAGCAGCAGCTGCCTGACACTGGTCGCTACAGGTAAATTTACTGTTAACTAAGACTCCTAAGTCCTTTTCCATGTCAGTCGTCCCCAGGGTTTTTCCATTTAATACATATTCCCAGCCTGGATTTTTCTTTCCCATGTGCATAACCTTACATTTATCTGTGTTGAACCTCATCTGCCACATCCTAGCCCAAGCCTCCAACCTATGCAGATCCATTTGTAATCGTGCACTGTCCTCTATTGTGTTAACCACGTTACAGAGCTTAGTATCGTCTGCAAAGATTGATACTTTACTATACAATCCCTCTACAAGGTCATTAATAAATATATTAAAAAGAATAGGACCCAAAACTGACCCCTGTGGTACCCCACTAGCAACAGTCACCCACTCAGAGTATGTACCATTAATAACCACCCTCTGTTTCCTATCCCTGAGCCAGTTACTTACCCCCATACACACATTCTCCCCCATCCCAAGCATTCTCATTTTATGTACCAGCCTTTTATGTGGCACCATATCAAATGCTTTGGAAAAATCAAGATATACGACATCCAGCGATTCACCCCGATCCGGTCCTGAGCTCACCTCCTCATAAAAGCTGATCAGGTTAGTTTGACAGGACCGATCCCTTGTAAACCCAATGCTGATATGGAGTCATACATTTATTTTCATTGAGATACTCCAAAATAGCATCTCTTAGGAAACCCTCAAACAGTTTACATACAACAGAGGTTAAACTAACCGGCCTATAATTCCCGGGGTCACTATTTGTCCCCTTTTTGAATATTGGCACAACATTTGCTATGCGCCAGTCCTGGGGAACAGACCCTGTCACTATAGAGTCCTTGAATATTAGAAATAGGGGTCTATCTATTACATTACTTAACTCCCTTAGAACGCGGGGTGAATGCCATCTGGACCTGGTGATTTGTCTATTTTGATTTGTTTTAGGCGGCACTGCACTTCTTCCTGGGTTAGACAGGCGACATGTACTGGGGCATTTATCTCATCCTGCTGTATATTACCTGGCATTTCATTTTCCTCTGTGAATACAGCAGAGAAGAATATATTTAATAGATTCGCTTTTTCCTGACCCCGTCTATAACTTCTCCCTCATTACTTTTTAAGGGGCCAACGCTTTCATTTTTAACCTTTTTACTATTTATATAGTTAAAGAACATTTTGGGGTTCGTTTTACTCTCTTTGGCAATGAGTCTTTCTGTCTCCACTTTTGCGGCTTTTATCTGATTTTTACATATTTTATTTTTTTCCCGATAGCTTTTTAGTGCTTCCTCACTGCCTTCCTGTTTTAGTAGCTTAAATGCCTTTTTTTGCCATTTATTGTCCCCTTTACATTTTTATTTATCCACATTGGTTTTCTCTTGTTCCTGACTCTTTTATTCCCATACGGTATGTACCTTTCACAGTGAGAATTTAAGATATTTTTAAAAATCTCCCATTTAGTGTCTGTACTTAGTGTCTGTTTTTGAGGACATTTTCCCAATTTACAGTGTTAAGGGCTTCTCTTAGTTGATCAAACTTTGCCCTCCTAAAGTTCATGGTTCTTGTGGCTCCTCTAAGAGTTCCCTTATTGAAGGACAAGTTATAATGTATTATATTGTGATCACTATTTCCTAGATGCCCCCTGACCTGCACATTAGTTACTCTGTCAGGTCTGTTGGTTAATATTAAGTCCAGTAGGGTGCCCCCTCTGGTCGGGTCCTGTACCATTTGGGACAGATAATTATCCTTACTTATAGTCAGAAACCGGTTTCCTTTATGAGATTCACAGGTCTCGGTTTCCCAGTTTATGTCTGGATAGTTAAAGTCCCCCATAATAACCACCTCATTGTGATTAGCTGCCTTGTTTATTTGCTTTAATAATTGATCTTCTGCTGCTTCCATTATATTTGGTGGCTTATAGCAAACCCCGATCAGTATTTTATTATTTTTCTTTCCATATATTTCTACCCATAATGACTCCACATTATCATTTCCCTCACACATATTCTCCCGCAGTGTGGCCTTTAGGCTGGACTTTACATAAAGGCAAACTCCTCCCCCTTTTCGTTTTTTCCGATCCTTCCTGAATAGACTATACCCCTGTATGTTAACCGCCCAGTCATAGCTATCATCCAACCATGTCTCTGTTATACCCACAATGTCATAATTTTCTTCAGACATTATTAACTCCAGTTCGTCAGTTTTATTGGTCAGACTTCTGGCATTAGTTAGCATACAATTTAGAGGTGTATGGTTTTTTTCTCCTATGAAGCCTATCCCTATTAACTATTCTAACCCCTCCCTCCGCTCCACCCCCAGGTACATTTATAAGCTCCAGCTCTCTATCTACACTATCTTCCCCTTCTATATTGTAGTTTCCCTCCCCCCTTTCCCTAGTTTAAACACTCCTCCACCCTTCTGGCCATCTTCTCCCCGAGCACAGCTGCACCCTCCCCATTGAGGTGCAGCCCGTCCCTACCATAGAGCCTGTATCCGACAGAGAAGTCGGCCCAGTTCTCCATGAACCCAAACCCCTCCTTCCTACACCAGCTTCTGAGCCACTTGTTTAGCTCTTATTCATAAGAATTGTGGCATGATCACTGCAGGTGATGTTTTTGATCTGGGTGTCTCTAAGTAAGTCTAGGTGGTGATGGTCTATTCTGAAGTATTTATTATGTAGGTGGGGGAAAAAGGAGTAGTCCTTTGTGTTAGGGTGTTGTAGCCTCCAGGCATCTTCTAACCGGGCTTTTTGCAATGATGTTTTGATTTTTCGTAGTTTGGAGTAGGGGATATGGGAACGCCCATCAGGACAGTCAATACGGGGGTCAAAGGTAAGATTAAAGTCTGTCCCAGCAAAGTGATCCACTCAGCAAACACAGAGAGGGATAAGATAACTTTATAGAGAAATTGCTGCTGGTTTCTATTTGGGGAATAGACGGTGGCAAAATTGAATTTGTGATGGCCGAAGAGGCCTTTTATAAATAGTGCTCTCCCATTCGAATCCGCTCATGTGTGAGACATGGAAAACGGGGTAGTTCTAGGGAAACAAATGGCTACTGCTTTTGATTTAGCAATATTTGCGTTCCTATAAAAACCTTGAAGAAAGTGCCAATATTAGGATGCCTAGCCATTTTAAAGTGTGTTTCCTGAATAGAAGCCACATTTGCTTTCAAGTGTTTAAGGTCCAGCGGCAACCTCACCTTTTTTTGGGTATGTTCAAACCTCTGGCAATCCAGAAAATAACAAAATGGACCAAGGGCATGGCAACATGAGATCTTTCCAGGAGGGACCCGGATGGAGCAGCGTGGGGAGTGTCGTGGTCAACCACACCTAACCAAAGAAAGTCAGCAGTACCAGGACCTCTGGGCCGGCACAGAACTAGAAGTTCACTTAGTATACAGCGGATATGGGCAATCCATGGAAAGTTATGCAAAAGTAATGTTAGGTAAGAGTAAATGATAAGGCCATAGGCATCGCTACAGATTATTCCTTGTTCACCTTTTTCCCCCTTACTAAATTTGGAACCCCCATCTAAATGTATGGGCACACTGGGCATTTGCCCAAGTGGCCTGTGTTCCGGGGGACCTGTGGTGAATCACATTGCTGCCAGTTATATGATTCACTACAAAGCCCCTAAAACAGTAGCGTATCTATAGGGGAAGGGCGGAGGGGAGGCTGCCTCCCCTGGGCCTCACAGAGGAAGGAGCAAAATTGTGATGTCCCCAACCAGCCCTGCTCGGTGGGTGCCCAATGAGCAGGGCTGGTTGGGGACATCACAATCTCCCTCCAATTGGCCCAGCATTAGAGAGCGCAAGGTCTGGCACTTCAGACCTCAGCTTCTTTGCTCCCTAATCACTACCTGTCAGCAATTGATGCCAAACATCGGGAAATGACACCATCCACGCGCTCTACATCAGTAGCCTGGCGCATATTGACAGCCTGGACTCCCCCTGACAGCAGAAGCCAGCATCTCCGGCTTTCTGCTATACGATCTGATGTAACAGCTTCCGGCGTGAAAGCCGGAAAACTGTAACATTTTTTAATGCCGATCGCCTGACGTCACCCGGAAGGTCATCGGAGGACAGGGTCTGCAGGGTCTGGATATTCTGTCCTCCGACGAGGCACAGACGCTGCGATATCTATGCAACTCTGTGGGGAATTGGTGCAGGGGATCGCGGGGAGGAGAGTGAGAAACCCTGTTTTTCTGTGTTTCTGAAGTTGTGCTGTCCGTGTATTGCCCTGGGCTGTATTGCAGTACTACCTATCGTCTTTCTGATTTTACTAATGACTCTAACAACGTATATATGAAAACAGGCATTAACCTGTTTATCATTTTTTTTATTATTATTAATAAAATTATAAATACAAAAAAAATGTCCTTAAGCAGGGGGAGCCAGCCATGCATTCCGGGTCTGGGCCACCCCAATGGGTGGCATTAGTCTAATATGCTAATGGTGGGGCCTCCTCTGTAATTGAGCAAAAACAGTCATGCCTCCCCCAAATAGGTCCCTTCTCCTGGGGCACACTATTTCCATTCTCAGTCCTCAGAGATAAGACTCTCAGGTTTGTTTTCTTGTTTCAGGTTATTCAAAGCATGCCCAGATGTAGGTCCCTGGCTCGCTGCACCCACTGGGATATTAGCCACACCACACATAAAGTTTAGGAGAGGTCGCAATGCATGGAGTTGGAATTGTACACCGCTTTTACTGTATTGTTGAGCTTTTTGTTACGTGAAGTTGTACTGTATGTACGTTGCCATATGCTGTGTCACGGTACTGCTTATTGTCTTTTTGACTCTGCAAATGGTTGTATCAATATATTGTTTATTAAAAAGAAATATTCAATAAAAAATACATTTCTGTGATTGTAGTATGTTTTGTGCCAGTGAGGCCTGCCATGCATTTTGGATCGGAACTGATGTGATGGTTGGGACCGGTCTGATTTGCTAATACTGAGATCTTCTCTGTAATGGGGCAATTGAGCAAAAAATGGTAATGTTTTGCAATTTCATATAGGGGAGGCTATTTCAATGCTGTCTGTTCTTGGCTCTAAGAAGAGGATCTCCTGTTGTCTGGAATGAGCTGATTGTTACCAGCAGGGCCTCCTAGGGGATTGCTAGGTTCAGCTCTTCATCTAAGCCTTCTGGCTGGGCACCTGTGGTAATGCAGGCCTGTTAGACCTAATTGCTTTTCCCATGACTGAAGGAGCCTGCTATGATGTATTTTCCTGGCTGGGACAGTAAAGAGCTTTTGGGTCAGAAGGAGACCATTCCATGCAGCTTTCTAACCTGAATGAATGCCAGAGAGAGCTGGGGACCTGAGCCTACTGGGTGTAAAATAAGAAGTGTAAAAAGGGATTACAAACAAAAAGTATATCTGTGGCTGTTGTGTTCTTTGTGCATGGGTCGCTTGCACTGATGATTGTGACTAGTCTGATATGCTAATGGTGAGGTTTTTTCTGTAATGAGACCAGTGAGCAAAGGAATGGTGATGCCCCTCCTGAGTAGGTATTTTCCTAAAGAGCAGGCTATTTCAGCACGGTCTGTTACTGGTCTGAGATGAGGCTCCCATGTGCTTATCTCACCTTAATTTATTCAGGGTATGCCCAGAGACGGGTTCCTGGCTCACTGCCTCTTTGGGATTAATAACCATATCCTTTTGATAATCTGCATGAGAGACTAAAATGAACCTCTGTGGTTGTTGTATTATTTGTTCCTGGGAGAATGACTGTGTGTTATTGACAGGTACTGCCTGATATGCTAATTGGGAGGCTTTCATTATTTTTTTGTATTTAAGTTTATTATACAAACTGATTATGATAAAACAGACATCAACCTGTTTTAGCAGGAGTACATAAATCGGTATTATCGGTACAGGTAGACGATAAGCAGTACTGCGACGCAGCGCAGGGCAATACACGTTACAGTACGACTTCAGTTACGGAAAGCTCAGTAGAAGCAGTGTACAATTACATTTCCAGATGTGGCGCATATGGTTAGCACTTGGTGGAACATAACCTGGGGAAATGGGGGGGAGGGGGGGCCGAGGAGAATGGGGCTAGTCTTCAGCCTCTAGACTGTCCTTGAGAGAGTAGTCTCTCAGCAGGCTGTGGATAAGCCTGCGGCAGTCACGGACTGTGACCTGCTCCCTCCTCAGCACCAGGCGGTTCCTGGCAAACCATAGAGCGTCCTTTACACAGCACATGAGACGCCAAGCATCCTCAATGGCGCTCTCCGTGTGTGTTCCTGGAAAAAGTCCGTAAAGTACCGAATGGTAGGACAGGTACTTTCTTTCGATAGAGTCCTTGAGATCCAGCTCCAGGGCTCTGAACAAAGCCTGTGCAAACGGGCACTGCCAGAACAAGTGAAGAGAAGTCTCCTCCTCCACAATGCACTGTGGGCAGTGTCTATATCTGCACAGCCCCCTGGCATGCATAAATGTCCTTAGGGGGAGGCCTCCCTGAATGGCCATCCATGCAATGTCTTTATGCCTGTTGGTTAGCCTGCTCGACGACACGTTAGCCCAGACAGTATTGGCTGTGGCGTCGGGGAGCCCTGGGATGTTCTCCATAGTGTCTTTGGCTCTGATGAACTTGTGGATCACACGGGGTAACCACAAATCTGGTTTAACTCCCTCCAGTTGGTGCTCCCTTACAAATTTGCCCACGTCCGAGTAGAACCAGGGCATGGTCCAATTGTAAGGGACGGAGCTGTCCCACTTTTCCCACTTGAGCTGCCTCCACAGGGGCAGCAGGAAGAAGCGAGACATGGAGTTTCCAGCAGAGCCTTTCGCTACGTCTCTGAGAGTCCTGCGCACGCAGTTGCACACAAAGAAGGTCCTCAGCATGGTAGGGATGTCAGGCACTCCTTTGCCTCCCTTGCCGGGTTCCTTGTACATCACTGCGCGCTTTACTCTGTCCATTTTGGAGCCCCAGATGAAGTGGAAAACTGCTCGGTTGATGGCTCGGTGAATGGTGACCAGCAAGGGCCAGGCCTGAGCCACGTACTGCAGCACGGGAAGAATCTCGTTGCGCAGCACCAGCACTTTCCCTTCGATGGTGAGGTCTCTGAGGCTCCACAGCCCAAATTTCTGCTTTACTTTGTTGAGTCTCTCCTCCCAGCTTTTCAGGGCCGCGCCGTCTCTGCCGAACCAGACTCCCAGGATCTTTAGGAAGTCGGTTTTGACGGGAAACGGGATCGGCTCAGAAGTCAGGTCCCACTGCCCGAACAGCATGGTCTCCGACTTCCCGCAGTTGACCTTTGCGCCTGAAGCTCGGCTGAAGTCCTCGCACGTCTGGACGAGCGCTCTCACCGACCGGCGATCCGTGCAGAAGATGGTCACGTCGTCCATGTAGAGCGAGCACTTTATCTCCTTCTTGTCTCTGCCCGGCGCGGTGATCCCTCTGATCTCTGGATTCCGTCTGATGCACTCGGCGAAGAGCTCTATACAACAGACAAAAAGAAGAGGTGAGAGAGGGCAGCCTTTCCTGACCCCAGAGAAGGGGTCAGTCTTCCAGCCGTTCACCAGCACCGAGCTGCGGATATCAAGGTACATCAGGTTAGCGTAAGAGCAGAACATCTCCCCCAGCCCAAACCTCCGCAGTACCTGACCCATAAAACCATGAGACAGTCGATCAAATGCCTTCTCTTGGTCTAGGGTGACCAGAGGGGCACGGACGTTGCGGTCCTTGATGTAGTAGATCGTGTCCCTGATGAGGGCCAGGCTGTCCGCGATCCGGCGTCCTGGGATGCCGCAGGTCTGGTCGGGGCGGACGATCTGCCCGATGACTTTCTTCAACCTGGTGGCTAGCACCTTGGCGAGGATCTTGTAGTCCACGTTCAGGAGAGAGATGGGACGCCAATTTTTCAGGTCGCATCTCTCCCCCTTCCGCTTGTACAGGATCGTGATCATTCCCTCTCTCAGCGTGGGGGGCATCCTACCCTCCACCACCATCTCCTCGTACAGGTCGAGGAGGTCCGGGCCGATGAGGTCCCACAGCGTTGTGTACAACTCGGCTGGGAGACCGTCACTGCCCGGTGTCCTGCCCTTCCTGAAGGATTTGGCGGCAGAGTGCAGCTCCTCCAGCGTCAAGGGGGCGTCCATGGCTGCGCGGCCTGCGGGATCAATGGTGTTAGTGATACCTGACAGGAACCGTTCGGCAGCCTCCGGGTAGAGATCTCGGTAGTAGTCGACGACCACTTTCTGGACCTCCTCCTTCCCCTGTCGTACCACACCTTCGCTGTCTCTCATTTCCGTCAGGGGCGTGTGGGCGGAGTGGAGCTTCCTGAAAAAGAAAGAGTTGCATTTCTCACCCTTCTCCAGGTTCTCCACCTTGGAACGGAAGACGATTTGCCTGGATTCCTCCTCAAAGTGCCTTTTCAGGCCCTCCTTGGTCTCCTCCAGCTCCTCGTCCACGTCCCATCCGCACTGTTGGAGGTCCAACAGGGACTGCAGCTTGCGTTGCAGCCGTCTGAATTTCCTCTTCCTCTCACACGCCTGGAGTCTTCCTTTAGCCTGAAAGAAAGAGCGCAGCTTTACTTTAGTAAACTCCCACCACTGGGTTACAGTGGGGAACAGATACTTGGTACTGACACAATCAGAATATACATTACGCAGCTCATCCACGATTTCCTGCCTCTCTAACAGGGCACAGTTCAGCTTCCAGGAGCCTGGACCGGGAGGAAACCCTTTGCCCAGGGCACACTGGAGCCGAACAGCCCTGTGGTCCGAGAAGTAGCAGGGCACCATGGAGCACTGCTGATGCTCTACCGCCCGAGATGTGAACACAAAGTCTATCCGGGAACGCACAGAGCCATCCGGCCGGCTCCAAGAATAGTTCACGGAGCCGGTCCCGATGGAGCCCATAGCGTCCTTTAAGGATGCCTCTGTGACAATCTCTCTGAGCAGTTTCGAAGTCACGTCCAGTTTTGTTGCGTGGGTGGAGGTGCGCCCTCCTTCCTCGATCGGGCAGTTGAAGTCCCCGCCTATCACTACGGTCCTGGCGGTGGTCAGCTGGGTCCGCAGGTTCTGGAGTAGCTCCAGGCGTTGCTTCTTTTCCGGGGAGGCGTACACGGTGATGAGCCTGACAGGCTCCCCCGCCCAGGATCCGTCCACGACTAGAAGTCTGCCGCAGACCATCTCCTGGACAGCGCCCACCGTGAAGTTGGCTCCTCGGATCAGGATAGCAACTCCCGCCGACTTGCAGCCGTTCCCGCCGGACCAAAAGGACGGGCCGTGAGACCATTCCCTGCATAGATGGCGATACGAACGAGAGAAAGGTAAAGCACATTCCTGCAACATATATACATCACACTGCTGAGAAGAAAGGAAGGTTAGTAAACCGCGCCTCCGGAACTGGTCCTTCATGCTCCTTACATTAATGGAGAAAATAGAAATTGACGCCATTAGTTGGGAGAAAAAAGAAGGTCAGCTCAAACAGAGGCACTAGTTACCACCTCCTCCCCCTGGTGGGGGAGGATCTTCCCCGCCGTGGTCGATGGGGTTCATGGGGGTCCAGGCGGCCTCGTCTAGCATCTGTTCCAGGAGGGAGACCTGGTTGTCGATGTCCAGCTGGTTGAGGATCAGAGCCTCGGTCTCGGTGGCTGGCTCATCCGACGGGATCAATGGTGTTAGTGATACCTGACAGGAACCGTTCGGCAGCCTCCGGGTAGAGATCTCGGTAGTAGTCGACGACCACTTTCTGGACCTCCTCCTTCCCCTGTCGTACCACACCTTCGCTGTCTCTCATTTCCGTCAGGGGCGTGTGGGCGGAGTGGAGCTTCCTGAAAAAGAAAGAGTTGCATTTCTCACCCTTCTCCAGGTTCTCCACCTTGGAACGGAAGACGATTTGCCTGGATTCCTCCTCAAAGTGCCTTTTCAGGCCCTCCTTGGTCTCCTCCAGCTCCTCGTCCACGTCCCATCCGCACTGTTGGAGGTCCAACAGGGACTGCAGCTTGCGTTGCAGCCGTCTGAATTTCCTCTTCCTCTCACACGCCTGGAGTCTTCCTTTAGCCTGAAAGAAAGAGCGCAGCTTTACTTTAGTAAACTCCCACCACTGGGTTACAGTGGGGAACAGATACTTGGTACTGACACAATCAGAATATACATTACGCAGCTCATCCACGATTTCCTGCCTCTCTAACAGGGCACAGTTCAGCTTCCAGGAGCCTGGACCGGGAGGAAACCCTTTGCCCAGGGCACACTGGAGCCGAACAGCCCTGTGGTCCGAGAAGTAGCAGGGCACCATGGAGCACTGCTGATGCTCTACCGCCCGAGAGGTGAACACAAAGTCTATCCGGGAACGCACAGAGCCATCCGGCCGGCTCCAAGAATAGTTCACGGAGCCGGTCCCGATGGAGCCCATAGCGTCCTTTAAGGATGCCTCTGTGACAATCTCTCTGAGCAGTTTCGAAGTCACGTCCAGTTTTGTTGCGTGGGTGGAGGTGCGCCCTCCTTCCTCGATCGGGCAGTTGAAGTCCCCGCCTATCACTACGGTCCTGGCGGTGGTCAGCTGGGTCCGCAGGTTCTGGAGTAGCTCCAGGCGTTGCTTCTTTTCCGGGGAGGCGTACACGGTGATGAGCCTGACAGGCTCCCCCGCCCAGGATCCGTCCACGACTAGAAGTCTGCCGCAGACCATCTCCTGGACAGCGCCCACCGTGAAGTTGGCTCCTCGGATCAGGATAGCAACTCCCGCCGACTTGCAGCCGTTCCCGCCGGACCAAAAGGACGGGCCGTGAGACCATTCCCTGCATAGATGGCGATACGAACGAGAGAAAGGTAAAGCACATTCCTGCAACATATATACATCACACTGCTGAGAAGAAAGGAAGGTTAGTAAACCGCGCCTCCGGAACTGGTCCTTCATGCTCCTTACATTAATGGAGAAAATAGAAATTGACGCCATTAGTTGGGAGAAAAAAGAAGGTCAGCTCAAACAGAGGCACTAGTTACCACCTCCTCCCCCTGGTGGGGGAGGATCTTCCCCGCCGTGGTCGATGGGGTTCATGGGGGTCCAGGCGGCCTCGTCTAGCATCTGTTCCAGGAGGGAGACCTGGTTGTCGATGTCCAGCTGGTTGAGGATCAGAGCCTCGGTCTCGGTGGCTGGCTCATCCGACGGGGTCAGGTCCTGGACCATCTTTTCCAGCGTGTCGTCGTCGTCATTTGCGGGCTCGGGAGGAGAGGGGACGGTGGGGGCTGGTGGTGGCGCCCTCTTCTGGACAGAGCTCCTGGTGAGGCTCGTCTCAGTCTCGCTGTCCTCGTCCTCCTCCTCCTCCTTCTTGCCGCTATGTTTACGTTTTCTGGCTCCGGCTCCTTTTGGCGGCATCTCCAGGGGGTTGTCTGCAGCGGAAACAAGAGGGGGGAAGGGGTCGGGGTCGGGGTCTGCAGCAGCTGGGGGAGGGGTTAGAGCTGCTGCAGAGAGGGGGAGGAGGGGGGGGGGGGGTGAAGGTGGTGAAGCAGGGAGGGTTGGAGGCAGCACAGGGGAGGGATGGCGCTGCCTCTGGGGGGGGGAGGGGGAGCCTTGACAGCGGGCAGGGCCACGACAGTCTTGGCAGGGAGGGGAGCTGCTTTCTTACCTTTCCTGGGTGCTGCTTTCGGGGTTGCCGGAGGGGGTGTCTGCGGTGCCGTCGCCTTGGCTGGAGCCTTGGTCGGGGCCGATGAGGGGACCTTGGCCGGAGCCTTGACTGTTGCTACCGCTGCGTATGACCTTGATCTTTTGGGGCAATCCTTGTAGATGTGCTCAGGATCGCCGCACAAGTTACAGGTCTTCTTTCGTGGACAGTCTTTGGTCTCGTGCCCCACCACCCTGCAGTGCCTGCAGGATTTCTGTTGGCATTCCTCCGCCTTGTGACCCAGTTGACCGCATCGTCTGAAGGTTGTGGGTTGACCAGGGTAGAAAAGCATGCCTGTAGAATTACCTAGGGCGAAGCTCTGCGGCAGGTGTTGGAGCCCGTCCGGCGAGGTGGAGTCTGCCTTCAGACGGATCACGAGGGACCATCTTCCTGTCCAGAAGCCGTACTGGTTGAGGATCTTGGTCGGTTCTTTTACGATGTGGCAGTATCTTCCCATGAAAAGTTGCCACGTCTTTTCCTGGGGTGTGGGGGTTCCGCATCGAGACCGTCACGGGTCGCTCCAAGCGAGTGTAAAGTGGTGATGTTTCTTCTGGGTAGAAACTTTCCTATAGGGGAGGCTATTTCAATGCTGTCTGTGCTTGGTCCGAGTGAGGGTTCTCATTTTGTTTTTCTCATCTTAAATTATATGCCGAGGCATGAAAAGAGAGGAGTATCAGCCATACAATGTGATTGCTGTAGTGCTTTTTTTTCTTCACAGTGGAACAACAAACCCCGGGGCTTCAAAAAAGAAAAAAAAATTGATGCGCAAATGTTTTGATGGTTTTTACGAATGGGATTAGTCTGATATGCAAATGTAGTGGTCTTCTCTGTTATGGCGCAAGAGAGCAATAACAGCAGTTTCCTCACCTGAGTAGGTACTTTCGTATAGGGCAGGCTATTTCAGCGCTGTTCATTCTCGGTCGGAGATGGGACGTTCAGGTTGTTTTTCTCACCTTAGGTTAGTAAGGGTATTGATAGATGTGGGTCCCCGGCTCACTGTACTGGAGGATATATTAGCTATGCTGTGCTCATGAGGGTTATAAGAGCCGGTGATGCCTGTTAACGCTTGTTGTATTCATTGTGGAGGCAGGGCCTGTTGTGTGTTTTGGGTCTTGGCTGGTACAATCTGAAGACTACTGCAGGCCTGCTGGTCTTAATTACTCTTCACATGGCTGAATAATGAAAGGCCAGCAGAGCCTTTAGGCTCAAAGGGACCCCTTGCACACAGCTTTCTAATCTGCATGTACAGCAGGGAGAGCTGGGTCCCTGAGCCTTCTTGGTATAAGATAAGAAGTGTAAAAAGAGATTACCAAAACAATCTGATTTGGTAATGTGAAGGTCTTTTCTGTAATGCTGCAAGTGTGCAAAAACTGGTCATGCCTTTCCTGGTTAGTAACTTTCCTATAGGGGTGGTTATTTCAATGCTGTCTGTCCTTGGTCTGAGTTTTTCTCACCTTAATTTATTAAGGATATGCCCAGACATGGGTCCCTGGCTCACCGCATATAAAGGTATATCAGCCATGCAATACTGACAATATTTTACGCTTTGCTATCCTTGAGGTGAGGGGGAGAACAGATCACAGTTTGTGACTGTTGCAGGGTTATCTACATCTGAGTGGGGGTGCTCTTTTACGGGCAGTCTAGAGACTGAGGGCTAGCCCCCTCAACCTCATTCAGTATTTCCCTTCCATCATCCAAGCCAGCCGCTGCATTACCCCGTTTCTCCAGGTTGCTTCCATTAATGTGCTAAACCATATGTGCCATGTCTGGAATTATAATTGTACGCTGCTCTTACGTTATTTCTGAGCGTTTTGATAACCTGATGTTGTACGGTGCGTGTATTACCCTGAGCTGCATTGCAGTTCTGCTTTTCATCTTTCTCATTTTACAAATGTCTCTAACAATGTATATATGAAAACAGACATCAACTTGTTTTGGTATTTTTTGTATTAATTAAATTATTTTAAATAAAAAAAGATTATCATGCAGAAGAAGCCAGCCATGCATTTCATGTCAGGCCTGGCCTGATGGGTGGGATTGGTCTGATATTCTAATGAGGAGGTCTCCTCTGTAATGGTGCAAGTGAGCAAACAATGGTCATGTCTCACCTGAGTAGGTACTTAAATATAGGGGAGGCTATGCCGTCCATTCCTTATCTCAGATGAGGCTCTCGTTGTTTTTCCTCACCTTAAGTAATTAAGGGTATGACCAGACATGGGTCCCTGTCCATAAATACAATGCTGAGGAAGTCTATGAATGGCTGAGGTTTGTTTTATTTGGGGAGTATGTCAGCTAATGTCCAGTGAGTACCTGTTAGAGAGGGAAAGCCTGAAACCTGAGATTATTATTATTCCTCAATTTTTGGTCCAAGACTGGGTGTGGTACGTGATGGTGTTGTGTGAGTTTAAGCACACTTAATCTTAATAAGTGGCAAGTGCTTTTTATCTTTGTATAAGTTAGTCACCAGCTTTACAGGTATGTGTGTGGTGTACTGTATATAGAGTGATTTTTTATAGCACCAGCCTATTGGCTGGGGCTTTTTTGGCGAGCACTTTTGCATATATATATATATATATATATATATATTATTTTTTTTTAACAGATTATGTAACAACGCTGAAAAGCCAAGGTGGCTGCTAAAAGGCTCAGTTTTTCCGGTGAAAAGGGGAGTTAAGTAGTTACTCTGAGATCTGTAAAATTGCTCTACATTAGCATATCAGACTGGCCCCACCCATCAGGGAAGTCCAGATCCAAAATGCATAGCAAGCATCCCCTGCACAAAGAATTCAGCAACAGACATACGTTTCAGCCACTTGCCATGCATTTTTGGTCTGGTCTGCCCTGATCACTTATCTGCCTTTTGGCCAAGATCACGTGTTTTATCCTATTGGATGACATTGCCCTGGGGAACTCCATTGGCAACTTGTACTATTCTGGCCAGCCAATGACATGCAGAAGATGGTGTGATGGGTGGGACCAGTCTAATATGCTAATGCAGAGTAGGAATTGTCTATAGGGGAGGCTATATCAGTGCTCTCTGTTCTTGGTCTGAGGAGAAGATTCCATGTTGTTTTTCTCACCTTAAGATAGTAAGGGTATGCCCAGACATGGGTACCTGGCTCATTATGCATAAAGGGTTCCACAATGATGAAGCTTGAAGTGCCTGTGTCTTGCTTCTGGACACTGGAATGAGCTGATTGCTTGCTTCAGCTCATTAATTAAGCCTTTTGGCTGGGCACTTGTGGTAAAGCAGGCCTGCTGGACTTAATTACTCTTCACATGGCTGAAGAAGCCTGCTAGGCTGCATTTTCCTGGCTGAGTAATGAAAGGCCAGCGGAGTCTTTATGCTCAAAGGGACCCATTGCACACAGCTTTCTAACTTGCATACGCAGCAGGGAGAGCTGGGTCCCTGAACCTTCTTGGTGTAAAATAAGAAGTGTAAAAAGAGATTACCAAAAAAGTATGTCTGTGATTGCTGTATTCTTTGTGCATGGGTTGCTTGCCATATGTTGGGTCTGGGGTGCATGTATGTTTATGATTGGTCTGATGTGCTAATGATGAGGTTTTTTCTGTAATAATACAGGTGAGAAAAAGAATGGTGATGCTCCTCATGAGTAGGTACCTTCCTGTAGGCCAGTGGTTCTCAGGGTATGCCCAGAGAGAAATTTCACCCTTACTCTATCAATGAGCCCTATGAGAGGCTGAAATGAATATCTGTGGTTGCTGTATTATTTGTATTTGGGAGACTGACCGTGCGTTATTGGTCTGGGCTATCTTGATTGGATCAATCTGATATGCTAATGTGGAAGTCTTCTCTGTAATACTGCAAGTGAGAAAACAATGGTTATGTCTCTCCTGGGTAGGCACTTTGCTATAGGGGAGGCTAGTTCAATGCTGTCTGTTCTTTATCTCAGATGAGGATTCCATTTTGGTTTTCTCACCTTATGTAAATAAGGGTATGACAAGACATGGGTGCCTGGCTCACTGCACACAGGAGGATATCAGCTATATAGTACTAATGAGGTCTGTAAAATGCTGAAATGTGGTTTTTGTAGGTTTTTTGGCTTGGCTCAAGTGAGTATCTGCGAGAAAGAAAAAGCAAAAATCCCTGAGGTTGCAGTTGGTTTCCAGTCTTTTGTTCACGATACTGAATGTGTGGGGTTAAGTGCCCTTTGCTTTTTCTGTTGCAAATATGCTTGTTTGTGTTTATGTGTGACAATGATTTTTTTTTTTTTCTTTGTAAACACTGAAGAAGGTTATATGGAAATGGATGCTGATTTAAACACCAGCTTTTCTGGTGGGAGAGATGGTGGATGCCTTATGGCTCCCCATCTCTTCCTTATGGTTACAGTGGTTCCCCTCCTTGTACTGGGAGAGGGACCAAGAAGATCCGGCCCTCCTGCAGGCCTTTTGGCCGGGGAGGGAAGGAAGACAAGGCATATCTCTACCGAGAATGCTTTGTCAGAAGATTTACAGAGGTTCTAGCTTCTGCTTTGGCACTTAACTGAGCACACGCAGCACCCTCACGGTGAAGCACCTCGGGTTTCCAAAAAAAAGTTATTGGGGTAAGTGCTGCTTCTCGCCCTTTTGGCTGAGATCATGCTTGGTCCTCTGGCCTTAGGGCTGGGATAGCATTAAGCCTTGCGGGAAGGGACCAAGAAGACCCCGCGACCCCCGAAGAAAATGAAGACAGGTACATGGTGTCCACTTCAGCCTTACGGCACGCTTGGCACTAGCCAAAAATGACCGTATTGGCTCGGATATAGGCCGCCCCCGTATATAGGCCGCACCATAAAAGTTTGGTGCTTTTTTAAAGAAAAAGTTTTTTTCTTTAAAAAAGCACCAAAAAACATGCTGCCACTCTGTCCTCTCTCTCCCCGAGATATGCTGCCACTCTGTCCTCCCCCCCCCCCGAGATATGCTGCCACTCTGTCCTCTCCCCCGAGATATGCTGCCACTCTGTCCTCCCCCCCCTGAGATATGCTGCCACTCTGTCCTCCCCCCCTCGAGATATGCTGCCACTCTGCCCCCCTCCGACTTACCAGAGCAGACTCCCGGGTGTCTTGCGGGGCCGGAGGGGGACATCTATGCACATCGTGTATACAACTCCCGGTGCCGGCACTCAGCGGAAGTGCCGGCACCGGAAGTTGTATACGCGTATTGCGTAGATGTCTTCCGCCTGCAAGACACCCGGGAGTCTGCTCTGGTAAGTCGGGGGGTGTGTGTGTGTAAAATGCATCGTGCGGACGTTCGGACGATGCGCTTAGACAACCTCCCGTGCCGGCACTCCCCCCGTGGGAAGTGCTGGCAGGGGAGGCTGTCTGAGTGTATCAGACAGTAGGATGCAGGTCCCCTGCACCGCTGCGGGGGATCTGTATCCTAACCCCGTTGCCTGCCCGGCGCCCGGGACTGCATGTCCCGGGCGTCGGGCGCTAGACCCCGAATATAGGCCGCTCCCCCACTTTAAAGACTTAAAGTGGGGAAAAAAGTGCGGCCTATATTCGGGCCAATACGGTATATAGGTTTTGCTAGAGCCGAAATAGTTTATAAGATTGTCACCTGACGGTGTAACTATTTCAAAACTACCTAATGAAGATAGTAAATATATTAAGCCTCCCATTAAGTTCCTTATGCTTCCTGATGAGCCCCAGCAATTATTTTATGCCAAACTCTATTATTATGAATTGCAGAACAGCCTCGGACAACATTAACCTTTCAATAACCCTTATGGCTCTCTGCTGCCCCCTATAGGCACTCGCTCCATATGACTCCTTAACAAGACACATACACAGCTAGCCGTCACATAACGTCCTTGATACATCATGCGATTAGAACGTTATAGAAACCATAAGCAGCATATATGTCTATGAAGTCTTGTTCACCTGACGCAATATCTCTGCCATATAATGAGCTTCCAGTTCCGCGGACGTAAATGTCGCAGGTGGCTGTAGTGAGTTCAGGTTATTAAAAACTACGGTTTAATTTGTAAGTCAAATGTCTGATATTCCCCTAGTTAATGATGATTTGATGTTTCATTATCTGTGTTAAAAGAATAAAGGGTCATCTTAACTGACATAACCCAAATGCTCTGAATAATAATAACAACAACGGTATATTATTATTTTAACAATTATTACTATTATTAATTTAGAGGTATCCTGTATCATAGTGTAATAGGAACTTTATTCATTACATGTAAAGAGCTGCACTTTGTTTGTGACGAGCAGATGGTTAACAGCAAAGCTCAGCGTCAATTTCCAGAGGGAACGGCGGAGACTTTGATCTTTTCTCTGCTGTAAGAAAATACCTGGTTATTTCATCATCTGATTTCCTCTGACTGTAATTCCCGGGTCGCCCCTGTAATTACATATCTGGCCGAGACGCGTTTATTCAGAGATCTGTGTGTGAAGCCAAAAAAAGTCCGAGAAACTTTTCAATGACAAACAATCTGATTTCTAAGCAAATCCACGGAGAACACATTTACAGAACTGACATCATCTCCCGCTGGGAACAAGTGTGTGACTGCGATGTCGTTTCTACTGTGCAAAAGAAATGGCCAAGTTTAATGAATTTAATAATATAATAAAATAAAATCACTTTATATTATCAGTGATAAATGTAATTTGTTTGTTATGAAATAACATATATTTGAATAGATTAAATATTACCAGTATTTACCAGTATATAAAACAAATAAAATGTATAAACATGCAATAAAAATAATAAAACAAATAACATCGATGATAGTATATTATCAGAATTACAATTATTATTATGTATTTGAGGGTATTCTGTATCACGGTGTATATGACATGTAAAGAGCTGTAGCCTTGACTTTCAAGTGATGTCACTTAATTTAAGGCAACTCATAAATAGAATAACCTGGCAGAATTTTTCATGATAATAAAAGCATTTAAAATAAAAGACAAAGGGTTTTATTCACTAAAGCAAGAGGTGAAAGTAGACAACTTTTCGTGTTCATCTTCGTGGGAGAAAAAATCCTAGTATTCCACGAATATTTGCCCGTTCCTGTGTATTGGTCGCTGTGACATCAACCAATTATATGTTATTGTACTGTATGTTATTAGTTAAAACCTAGTGAACAAACCTAATAAATGGATGGAAGGTATATACATAGATACTCCTCTTTACAGATATCCTTGATGCAAACCTTTCCTCAAATTCTCATGCAATGTCCAGCATAGAAATAAAACTCAAATACAAATACATATTTAGACGCTGACCAACAACGGGATACAGACACTCAGCGATAGAGCCCTAACCACCAGAGCAGGGTTTTCTCTACACCCAGTAATCGGCTCTCCCACCCCTTATATGACATTATTTACATCTGACAATATCACACTGTTGGTTTTACTTGTATTTCTGTTTTTTTCCCATGTTTTTTTTTGTAATAAATGCTGGTAATTCCAAAGGGCTCACTTGGGTTTTTTTATCACTGTACATGGTTTATGGGGTCTATGCACCTAAAGGTTTGTTTTACTTTTTGACCCCAGGGGGTGGATGTACAGAGATCCCTATAAAGGCCAATTGTTTTATTTTAAACTAGTGGGAAGGGGATGAGGGAGAGCACCGCTGGAGGTCTTTGTTCCCAATGGGGTATTTTAATCATATTTAACACCATTCGCAGTGGATGGAAGTAGGGTATATGATATACATTTATATATAAAATAATCCTCCTTGTCCCACAGCATGGGGAGGTGTCAGGACTTACCCACATGGTCGTCCTGGTTTGGAGGATACAGTCACAAGCTAGCATATCTGGGAACTTCTGGTCTCGGGCTACCCGGAGACTTCCCTTGCGGGACGCGGGAGTTCCCGCTGACATTGGGGGCGTTCCCGCTGGCGTCAGTGGGAGTTCCCGCTGATGCCGGGGGCGTTCCAGCTGGCGTCAGTGGGAGTTCCTGCTGACATTGGGGGCGGTCCCGCTGGCGGCAGCGGGAAACACCCCCTTGTAAAGGGAAAATTGGCAGGGAGCGGGGCGTGTCAAGACCCCGCTTCTGCGACCTGGAGGATTCGGGTCTCTACCCGGAGAACTGGTGAAGCCGTGCTTCACCCGGCAATCTCCATGTCAAACCCGGAGTTCCCAGGTATGGTCACTAGTATTGCAGTTTGGGTTGAGTATTCAGCTGTTGAGACTACATTTTCCCATGACTCTCAGCCAGTCTGATATGTTAAGCATCATGGGAAATTGAGTCGTCAACAACTAGAGTGCAAAAGCATAGCTTTTATATCATTATGGATTGGTACTGCAGCTGCTGTTTAATGCACATCTCATGATTCTCTGCTATCCATTTAGTTGGCAGAACATCCCGAGAAATGTAATAACAAGAATTTCAAATGACAAATGTTAGCCAAAACTGCTAAGAAACTACCAACTTCTATTTGGTTCCAAACCTTTATGTCCCTTTTTTACTCCCTCTAGCTACCCTCTTTTTTGTCATAGTAACAAAAGGGGGAGCTACACTAAGTCTTCAGTACAAACACTGACTTTTGGAGGCTGCATCCATAATAATATAAACTTATCTAAGGGTAGTTTGGAAGGAGTGGGGTTGTTTGTGTGTGTGTGTGTGTGTGTGTGGTTTTGTCCATTTATTATATTGAGATATTGCAGATACGTGTAGCTCTAATGGGCCAGATATCTTCAGATCCATATACAGGCTGGTTATCGTCCATATCGACCTTAACAATGTCAGATACATGCCCCATTCTAAAACCCCTGTTTTAGTAAATGTCTCTTTGTGTTCATGCTCGGTTTCATCAAAATTATGTAACATTTTGGAAAAAATATACAGCATAAAATTCCAGCGCTACAAGCAAATATAGCGAAAATCTCAACGATGACTGAGTTTTTGCCTGTAAAGCTCAAATAAGCCGAGATAAAAGAGATCCAGACGTTACAGAAGATCAGCATGCTGAAGATGATGTACTTGGCTTCATTAAAACTGTCCGGTAATTTTCTGGCCAGGAAACCGACAACAAAACTCACAGCAGCCAGGAAGCCCATGTACCCCAGAACTGTGTAAAAAGCAACTACTGACCCCTCATTACACTGAATAACGATCTTTCCAGGGTAGGAGTGAGTGTTCATTTCGTAGAATGGAGGAGTAATGGACAACCAGCAGATGCTAATTACAACCTGAATAAATGAACAGATAAACACCACACAGTTTGGTATTTTGATTCCCAACCATTTCATCCAAGTGCTGCCTGGTTTGGTGGCTTTGAAAGAGATGCAGACCATGATGGTCTTGGCCAACAGAGAAGACACAGCTACTGAGAAGAGGATCCCAAAAGCAGTTTGTCGCAGCATGCAGGTTACATCCTCAGGACGACCGAGGAACAGAAACACACAGAGGAAGCTCAGGATGAGGCAGACCAGGAGCAGGAAGCTGAGGTTCTGATTATTAGCTCTGACAATGGGGGTGTCCTGGTATAAAATAAATATCCCCAAAATAACGGAGGTTACAACAGACATGAAAACGCATATAGAGCCAAATACTGATGCAACTGAATCCTCTTCGTAGGACAAGAATTCAATGGGTTTTGGAACGCATTTATCCTTCTTCTCATTTGGACATTGGTCTTCAGGACATTTCTGGCAAGATTCTCCATCTATAAGATATATCAAAATTATACTAAAACATCAGACAGTTTTGGACTGGAGTAATGCCATAAATAATTAGACTTGTGCATTCGTCTTCGGGCGAACATGAAAACGAGCACGAAGAGGCCGTTTTTTTGTTCGTTCCGAAGGAACGTAGAACAGAATACAGTGCCGGCAAACCGTAGGCGAAGACGAAGACTCACAATCACGAAGATTCGAAGATTCTTCGTGATCGTCTTCGTTTTTGCCGCGCAACCGCCAAAATTTCAAACAGGAGTGAGCTGATCCTCGTCTGTCCAATCAGCTCACTCTTGTGACGTAACGCTAAGGGTCTCGTCCAATGCCTGTGCTGCTGTTTTTTGAATTCTGAAGGCGCCTTTATAAGACCAGAGCTTGCCTGAGAGATCCATTCATTTTTCGCTGTGACTGCTTTGGCAACACTGCTGTGCTGCATCCGAGCGTTACAGAGAGAGATTGTTCTGTTCTGTGTGAGACTGGTAAGCCTTAGCCTGCCATTTCTCACTGTGTACTTCATCCTCACTTCAGTGCTACTTAATTAATATATTTAATAATAATAATTTGATTAATTTAATTTTTTTAAAATTAATTTGTCATCAACTTTAGTGTAAGTGCTGTTGAGTTGACAGTGCACCCAGTGCCTCAGTGGCACTGGGGTGCCCTTGCCCTGGGCTGGCACTAGTGCCTATTGCCTGTCCTGCTTAAATAAATTAAATAGAATTTATAAATTACAATTTAATAGAATCTATAATTTAATAGTTCATTATAATATTATATATATATATATATTTGTCAGTCATATATATATATACTATAGTATACTAGTGTAGAGTGTACTGTAGACATTCATCTACTAGTGTCTAATTTAAAATCAGTAATATTAATTAATATAATTAATAATTGAATTCATTATAAAATTATATATATATTTGTCAGTTATAGTTAGTAATAGTATACTAGTGTAGAGTGTACTGTAGACATTCAGAACATCTACTAGTGTCTAATCTAAAATCAGTAATATCAATAATTCTCTAATTCTTTCTTATCTTAATAGTTAATTAAATTAGCTATAAATAAAAGTAATAATATTAATTAATTACTACTAGCGTATAGTTCAGCTAATCTTATTAGTACTGGTGCTG
Organism: Spea hammondii; assembly: GCA_029215755.1. NCBI lineage: Eukaryota > Metazoa > Chordata > Amphibia > Anura > Pelobatidae > Spea > Spea hammondii. The sequence continues at coordinate 2,584,726 of JARDYJ010000001.1, forward strand.
CAGCTCTATAGTTTGTGCTTTGTTTTAGCAACAGTAAGAGACCAAGTCAATTTTTCTTAATTAATCTTTCATTTTATTTCATTTGTTTTGCTCACCTCAGTCCATCAGTGAAGTGAACTTGTTGGGCTAGTGAGTGCAGCCGCATAAGTGCTGTGTTTTTTTTTGATCAGCAAGCAGTGACGTTAACTGTTTTGCAAAGATTTTCTCATTTATTTTACATTTTATTTCAATTTTATTAAAAGTACCCTTAGTGTTTTGCTCACCTCAGTCCATCAGTGAAGTGAACTTGTTGGGCTAGTGGGTGCAGCAAGCAGTGAAGATAACTGTTTTGCTGTGACATTTTATTTTATTTCTAATTCTTTTCAAGAAAAATTGACTGTGACGAGCTGTACTAAGCAAAGCTTCAAGCTACTAGCTGTAGTACTAAAATAATTCTAATCTTCTTTAATCTTAATCTATAATATATTATAAATAATAATATTCTAATTCATAATCTATAATATAAGTAATTCTAATTCTAAATTCTAATTCATAATCTATATTCTTCTATCTATAATACATAATATATAAGTAAATTAGTTCTAATCTATTAATATTATATAACTTAATATTAATTAATAAATCATATACTGAATCTGATTTAACCTCACTTTAGCTTAGTGGGTTTGAGAGCGTCTGCCTAGAGGTAGACTTATAGTAAGGAAATATAGCTTTAGGCTAGCATAGTGGTAGGCTAAGCTCTTAGGCCCGTGTAAATTCAAATTAAAAATAAAATACTGCTAGTTATTAAATAGTTAATCTTGAGTTAATAATTTCAATAACTTTAGGATTTTGGCAGATTGCACACAGCACAGTGCAGTAGTGCATAGTTTTACTTTTTAAGCAGTAGCACTGAAGAGAACTTCCTCTAATTTTTTTGTCTTTAATTCGTTTTTCCTTTTTTTTATTTTTATTTTTTTATTTTTTTTTTTATAGTTTTTTAAACACTACACTACACTACACTACACTACACTACACACACAACACAAAATTTGAAATGGATCCTCCTTTTGGGACTAAGGAGGGACAAGCTCCATCTACCACCACCACCACCACCACCAGCACCACCACCAGCACCACCACCAGCTCTAAGATGCAGCCTTTGCGTCAGTCTAGTCGGCCAAGTAGGCCAAGCTCTCGCTTATCATTTGGGGAAGCATTGCTTGAAGGATCATCAAGTAAAGGAAAGGCACCAAAAGCAGGCAGTAGTAGTGCGGCTAGGCCCACAAGCTCTATGGTTTTTTACGGAAAGCCTAAAGCACCAGAAGCACGTTCAAAGTTAAAGGGTAGCACAAGTAGTACCAGCCCAGTGACTAAAAAGAAGTGCCTTTTGCCCCAAGCAGCATCTTCCCCATCCACCAGCAGCATGCAAGGTACCAAGCAGAGCCAAATTAGCAGCAAGACTCAGAGGGGTCCCAAACCAAAGCGATCTCATTCCTTTGTAGGGAAAACCACCACCACCACCACCCCCGCCTCTACCACCACTAGTGCTGCGCCTACTGTTCCCACTGGTACCGCCACGCCATGTCCTCCTAGTACCTCTAGCAAGCCACCAAGTCCTTACAAAATTTTTGTAAAGACAGTTAGAGAGAGGGCTACACATAGTGGAACTCCACCTAGCGAGGTAGCAGAGGAGCCTGAGACTGAGAGGCCAAGTGCAGAGTCTATTCTTCCTGCTCGCACTACTACTAGTCACGAGTCTCACGACGATATCAGTCTTAGCTCCAGCCTAGCAGGAATTCCATTCGATCTGGCTAATGAAGAGCTAGACTATGAGCCAGAGGAAGTAGAGGAGATGAGTGGTCAGGAATCAGATTCCTCAGGGAGCAGTGTCCAAATGACTAGTGCACAATTTTCCCCTGAGCCTCCACCTTCTCCGCTACGATCATCACCATCACCACCACCAGCAGCAGCAGCAAAACCTAGCAAATCTAAAGCAATTAGCAGTCCCACTATGGCCAGTACTGTTACCACCAGTCCCACCACCACTAGTTCTGCCTCTGTTCATCCACCCCGAGCAGTAAGAGCAGCACCCAAGGCACACTCCAAGGCTATGCGCGCCCCAATTTGGGAGCACTTTGAAAATGTTGAAGAAGGGCGCTATGGAAAGTGCAAACATTGTGGGAAGCTAATAAGCAGAGGGAAAGTGTCTGGCCATTTTACCAGTGCTAGCATGAAGCATCACCTCAGCACTCAACACAACGCTGTGCTATTGGGGAAAGATGCAGAGGTAAAACTTAGTGCAGGCAGCATAGCTGGTGGCCGTGGAAAAACCCCAACAGCTTCTTCTTCTGAGCCAATAGCAGCAGCAGCAGCAGCAGCAACTAGTGCTGGCAGCCAGAGACCAAGGCAGGTTGGAGCACTGCATGCCCAGCCCACCCTGGAAGAATTTGGGGCATTCCACTCCAAGAGAACGATGCCCAAACAGCAGGCCAATAAAGTAACGCGACTTATTGGTCAGTTCATTGCTGTTGGAGGGGCATCCTTCTCCATGATTGAAGGGGAGCCTTTCAAACAATTGATGGCGGCTGTGGCTCCACAATACACAGTTCCGTCACGTTCCACTTTCAGCAGGAACATTGTCCCCTCGCTGTATCGGTCCTGTGTTGCAGCAGTGAAAGAGGAGCTTTCCAAGGCTGCTGGTCAGTGTGTTCATTTCACTACAGATTTGTGGAGTGCACCTAGCGCCCAGCATGCCTTTCTTTCTTTGACAGCACACTGGTGGCAGCCCGGTGTGTCTAAGGAAGTTGCTGCAGCAGGCTACCGATCATTCCTTCTCCATGCAGAAGTGATGGATGAAAAGCACACTTCCCAAAATATTCTGCATGCGATTAGGAAAATGTTTAGCCTTTGGGTGGGAGCAGAGGCGGGCACCAATGTTGAAGTTGGTTTTGTGGTAACTGACGGAGGTGCCAATATGGTGAAAGCGCTGCGAGATGGTCATATTGTTGGTGTGCGCTGTGCAGCCCACATCATCCATCTTGTAGTGAAGGCAGCAATGTCAGAAGGAACTAATGTGGCAGCAGTAGTTCTGTCCCGCTGCAGAAAGATCGCTGGGCACTTTCACCATAGTGTTAAGGCTAGCCAACTTTTGAGGGAAGAGCAAGAGAGGTCAGGTCTTCCCGTACACTGCCTACGTCAGGATGTCAGTACACGGTGGAACTCCACGTTAGACATGCTAGAGAGGATTTTGGAGCAGCAGAGGGCAATCCATAATCTTGCCTCAGAGCACAATATTGGGATTACCTCTCCATTGAATAGGGAGGATTGGACAGTGATCGCCCAGCTAGTGGCAGTCCTTAAACCATTCAGGGATGCCACAGAAAATTTAAGCTCAAACACTGCCAGTCTGGCCCAGGTAATCCCAGTGTTCTCCCATCTAGGCAGCAAGATGGATGTGTTCCTTGGAAACCGTGAGGCTGTTCAAGGTGGCACTCTACATCCTGACGTAGCAGCCATAGTCAGGAAGCTGAAGGATCTGCTAAAAGTACACCTTCGCAAGCGAATGGAAGAGAGTCCCGAAATGATGCTAGCGTGCCTTTGTGATCCAAGAATTAAGGGAAAGCTAGCTTTGAAATTCAATGTTCTCAGTAGCTACCGGGAGCAATTGGTCAACAAGGTGCGTGACTGGCAGCGTAAAATGGGAATGCTGTCCGAGGAGGGTGAGGTGCAGGAGGAGGAAGAGATGATGTGGTCTGCTACCCCTAGCAGCAGCATCAGCAGCAGTGCCACAAGCAGCACAACACAGCTGAGTGGAGCAGCTGCGTTTTGGGAAGAGGCACTTGGCAGTATAGTTGGACCATCTGACAGAGCTAGCAGCAGAAAGGAGAGTAGTGCTGCTGAAATGGTCAAACTTTACCTCTGTGAAGTTCCTTCTGCTCCTAATGTTGATCCTCTTAGCTACTGGGATGAAAAGAAGAGTGTGTGGCCTGCACTCTCATGGGTTGCGCAGCAGCTTCTATCATGTCCGCCAACCACTGTTCAAAGTGAGCGCGTGTTTTCTATGACTGGAAACATACTGAGTCCACAGCGCTCACGCATGGCACCTCATCTGATGGAGCAGATTGCCTTTCTTAAATTCAATCTGCCCAAATTGGGTTACCCAGCTCTTAGCTTGGAAAGTTAAATTTTTTCTCTCTAATGTTTAAGGTAGTTTCTCCCCCTGGTTGCACTTGCTGCGGTGTGGCAATGCCTGCTACCTCCGCTGGTGTAGCCAATTTACGCTAGGGCCTAGTGTCTGAGCTCTGTAAGTCCGCTCCCAAACGCCTAGGACTGACAGTCTTTGGATGCTTTGCCCTGGGGTGAAACAGGTGAGTGGGTCGTCAATTGCCCACTCATTCACCTTTTTCCGTTTCCAACGCTGCTGCTGGTGGTGGTGCCAGTATCTTTTGCCAGTTCGCTTCCTGGCTGAAATCATGCCTCAGATGTCCCTAATGGAAAGGGTAGTTTCTCCCCCCTGGTTGCACTTGCTGCGGTGTGGCAACGCCTGCTACCTCCGCCGGTGTAGCTAGCTTATGCTAGGGCCTTGTGTCTGAGTTCTGTAGGTCTGCTCCCAAACGCCAAGGACTGACAGTGCTTGGATGCTTTGCCCTGGGGTGAAACAGGTGAGCGGGTCGTCAATTGCCCACTCATTCGCCTTTCCCAATTCTGCTGCTGCTGGTGGTGGTGCCAGTGTCTCTCTTCAATGCCAGTTCGCTTCCTGGCTAGTGTCATGCCTCGAATGTCCCTGATGGTAAGGGTAGTTTCTCCCCCCTGGTTGCACTTGTTGCGGTGTGGCAACGCCTGCTACCTCCGCCGGTGTAGCCAGCTTACGCTAGGGCCTTGTGTCTGAGTTCTGGAAGTCCGCTCCCAAACGCCAAGGACTGACAGTTTTTGGATGCTTTGCCCTGGGGTGAAACAGGTGAGCGGGTCGTCAATTGCCCACTCATTCGCCTTTTCCAATGCTGCTGCTGCTGCTGCTGGTGGTGGTGCCAGTGTCTCTTCTCTGCCAGTTCGCTTCCTGGCTAGTGTCATGCCTCAAATGTCCCTTATGGTAAGGGCAGTTTCTCCCCCCTGGTTGCACTTGCTGCGGTGTGGCAACGCCTGCTACCTCCGCCAATGTAGCCAGCTTACGCTAGGGCCTTGTGTCTGAGCTCTGGAAGTCCGCTCCCAAACGCCAAGGACTGACAGTGTTTGGATGCTTTGCTCTGGGGTGAAACAGGTGAGTGGGTCGCCAATTGCCCACTCATTCGCCTTTCCCAATTCTGCTGCTGCTGCTGCTGGTGGTGGTGCCAGTGTCTCTTCGATGCCAGTTCGCTTCCTGGCTAGTGTCATGAATCAAATGTCCCTAATGGTAAGGGCAGTTTCTCCCCCCTGGCTGCCTCTGTCTGCGGTGTGGCAACGCCTGCTACCTCCGCCGGAGTGGCCAGCTTACGCTAGGGCCTTGTGTCTGAGCTCTGGAAGTCTGCTGCCAAACGTTTAAGACTGACAGTGTTTGGGTGCTTTGCCCTGGGGTGAAACAGGTGAGTGGGTCGCCAATTGCCCACTCATTCGCCTTTCCCATTTTTCAATGCTGCTGCTGGTGGTGGTGGTGGTGCCAGCATCTCTTCTCTGCCAGTTCGCTTCCTGGCTAGAGTCATGCCCAAAATGTCCCTAGTGGTAAGGGCAGTTTCTCCCCTCTGGCTGCGTCTGTTTGCGGTGTGGCAACGCCTGCTACCTCCGCCGGAGTGGCCAGCTTACGCTAGGGCCTTGTGTCTGAGCTCTGGAAGTCTGCTGCCAAACGTCTAAGACTGACAGTGTTTGGGTGCTTTGCCCTGGGGTGAAACAGGTGAGCGGGTCGCCAATTGCCCTCTCATTCGCCTTTCCAATTTTTCAATGCTGCTGGTGGTGGTGGTGGTGGTGGTGGTGGTGGTGCCAGCATCTCTTCTCTGCCAGTTCGCTTCCTGGCTAGAGTCATGCCCAAAATGTCCCTAATTGTAAGGGCAGTTTCTCCTCCCTGGCTGCCTCTGTCTGCGGTGTGGCAACGCCTGCTACCTCCGCCGGAGTGGCCAGCTTACGCTAGGGCCTTGTGTCTGAGCTCTGGAAGTCTGCTGCCAAACGTCTAAGACTGACAGTGTTTGGGTGCTTTGCCCTGGGGTGAAACAGGTGAGCGGGTCGCCAATTGCCCTCTCATTCGCCTTTCCAATTTTTCAATGCTGCTGGTGGTGGTGGTGGTGGTGGTGGTGGTGCCAGCATCTCTTCTCTGCCAGTTCGCTTCCTGGCTAGAGTCATGCCCAAAATGTCCCTAATTGTAAGGGCAGTTTCTCCCCCCTGGCTGCCTCTGTCTGCGGTGTGGCAACGCCTGCTACCTCCGCCGGAGTGGCCAGCTTACGCTAGGGCCTTGTGTCTGAGCTCTGGAAGTCTGCTGCCAAACGTCTAAGACTGACAGTGTTTGGGTGCTTTGCCCTGGGGTGAAACAGGTGAGTGGGTCGCCAATTGCCCACTCATTCGCCTTTTCAATGCTGCTGCTGGTGGTGGTGCCAGCATCTCTTCTCTGCCAGTTCGCTTCCTGGCTAGAGTCATGCCCAAAATGTCCCTAATGGTAAGGGCAGTTTCTCCCCCCTGGCTGCCTCTGTTTGCGGTGTGGCAACGCCTGCTACCTCCGCCGGAGTGGCCAGCTTACGCTAGGGCCTTGTGTCTGAGCTCTGGAAGTCTGCTGCCAAACGTCTAAGACTGACAGTGTTTGGGTGCTTTGCCCTGGGGTGAAACAGGTGAGTGGGTCGCCAATTGCCCACTCATTCGCCTTTTCAATGCTGCTGCTGGTGGTGGTGCCAGCATCTCTTCTCTGCCAGTTCGCTTCCTGGCTAGTGTCATGCCTCAAATGTCCCTAATTGTAAGGGCAGTTTCTCCCCCCTGGCTGCCTCTGTCTGCGGTGTGGCAACGCCTGCTACCTCCGCCGGAGTGGCCAGCTTACGCTAGGGCCTTGTGTCTGAGCTCTGGAAGTCTGCTGCCAAACGTCTAAGACTGACAGTGTTTGGGTGCTTTGCCCTGGGGTGAAACAGGTGAGCGGGTCGCCAATTGCCCTCTCATTCGCCTTTCCAATTTTTCAATGCTGCTGGTGGTGGTGGTGGTGGTGGTGGTGCCAGCATCTCTTCTCTGCCAGTTCGCTTCCTGGCTAGAGTCATGCCCAAAATGTCCCTAATTGTAAGGGCAGTTTCTCCCCCCTGGCTGCCTCTGTCTGCGGTGTGGCAACGCCTGCTACCTCCGCCGGAGTGGCCAGCTTACGCTAGGGCCTTGTGTCTGAGCTCTGGAAGTCTGCTGCCAAACGTCTAAGACTGACAGTGTTTGGGTGCTTTGCCCTGGGGTGAAACAGGTGAGTGGGTCGCCAATTGCCCACTCATTCGCCTTTTCAATGCTGCTGCTGGTGGTGGTGCCAGCATCTCTTCTCTGCCAGTTCGCTTCCTGGCTAGTGTCATGCCTCAAATGTCCCTAATTGTAAGGGCAGTTTCTCCCCCCTGGCTGCCTCTGTCTGCGGTGTGGCAACGCCTGCTACCTCCGCCGGAGTGGCCAGCTTACGCTAGGGCCTTGTGTCTGAGCTCTGGAAGTCTGCTGCCAAACGTCTAAGACTGACAGTGTTTGGGTGCTTTGCCCTGGGGTGAAACAGGTGAGCGGGTCGCCAATTGCCCTCTCATTCGCCTTTCCAATTTTTCAATGCTGCTGGTGGTGGTGGTGGTGGTGGTGGTGGTGCCAGCATCTCTTCTCTGCCAGTTCGCTTCCTGGCTAGAGTCATGCCCAAAATGTCCCTAATTGTAAGGGCAGTTTCTCCCCCCTGGCTGCCTCTGTCTGCGGTGTGGCAACGCCTGCTACCTCCGCCGGAGTGGCCAGCTTACGCTAGGGCCTTGTGTCTGAGCTCTGGAAGTCTGCTGCCAAACGTCTAAGACTGACAGTGTTTGGGTGCTTTGCCCTGGGGTGAAACAGGTGAGTGGGTCGCCAATTGCCCACTCATTCGCCTTTTCAATGCTGCTGCTGGTGGTGGTGCCAGCATCTCTTCTCTGCCAGTTCGCTTCCTGGCTAGTGTCATGCCTCAAATGTCCCTAATTGTAAGGGCAGTTTCTCCCCCCTGGCTGCCTCTGTCTGCGGTGTGGCAACGCCTGCTACCTCCGCCGGAGTGGCCAGCTTACGCTAGGGCCTTGTGTCTGAGCTCTGGAAGTCTGCTGCCAAACGTCTAAGACTGACAGTGTTTGGGTGCTTTGCCCTGGGGTGAAACAGGTGAGCGGGTCGCCAATTGCCCACTCATTTGCCTTTCCCATTTCCTTTTCCATTTCATTATTTTCCTTCTGATACACAACCAACCAAACATAACACACACAATAACACATATAACACATATAACACACAGTGACATCACACATAACACACATACACACACACTTACAATGCACAAAACACAAGGACCTTTTCCTTGTTATTTGCCCTGGCCTTCACTCACTAATAGCATTACATTAACACTATAACTCACACTTCACCCTATAACATTTTTCCATCCACATACCTGCCAACAGACCCAACTTTTTCAGGGACAGTCCTGCTTTTTTCCAGTCCTGTCCCATCTAATTTAGCTAAACTAGGTATGCAAAATGCAAATACACATAGGTAGTTATAGCTCGGTAGGTAACGCTACTATAAACATTTAATAAATATAATCAAGTACTAAATAATAAATCTAACTTTAAAATACATTTAAATAAACCCCTATTTTTTTTTAAAAAAAAACATTAAAATTAAATTATTATTATTTAGACATAATCCATCTTTAACCAAACCAGTGCACTGCTACTAATCTTAAACATAACCGTACATTAACCCTAAGCTATTTTTTAGTTCTTGTCCAACATTTTTCCATCAGCATACCTGCCAACACACCCAAGATTTTGGTGGACAGTCCTGCTATTTTCCAGTCCTGTCCAATAAGTAAGTTGGGTTGTTGCAAAGTATGCCATTGTAAATAGGTAGCAAATGTTAGGCATGTAAAGTGGTCCAAAATCAATTTAAAAATGTAAAATATTCCCTATTCTTTTATTAAACATCTATGGACAGTACACCTCGGTATGTGTGTGCAACTCTATTGGTCGTTTCGGCAGGGGGCTCGCCTGCCATCAACGAATGAAGTGCATTCTGCAGTTCTGCAATTCACTCGTTGATGCCAGACCAGCCCCCTGCCGAAACGACCAATAGAGCTGCACACACGTACCTTCACGGCAGCTGCTGCTGCTGTGATGTGTTATTAACCCCGTATTAACCCCTGCTAGGCAACCAGGAGGAAAACGAAGATTAAACGAGCACGAAGAATGTCCGCGAATATTCGCCCGAAGAGAAGACAGGAACGGGCGAATATTCGCGGAATACGAAGATTTTTTTTTCCCCGAAGACGAGCACGAAGACGAACACGAAGAGCCCCCTGGTGCCCAAGTCTATAAATAATGAGTCTGCTTCACCGTAACATCCTTCTGTAACATCCTCTCTTTGCAGATTTTGCAATTAGGAGGCTGAACCCACTTACATTCAGCTGTGACTGTTGGCTGCCTGGAACTGTCTGCTGTCAAGGGGAGGATTCCAGAGCCTGGCTTAACTTGCATTAGTGAATACTTGGGCCGGTCAGTCTGGGCCTAGCTAAAGAGAGCTCCAGTCGGGAGGCAGGCTTTTATTTTATGTTCTCTCATTTGGGGATATCTTTTTTGTTCCTTTGTAAATAAAATCAGCTGTTCATGAGTCTTATTGCCCTATGACTGTGTTTATGATCTGTTAAAGTGAGTTTAGTGACCCTCAGCTAACCGGTTAAACAGTGTTGCTGTCTAAATACATTTTCTTTACTGTAGGAAATATCTTTATTTTTAGGGTTGCAGAGATACTCTGTGCAGGTGGTGGGATCCAGTTAGTTGAGGGTCATAAATGGTGATTTGTCTTTCTTTGACAAAATTTGTTCCCCAGTGCCCATATTCACTCTCACACTCTCTAAATGTGTCCCTACCTTCTCTGCCGACCACTTCTGGTTCTGCATTTTCTGCTCTCTACTTCAGCCACATTTCGGCATACATAATACGGCTGGAACTTCTGCCAAAATTGGGGTGATCATCCAATCTGAGGAGAGGACGTCACAAAAAGCCATGTAATTTTCCCCTATTTAAAATGAGGGCAATATGGCAACACGCCTGGTGACATCCTCCCCTGATCCTCCTGAACTTCTTGAAAGCTTATCAATAGCCCTGAAATTCTGGTGCTTTGATTGCTGCTTTGCTTGCAGGTTTAATAATGTGATTTCTGACCTTTAATTAAGGAGACAAGGATACAGGTTCCAGGGAGTGCTGATCCCTGTCAATAAACTCTGACATGCAGAAAAAGCTGATATGCACCTGTTGTGTTGGAGATCTCTTCTTCCGAGCAGGGGACGCAGTCAAAGCAGCAGGTGTGCTTTCCTTTGTGCAAAACTTGTCTATAGTCAGGAGGACAATCTTCAGAACATCGAGAGCGAGGAATCTTAAAACCAAAAAAATCAGTATTGGAGGTAATATCATTGCCCATTGCTCAGTCCATGTTCCACCATATGATCCTCCCATAAGCACACCCTATGCTTCTGTTGCACATTCTCCTTCATCATCCTGCCTAATGCTCCTCCCTATATTCAGAATGCCTTCAGCCAATTAGGGGCCCCTTCGAGAGAACAGAGAGGTCAGGCCCCCTGCTTGGCTTTATCCTTATATTAGAATATAAACTAAAATTTGACACCCTTAATTTAAGCCTAAATTGTGAAAAACTATTATCCACACAATCAGTCTTACGCTCAGACTCATAGAGCATGGCAGTCTAAAAAAACAAAAGAGACTGCATGTGACTGTATAAATGTATGAGCAATTTCTCCTTCAAATGTATAATGTGCCTGAAAAGACACCAAGATTGTCTCCAAAGCTTGCAGACTGGGCTTATATATGCCATCTTTAAAAGGGGCCATTTTTAAGTATTCAAACTGTTCCAATGCTCTACTTATTAGAACTTTTATTAACTTTTGGCCAGGAGGGGCTGGATAAATACAGGCGGGACAGACACAATAGAGTAAAAAAACACACCCAGGCATATACAATGGAGCACAGAAGGAATGATTGCTCCACTGTTTGTCTTCCTGTCTCTCTATGTATTATGTATGTTTTAGAATATCTATAGGTTTATCCATTAACCTGACAGCCATGACAGTAGCGGTGAATACACCCCATACAGGCTGCAGAATATACAATCATACATGTACTCAGCATAACATGCCATGTATACTAGGCTTTCCTACTATTTTACATTTCATGAATGTAATAAACTCGGGGGAGGGGAGTTATATATTATTTGGAACAGTTCTTTCTCAGGGTAATAAGTCACATGTTTATAACTGACCTCCCTGGAGTGATGTTTCCATGTTATGAGGCTCTTATTAATGCCAAGTTGCTTCCCTTCTGGAGCCGATACATTGAAGATCCCCACATGTTCTTCTAAGATGCTATTGTTGGAATATACCACGTAATTATTAATGTGATAGACAGTCGCCATCTCTCCATTCTCATTAAAGTAGATTTCCTCCCCGGTGTAATCCATGAAATGAATTATTTTTAAAATTTTCTAAAAGAAAAGATTTTACCAGCTTGATGTCATTGAAATATTTATCACAAGATTATTACACAACCTTCACCCACTTTGGAGAGTGGTAGATAAATGGAGCAGCCGTGGTAGACCTCAACTGCCCCTACTATGCCACAATAAAGGGTGGAAGCAAGGCACAGGATGTGGCCCATTCCCCTCCAAAGGGAGCTGTAAGCCAACTATGTGGTATGTCCACTCCCGGTCAATTCTAGGAATGGGTTGGTGGGGGTTCTAGAGTGGGAATCAAGAACCTGCAAGCATATTGTGTTGAAAAATGGGGCCACAGAGGGGGTGTTACACTACAGGTCTTGAGCTGCAGCTTCTAATAAAGGTAAGTAGTTTTCCCTACAGTCTAAGAATGCATATTAATATGCTTAAAAAGCACTTCAATATGGATGCTTTGTTGAGGAAGCTGCCTGGGACTGTCCTTTTGCATCTATGTTGTTTTTAAAATTCCAACTAAAAAGGAGTCCCTAGAATATGCATTGTAAAGGACGTGAATGATTGTAATATGGAGATAATATAGCCCTCAAAGTGTCTTTTTTGTTGTATGTAACAATAATGAGTGGTGGCAGAATAACAATAAAGGACCATAAAGTGTATGAGCCTGCAAAGAAAAATATATCTAGCCACATCTACCTTCGGCATTTTGCCTAGAAACATAGAGACACATCATTTGACAGCAGATAAAAACTATTCATCCCATCCTCTTCCCATTTCCCATGCTGTAAAGATTCAGTCAGTTGTCGGTGTTGTTCTTAGACACCGTTGCCATATGTCTCTACCATATCTCTTTAATTCTCTCACTGTATTAGCTTCTAATACTTCATCTAGGAGGTTGTTCTACTGATCCACCACCCTCTAGTTATAAATGATGGCCTCTTGTTGTAACTTTTCTCCTCCTTTGAAATAAACTTCCCTCCTGTGCTTTGTTAAATCTACTTATGTATTTAAATGTCTCTCCCATCCTCTCTCTTCTCTCCCCAAGCTTCAAGTATTGCAATCCCTAAGTCTTTCCTGATTCTTTTATTTTGCAAACCATCCCCCATCAGTCTCCTCTAAATTCTCTCCAGAATGTCCACATTCTTCTAGAACATTCTCCAGAACTACCCCAATACTCTAGATGAGGTATGACTAGGGATCTGTAAAGTGGCAGAACCTCCTCCCTTTACCTGCTACTAATGCCAATGGATCTGAAGAAGTGACCTCTGAGATATTCAGAGCTTATGTGATTCTCCATTTTATCTATGTCAGGTCAATAAAAGTTATTCTCTATGATCATAGATATCTATGGGGGGTATTGGGCCATAAGAAGCTGGTTCTCTCTGGCAGAACCAAGAGGGCGCATTACATGCTTTGTGCAATATAGCCTAATAAAACTGTGTGGTGATTACAAAATGTAGATAAGCACAACTAATTGTTAGGATGAAAATGTAGGGAATTATGTAGAGTAAACTTAAAGATGCGAATGAATTGAAAATGAATTAGAGAAAAGAATGAACCGAGGTACAGGAGGGAAGTAGAGAGAGTTATTATTACTTCGAAACAGATTGTTCCTGCTTTGAAGTGTTTGTGGCCTTTCACCAATGTCCCAACTAACCTCTAAGTACATTGGGTTCTTCATGGCAGACAATGTGCTATCCTGTTTTTTCTATTGGTACAAACAATTCAAAGAACAGGCATTTTACTAAACATACCATGCTGCTCCTCAAAATAAAACAAATAAAGCATCAACAATCTTAATTTAAAGAACATATATACACCATGTGACCAAAAGTATGTGGACAATCCTTCTAAATATTAGGTTTTGGTGCTTCAGCCGAACCCATTGTCTACAGGTGTATAAAATCAAGCACAACCATTAGCAATAGAATGGGTCATACCAAAGATGTAAGGGACTTCAAATGTGGAACGGTCATAGGATGCCACCTTTTACCATAAATCAGTTTGTGAAATTACCACCCAGCTAGATCTGCCCCAGTCCACCGTAAGTGCCATTATTGTGGTGTTGTAGTACCTAGGAGTAACAACCACTCAGCCATGAAGCTGTAGACCACGCACACTCACAAAGCGGGTTAGAGACCACGCACACTCACAAAGACATGGTTTGTTGTTGAGGAACTTAAGTGGCCTTCACAGAACCCTGACCTTAACCCCAGGAATTAATCTTTGGAATTAATTGGAACGCTGATTGAGAGGACTCTTGTCCATCATCAGTGCCTGACTTTACAAATGTTTTGGCTGAATGGGCACAAATTCCCACAAAGCCTTCCCCTGAATAGTGGAGACTGCTATAGCCAGGGGGTTCAACTCCATATTAATTCCCTTGGTTTTGAAATGCGCTGTCCAACAAGTTCATATAGATGTAATGGTCAGGTGTCCATATCATTTTGGTCACATAGTATACTTTTGCTTAAAATAATTTACCCCATAGTTAGGTTTATGTGATGTTTCAGATGTTTCTGCTTTCTTTGAAAAGTATTGTTGCATTAAATGCAGAGGCAGAGCCATAGCATAGACTGATATATACACATGGTATGTGATCCGAAATCGAACGGTGTCATAAAACTGTCTGCCAAGCCTGGTGATTCCATCCGTCCTGCTGCAGTTTGAAAATGATGACTTTGTAATTCTTCCAATGAATTTGTTCCAAACAGAGTCTGAAGTTAAACATTTGAAATATAATAAATTAATATCTTCCAATAGAAGGTCATTGGGTCGATTTGATGGGCTGACATTCTCTAGAAAAATCTGAAGTTTAGTGAGGCATACGATATGGCGTGAAAATGCCAAACCTCCATCAAAAGGAAATCTGTGTCCTTCTTCCATAAGTAAGACAATATTCCAACTTGCGGAGATAATGTAAGTCTTGTTTTTAAAGTCACCACTTTCTCTCCTAATCAAATATAAAAATTCCCCAGAAACTATCCCGGTGAGTATAATTATCTGTGAGGTTGAACTCTTAAGGATAACTTTATGTCTGTTTATCACTTGTACCTTTTTATATTTATCTAATGGAGGCATCTTTAGTGTGAACTCAAAGCATATACCATGGATTTCACCCATATTCTTCTGTTCCCGAGTCTGTCTCTCTCCGTCATCGTCATCTGAAGCGAGGATACCCACCCAGTTCCACTCAAAATGTTTGAGAAGTTTTACAATGGCGTTAAACTGGACCCGGTCACTCGGAAGGGTTTGGAAAAAAAATGGGTAGAGTTCTTTGCTTGTAAGAAGATGATCTGTCGCTCCGTAGCTGATCTAAAAACAAATCAATTTAGACAAAAGTGAGTAGACAATGTGATGAAGCAGCAAGAGAAGCCAGTGAGATGCTTTCATAATAATGATGCATTGTAAATCATTGGTGAGATCTCCTTTAGAACCCAGACTCCAGTTCTAGACAGAGGTTATGTTGAGAGCTCCCAGTAGAACTTTTCCATTTTCTTTTTGTTTTCAAATAACTAAATCTTTTCAGTCGTGGATTGTTGGTTGGTGAATTAATTGCCTCCAGTTAATCTATCAACAGAATCCAATTTCGTCGTGCAGCATTAGAGATTCAAGAAACAAAATCACCAAAAAAAAAGAACTGATGAACAAAATCAGTGACAAAATTAATTGATGAAATGAAATCACCAAGTGAGATTCGCCAGACTGATTGACATGATGCTTAATAATCCCAAGATGAAGAAAAGTTAAAAAGCCAATGAGTTCCCTAAACTTGCCCAATACCTGTCATACGTTCAATGACTCGTCGGTCCCAGTGTCTTTACATTTGGAAAGTGTTCAATATCCATAATAGCTATCCAGTAAACCATTTGTTTAAGCTTAGCAAAGTGGTTCTTGAATCATGTGTATCCTCAGTCCTGGAATTAATTTGTTTAATGTGAGTCTTTGTCCTCCCCCCCCCCCGTCTCCAAAAACATGCAATGCACAATACATGAAGGAATGGTCATCAATTTGTCAAGCAGTAGTTTATAGCTCAATGGTGTAAGGAGGGCGTTTGACACTGGGTTTGGCGTAAATTATAATGGAATGATCTCACCTCTGGCTCCAGATCTAATAGAGGTTTGGGAAGTTGGTGGAATGCAATAATGTAGACAGAGATAATTGTGACCATGAGCCAGATACAAAAAACCCCACAGTCCTTCCCTGACTTGATAAAAGATTGTGCGAATAGACTTTGAGCTCAGAAATAATGCCAAGGGAGATGAAAAGTAGACTTGGGCACCAGGGGGCTCGTCGTCTTCGTGCTCGTCTTCGGCAAAAAAAAAATCTTCGTATTCCGCGAATATTCCCCCGTTCCTGTCTTCTCTTCGGGCAAATATTGGTGGACATTGCTTGTGTTCGTTTTTTCTTCGATTTTTTCCGGTTGAGGCGTTAATACGGGGTTAACGCGTACCGCAGCAGCCCGGAGTTTATGTCCGTATGAGCAACTCTATTGGTCACCAGCAGGGGGCCTCCTGCTGGCGACCAATGAGCACACTACCATACATAGCTAATATATTCTCGGGCAGAATATTATGCTACTCAATGTAAAACCAACAGAGGGCAGCATTCTGTCCGATGATATATTAGCCATATGTGGTGGTGTGTTCATTTTCATTTATTAATTAGTTAAATAAAATATATTCCCATGATCTGCTGGTCTCCCCGCTGCAAGAGTTAAATGTCCGCACTCGCGGACATTAATTCTGTCAAACTTGCAAACTCTTTGTTTCTATTTATTTTGGGGGGGTTTTGCATTAAACTGTTAGACGAAAGGATCACGGGAATATATTTTATTTGAATAAATACATAGTAACATAGTTCATAAGGTTGAAAAAAGACCAAAGTCCATCAAGTTCAACCTATATACATATTGTGTCCCTACTGTGTTGATCCAGAGGAAGGCAAAAAAACCCTTATGAAGCAGATGCCAATTGCCCCATACCAGGGGGAAAATTCCTTCCCGACTCCAAATATGGCAATCAGAATAAATCCCTGGATCAACGTTCTGTCCCTATTAATCCAATATCCATAACTTGTAATATTATTGCTTTCAAGAAACACGTCCAGGCTCCTTTTAAACTCTTTTATTGAGTTTACCATTACCACTTCCTCTGGCAGAGAGTTCCATAATCTCACCGCTCTTACTGTAAAGAACCCCCATCTGTGCTGGTGCAAAAAACCTTCTTTCCTCCAGCCATAGAGGATGTCCCCTTGTTATAGATACAGTCCTGGGTATAAATAGGTCCTGGGAGTGATCTCTGTACTGCCCCCTTATATATTTATACATAGTTATTAAGTCCCCCCTAAGCCGTCTTTTTTCCAAACTAAATAACCCTAATTCTGATAATCTTTCTGGGTACTGTAGTCCTCCCATTCCCCTTATTACTCTGGTTGCCCGTCTTTGAACCCTCTCCAGCTCCACTATATCTTTCTTGTACACTGGTGCCCAGTACTGTACACAGTATTCCATGTGTGGTCTGACTAGTGACTTGTACAGTGGTAGAATTATTTCCTTGTCGTGGGAATCTATGCCCCTTTTGATGCACCCCATGATTTTATTTGCCTTAGCAGCAGCTGCCTGACACTGGTCGCTACAGGTAAATTTACTGTTAACTAAGACTCCTAAGTCCTTTTCCATGTCAGTCGTCCCCAGTGTTTTCCCATTTAATACATATTCCCAGCCTGGATTTTTCTTTCCCATGTGCATAACCTTACATTTATCTGTGTTGAACCTCATCTGCCACATCCTAGCCCAAGCCTCCAACCTATGCAGATCCATTTGTAATCGTGCACTGTCCTCAATTGTGTTAACCACGTTACAGAGCTTAGTATCGTCTGCAAAGATTGATACTTTACTATACAATCCCTCTACAAGGTCATTAATAAATATATTAAAAAGAATAGGACCCAAAACTGACCCCTGTGGTACCCCACTAGCAACAGTCACCCACTCAGAGTATGTACCATTAATAACCACCCTCTGTTTCCTATCCCTGAGCCAGTTACTTACCCCCATACACACATTCTCCCCCATCCCAAGCATTCTCATTTTATGTACCAGCCTTTTATGTGGCACCATATCAAATGCTTTGGAAAAATCAAGATATACGACATCCAGCGATTCACCCCGATCCGGTCCTGAGCTCACCTCCTCATAAAAGCTGATCAGGTTAGTTTGACAGGACCGATCCCTTGTAAACCCATGCTGATATGGAGTCATACACTTATTTTCATTGAGATACTCCAAAATAGCATCTCTTAGGAAACCCTCAAACAGTTTACATACAACAGAGGTTAAACTAACCGGCCTATAATTCCCGGGGTCACTATTTGTCCCCTTTTTGAATATTGGCACAACATTTGCTATGCGCCAGTCCTGGGGAACAGACCCTGTCACTATAGAGTCCTTGAATATTAGAAATAGGGGTCTATCTATTACATTACTTAACTCCCTTAGAACGCGGGGTGAATGCCATCTGGACCTGGTGATTTGTCTATTTTGATTTGTTTTAGGCGGCACTGCACTTCTTCCTGGGTTAGACAGGCGACATGTACTGGGGCATTTATCTCATCCTGCTGTATATTACCTGGCATTTCATTTTCCTCTGTGAATACAGCAGAGAAGAATATATTTAATAGATTCGCTTTTTCCTGACCCCGTCTATAACTTCTCCCTCATTACTTTTTAAGGGGCCAACGCTTTCATTTTTAACCTTTTTACTATTTATATAGTTAAAGAACATTTTGGGGTTCGTTTTACTCTCTTTGGCAATGAGTCTTTCTGTCTCCACTTTTGCGGCTTTTATCTGATTTTTACATATTTTATTTTTTTGCCGATAGCTTTTTAGTGCTTCCTCACTGCCTTCCTGTTTTAGTAGCTTAAATGCCTTTTTTTGCCATTTATTGTCCCCTTTACATTTTTATTTATCCACATTGGTTTTCTCTTGTTCCTGACTCTTTTATTCCCATACGGTATGTACCTTTCACAGTGAGAATTTAAGATATTTTTAAAAATCTCCCATTTAGTGTCTGTACTTAGTGTCTGTTTTTGAGGACATTTTCCCAATTTACAGTGTTAAGGGCTTCTCTTAGTTGATCAAACTTTGCCCTCCTAAAGTTCATGGTTCTTGTGGCTCCTCTAAGAGTTCCCTTATTGAAGGACAAGTTATAATGTATTATATTGTGATCACTATTTCCTAGATGCCCCCTGACCTGCACATTAGTTACTCTGTCAGGTCTGTTGGTTAATATTAAGTCCAGTAGGGTGCCCCCTCTGGTCGGGTCCTGTACCATTTGGGACAGATAATTATCCTTACTTATAGTCAGAAACCGGTTTCCTTTATGAGATTCACGGGTCTCGGTTTCCCAGTTTATGTCTGGATAGTTAAAGTCCCCCATAATAACCACCTCATTGTGATTAGCTGCCTTGTTTATTTGCTTTAATAATTGATCTTCTGCTGCTTCCATTATATTTGGTGGCTTATAGCAAACCCCGATCAGTATTTTATTATTTTTCTTTCCATATATTTCTACCCATAATGACTCCACATTATCATTTCCCTCACACATATTCTCCCGCAGTGTGGCCTTTAGGCTGGACTTTACATAAAGGCAAACTCCTCCCCCTTTTCGTTTTTTTCGATCCTTCCTGAATAGACTATACCCCTGTATGTTAACCGCCCAGTCATAGCTATCATCCAACCATGTCTCTGTTATACCCACAATGTCATAATTTTCTTCAGACATTATTAACTCCAGTTCGTCAGTTTTATTGGTCAGACTTCTGGCATTAGTTAGCATACAATTTAGAGGTGTATGGTTTTTTTCTCCTATGAAGCCTATCCCTATTAACTATTCTAACCCCTCCCTCCGCTCCACCCCCAGGTACATTTATAAGCTCCAGCTCTCTATCTACACTATCTTCCCCTTCTATATTGTAGTTTCCCTCCCCCCTTTCCCTAGTTTAAACACTCCTCCACCCTTCTGGCCATCTTCTCCCCGAGCACAGCTGCACCCTCCCCATTGAGGTGCAGCCCGTCCCTACCATAGAGCCTGTATCCGACAGAGAAGTCGGCCCAGTTCTCCATGAACCCAAACCCCTCCTTCCTACACCAGCTTCTGAGCCACTTGTTTAGCTCTTATTCATAAGAATTGTGGCATGATCACTGCAGGTGATGTTTTTGATCTGGGTGTCTCTAAGTAAGTCTAGGTGGTGATGGTCTATTCTGAAGTATTTATTATGTAGGTGGGGGAAAAAGGAGTAGTCCTTTGTGTTAGGGTGTTGTAGCCTCCAGGCATCTTCTAACCGGGCTTTTTGCAATAATGTTTTGATTTTCCGTAGTTTGGAGTAGGGGATATGGGAACGCCCATCAGGACAGTCAATACGGGGGTCAAAGGTAAGATTAAAGTCTGTCCCAGCAAAGTGATCCACTCAGCAAACACAGAGAGGGATAAGATAACTTTATAGAGAAATTGCTGCTGGTTTCTATTTGGGGAATAGACGGTGGCAAAATTGAATTTGTGATGGCCGAAGAGGCCTTTTATAAATAGTGCTCTCCCATTCGAATCCGCTCATGTGTGAGACATGGAAAACGGGGTAGTTCTAGGGAAACAAATGGCTACTGCTTTTGATTTAGCAATATTTGCGTTCCTATAAAAACCTTGAAGAAAGTGCCAATATTAGGATGCCTAGCCATTTTAAAGTGTGTTTCCTGAATAGAAGCCACATTTGCTTTCAAGTGTTTAAGGTCCAGCGGCAACCTCACCTTTTTTTGGGTATGTTCAAACCTCTGGCAATCCAGAAAATAACAAAATGGACCAAGGGCATGGCAACATGAGATCTTTCCAGGAGGGACCCGGATGGAGCAGCGTGGGGAGTGTCGTGGTCAACCACACCTAACCAAAGAAAGTCAGCAGTACCAGGACCTCTGGGCCGGCACAGAACTAGAAGTTCACTTAGTATACAGCGGATATGGGCAATCCATGGAAAGTTATGCAAAAGTAATGTTAGGTAAGAGTAAATGATAAGGCCATAGGCATCGCTACAGATTATTCCTTGTTCACCTTTTTCCCCCTTACTAAATTTGGAACCCCCATCTAAATGTATGGGCACACTGGGCATTTGCCCAAGTGGCCTGTGTTCCGGGGGACCTGTGGTGAATCACATTGCTGCCAGTTATATGATTCACTACAAAGCCCCTAAAACAGTAGCGTATCTATAGGGGAAGGGCGGAGGGGAGGCTGCCTCCCCTGGGCCTCACAGAGGAAGGAGCAAAATTGTGATGTCCCCAACCAGCCCTGCTCGGTGGGTGCCCAATGAGCAGGGCTGGTTGGGGACATCACAATCTCCCTCCAATTGGCCCAGCATTAGAGAGCGCAAGGTCTGGCACTTCAGACCTCAGCTTCTTTGCTCCCTAATCACTACCTGTCAGCAATTGATGCCAAACATCGGGAAATGACACCATCCACGCGCTCTACATCAGTAGCCTGGCGCATATTGACAGCCTGGACTCCCCCTGACAGCAGAAGCCAGCATCTCCGGCTTTCTGCTATACGATCTGATGTAACAGCTTCCGGCGTGAAAGCCGGAAAACTGTAACATTTTTTAATGCCGATCGCCTGACGTCACCCGGAAGGTCATCGGAGGACAGGGTCTGCAGGGTCTGGATATTCTGTCCTCCGACGAGGCACAGACGCTGCGATATCTATGCAACTCTGTGGGGAATTGGTGCAGGGGATCGCGGGGAGGAGAGTGAGAAACCCTGTTTTTCTGTGTTTCTGAAGTTGTGCTGTCCGTGTATTGCCCTGGGCTGCATTGCAGTACTACCTATCGTCTTTCTGATTTTACTAATGACTCTAACAACGTATATATGAAAACAGGCATTAACCTGTTTATCATTTTTTTTATTATTATTAATAAAATTATAAAAACAAAAAAAATGTCCTTAAGCAGGGGGAGCCAGCCATGCATTCCGGGTCTGGGCCACCCCAATGGGTGGCATTAGTCTAATATGCTAATGGTGGGGCCTCCTCTGTAATTGAGCAAAAACAGTCATGCCTCCCCCAAATAGGTCCCTTCTCCTGGGGCACACTATTTCCATTCTCAGTCCTCAGAGATAAGACTCTCAGGTTTGTTTTCTTGTTTCAGGTTATTCAAAGCATGCCCAGATGTAGGTCCCTGGCTCGCTGCACCCACTGGGATATTAGCCACACCACACATAAAGTTTAGGAGAGGTCGCAATGCATGGAGTTGGAATTGTACACCGCTTTTACTGTATTGTTGAGCTTTTTGTTACGTGAAGTTGTACTGTATGTACGTTGCCATATGCTGTGTCACGGTACTGCTTATTGTCTTTTTGACTCTGCAAATGGTTGTATCAATATATTGTTTATTAAAAAGAAATATTCAATAAAAAATACATTTCTGTGATTGTAGTATGTTTTGTGCCAGTGAGGCCTGCCATGCATTTTGGATCGGAACTGATGTGATGGGTGGGACCGGTCTGATTTGCTAATACTGAGATCTTCTCTGTAATGGGGCAATTGAGCAAAAAATGGTAATGTTTTGCAATTTCATATAGGGGAGGCTATTTCAATGCTGTCTGTTCTTGGCTCTAAGAAGAGGATCTCCTGTTGTCTGGAATGAGCTGATTGTTACCAGCAGGGCCTCCTAGGGGATTGCTAGGTTCAGCTCTTCATCTAAGCCTTCTGGCTGGGCACCTGTGGTAATGCAGGCCTGTTAGACCTAATTGCTTTTCCCATGACTGAAGGAGCCTGCTATGATGTATTTTCCTGGCTGGGACAGTAAAGAGCTTTTGGGTCAGAAGGAGACCATTCCATGCAGCTTTCTAACCTGAATGAATGCCAGAGAGAGCTGGGGACCTGAGCCTACTGGGTGTAAAATAAGAAGTGTAAAAAGGGATTACAAACAAAAAGTATATCTGTGGCTGTTGTGTTCTTTGTGCATGGGTCGCTTGCACTGATGATTGTGACTAGTCTGATATGCTAATGGTGAGGTTTTTTCTGTAATGAGACCAGTGAGCAAAGGAATGGTGATGCCCCTCCTGAGTAGGTATTTTCCTAAAGAGCAGGCTATTTCAGCACGGTCTGTTACTGGTCTGAGATGAGGCTCCCATGTGCTTATCTCACCTTAATTTATTCAGGGTATGCCCAGAGACGGGTTCCTGGCTCACTGCCTCTTTGGGATTAATAACCATATCCTTTTGATAATCTGCATGAGAGACTAAAATGAACCTCTGTGGTTGTTGTATTATTTGTTCCTGGGAGAATGACTGTGTGTTATTGACAGGTACTGCCTGATATGCTAATTGGGAGGCTTTCATTATTTTTTTGTATTTAAGTTTATTATACAAACTGATTATGATAAAACAGACATCAACCTGTTTTAGCAGGAGTACATAAATCGGTATTATCGGTACAGGTAGACGATAAGCAGTACTGCGACGCAGCGCAGGGCAATACACGTTACAGTACGACTTCAGTTACGGAAAGCTCAGTAGAAGCAGTGTACAATTACATTTCCAGATGTGGCGCATATGGTTAGCACTTGGTGGAACATAACCTGGGGAAATGGGGGGGAGGGGGGGCCGAGGAGAATGGGGCTAGTCTTCAGCCTCTAGACTGTCCTTGAGAGAGTAGTCTCTCAGCAGGCTGTGGATAAGCCTGCGGCAGTCACGGACTGTGACCTGCTCCCTCCTCAGCACCAGGCGGTTCCTGGCAAACCATAGAGCGTCCTTTACACAGCACATGAGACGCCAAGCATCCTCAATGGCGCTCTCCGTGTGTGTTCCTGGAAAAAGTCCGTAAAGTACCGAATGGTAGGACAGGTACTTTCTTTCGATAGAGTCCTTGAGATCCAGCTCCAGGGCTCTGAACAAAGCCTGTGCAAACGGGCACTGCCAGAACAAGTGAAGAGAAGTCTCCTCCTCCACAATGCACTGTGGGCAGTGTCTATATCTGCACAGCCCCCTGGCATGCATAAATGTCCTTAGGGGGAGGCCTCCCTGAATGGCCATCCATGCAATGTCTTTATGCCTGTTGGTTAGCCTGCTCGACGACACGTTAGCCCAGACAGTATTGGCTGTGGCGTCGGGGAGCCCTGGGATGTTCTCCATAGTGTCTTTGGCTCTGATGAACTTGTGGATCACACGGGGTAACCACAAATCTGGTTTAACTCCCTCCAGTTGGTGCTCCCTTACAAATTTGCCCACGTCCGAGTAGAACCAGGGCATGGTCCAATTGTAAGGGACGGAGCTGTCCCACTTTTCCCACTTGAGCTGCCTCCACAGGGGCAGCAGGAAGAAGCGAGACATGGAGTTTCCAGCAGAGCCTTTCGCTACGTCTCTGAGAGTCCTGCGCACGCAGTTGCACACAAAGAAGGTCCTCAGCATGGTAGGGATGTCAGGCACTCCTTTGCCTCCCTTGCCGGGTTCCTTGTACATCACTGCGCGCTTTACTCTGTCCATTTTGGAGCCCCAGATGAAGTGGAAAACTGCTCGGTTGATGGCTCGGTGAATGGTGACCAGCAAGGGCCAGGCCTGAGCCACGTACTGCAGCACGGGAAGAATCTCGTTGCGCAGCACCAGCACTTTCCCTTCGATGGTGAGGTCTCTGAGGCTCCACAGCCCAAATTTCTGCTTTACTTTGTTGAGTCTCTCCTCCCAGCTTTTCAGGGCCGCGCCGTCTCTGCCGAACCAGACTCCCAGGATCTTTAGGAAGTCGGTTTTGACGGGAAACGGGATCGGCTCAGAAGTCAGGTCCCACTGCCCGAACAGCATGGTCTCCGACTTCCCGCAGTTGACCTTTGCGCCTGAAGCTCGGCTGAAGTCCTCGCACGTCTGGACGAGCGCTCTCACCGACCGGCGATCCGTGCAGAAGATGGTCACGTCGTCCATGTAGAGCGAGCACTTTATCTCCTTCTTGTCTCTGCCCGGCGCGGTGATCCCTCTGATCTCTGGATTCCGTCTGATGCACTCGGCGAAGAGCTCTATACAACAGACAAAAAGAAGAGGTGAGAGAGGGCAGCCTTGCCTGACCCCAGAGAAGGGGTCAGTCTTCCAGCCGTTCACCAGCACCGAGCTGCGGATATCAAGGTACATCAGGTTAGCGTAAGAGCAGAACATCTCCCCCAGCCCAAACCTCCGCAGTACCTGACCCATAAAACCATGAGACAGTCGATCAAATGCCTTCTCTTGGTCTAGGGTGACCAGAGCGGCACGGACGTTGCGGTCCTTGATGTAGTAGATCGTGTCCCTGATGAGGGCCAGGCTGTCCGCGATCCGGCGTCCTGGGATGCCGCAGGTCTGGTCGGGGCGGACGATCTGCCCGATGACTTTCTTCAACCTGGTGGCTAGCACCTTGGCGAGGATCTTGTAGTCCACGTTCAGGAGAGAGATGGGACGCCAATTTTTCAGGTCGCATCTCTCCCCCTTCCGCTTGTACAGGATCGTGATCATTCCCTCTCTCAGCGTGGGGGGCATCCTACCCTCCACCACCATCTCCTCGTACAGGTCGAGGAGGTCCGGGCCGATGAGGTCCCACAGCGTTGTGTACAACTCGGCTGGGAGACCGTCACTGCCCGGTGTCCTGCCCTTCCTGAAGGATTTGGCGGCAGAGTGCAGCTCCTCCAGCGTCAAGGGGGCGTCCATGGCTGCGCGGCCTGCGGGATCAATGGTGTTAGTGATACCTGACAGGAACCGTTCGGCAGCCTCCGGGTAGAGATCTCGGTAGTAGTCGACGACCACTTTCTGGACCTCCTCCTTCCCCTGTCGTACCACACCTTCGCTGTCTCTCATTTCCGTCAGGGGCGTGTGGGCGGAGTGGAGCTTCCTGAAAAAGAAAGAGTTGCATTTCTCACCCTTCTCCAGGTTCTCCACCTTGGAACGGAAGACGATTTGCCTGGATTCCTCCTCAAAGTGCCTTTTCAGGCCCTCCTTGGTCTCCTCCAGCTCCTCGTCCACGTCCCATCCGCACTGTTGGAGGTCCAACAGGGACTGCAGCTTGCGTTGCAGCCGTCTGAATTTCCTCTTCCTCTCACACGCCTGGAGTCTTCCTTTAGCCTGAAAGAAAGAGCGCAGCTTTACTTTAGTAAACTCCCACCACTGGGTTACAGTGGGGAACAGATACTTGGTACTGACACAATCAGAATATACATTACGCAGCTCATCCACGATTTCCTGCCTCTCTAACAGGGCACAGTTCAGCTTCCAGGAGCCTGGACCGGGAGGAAACCCTTTGCCCAGGGCACACTGGAGCCGAACAGCCCTGTGGTCCGAGAAGTAGCAGGGCACCATGGAGCACTGCTGATGCTCTACCGCCCGAGAGGTGAACACAAAGTCTATCCGGGAACGCACAGAGCCATCCGGCCGGCTCCAAGAATAGTTCACGGAGCCGGTCCCGATGGAGCCCATAGCGTCCTTTAAGGATGCCTCTGTGACAATCTCTCTGAGCAGTTTCGAAGTCACGTCCAGTTTTGTTGCGTGGGTGGAGGTGCGCCCTCCTTCCTCGATCGGGCAGTTGAAGTCCCCGCCTATCACTACGGTCCTGGCGGTGGTCAGCTGGGTCCGCAGGTTCTGGAGTAGCTCCAGGCGTTGCTTCTTTTCCGGGGAGGCGTACACGGTGATGAGCCTGACAGGCTCCCCCGCCCAGGATCCGTCCACGACTAGAAGTCTGCCGCAGACCATCTCCTGGACAGCGCCCACCGTGAAGTTGGCTCCTCGGATCAGGATAGCAACTCCCGCCGACTTGCAGCCGTTCCCGCCGGACCAAAAGGACGGGCCGTGAGACCATTCCCTGCATAGATGGTGATACGAACGAGAGAAAGGTAAAGCACATTCCTGCAACATATATACATCACACTGCTGAGAAGAAAGGAAGGTTAGTAAACCGCGCCTCCGGAACTGGTCCTTCATGCTCCTTACATTAATGGAGAAAATAGAAATTGACGCCATTAGTTGGGAGAAAAAAGAAGGTCAGCTCAAACAGAGGCACTAGTTACCACCTCCTCCCCCTGGTGGGGGAGGATCTTCCCCGCCGTGGTCGATGGGGTTCATGGGGGTCCAGGCGGCCTCGTCTAGCATCTGTTCCAGGAGGGAGACCTGGTTGTCGATGTCCAGCTGGTTGAGGATCAGAGCCTCGGTCTCGGTGGCTGGCTCATCCGACGGGGTCAGGTCCTGGACCATCTTTTCCAGCGTGTCGTCGTCGTCATTTGCGGGCTCGGGAGGAGAGGGGACGGTGGGGGCTGGTGGTGGCGCCCTCTTCTGGACAGAGCTCCTGGTGAGGCTCGTCTCAGTCTCGCTGTCCTCGTCCTCCTCCTCCTCCTTCTTGCCGCTATGTTTACGTTTTCTGGCTCCGGCTCCTTTTGGCGGCATCTCCAGGGGGTTGTCTGCAGCGGAAACAAGAGGGGGGAAGGGGTCGGGGTCGGGGTCTGCAGCAGCTGGGGGAGGGGTTAGAGCTGCTGCAGAGAGGGGGAGGAGGGGGGGGAGGGTGAAGGTGGTGAAGCAGGGAGGGTTGGAGGCAGCACAGGGGAGGGATGGCGCTGCCTCTGGGGGGGGAGGGGGAGCCTTGACAGCGGGCAGGGCCACGACAGTCTTGGCAGGGAGGGGAGCTGCTTTCTTACCTTTCCTGGGTGCTGCTTTCGGGGTTGCCGGAGGGGGTGTCTGCGGTGCCGTCGCCTTGGCTGGAGCCTTGGTCGGGGCCGATGAGGGGACCTTGGCCGGAGCCTTGACTGTTGCTACCGCTGCGTATGACCTTGATCTTTTGGGGCAATCCTTGTAGATGTGCTCAGGATCGCCGCACAAGTTACAGGTCTTCTTTCGTGGACAGTCTTTGGTCTCGTGCCCCACCACCCTGCAGTGCCTGCAGGATTTCTGTTGGCATTCCTCCGCCTTGTGACCCAGTTGACCGCATCGTCTGAAGGTTGTGGGTTGACCAGGGTAGAAAAGCATGCCTGTAGAATTACCTAGGGCGAAGCTCTGCGGCAGGTGTTGGAGCCCGTCCGGCGAGGTGGAGTCTGCCTTCAGACGGATCACGAGGGACCATCTTCCTGTCCAGAAGCCGTACTGGTTGAGGATCTTGGTCGGTTCTTTTACGATGTGGCAGTATCTTCCCATGAAAAGTTGCCACGTCTTTTCCTGGGGTGTGGGGGTTCCGCATCGAGACCGTCACGGGTCGCTCCAAGCGAGTGTAAAGTGGTGATGTTTCTTCTGGGTAGAAACTTTCCTATAGGGGAGGCTATTTCAATGCTGTCTGTGCTTGGTCCGAGTGAGGGTTCTCATTTTGTTTTTCTCATCTTAAATTATATGCCGAGGCATGAAAAGAGAGGAGTATCAGCCATACAATGTGATTGCTGTAGTGCTTTTTTTTCTTCACAGTGGAACAACAAACCCTGGGGCTTCAAAAAAGAAAAAAAAATTGATGCGCAAATGTTTTGATGGTTTTCACGAATGGGATTAGTCTGATATGCAAATGTAGTGGTCTTCTCTGTTATGGCGCAAGAGAGCAATAACAGCAGTTTCCTCACCTGAGTAGGTACTTTCGTATAGGGCAGGCTATTTCAGCGCTGTTCATTCTCGGTCGGAGATGGGACGTTCAGGTTGTTTTTCTCACCTTAGGTTAGTAAGGGTATTGATAGATGTGGGTCCCCGGCTCACTGTACTGGAGGATATATTAGCTATGCTGTGCTCATGAGGGTTATAAGAGCCTGTGATGCCTGTTAACGCTTGTTGTATTCATTGTGGAGGCAGGGCCTGTTGTGTGTTTTGGGTCTTGGCTGTGATGCCTGTTAACGCTTGTTGTATTCATTGTGGAGGCAGGGCCTGTTGTGTGTTTTGGGTCTTGGCTGGGACAATCTGAAGACTACTGCAGGCCTGCTGGTCTTAATTACTCTTCACATGACTGAATAATGAAAGGCCAGCAGAGCCTTTAGGCTCAAAGGGACCCCTTGCACACAGCTTTCTAATCTGCATGTACAGCAGGGAGAGCTGGGTCCCTGAGCCTTCTTGGTATAAGATAAGAAGTGTAAAAAGAGATTACCAAAACAATCTGATTTGGTAATGTGAAGGTCTTTTCTGTAATGCTGCAAGTGTGCAAAAACTGGTCATGCCTTTCCTGGTTAGTAACTTTCCTATAGGGGTGGTTATTTCAATGCTGTCTGTCCTTGGTCTGAGTTTTTCTCACCTTAATTTATTAAGGATATGCCCAGACATGGGTCCCTGGCTCACCGCATGTAGAGGTATATCAGCCATGCAATACTGATAATATTTTACGCTTTGCTATCCTTGAGGTGAGGGGGAGAACAGATCACAGTTTGTGACTGTTGCAGGGTTATCTACATCTGAGTGGGGGTGCTCTTTTACGGGCAGTCTAGAGACTGAGGGCTAGCCCCCTCAACCTCATTCAGTATTTCCCTTCCATCATCCAAGCCAGCCGCTGCATTACCCCGTTTCTCCAGGTTGCTTCCATTAATGTGCTAAACCATATGTGCCATGTCTGGAATTATAATTGTACGCTGCTCTTACGTTATTTCTGAGCGTTTTGATAACCTGATGTTGTACGGTGCGTGTATTACCCTGAGCTGCATTGCAGTTCTGCTTTTCATCTTTCTCATTTTACAAATGTCTCTAACAATGTATATATGAAAACAGACATCAACTTGTTTTGGTATTTTTTGTATTAATTAAATTATTTTAAATAAAAAAAGATTATCATGCAGAAGAAGCCAGCCATGCATTTCATGTCAGGCCTGGCCTGATGGGTGGGATTGGTCTGATATTCTAATGAGGAGGTCTCCTCTGTAATGGTGCAAGTGAGCAAACAATGGTCATGTCTCACCTGAGTAGGTACTTAAATATAGGGGAGGCTATGCCGTCCATTCCTTATCTCAGATGAGGCTCTCGTTGTTTTTCCTCACCTTAAGTAATTAAGGGTATGACCAGACATGGGTCCCTGTCCATAAATACAATGCTGAGGAAGTCTATGCATGGCTGAGGTTTGTTTTATTTGGGGAGTATGTCAGCTAATGTCCAGTGAGTACCTGTTAGAGAGGGAAAGCCTGAAACCTGAGATTATTATTATTCCTCAATTTTTGGTCCAAGACTGGGTGTGGTACGTGATGGTGTTGTGTGAGTTTAAGCACACTTAATCTTAATAAGTGGCAAGTGCTTTTTATCTTTGTATAAGTTAGTCACCAGCTTTACAGGTATGTGTGTGGTGTACTGTATATAGAGTGATTTTTTATAGCACCAGCCTATTGGCTGGGGCTTTTTTGGCGAGCACTTTTGTATATATATATATATATATATATTTTTTTTTTTTAACAGATTATGTAACAACGCTGAAAAGCCAAGGTGGCTGCTAAAAGGCTCAGTTTTTCCGGTGAAAAGGGGAGTTAAGTAGTTACTCTGAGATCTGTAAAATTGCTCTACATTAGCATATCAGACTGGCCCCACCCATCAGGGAAGTCCAGATCCAAAATGCATAGCAAGCATCCCCTGCACAAAGAATTCAGCAACAGACATACGTTTCAGCCACTTGCCATGCATTTTTGGTCTGGTCTGCCCTGATCACTTATCTGCCTTTTGGCCAAGATCACGTGTTTTATCCTATTGGATGACATTGCCCTGGGGAACTCCATTGGCAACTTGTACTATTCTGACCAGCCAATGACATGCAGAAGATGGTGTGATGGGTGGGACCAGTCTAATATGCTAATGCAGAGTAGGAATTGTCTATAGGGGAGGCTATATCAGTGCTCTCTGTTCTTGGTCTGAGGAGAAGATTCCATGTTGTTTTTCTCACCTTAAGATAGTAAGGGTATGCCCAGACATGGGTACCTGGCTCATTATGCATAAAGGGTTCCACAATGATGAAGCTTGAAGTGCCTGTGTCTTGCTTCTGGACACTGGAATGAGCTGATTGCTTGCTTCAGCTCATTAATTAAGCCTTTTGGCTGGGCACTTGTGGTAAAGCAGGCCTGCTGGACTTAATTACTCTTCACATGGCTGAAGAAGCCTGCTAGGCTGCATTTTCCTGGCTGAGTAATGAAAGGCCAGCGGAGTCTTTATGCTCAAAGGGATCCATTGCACACAGCTTTCTAACTTGCATACACAGCAGGGAGAGCTGGGTCCCTGAACCTTCTTGGTGTAAAATAAGAAGTGTAAAAAGAGATTACCAAAAAAGTATGTCTGTGATTGCTGTATTCTTTGTGCATGGGTTGCTTGCCATATGTTGGGTCTGGGGTGCATGTATGTTTATGATTGGTCTGATGTGCTAATGATGAGGTTTTTTCTGTAATAATACAGGTGAGAAAAAGAATGGTGATGCTCCTCATGAGTAGGTACCTTCCTGTAGGCCAGTGGTTCTCAGGGTATGCCCAGAGAGAAATTTCACCCTTACTCTATCAATGAGCCCTATGAGAGGCTGAAATGAATATCTGTGGTTGCTGTATTATTTGTATTTGGGAGACTGACCGTGCGTTATTGGTCTGGGCTATCTTGATTGGATCAATCTGATATGCTAATGTGGAAGTCTTCTCTGTAATACTGCAAGTGAGAAAACAATGGTTATGTCTCTCCTGGGTAGGCACTTTGCTATAGGGGAGGCTAGTTCAATGCTGTCTGTTCTTTATCTCAGATGAGGATTCCATTTTGGTTTTCTCACCTTATGTAAATAAGGGTATGACAAGACATGGGTGCCTGGCTCACTGCACACAGGAGGATATCAGCTATATAGTACTAATGAGGTCTATAAAATGCTGAAATGTGGTTTTTGTAGGTTTTTTGGCTTGGCTCAAGTGAGTATCTGCGAGAAAGAAAAAGCAAAAATCCCTGAGGTTGCAATTGGTTTCCAGTCTTTTGTTCACGATACTGAATGTGTGGGGTTAAGTGCCCTTTGCTTTTTCTGTTGCAAATATGCTTGTTTGTGTTTATGTGTGACAATGATTTTTTTTTTTTTCTTTGTAAACACTGAAGAAGGTTATATGGAAATGGATGCTGATTTAAACACCAGCTTTTCTGGTGGGAGAGATGGTGGATGCCTTATGGCTCCCCATCTCTTCCTTATGGTTACAGTGGTTCCCCTCCTTGTACTGGGAGAGGGACCAAGAAGATCCGGCCCTCCTGCAGGCCTTTTGGCCGGGGAGGGAAGGAAGACAAGGCATATCTCTACCGAGAATGCTTTGTCAGAAGATTTACAGAGGTTCTAGCTTCTGCTTTGGCACTTAACTGAGCACACGCAGCACCCTCACAGTGAAGCACCTCGGGTTTCCAAAAAAAAGTTATTGGGGTAAGTGCTGCTTCTCGCCCTTTTGGCTGAGATCATGCTTGGTCCTCTGGCCTTAGGGCTGGGATAGCATTAAGCCTTGCGGGAAGGGACCAAGAAGACCCCGCGACCCCCGAAGAAAATGAAGACAGGTACATGGTGTCCACTTCAGCCTTACGGCACGCTTGGCACTAGCCAAAAATGACCGTATTGGCTCGGATATAGGCCGCCCCCGTATATAGGCCGCACCATAAAAGTTTGGTGCTTTTTTAAAGAAAAAGTTTTTTTCTTTAAAAAAGCACCAAAAACATGCTGCCACTCTGTCCTCTCTCTCCCCGAGATATGCTGCCACTCTGTCCTTCCCCCCCCCCGAGATATGCTGCCACTCTGTCCTCTCCCCCGAGATATGCTGCCACTCTGTCCTCCCCCCCCCGAGATATGCTGCCACTCTGTCCTCCCCCCCTCGAGATATGCTGCCACTCTGCCCCCCTCCGACTTACCAGAGCAGACTCCCGGGTGTCTTGCGGGGCCGGAGGGGGACATCTATGCACATCGTGTATACAACTCCCGGTGCCGGCACTCAGCGGAAGTGCCGGCACCGGAAGTTGTATACGCGTATTGCGTAGATGTCTTCCGCCTGAAATACACCCGGGAGTCTGCTCTGGTAAGTCGGGGGGTGTGTGTGTGTAAAATGCATCGTGCGGACGTTCGGACGATGCGCTTAGACAACCTCCCGTGCCGGCACTCCCCCCGTGGGAAGTGCTGGCAGGGGAGGCTGTCTGAGTGTATCAGACAGTAGGATGCAGGTCCCGTGCACCGCTGCGGGGGATCTGTATCCTAACCCCGTTGCCTGCCCGGCGCCCGGGACTGCATGTCCCGGGCGTCGGGCGCTAGACCCCGAATATAGGCCGCTCCCCCACTTTAAAGACTTAAAGTGGGGAAAAAAGTGCGGCCTATATTCGGGCCAATACGGTATATAGGTTTTGCTAGAGCCGAAATAGTTTATAAGATTGTCACCTGACGGTATAACTATTTCAAAACTACCTAATGAAGATAGTAAATATATTAAGCCTCCCATTAAGTTCCTTATGCTTCCTGATGAGCCCCAGCAATTATTTTATGCCAAACTCTATTATTATGAATTGCAGAACAGCCTCGGACAACATTAACCTTTCAATAACCCTTATGGCTCTCTGCTGCCCCCTATAGGCACTCGCTCCATATGACTCCTTAACAAGACACATACACAGCTAGCCGTCACATAACGTCCTTGATACATCATGCGATTAGAACGTTATAGAAACCATAAGCAGCATATATGTCTATGAAGTCTTGTTCACCTGACGCAATATCTCTGCCATATAATGAGCTTCCAGTTCCGCGGACGTAAATGTCGCAGGTGGCTGTAGTGAGTTCAGGTTATTAAAAACTACGGTTTAATTTGTAAGTCAAATGTCTGATATTCCCCTAGTTAATGATGATTTGATGTTTCATTATCTGTGTTAAAAGAATAAAGGGTCATCTTAACTGACATAACCCAAATGCTCTGAATAATAATAACAACAACGGTATATTATTATTTTAACAATTATTACTATTATTAATTTAGAGGTATCCTGTATCATAGTGTAATAGGAACTTTATTCATTACATGTAAAGAGCTGCACTTTGTTTGTGACGAGCAGATGGTTAACAGCAAAGCTCAGCGTCAATTTCCAGAGGGAACGGCGGAGACTTTGATCTTTTCTCTGCTGTAAGAAAATACCTGGTTATTTCATCATCTGATTTCCTCTGACTGTAATTCCCGGGTCGCCCCTGTAATTACATATCTGGCCGAGACGCGTTTATTCAGAGATCTGTGTGTGAAGCCAAAAAAAGTCCGAGAAACTTTTCAATGACAAACAATCTGATTTCTAAGCAAATCCACGGAGAACACATTTACAGAACTGACATCATCTCCCGCTGGGAACAAGTGTGTGACTGCGATGTCGTTTCTACTGTGCAAAAGAAATGGCCAAGTTTAATGAATTTAATAATATAATAAAATAAAATCACTTTATATTATCAGTGATAAATGTAATTTGTTTGTTATGAAATAACATATATTTGAATAGATTAAATATTACCAGTATTTACCAGTATATAAAACAAATAAAATGTATAAACATGCAATAAAAATAATAAAACAAATAACATCGATGATAGTATATTATCAGAATTACAATTATTATTATGTATTTGAGGGTATTCTGTATCACGGTGTATATGACATGTAAAGAGCTGTAGCCTTGACTTTCAAGTGATGTCACTTAATTTAAGGCAACTCATAAATAGAATAACCTGGCAGAATTTTTCATGATAATAAAAGCATTTAAAATAAAAGACAAAGGGTTTTATTCACTAAAGCAAGAGGTGAAAGTAGACAACTTTTCGTGTTCATCTTCGTGGGAGAAAAAATCCTAGTATTCCCCGAATATTTGCACGTTCCTGTGTATTGGTCGCTGTGACATCAACCAATTATATGTTATTGTACTGTATGTTATTAGTTAAAACCTAGTGAACAAACCTAATAAATGGATGGAAGGTATATACATAGATACTCCTCTTTACAGATATCCTTGATGCAAACCTTTCCTCAAATTCTCATGCAATGTCCAGCATAGAAATAAAACTCAAATACAAATACATATTTAGACGCTGACCAACAACGGGATACAGACACTCAGCGATAGAGCCCTAACCACCAGAGCAGGGTTTTCTCTACACCCAGTAATCGGCTCTCCCACCCCTTATATGACATTATTTACATCTGACAATATCACACTGTTGGTTTTACTTGTATTTCTGTTTTTTTCCCATGTTTTTTTTTGTAATAAATGCTGGTAATTCCAAAGGGCTCACTTGGGTTTTTTTATCACTGTACATGGTTTATGGGGTCTATGCACCTAAAGGTTTGTTTTACTTTTTGACCCCAGGGGGTGGATGTACAGAGATCCCTATAAAGGCCAATTGTTTTATTTTAAACTAGTGGGAAGGGGATGAGGGAGAGCACCGCTGGAGGTCTTTGTTCCCAATGGGGTATTTTAATCATATTTAACACCATTCGCAGTGGATGGAAGTAGGGTATATGATATACATTTATATATAAAATAATCCTCCTTGTCCCACAGCATGGGGAGGTGTCAGGACATACCCACATGGTCGTCCTGGTTTGGAGGATACAGTCACAAGCTAGCATATCTGGGAACTTCTGGTCTCGGGCTACCCGGAGACTTCCCTTGCGGGACGCGGGAGTTCCCGCTGACATTGGGGGCGTTCCCGCTGGCGTCAGTGGGAGTTCCCGCTGATGCCGGGGGCGTTCCAGCTGGCGTCAGTGGGAGTTCCTGCTGACATTGGGGGCGGTCCCACTGGCGGCAGCGGGAAACACCCCCTTGTAAAGGGAAAATTGGCAGGGAGCGGGGCGTGTCAAGACCCCGCTTCTGCGACCTGGAGGATTCGGGTCTCTACCCGGAGAACTGGTGAAGCCGTGCTTCACCCGGCAATCTCCATGTCAAACCCGGAGTTCCCAGGTATGGTCACTAGTATTGCAGTTTGGGTTGAGTATTCAGCTGTTGAGACTACATTTTCCCATGACTCTCAGCCAGTCTGATATGTTAAGCATCATGGGAAATTGAGTCGTCAACAACTAGAGTGCAAAAGCATAGCTTTTATATCATTATGGATTGGTACTGCAGCTGCTGTTTAATGCACATCTCATGATTCTCTGCTATCCATTTAGTTGGCAGAACATCCCGAGAAATGTAATAACAAGAATTTCAAATGACAAATGTTAGCCAAAACTGCTAAGAAACTACCAACTTCTATTTGGTTCCAAACCTTTATGTCCCTTTTTTACTCCCTCTAGCTACCCTCTTTTTTGTCATAGTAACAAAAGGGGGAGCTACACTAAGTCTTCAGTACAAACACTGACTTTTGGAGGCTGCATCCATAATAATATAAACTTATCTAAGGGTAGTTTGGAAGGAGTGGGGTTGTTTGTGTGTGTGTGTGTGTGTGTGTGTGGTTTTGTCCATTTATTATATTGAGATATTGCAGATACGTGTAGCTCTAATGGGCCAGATACCTTCAGATCCATATACAGGCTGGTTATCGTCCATATTGACCTTAACAATGTCAGATACATGCCCCATTCTAAAACCCCTGTTTTAGTAAATGTCTCTTTGTGTTCATGCTCGGTTTCATCAAAATTATGTAACATTTTGGAAAAAATATACAGCATAAAATTCCAGCGCTACAAGCAAATATAGCGAAAATCTCAACGATGACTGAGTTTTTGCCTGTAAAGCTCAAATAAGCCGAGATAAAAGAGATCCAGACGTTACAGAAGATCAGCATGCTGAAGATGATGTACTTGGCTTCATTAAAACTGTCCGGTAATTTTCTGGCCAGGAAACCGACAACAAAACTCACAGCAGCCAGGAAGCCCATGTACCCCAGAACTGTGTAAAAAGCAACTACTGACCCCTCATTACACTGAATAACGATCTTTCCAGGGTAGGAGTGAGTGTTCATTTCGTAGAATGGAGGAGTAATGGACAACCAGCAGATGCTAATTACAACCTGAATAAATGAACAGATAAACACCACACAGTTTGGTATTTTGATTCCCAACCATTTCATCCAAGTGCTGCCTGGTTTGGTGGCTTTGAAAGCGATGCAGACCATGATGGTCTTGGCCAACAGAGAAGACACAGCTACTGAGAAGAGGATCCCAAAAGCAGTTTGTCGCAGCATGCAGGTTACATCCTCAGGACGACCGAGGAACAGAAACACACAGAGGAAGCTCAGGATGAGGCAGACCAGGAGCAGGAAGCTGAGGTTCTGATTATTAGCTCTGACAATGGGGGTGTCCTGGTATAAAATAAATATCCCCAAAATAACGGAGGTTACAACAGACATGAAAACGCATATAGAGCCAAATACTGATGCAAATGAATCCTCTTCGTAGGACAAGAATTCAATGGGTTTTGGAACGCATTTATCCTTCTTCTCATTTGGACATTGGTCTTCAGGACATTTCTGGCAAGATTCTCCATCTATAAGATATATCAAAATTATACTAAAACATCAGACAGTTTTGGACTGGAGTAATGCCATAAATAATGAGTCTGCTTCACCGTAACATCCTTCTGTAACATCCTCTCTTTGCAGATTTTGCAATTAGGAGGCTGAACCCACTTACATTCAGCTGTGACTGTTGGCTGCCTGGAACTGTCTGCTGTCAAGGGGAGGATTCCAGAGCCTGGCTTAACTTGCATTAGTGAATACTTGGGCCGGTCAGTCTGGGCCTAGCTAAAGAGAGCTCCAGTCGGGAGGCAGGCTTTTATTTTATGTTCTCTCATTTGGGGATATCTTTTTTGTTCCTTTGTAAATAAAATCAGCTGTTCATGAGTCTTATTGCCCTATGACTGTGTTTATGATCTGTTAAAGTGAGTTTAGTGACCCTCAGCTAACCGGTTAAACAGTGTTGCTGTCTAAATACATTTTCTTTACTGTAGGAAATATCTTTATTTTTAGGGTTGCAGAGATACTCTGTGCAGGTGGTGGGATCCAGTTAGTTGAGGGTCATAAATGGTGATTTGTCTTTCTTTGACAAAATTTGTTCCCCAGTGCCCATATTCACTCTCACACTCTCTAAATGTGTCCCTACCTTCTCTGCCGACCACTTCTGGTTCTGCATTTTCTGCTCTCTACTTCAGCCACATTTCGGCATACATAATACGGCTGGAACTTCTGCCAAAATTGGGGTGATCATCCAATCTGAGGAGAGGACGTCACAAAAAGCCATGTAATTTTCCCCTATTTAAAATGAGGGCAATATGGCAACACGCCTGGTGACATCCTCCCCTGATCCTCCTGAACTTCTTGAAAGCTTATCAATAGCCCTGAAATTCTGGTGCTTTGATTGCTGCTTTGCTTGCAGGTTTAATAATGTGATTTCTGACCTTTAATTAAGGAGGCAAGGATACAGGTTCCAGGGAGTGCTGATCCCTGTCAATAAACTCTGACATGCAGAAAAAGCTGATATGCACCTGTTGTGTTGGAGATCTCTTCTTCCGAGCAGGGGACGCAGTCAAAGCAGCAGGTGTGCTTTCCTTTGTGCAAAACTTGTCTATAGTCAGGAGGACAATCTTCAGAACATCGAGAGCGAGGAATCTTAAAACCAAAAAAATCAGTATTGGAGGTAATATCATTGCCCATTGCTCAGTCCATGTTCCACCATATGATCCTCCCATAAGCACACCCTCTGCTTCTGTTGCACATTCTCCTTCATCATCCTGCCTAATGCTCCTCCCTATATTCAGAATGCCTTCAGCCAATTAGGGGCCCCTTCGAGAGAACAGAGAGGTCAGGCCCCCTGCTTGGCTTTATCCTTATATTAGAATATAAACTAAAATTTGACACCCTTAATTTAAGCCTAAATTGTGAAAAACTATTATCCACACAATCAGTCTTACGCTCAGACTCATAGAGCATGGCAGTCTAAAAAACCAAAAGAGACTGCATGTGACTGTATAAATGTATGAGCAATTTCTCCTTCAAATGTATAATGTGCCTGAAAAGACACCAAGATTGTCTCTAAAGCTTGCAGACTGGGCTTATATATGCCATCTTTAAAAGGGGCCATTTTTAAGTATTCAAACTGTTCCAATGCTCTACTTATTAGAACTTTTATTAACTTTTGGCCAGGAGGGGCTGGATAAATACAGGCGGGACAGACACAATAGAGTAAAAAAACACACCCAGGCATATACAATGGAGCACAGAAGGAATGATTGCTCCACTGTTTGTCTTCCTGTCTCTCTATGTATTATGTATGTTTTAGAATATCTATAGGTTTATCCATTAACCTGACAGCCATGACAGTAGCGGTGAATACACCCCATACAGGCTGCAGAATATACAATCATACATGTACTCAGCATAACATGCCATGTATACTAGGCTTTCCTACTATTTTACATTTCATGAATGTAATAAACTCGGGGGAGGGGAGTTATATATTATTTGGAACAGTTCTTTCTCAGGGTAATAAGTCACATGTTTATAACTGACCTCCCTGGAGTGATGTTTCCATGTTATGAGGCTCTTATTAATGCCAAGTTGCTTCCCTTCTGGAGCCGATACATTGAAGATCCCCACATGTTCTTCTAAGATGCTATTGTTGGAATATACCACGTAATTATTAATGTGATAGACAGTCGCCATCTCTCCATTCTCATTAAAGTAGATTTCCTCCCCGGTGTAATCCATGAAATGAATTATTTTTAAAATTTTCTAAAAGAAAAGATTTTACCAGCTTGATGTCATTGAAATATTTATCACAAGATTATTACACAACCTTCACCCACTTTGGAGAGTGGTAGATAAATGGAGCAGCCGTGGTAGACCTCAACTGCCCCTACTATGCCACAATAAAGGGTGGAAGCAAGGCACAGGATGTGGCCCATTCCCCTCCAAAGGGAGCTGTAAGCCAACTATGTGGTATGTCCACTCCCGGTCAA
The DNA here is from genome assembly GCA_029215755.1 of Spea hammondii. Lineage (NCBI taxonomy): Eukaryota > Metazoa > Chordata > Amphibia > Anura > Pelobatidae > Spea > Spea hammondii. Next base: position 2,624,226 of record JARDYJ010000001.1, read on the forward strand.
TTCTAGGAATGGGTTGGTGGGGGTTCTAGAGTGGGAATCAAGAACCTGCAAGCATATTGTGTTGAAAAATGGGGCCACAGAGGGGGTGTTACACTACAGGTCTTGAGCTGCAGCTTCTAATAAAGGTAAGTAGTTTTCCCTACAGTCTAAGAATGCATATTAATATGCTTAAAAAGCACTTCAATATGGATGCTTTGTTGAGGAAGCTGCCTGGGACTGTCCTTTTGCATCTATGTTGTTTTTAAAATTCCAACTAAAAAGGAGTCCCTAGAATATGCATTGTAAAGGACGTGAATGATTGTAATATGGAGATAATATAGCCCTCAAAGTGTCTTTTTTGTTGTATGTAACAATAATGAGTGGTGGCAGAATAACAATAAAGGACCATAAAGTGTATGAGCCTGCAAAGAAAAATATATCTAGCCACATCTACCTTCGGCATTTTGCCTAGAAACATAGAGACACATCATTTGACAGCAGATAAAAACTATTCATCCCATCCTCTTCCCATTTCCCATGCTGTAAAGATTCAGTCAGTTGTCGGTGTTGTTCTTAGACACCGTTGCCATATGTCTCTACCATATCTCTTTCATTCTCTCACTGTATTAGCTTCTAATACTTCATCTAGGAGGTTGTTCTACTGATCCACCACCCTCTAGTTATAAATGATGGCCTCTTGTTGTAACTTTTCTCCTCCTTTGAAATAAACTTCCCTCCTGTGCTTTGTTAAATCTACTTATGTATTTAAATGTCTCTCCCATCCTCTCTCTTCTCTCCCCAAGCTTCAAGTATTGCAATCCCTAAGTCTTTCCTGATTCTTTTATTTTGCAAACCATCCCCCATCAGTCTCCTCTAAATTCTCTCCAGAATGTCCACATTCTTCTAGAACATTCTCCAGAACTACCCCAATACTCTAGATGAGGTATGACTAGGGATCTGTAAAGTGGCAGAACCTCCTCCCTTTACCTGCTACTAATGCCAATGGATCTGAAGAAGTGACCTCTGAGATATTCAGAGCTTATGTGATTCTCCATTTTATCTATGTCAGGTCAATAAAAGTTATTCTCTATGATCATAGATATCTATGGGGGGTATTGGGCCATAAGAAGCTGGTTCTCTCTGGCAGAACCAAGAGGGCGCATTACATGCTTTGTGCAATATAGCCTAATAAAACTGTGTGGTGATTACAAAATGTAGATAAGCACAACTAATTGTTAGGATGAAAATGTAGGGAATTATGTAGAGTAAACTTAAAGATGCGAATAAATTGAAAATGAATTAGAGAAAAGAATGAACCGAGGTACAGGAGGGAAGTAGAGAGAGTTATTATTACTTCGAAACAGATTGTTCCTGCTTTGAAGTGTTTGTGGCCTTTCACCAATGTCCCAACTAACCTCTAAGTACATTGGGTTCTTCATGGCAGACAATGTGCTATCCTGTTTTTTCTATTGGTACAAACAATTCAAAGAACAGGCATTTTACTAAACATACCATGCTGCTCCTCAAAATAAAACAAATAAAGCATCAACAATCTTAATTTAAAGAACATATATACACCATGTGACCAAAAGTATGTGGACAATCCTTCTAAATATTAGGTTTTGGTGCTTCAGCCGAACCCATTGTCTACAGGTGTATAAAATCAAGCACAACCATTAGCAATAGAATGGGTCATACCAAAGATGTAAGGGACTTCAAATGTGGAACGGTCATAGGATGCCACCTTTTACCATAAATCAGTTTGTGAAATTACCACCCAGCTAGATCTGCCCCAGTCCACCGTAAGTGCCATTATTGTGGTGTTGTAGTACCTAGGAGTAACAACCACTCAGCCATGAAGCTGTAGACCACGCACACTCACAAAGCGGGTTAGAGACCACGCACACTCACAAAGACATGGTTTGTTGTTGAGGAACTTAAGTGGCCTTCACAGAACCCTGACCTTAACCCCAGGAATTAATCTTTGGAATTAATTGGAACGCTGATTGAGAGGACTCTTGTCCATCATCAGTGCCTGACTTTACAAATGTTTTGGCTGAATGGGCACAAATTCCCACAAAGCCTTCCCCTGAATAGTGGAGACTGCTATAGCCAGGGGGTTCAACTCCATATTAATTCCCTTGGTTTTGAAATGCGCTGTCCAACAAGTTCATATAGATGTAATGGTCAGGTGTCCATATCATTTTGGTCACATAGTATACTTTTGCTTAAAATAATTTACCCCATAGTTAGGTTTATGTGATGTTTCAGATGTTTCTGCTTTCTTTGAAAAGTATTGTTGCATTAAATGCAGAGGCAGAGCCATAGCATAGACTGATATATACACATGGTATGTGATCCGAAATCGAACGGTGTCATAAAACTGTCTGCCAAGCCTGGTGATTCCATCCGTCCTGCTGCAGTTTGAAAATGATGACTTTGTAATTCTTCCAATGAATTTGTTCCAAACAGAGTCTGAAGTTAAACATTTGAAATATAATAAATTAATATCTTCCAATAGAAGGTCATTGGGTCGATTTGATGGGCTGACATTCTCTAGAAAAATCTGAAGTTTAGTGAGGCATACGATATGGCGTGAAAATGCCAAACCTCCATCAAAAGGAAATCTGTGTCCTTCTTCCATAAGTAAGACAATATTCCAACTTGCGGAGATAATGTAAGTCTTGTTTTTAAAGTCACCACTTTCTCTCCTAATCAAATATAAAAATTCCCCAGAAACTATCCCGGTGAGTATAATTATCTGTGAGGTTGAACTCTTAAGGATAACTTTATGTCTGTTTATCACTTGTACCTTTTTATATTTATCTAATGGAGGCATCTTTAGTGTGAACTCAAAGCATATACCATGGATTTCACCCATATTCTTCTGTTCCCGAGTCTGTCTCTCTCCGTCATCGTCATCTGAAGCGAGGATACCCACCCAGTTCCACTCAAAATGTTTGAGAAGTTTTACAATGGCGTTAAACTGGACCCGGTCACTCGGAAGGGTTTGGAAAAAAAATGGGTAGAGTTCTTTGCTTGTAAGAAGATGATCTGTCGCTCCGTAGCTGATCTAAAAACAAATCAATTTAGACAAAAGTGAGTAGACAATGTGATGAAGCAGCAAGAGAAGCCAGTGAGATGCTTTCATAATAATGATGCATTGTAAATCATTGGTGAGATCTCCTTTAGAACCCGGACTCCAGTTCTAGACAGAGGTTATGTTGAGAGCTCCCAGTAGAACTTTTCCATTTTCTTTTTGTTTTCAAATAACTAAATCTTTTCAGTCGTGGATTGTTGGTTGGTGAATTAATTGCCTCCAGTTAATCTATCAACAGAATCCAATTTCGTCGTGCAGCATTAGAGATTCAAGAAACAAAATCACCAAAAAAAAAGAACTGATGAACAAAATCAGTGACAAAATTAATTGATGAAATGAAATCACCAAGTGAGATTCGCCAGACTGATTGACATGATGCTTAATAATCCCAAGATGAAGAAAAGTTAAAAAGCCAATGAGTTCCCTAAACTTGCCCAATACCTGTCATACGTTCAATGACTCGTCGGTCCCAGTGTCTTTACATTTGGAAAGTGTTCAATATCCATAATAGCTATCCAGTAAACCATTTGTTTAAGCTTAGCAAAGTGGTTCTTGAATCATGTGTATCCTCAGTCCTGGAATTAATTTGTTTAATATGAGTCTTTGTCCTCCCCCCCCCCCCCGTCTCCAAACATGCAATGCACAATACATGAAGGAATGGTCATCAATTTGTCAAGCAGTAGTTTATAGCTCAATGGTGTAAGGAGGGCGTTTGACACTGGGTTTGGCGTAAATTATAATGGAATGATCTCACCTCTGGCTCCAGATCTAATAGAGGTTTGGGAAGTTGGTGGAATGCAATAATGTAGACAGAGATAATTGTGACCATGAGCCAGATACAAAAAACCCCACAGTCCTTCCCTGACTTGATAAAAGATTGTGCGAATAGACTTTGAGCTCAGAAATAATGCCAAGGGAGATGAAAAGTAGACTTGGGCACCAGGGGGCTCGTCGTCTTCGTGCTCGTCTTCAGCAAAAAAAAAATCTTCGTATTCCGCGAATATTCGCCCGTTCCTGTCTTCTCTTCGGGCGAATATTGGTGGACATTGCTTGTGTTCGTTTTTTCTTCGATTTTTTCCGGTTGAGGCGTTAATACGGGGTTAACGCGTACCGCAGCAGCCCGGAGTTTATGTCCGTATGAGCAACTCTATTGGTCACCAGCAGGGGGCCTCCTGCTGGCGACCAATGAGCACACTACCATACATAGCTAATATATTCTCGGGCAGAATATTATGCTACTCAATGTAAAACCAACAGAGGGCAGCATTCTGTCCGATGATATATTAGCCATATGTGGTGGTGTGTTCATTTTCATTTATTAATTAGTTAAATAAAATATATTCCCATGATCTGCTGGTCTCCCCGCTGCAAGAGTTAAATGTCCGCACTCGCGGACATTAATTCTGTCAAACTTGCAAACTCTTTGTTTCTATTTATTTTGGGGGGTTTTTGCATTAAACTGTTAGACGAAAGGATCACGGGAATATATTTTATTTGAATAAATACATAGTAACATAGTTCATAAGGTTGAAAAAAGACCAAAGTCCATCAAGTTCAACCTATATACATATTGTGTCCCTACTGTGTTGATCCAGAGGAAGGCAAAAAAACCCTTATGAAGCAGATGCCAATTGCCCCATACCAGGGGGAAAATTCCTTCCCGACTCCAAATATGGCAATCAGAATAAATCCCTGGATCAACGTTCTGTCCCTATTAATCCAATATCCATAACTTGTAATATTATTGCTTTCAAGAAACACGTCCAGGCTCCTTTTGAACTCTTTTATTGAGTTTACCATTACCACTTCCTCTGGCAGAGAGTTCCATAATCTCACCGCTCTTACTGTAAAGAACCCCCATCTGTGCTGGTGCAAAAAACCTTCTTTCCTCCAGCCGTAGAGGATGTCCCCTTGTTATAGATACAGTCCTGGGTATAAATAGGTCCTGGGAGTGATCTCTGTACTGCCCCCTTATATATTTATACATCGTTATTAAGTCCCCCCTAAACCGTCTTTTTTCCAAACTAAATAACCCTAATTCTGATAATCTTTCTGGGTACTGTAGTCCTCCCATTCCCCTTATTACTCTGGTTGCCCGTCTTTGAACCCTCTCCAGCTCCACTAAATCTTTCTTGTACACTGGTGCCCAGTACTGTACACAGTATTCCATGTGTGGTCTGACTAGTGACTTGTACAGTGGTAGAATTATTTCCTTGTCGTGGGCATCTATGCCCCTTTTGATGCACCCCATGATTTTATTTGCCTTAGCAGCAGCTGCCTGACACTGGTCGCTACAGGTAAATTTACTGTTAACTAAGACTCCTAAGTCCTTTTCCATGTCAGTCGTCCCCAGGGTTTTTCCATTTAATACATATTCCCAGCCTGGATTTTTCTTCCCCATGTGCATAACCTTACATTTATCTGTGTTGAACCTCATCTGCCACATCCTAGCCCAAGCCTCCAACCTATGCAGATCCATTTGTAATCGTGCACTGTCCTCTATTGTGTTAACCACGTTACAGAGCTTAGTATCGTCTGCAAAGATTGATACTTTACTATACAATCCCTCTACAAGGTCATTAATAAATATATTAAAAAGAATAGGACCCAAAACTGACCCCTGTGGTACCCCACTAGCAACAGTCACCCACTCAGAGTATGTACCATTAATAACCACCCTCTGTTTCCTATCCCTGAGCCAGTTACTTACCCCCATACACACATTCTCCCCCAGCCCAAGCATTCTCATTTTATGTACCAGCCTTTTATGTGGCACCGTATCAAATGCTTTGGAAAAATCAAGATATACGACATCCAGCGATTCACCGCGATCCAGTCCTGAGCTCACCTCCTCATAAAAGCTGATCAGGTTAGTTTGACAGGACCGATCCCTTGTAAACCCATGCTGATATGGAGTCATACACTTATTTTCATTGAGATACTCCAAAATAGCATCTCTTAGGAAACCCTCAAACAGTTTACATACAACAGAGGTTAAACTAACCGGCCTATAATTCCCGGGGTCACTATTTGTCCCCTTTTTGAATATTGGCACAACATTTGCTATGCGCCAGTCCTGGGGAACAGACCCTGTCACTATAGAGTCCTTGAATATTAGAAATAGGGGTCTGTCTATTACATTACTTAACTCCCTTAGAACGCGGGGTGAATGCCATCTGGACCTGGTGATTTGTCTATTTTGATTTGTTTAAGGCGGCACTGCACTTCTTCCTGGGTTAGACAGGCGACATGTACTGGGGCATTTATCTCATCCTGCTGTATATTACCTGGCATTTCATTTTCCTCTGTGAATACAGCAGAGAAGAATATATTTAATAGATTCGCTTTTTCCTGATCCCCGTCTATAACTTCTCCCTCATTACTTTTTAAGGGGCCAACGCTTTCACTTTTAACCTTTTTACTATTTATATAGTTAAAGAACATTTTGGGGTTCGTTTTACTCTCTTTGGCAATGAGTCTTTCTGTCTCCACTTTTGCGGCTTTTATCTGATTTTTACATATTTTATTTTTTTCCCGATAGCTTTTTAGTGCTTCCTCACTGCCTTCCTGTTTTAGTAGCTTAAATGCCTTTTTTTGCCATTTATTGTCCCCTTTACATTTTTATTTATCCACATTGGTTTTCTCTTGTTCCTGACTCTTTTATTCCCATACGGTATGTACTTTTCACAGTGAGAATTTAAGATATTTTTAAAAATCTCCCATTTAGTGTCTGTACTTAGTGTCTGTTTTTGAGGACATTTTCCCAATTTACAGTGTTAAGGGCTTCTCTTAGTTGATCAAACTTTGCCCTCCTAAAGTTCATGGTTCTTGTGGCTCCTCTAAGAGTTCCCTTATTGAAGGACAAGTTATAATGTATTATATTGTGATCACTATTTCCTAGATGCCCCCTGACCTGCACATTAGTTACTCTGTCAGGTCTGTTGGTTAATATTAAGTCCAGTAGGGTGCCCCCTCTGGTCGGGTCCTGTACCATTTGGGACAGATAATTATCCTTACTTATAGTCAGAAACCGGTTTCCTTTATGAGATTCACAGGTCTCGGTTTCCCAGTTTATGTCTGGATAGTTAAAGTCCCCCATAATAACCACCTCATTGTGATTTGCTGCCTTGTTTATTTGCTTTAATAATTGATCTTCTGCTGCTTCCATTATATTTGGTGGCTTATAGCAAACCCCGATCAGTATTTTATTATTTTTCTTTCCATATATTTCTACCCATAATGACTCCACATTATCATTTCCCTCACACATATTCTCCCGCAGTGTGGCCTTTAGGCTGGACTTTACATAAAGGCAAACTCCTCCCCCTTTTCGTTTTTTTTCGATCCTTCCTGAATAGACTATACCCCTGTATGTTAACCGCCCAGTCATAGCTATCATCCAACCATGTCTCTGTTATACCCACAATGTCATTATTTTCTTCAGACATTATTAACTCCAGTTCGTCAGTTTTATTGGTCAGACTTCTGGCATTAGTTAGCATACAATTTAGAGGTGTATGGTTTTTTTCTCCTATGAAGCCTATCCCTATTAACTATTCTAACCCCTCCCTCCGCTCCACCCCCAGGTACATTTATAAGCCCCAGCTCTCTATCTACACTATCTTCCCCTTCTATATTGTAGTTTCCCTCCCCCCTTTCCCTAGTTTAAACACTCCTCCACCCTTCTGGCCATCTTCTCCCCAAGCACAGCTGCACCCTCCCCATTGAGGTGCAGCCCGTCCCTACCATAGAGCCTGTATCCGACATAGAAGTCGGCCCAGTTCTCCATGAACCCAAACCCCTCCTTCCTACACCAGCTTCTGAGCCACTTGTTTAGCTCCCTAATCTCCCGCTGCCTCTCTGGTGTGGCACGTGGTACAGGTAATATTTCAGAAAATACTACCTTGGAGGTCCTTGCCTTGAGCTTGCTACCTAAGTCCCTGAAATCATTTTTAAGGAGACTCCGCCTACCTCTTACTTTGTCATTGGTGCCAATGTGCACCATGACTGCTGGGTCTTCTCCAGTCCCTCCCAGTAATCTGTCAACCCGATCCGCGATGTGCCGAACTCGAGCGCCAGGCAGACAACACACTGTTCGGCGATCCCGGTCTTTGTGACAGATCGCCCTGTCTGTCCCCCTAATAATTGAGTCCCCCACTACCAGCACCTGTCTGGCCTGCCCTGCGCTCCTCCTTCCCTCCTTACTGGAGCAGACACCCCTCTGGTGGTCAGAGGCAGTGACTTGCTGCAGTACTGCTAACTCTGAACTAACATCCCCCTCATCTGCCAACCGGGCAAACTTGTTGGGGTGTGCTAGATCAGGACTAGCCTCCCTGGCGCTTTTCCCCCTACCCCGCCTTCTAACTGTAACCCAACTAGCTGCCTGACTGTCCTGTACCTCCATCCCGCTATCCTCCCCCACCTCTGCCCACTTGGTGGAGCAGAGGTAAAAAATTAAGGGTATATAGCGTAGATAAATCCCCTGGGATTTTTAAACCCAGGTACTTGATAAAGGAGTCACACCGGCGGAATGGGAAACGGGAGAAAAGAGATTGTTTAGTCTGAGCAGATAAGTGAACCCCCAGAATCTCGGATTTCTCCATGTTGATTTTATAATTGGAGAGTAATTGAAAGGTGTCCAGCTCCTGGACAAGTCGTGGCAAGGATTGGGTCGGAGAGGAGGCACAACATATCATCGGCAAATAAAGCAATTTTGTGGTGCTTGTGGGCAATGGGCATCCCAGTAATAGCAGGGTTGCGACGTATGGCATTAGCCAGGGGTTCCATCGCCAAAATGAAAAGAAGGGGCGACAGGGGGCAGCCCTGACGAGTACCATTTGACAGGGTGACCAGCTGGGAAAGGCAACCATTGACCAAGATCTTAGCTGTTGGGTTCAAATATAAAGCCTCTATCCAACCTCGAAACAACGGGCCAAGCCCCTGACGCCGAAGCACCTGAAACAAATAAGGCCAAGCCACCCTGTCAAAAGCTTTCTCTGCGTCAGTGGAGACAAGGGCTAATGGAATGGAATGACGCTGGGCGTAAGAGAGGATATTAATCACCCGTATCGTATTATCCCTTGCCTCCCGCCCCGGAACGAAACCCACCTGATCCAAGTGTATAAGAGAGGGAATATGTGGCTTAAGACGAGAGGCGAGAATCTTAGCTAACAGTTTGACATCCGTGTTAAGGAAAGATATGGGGCGGTAGCTCCCACAGTGTGCACTATCCTTGCCAGGTTTAGCTATCACGGTGATATGTGCTGTGTTAGTATGTGGGTCCAGACGGTCCCCTCCGGCAAGGCCATTAAAAAGGGTGACTAGATGGGGGCCCAAGATAGTGACAAATTTCTGATAATAGGCTTTAGCCTTCCTAAAACTTTGCCTTCCTAAAGTTCATAGTTCTGGCCCGGGGCATTTACCATTAGGTAGGGATTTAATTGCCTCCTCAACCTCAGCCAAGCTAATAGGGGCTTCCAAGAGCAAGGACGCCTCCAAGGAGAGACGGGACAACAAGTAGGTATCAAGGTAGTTATGTAGTGTAGGCCTATGAACAGAAGGGTCAGCCGGGGCAGGAGGCAGGTTATATAAAGAGGTGTAATACTCGTGAAAGCAGGACACTATGTCAGGGGTGGAAAAGTGCATTTTGCCCTTGAGATCTCGGACTTTAGGAATAAAGGTGAGTGCCCTCTTAGCCCTCAGAGCCCTAGCCAGCAGTTTGCCTGCCTTATCCCCGAATTCATAGAAATAGCTCCGCGTCAATAAGTAATGTCTTTTAGTATGACTATTTGTGAGGGTAGCCAACTTGTCCCTGAGAGCAGCTAGTTGAGGTGGTATGTGCGGGGCTAGTGTGAGTTTATGAGACCTCTCCAGGTCCGCTATCTGGTTCATGAGATGCAGAATTTCACCCAGCTGAAGTCTCTTAATTGTTGCGCCCATTTTAATGAGATGTCCCCGAATTACTGGCTTATGGGCCTCCCAGACCGTAGAGAAAGGGATTTGTGGTGAAACATTATCAGTGAAGTAGTGCTTAAGTTCCTTGCTCAGGGTCTGGACATGACTAGGGGTCGACAGTAAAGATTCATTAAGTCTCCAGGACCAAGGTTTATGACTGTTGTAGCTTCGATCTTCCGGGCTAGGCATACTCCCCCCTTAAAACCCCAATAATGACACCACACCATAGAATATGGATAAGAAAAGGCCACAGCCAATTTTATTTATTAGAGTCATTGTCACGCCAAAACCTGGAACAATAAACATAGGTGCGTTAACAAGGACAATGACTCAAACACCAACATGTAAATATTTACAATAAACACTCAAGCTTGCCAAGTAATCCAGGTAGCATAACCAAATACCACTTAAGGAAGGGACATACCGAGATGCCCCCACCCTGACCTGAGGTTCCCAGCACTGACAGCCAAGAACCTACCACCAGATGTTACCAACCATTCACTTACCACCACATTAACCCCCTGGATACCTGGCAAGCTGCCGCCAAGAGCCCATCCCTTGAGACCTTAAGCCGGATGGGCTCCCCCCCAAGAAAAAACAAGGCCTTTTCTATCCCCTCTGCGATAGCCAAAGTAAAGAAATCGAGCCCTAAATCAGACAGGTGCACCCCATCGCCACTAAACAAACTGGGGCAAAATTCCTCCAACGCAACATGGCGAACCACCACCCCGCGATGCCGGCGCACAAAACTCGCCATCAACTTATTAACTTTACCGCGGCTACGCTCCATAGCCGCCCTATCCCTCGCATGACGCCAATTGCGTCTCGGAATCATTTCCGACCACACCAACAACAAGCCAGGCACCAACTCCAACAAGCGCTCAACATCACGCTTCATCTTCCACACGAGCTCGCGCTGAGGCGTAGCCCCCATATCATTACCCCCAGCGTGGATAACCACCACCGAGGGCCGGAAACCCAACCTCAAATACTTCACCACCTCCAACAACACTCCATCCCACACCATGCCTCGTATCCCAAACCACCTCACATGCACCAAGTCCATGGGGAAGCCCAGCTGCACGCCGTTGCGCCTAACTGCGGCTCTCCGTCGGGCCCAGTACACAAAGGAGTGGCCGATGATCCACACGATGAAACGAGGCCCTGCAAAGCAAAACAGAAAAAACATAACGAGCAGAGGAAAGGAACAACCAAACCCACCAAACAAGCCACAATCAACTCACCAACCGCAACGGCCTGATATACCTCCGAAAACAAGCCGACTCCCACCGACCAATCCTCCGGATGACTCCATCATCCAACCCAAAACGTGCCGCCTCCGTAGCAGCCCCGATCCGGAACGAATGTGTCCCAAATTCAGCCGACGCCAACCCAAGCTTACCAAGCCCCAGCCTCATCACACGCAAGAACTGAAATCGAGACACCGGTGATAAATCCCGATGAACCAAAAACGACACCCCACCAGCAGGCCGAACATCCCAATAATGCCGCACACACTGCACAGGGCAAATGACATCCCCAGGCAGAGCATACAACCGTACCTGCTTGCCTCGCCCCAACACATCCGTCTTAGAAGACCTCAACCAGACAACCACAGAATCACCCTCACACGTGACATCCCGCGAAGCCAAACCACCCTGCACAGACTTACTGGGACTCACCAATTCCGACACCCGAAAAGCACCGAAAAAGGCCAAAGCAAAAGCAGCCTGAAACAAAAGCACTTCAAAACCGTCAAAACAAACCCCCTGCAGCACCCCAAACAACCGACGAAGCAGCCCCGCAGACAACGGACGCCTAGCATCAGGAACCCGCCGCCCCCTCTTAATCCCCTTCAAGACCTGTTGAACCACAAAATGCTTCGTCACATCAGCCCAACCCTGCAGCTTAAACAAAAAGGCCAAAGCTGCCAAAACCTTATCCACCTTAGAGGGAGAAGCACCCTCCAAAGCCAACCCGGTCAGATACCATAACAAAACATCCAAACGGGCGCCATCCCCCTCCACCAAACCCACACAACTCACCAACCGGTCCCACTCCTGCCAAACCTTATCATAAGCCGCCCACGTCGCAGGCGCCAATGACGACTTCACCCATCCCGCAAGCAAGTGGTCCCGAGCTGCCACATCACCTCCGGGCACTGGAAGCCCACGGCGTCCGCCCCAGGAGCTTCCCGCCGAAACCGATCCCACTGAAAGCGAGAAAGAGAGTCAGCAATGACATTCAGATACCCAGGAACATGCTCAGCCTTAAACAACACATTCAATTCCATACACAACAAAACAAACCACCGCAGCAACTTAACCACCGGAACTGAAGCAGCCGACAATCTGTTAACTGAATGAACAACCGCCAAATTATCAGAATAAAACACAACTCTGCGATTACGCATCCGCCACCCCCAGAGCGTCAGAGCCACCACCAACGGAAACAACTCCAGAAAAGCCAGATTCCTAATGAGCGGACTAGCAAGCCAAGCCGCAGGCCACCGCTCAGCACACCACTGACCCCCAAAATAAGCCCCAAAACCCACACTGCCCGAGGAATCCGTGTACAACTCCAAGGAATCCGCCGACACCATAGCAGACTGAAAAAACACCGTCCCATTAAACCGGGCCAAAAACACTTCCCACACCGCCAAATCAGCCCGCATCGCCTGAGACACTTGAATCCTATGATGAGCGGCCCGAACCCCAGCCGTAGCCCTGGATAACGAACGAGAAAACACCCGACCAACCGGAATAACCCGACAAGCAAAATTAAGGCGCCCCAACAACGATTGCAGTACCCGCAACGTAACCTTCTTAGCAGACCGCACCTCCCGCACAACCGCCGACAGCGCAGCTAACTTATCAGCCGGAAGCCGGCACACACCAAGGACCGAATCGATTTCCAGCCCCAGGAAACACAAACAAGAAGATGGGCCCTCAGTCTTATCGGGGGCCAAGGGAATGCCAAAAGACGCAGCCACCACCTGTAACGTGCGCAACAAGCGCAAACACCCATCCGAATCCCCTGGCCCCACACACAGGAAGTCATCCAAATAATGAACTAAAGAACGACAACCTGCCTCCTCACTCACGACCCACTCCACAAAAGAACTGAATTTCTCAAAATAGGCGCAGGAAATGGAACAGCCCATTGGAAGGCACAGATCAACATAAAACGCCCCGTCAAACCAACAACCCAACAGATGATGGCACTCCGGATGAATCGGCAGTAGCCGGAAAGCGGACTCAATGTCCGCCTTTGCCATCAGCGCCCCGGGCCCCGCTTCCCGCACCAAATCCACCGCCCTATCGAACGAAGTGTACGAAACCGAGCACAGCTCCCTATCAATGTCGTCATTAACAGAGGAACCCTTCGGGTACGACAGATGGTGAATAAGGCGAAACTTGCCCACCTCCCGCTTCGGGACAACCCCCAAGGGGGACACACGAAAACCAAGCAACGGCGGGTCCCCGAACGGACCCGCCATACGGCCCAACCGGACCTCCTTGCCCAATTTCTCCCGCACCACCTCAGGATACGCCGACACAGACTTCAAATTACGCCGCAATATCCGTGAAGCCCGCGGTACAAAAGGGATACGAAACCCCTGTGCGAACCCAGCGTCCAGAAACGCTGCATCCGCCCGCCTACCGTAACGGCTTAGCCACGGCAGCATCGCGTCGCGGTTCACCGGCGATCTCCCCTTTTGACCCAGACTGACCCGAGCCTGCACCTGCCTTGGCGCGCTTAAAGCACTTGGACAGGCTGTGATTACCCCCACATCCGGAGCACTCATGCTTAAACCTGCACGAGGCACCCCACTTGCACTGGCTGTCGTTAAACAGCCAGCATATGCCTTTTTTATGCGCGGCCGACGAAGCTCCTTGGGAACCCCCGCCGGCCCCCCCAGGAAAGGGCGACGCCTTCTGCGCCATCATCAACTTTAACCACAGCGGGAGGTCCATCTGGTCCCACCGCATCCCCGGATTAGCCGCCAAGCGCTGACGAAACTGCTCGTCATAACGCCACCACGCCCAACCCCCGTACACCCTGTAAGCCTCCCATATGCCATCGACATAACAAAATAAAGAAGAGCACTTATCAGGGGATTTCTCCCCGATAACGCTCACCAAAATACAAAAGGCCCGCAGCCAATTTCCGAAGGTTTTAGGAATTTTCCTCCACTTCTTTCTCTTTTTCTCCTCCTCATCCTCCTTCTTACTATCCTTCTTTTCATCCTCCTTCGTGTCCAGAGACTCCTCCAGAGGAAGTAAAGAAAATAACTCCACATACTCCCCCTTCCAAATCTTCTCTTTTACCTCCGCCTTCAAATGCACCCCTAAAGGACCCGCGAAAGAGACATACGCCGTCTGCCGCGCCGAATCCGGCACTGCCCCGGCCAAGGACCCCTTATCAACCACAACCTCACTGACCGCAACCTCAGCAGACGCCCCCGCAACCTCCACAACGGGCCCTACTGGCGAGGGAACCTCCCCCGCCAAACGCTCCCCAGCACCACCTGCCACCGGAGAACCTGGCACCCACGCACCCTGAACCCCCGAGGCCAAATTGGCCCCTTGCCCACACGCCTCCACCAAAAACTGCAGCCCTTGCAACAAACCCCGAACCGACCCACTACCCACAGGCGCCCCGGGCAACGCACTTATCAATTGCAAAAGACACTCACCAACCGATCCCCCGGCTGCACCGAACCGCTGGGCCGTAGAATCCTGAGTGGACGTCGAGGGAACCTGTGGAGTGGCTGCTACCGAAGCCGCAGTCCCAGGCTGCAAATCCGGCATCTGTTGAACCCCAGCATCCCGCTGACTCCTGGAAGCAGAAAAACACCGGGAATGTGCAGCCAAAGACCGCGAACCAGATGACCTAACCCGCCGCCCCGACGAAACAACCCCCGAAGCCTGCACACCGGAAGCCCCATCACGAGAAACCCGACGACCCCCATCCGACCCCCCCCTACGAACAGGAGAACGGCCCCGCACCACCCGACCAGAACACCGAGAACCCCCCCTAACGCGAGAAGAACCACGAGCAGACCGACTACGACGCAACGGAGAACGAGAACGCCTAACCCGCCTAGAACGGCCAGATACGCCGCTCGACCGACTACGGGAGCGACGGCGAACCCCAACCCCCGACGCCTCACCAGACCGCACAGACCCCCGACCGCTGGCTATGGACCCAGGAGAACCCCCCGCCGGCCCAACACCCCTGGCCCCCACCGAACCAGAGGGAGAACCCGACGCACCGCGAAGCTGCCAAGGCCCAACTACACTACCCACAGGGGAAACAGACCTGCCCGCCGACCCCCTAACGGAACCCACCCCCCCTAACGACCCCTGAGAAAAGGGGGACCCCGCACGGGACCCCCCCTGCAACAGCACCCGGGCCCCCCCAACAGCGGAGCACGGTCCAGCACCCCCTGCTGCCCCGGGTACTTGCCTGACAGCTGATCCACTCCTCCCAGCACGTGTAGGCCGCGAAGCAGGCCGCACCCGGCCGTCCATCCTGCTCCTCTTCCTCCCTGCCTCCTGATCGGGGGACTCTGCACCGGACGACACCTGGTCCGGGCCTCCGCTAGGACCCGGAGGCCCAGCACGGCTGCACCACCTCCCGCCGCTCCGGCCGCTGGATCCTCCGTCCGGGGAGCGAGCTGGCTCCCTGCCCGGGCTCCGGCTGGGGTCCTCACCACCTCCTGAACGTCCCTCAGCCGTCTGCCGTCCGGATTCTGCCTTCCGCGGCGGACGCCGCCTCCTCCGCTCCGAATCCCGGCCGCCGTCCCGGGAAACTCCGGTGCTCCGGCCTGGTCCGGCACCGGAGGCCGCACCACGAACGTCGCCGGGCCTCTCCTCCTCACCAGGGCTCAAACGACGAGGCGGACGGGTCCTCCTCACCGGCCTTCCAGACCCTCGAACCGGCTCCAGCGCAGATCCCAGCTGCTCCCTCAGCCATGCAGATCCACGCTCCAACGCAGCCTTCCTCACGCCGCGAGCAGCTCCTCCATATCCCGGTCCATCCGCCAACCTGCAGGGGTGGTAAAAAGACAACAGGGGGGGGAGAGAGAGAAGCAAAGCCAGAAAAAGAGAAAAAGCAAAGGGAGACAGACAGCAAAAGCCCAGCAGCGCACAGACACGCAACCAGGTAAGCTAACCACAAAAATGGTTCCTGAGCCCGGGAAAGCAGGCACTTATATAATCTTCCCCTAACTCCACCCCCGAAATTCCCGCCAAAAAAGCCTACCCCTCCTCCGCACAACAGTCAAGGCCCACTATAGCCCATGCTGGCCCCCCCGTGGGCATCAGGAGGCAAGGTAGAGAAGGAAAGAAGCATGTGAACGGGAGAATGATCCCCAATGATCATAGGCCCAATATTGGAAGAACGCAACATGGGTAAGTGATGAGACAAGAATATCGAGTCAATCCTAGTGTAGCGATTATGCAGAGAGGAAAAAAAGGTATAGTCCTTTACTGTTGGGTGTTGTGTCCGCCACGCATCGGCCAATTGCAAGTTATGAAAAGCCCGTTTAACCCTAGCTATTCGAGAATAAGGAATATATGAGGAGCCAGAGGAACTGTCAATTTTAGGATCAAGTATCATATTAAAATCACCCCCCAAAACAACAATCCCCTCCTGGAAGTCTGCCAGTTTACGGAGGGCAGAGGCGAGAAAGGTGGTTTGGTCTCTGTTAGGGGCATAAATACAGACCAAAGTGACTTTATGGGTGGTAATAAACCTTTTTACAAAGATACATCTCCCCTCCACATCACTCCAGGTGTCAATATGTTGGAAAGGCAGCAATTTATGAAGGAGGATCGCCAGGGCCGGCCGAAGACTTAACGCCGCCTGGGGCGAAGTTTAAAATGCCGCCCCCCGCCCCCCGCTGACGCCGGGGGGGGGCGGCATTATCTACCCCCCCCCACCGGTACTTACCCTTAAACAGTCCTGCGGCGAGTCTCCCTGTGCTGCCACGGTGCCGGCTTGTAATGCTGAGCGCCGGAAATTCACGTCACTTCCGGCGCTCTGCATTACAAGCCGGCACCGAGACCGAACAGGGAAACTCGCCGCAGAGGAGAGAGGGGCGCCGAGCGGGTAAGCGAAAACCACTCGGTGCCCCTCTCTCTCTCCTCCGCTTCAAAAAAAACAAAAAAAAAACGCTTGGGGCGGCAAAGTGCCGCCCCTTCTGAAGTGCCGCCTGGGGCCCTGAGGATCGCGACCCCTTTAGTTTTGGACTCAGCAGAGCTTGAAAAGAACGTAGTTGTAAAGTGTTTGGAGGGTAGTTTAGGTTCCTTACCACGTTTAAAATGAGTTTCTTGCAAAAAAGCAACTCTGGTTTTATTAGAATGTAAGAAGTGCGTGAGTCTAGAGCGCTGTTCAGGCTTATTCAGGCCCCTAACGTTTAGTGTGGTAAATTTTATAGTATGTGGGCTCATTGCACGACACCTGGAGAGAGTGTAAGAGTAGCGTATAGGCAGAACAAATGTGAACCTAGACAACATGTCTAGGACAAGTCTGGGTAAATAAATATTCAGAAACAGGAGAGCCGTCAGACCCGATACTCGGGAAGTGCCTATAACCTGGGCCACAGAGGACCCGTATGGTTGGCAGGTCCCGGGGGCTAGAACAGGGTGAGTGAGCAGCGGTCAACTCCACAAAACTCTATAGAGCAAAGCATAAGGGTCGGTCGGAGAGACATGGGTCTGGATCCGAGACCCACAGCAAGTGTAAACAAGTGTAGGTATAAAAATGTGTAGAATTCCATCCGGAGATGGAGTGGAATAAAAAGGGAAAAAGAAAAAAGGCATAAAAATAGGAAAATAGAAACATCCACCTAGGATAGCGAAAGCCAACTCACAGTAGCGAGAAGGCAGGCAAGTCCCAACAGGGAGTCAGAGGCATAGTTACATGAGCGGCCGGTCGAAAATGGCAAAACAGAGAGCAGTGACAAGCGCGTGACAATATGTGGTGCATAAAATAACTCACAAACAGGAGAAGTCACTGCAAATAGCGGATGACGGTATGTCCATGAAGGCGAACAGGGACCGACGAGATGAAGTGTAGCATCCAAAATGGTAGAGAAGATCGCACAGCACTGAGGGTAAGTGGAATAAGCAAACAGAAGATAGTAGTGCTGTTGCGTCCCAGTACAGGGCGAGAAGGTCCAAGCCCGCAAAGTGTAGACGCTGCCGGTAGAAGATCAGAGGAGGAAACTGCATGGTGGATGGCATGCAGTAGGGAGTGGAACAAAACAAGGCAACGATGACACCCTGCAGCCAGGCATCAAGGAGGAGTATGTGCAGGAATCCTAGGCCGGCGTTTGCGTTGTGGTCTGGAAGACCATTCAGAGCCATGTTGTGACAATGAAGGTGGCGCGGTGTAAGAATATTCCCAGTCAGGGACAGAAATAGGTGGAAGGCCCAGTTGCTCCAAGACAGCAGGTATATCCGCAGCCCGCCTAATGATATAACCATCCAGGCCTTTCTTGACAGTAAGGGAAAAAGGAAAGCACCATTGATAGGGCAATGCGGCTTCCCTTAGAGCCGTGGTGACAGGGCGCAACGTGCGGTGGCATTGCAGGGTGACCGGTGACAAGTCCGGGAAGATTAAGATAGGGTGTCCCTCCCAGTCTACAGCACCAACCTTACGATAAGCTGCCAAGATGGATTCCTTCATCGTGTACTCATATAGACAGCAGATAACATCACGCGGCGGCTGGTTTTCAGACTGGCGAGGACGGAGGGCACGGTGGGCACGATCCAATTTCATTTCAGTTTCCACGGGTCTCGAAAGTAAGCCTTTGAAAATGGCACGTAGGGTAGGCACAATATCAGCTGGGAGAACAGATTCAGGGATCCCACGCAGACGAAGGTTAGAGCGTCTCCCACAATAATCAAGATCTTCCATCTTCTGCATGAGGCAGGAAATAGTGGAGGCTTGTAGTTGAACTTGTTCCGAAAGCCGATCGACCGCAGATCGAGTGCTCGAGCTGTCTTGTTCCAACGTGGCCACGCGGTCGCTGATCTGCTGGAGGTCATGCTTGATATCAGAAAGGTCCGCACGTAACGGAGCATGTGCTTCAGTGATGATAGCGATAAGGTCAGCCTTGGTTGGTAAATTTTGAAGAGAATCTTGCCAGGTAAGTTGTGCTTGTGATTGCATCCACAGGGTGTTGGTCTCCTGGCTGGCCTCAGACGGATCCTCAGACAAGAGGCTATGCGGGCTGCCAGGTGGCGAGGCCCTCGACACAGAGTCGCGGCAGTCGGCATCATGAAGGTTGTGAAAAAACACCTTCACCGAGGTGTGAGTCGATTTCTCCTTGACCTGGTGGGTTTTAGGCGTAGTAGGGGCTCTAGAGTTCTTGCCCATTGTCGAAGTTTGTACCAATTTTCGTGTGTTAAATGCGGTGGGTCTGCAGAGCTCACGGATTAAGCGGCCATTTTCAATCCGCGCAGGCCACGCCCCCCAGTATTTGTAATTCTAAACTCTCCATTTTACTGCTCATTAGTCTTTTCTTCTGGTGCAGGGGAATCTGAGGTTCTCTTTATCTTTTTTACCTTTTTAGTGGCGGCGGGTATAGCTGCGGATGCTCTAACCCTTTCTTCTACTCTGCCCTCCCTTTCAGCAGATCTGTTAGACGAAGCAATTTGGGATCTCTCAAACTCAGGAGAGAATCAGGAGAGGAAAATCACCAAGGCCAAGCTGTTGATCATTTTTACAGAATAGCAAAAACATTCTAATCTTAAAACATAAAAAAAATCTTATGTAACAGAAACTACCAGTACTGCGTAGTTAAATCCTTAACCTTAACATCTACTGAGACCTGTAACAGTCATTAACCTTAACTTCTACTGAGGCCTGTAACAGTCATTAACCTTAACATCTACTGAGGCCTGTAACAGGTTTACTTAATGTCTGACTGAGGGATGAAGTCTGCATCATCTGAATTCCAATAAGGGAATCTTTTAATTGTTCTGAATGCAATCATTAACTCATTTATACTGATACAATGGGCATAGACATTATATCTACACTATGTCTATGTAAGGTCCCGGGTCCGTGGTCAGGCGGCTACCATGACCCAGAGCAGGGGTTATTGCACAGAAGCCGAGTGGTCAGGGCCTGATGCAGGACGACCGCACCCTCCAGGGCGCCGAGCACCCAGGGTTGTTGTAACGGGTTCACCAAGAGAGCTGTAGTAACTCCCAGAGATCACCCACATGTATCCTCCTGTTGTCCCCGGAATCACTTCCAGCACCAGTCAGCATGCACACCTTGGAACCCTGCTATGTGTACCCAATAAGTACAATAAGTAGACACAACTACCTTGAACTGAGTACAGCAGGAATGAACAGTTTATTGATGTAAAACATAGACTCATATAGCCACAGAACTTCATTAACATAAATTAACAGATACATGCATACAGCCCAACCTTTAATCCCCTTTAGCTACTGAATATCCCCCTGGTAGCCATCCTGTTAATGGGATTAGTTTACACAATAGAGTTCATGCCTGTTTGGCAGCCAGGCTGGAGCCATCTCGGACTACCTTGGGGCCTTGTATGACAGGTCATTCTGTCACAGTTGTGCAGCCACATACCAGCACCCTGACATAGCAGTGGATGTTGTCCAGTTCAGAGTAATAACCTGCAGGCACCCTGGAGCAGGTATGAGACATAAAACATAGAAATGGGCAGGATGCTGCAGGCTAGGAGTAGGGAAGCTGAGCAGAGTACAGGAGAAACATAGCAAGCAAGGGGGGCAGAGCGAGCATGGGGGATAGAGCGAGCAAGGGGGATAGAGCGAGGAGCAAAGGAACAGGGAGACCAAACAAGAAACATAACCAGACAAGACATACATGATACACATGACACGGGACAGGACAACACAGGACAGGGAACAAGGCTAGGAACACAGGGGATGGAGTGAGGAGCCAGAATCCTCGGACGCTTCTCCTTTAAGCAAGGATAGGACATATTAACTGGGACACAGGGAGAGGAGAGAGGAACCAAACTCCTCAGGTGCTTCAGGGAAAGGAGGGCAAATGTATACAAAACACTAACACACATGGATAAAGGACTAGCCTAGGACTATAAGATAACAATTGGAGATTCTGTCTCATCATATGGCCATAGTATGCTTAGCCCACCACTACGCCAAAGGACAGAGCATAGGGAAATGCAGGAATGGATTACTGCAAAGGGAGAACTATAGCAAGGACTAGGAAACTAAAGACATGCAGCTCCGCAGCCCGGATGGGGCCTGACAGTCTGTAGAGGTTTATTTGGTTCCTGTCGTGTGTGTTTTGCTTTGTGTGCTGCTGAGTTTATCTCTGTGATTCCAAACATGTGGATGCCTCACCTTTCTTGCAACTGATAAAGGATAGAAGGATTAAAATAGTTGCCTGTTATAAATAAGATATATGCTTCTTAAAAGTACATCAGGTATTGTGTGCAAAAATGTCTTTTGATGTCCAGAAAACTAATTCAAGTTTCTAAAATTGACCATTGACAGTTATAAGATAATAAAACATATAATTCAGAATATGGTTCTTATAACTATTTGGTTAAACCTTTAATTCTACTTCCAAGTAAATATGTTTTTGTATTCAATTCCTGTCTAAAAACAATTACATAGCATTTTGGAATAAATATACATCCTACAAGTCCTGCACTTGAAGCCACTATGGCAAAAATCTCTACGGTCACCATGTTCTTCCCTTTGGTGCTCAGATAGGCCGGGATCATTGCAATCCAAACGCTGCAGAACACCAGCATGCTGAAGGTGATGTACTTGGCCTCATTAAAACTGTCCGGTAATGTCCTGGCTAAAAAAGCTATAATAAAACTAAGAGCTGCCAGAAGCCCCATATAACCCAGGACAGAGTAGAAGGCGATAACCGAGCCTTCATTACACTGAACAATGATCTTTCCCTGATAAGAATGCATGTCCAGCTCCTGGAAAGGGGGGGAAATGGCCAACCAGGAAATATTAATGATAACTTGAATGGATGAGCAGAGCAGTACTATAGAATTGGAGATTTTCACACTGACCCAGTTTGCCCAGGAGCTGCCGGGTTTCGCGGCTCTGAAAACAATATAGATCATGATTGTTTTGCTTAAAATACAAGACACGGCTAATGAGAAGAGGACTCCAAAAGCAGTTTGGCGCAGCATGCAGGTTACATCCTCAGGACGACCGAGGAACAGAAACACACAGAGGAAGCTCAGGATGATGGAGACCAAGAGGAGGAAGCTGAGGTTCTTGTTATTGGCTTTCACAATTGGGGTATCTCTGAAGACAATGAAGATCAGTAATATTACAACAGTTACAAGACAAAACAGAATTGATACAAAGGATAAAACTGCAGCAACTGCATCCAAATATGATAGAAACTCCACCGATTTTGGAATACATCGATCCCTTTTCTCATTAGACCATTTATCACTTGGGCACACAATGCAGGTTTCACTGTCTGAAAAACAGCACAAAGTAACATTATGTCTCAATATGTAAATTAAACGTAAAATATAATATAGTATATAGTTCCCTCCCACTAAGTGTATCCATATTAACTAATGTTAAATTAATGTTAATTAATTTAACTAATGTTAAACTTCTTTTTGTTTACATTTCTTAGATTTAAACTGAAGATAACAAATAAAAATAGCCCCAAATCTAATCGCCCCAATTTTCCTTCGCCTTGTTTTAGTTTCAGGAATCATATGCCTATCCCATGCGTGTTTCAAGTCACTTGCTGCACTAACCTCTACCACTTTTGACAAGAATCTGGTCCACTCATCTCACATGGAAGTAAATATAACGAGGAGCTCACAGACCAAACAAGGAACAAAAACAAAACCCCACTATAAGTAGATTTCTTGAGTAAATGTACAGTTCCTAAACCCATTGAAAACAATGCATTTTGCGCCTGTACACGTACGGGCTTTGTCATTAAGGGGTTAAACCATTACTACTTTTTATGTTTTATTGGGGTTTTTTAGTGCACTGAGGTGCATTTGTGAAAGTGAACCAGCTGTGTGCAGAGGCATGGAGGTTGCAGCTTGTGTAAAAAGGTCTTTCTCATAATATCTGTAAGGTGCTTGGTATCACAGCTGGTTGTCGGCTGCCAGGTAGTTTTTCTGCTCCCCCCGGGTGGGGGAGGTTATGCCCAGCTCTAGTCAACCCATGCCTGTGTTGTTTGTCTATTATTTTGATCACTTATAGCTACACCTGCCCCTCCGTGTGGCTCTCAATACCCCACAGCCCAACTCCACCCTCTACCTTACCAGGAGCAGGCTTTCATTCCTACACACCTACTATGAGTAAATTATGTGTATGATTCTATATAATCTATTATACCAGATCTGTTGGATATCTCTCCCTCTGAGCACCGGACACAGTCATAGCAGCAGATTTGTGTTCCAGGTCTCAGAACTTTTCGATATCCAGGCAAACAGTTCTCTGAACACTGAGACCTTGGAATCTACAAACAGGAAAGAAAAATAGTTCTTGTTTGAGCCACTCTGATAAATTAATAAAGAATAAAGAAGCACAATCACAGAATAATAGATATATCTGCAAAAATATTCTAAATAAAGATGTAATTCCTTTGTTTTGAAAAATACATTAGGAGTAGAACATGATTGGATGATTCTATAATTAGAAAATCATTCAACAAGATCAAAATAATTCATTGCCTTAATTCACAAGCCCCTGGTATTCCCTATTCTAATGCATTTATGCAATAACCGTGCAAACAGCAGCATATGAAAGCGTTCTCCAAGGACAGTATAATAAGTGCACATGCAGTGGACATTGTCCATGTGGTGGCTCCACATAAAGTGCAATCATAAACCTGAAGGTGCCACGAAGATGCGGATGAAGAAGAAAATGCATGAGTGAGAGAGTGAGTGAATGTGGTCCCAGAAATGTTGCGTTTTGCATTGTTTTCGGGGGAGGGTCTGGCCTCATTTTCTCATTAAAGCCTCATTAAAGCCTCATTAAAGCCTCATTAAAGCTTGCTGCTGTGTTTTTTTAGGACTGTATATACTGACAGCTTGGATCCATGCAGGCTTTTCCAAGACACTAGAGCTTTTGCAGGATCCAGTCTATGATTCCTATGTGGTCTGCATCAGGCATAGGTGCTGGGCATTAAAACCTGGAGCCTGGCGATCAGAGACTGTTGTGGAAAGAAGAATTTCCTCTATGCTCCCAGGGCAAGGAGATCCCCTAAAAAGACCTGAGGTATCCCTGGGGTAAGGCAGGAAATACTTGCCTGGACATTTGTGTGTTGTCTGGGGAGGTTTTCCAGAGCCTGGCTTAGCGAGGTCTGGCTGGGAGGTCTGGTTAGTGGGTGTTTAGGATGGTCAGTCTTAAGTGTGACGTTTATGGCTCTCATGCTACAGGATTTTTCACAAGTTAGAACCATTAGGCTAGGTTTCCACTTGGTTTTTTTATGCTAAAAACGCCCATAAAAACGGCAATAGCGCCACCTGGCGTTTTTTTAGTGGAAAAACGCAGCAGCCAGATGTTAGCTGTTCTTCAATAGGAAATCGCAAAATGCCATTTCCACTTGGCGTTTTTCTGTCTGGCGTTTTTTCAGTCCTCTTTGGCGTTTTTCTGCTTTTTTGGGCTCTGTGGCAGTTTTTCAAAATCGCAGCATGTTCACACTCTGGCGTTTTTTTCAAGGAAATCTTGGCGTTTTTCTCCAATAGAAGTCTATGGGAGAGAAAAAACGCCATGAAAAAGCCATGTGGGTTTATTGCCTTGGCGTTTTTTATGGCGTTTTTTCCACAGTTACAATGCAGAGGATGGACCCAGTATCTGTGTGTCCTACGAGAAATAGGCTGAAAACAAACAGTTTCACACAAAACAAAGTCCTGGACTGGTTCATATTGAATTTTACACCATTTGGAACAAACATACCATTACAAACAAACATACCCGACGCATCAACTGGATCCTGCGTGCCAAAAGCAACAGCAAACAATTTGCACCATCATTTGGGGCCAATCTTCCCAGAGGAGCAGACATTCGGAATAAAGCATGCCTTACAAACCACAGAAAAGAGACAAAAGGGTCTACCAAGTAAAGGACATCAGGAGAGGGCAGATACTTGCCATTTATCCTAATCCCTTTTAGCTGGGTGAAACTTCTAACATGTAAAGGCTGGAAAAACTGCCTAAGGTCAAAAAAAGCAATTTCCACAGAAAGGCTAAAACGCCAGAAAAAACTCCAGAAAAAAACGCCAAAACGCAGGAAAATGCAGTGGCAGTTTTCTTGGCGTTTTTCATCAAGAAAAAAAACGCAGGACAAAAACCCAAGTGGAAACCTAGCCTTACACTGTCAAATTTGT
Organism: Spea hammondii; assembly: GCA_029215755.1. Classification (NCBI taxonomy): domain Eukaryota; kingdom Metazoa; phylum Chordata; class Amphibia; order Anura; family Pelobatidae; genus Spea; species Spea hammondii. The sequence goes on from JARDYJ010000001.1 coordinate 2,649,643, forward strand.
TTTGTTTTACCATCTTTAGGATGTATGATGCTGGTGAGTTTATATTATTTCTGTTGACTTATTTTTAATATACTCTATGTCTGTAAAGTTTATAGAAATGTAGCTTAATTTTAATGTAGGAAAACAAAAACAATAATCCCCCCTTACCTGGTTGTCTTTGTTCCTCCATATTACGGAATGCGAGTCAATGATGAGCTGCTGACCATCTGGAGCCCACTCAGTGAAGTTACCCACAACGTTTCTAAATGCAGACTTATTTGATAAATACACCCAATTTATAATTAAGTAATGGTATGCAAATTCTCCATGTTCATCGTATAATGTGCGGCCCAACTGAGATGCAGATGTTATCCTTTTTATATAGCGATGCAACTGTTAAAAATGATTTGGAACAAAACAAGAGGACATTCACAGTCACAATGTAGGAGATTTTTCTTCTACGTCATTAATGAAGAAAATAAAAATACCTCCCATTCTACAACAGAACCCACCCAAACACTCAACTAAAATAGACCAATACCTGATCTCTATTATTCATCTGCTAGAACTTCATATCATTAACTAGCATCAACCCTTCATCAGTCTACAGCACATCGTTAGAACCAACAGCACCAGGGTCACCATGAAGGCACAATTTAGAAGAAAATATTGTTCTTTGGTAAATAATAATGTTGGATTTTGCATGTGAGCTGCACTTAGTGTTAGAATGGCAATATAACTTAAGAGGTAGCAAGTAACAATTATATAAAATACACAATAATATACACCATAAAGGCTTCTAATACGTTGCAATCATTTGCAAGGAACTCATAGACATTAAACGCTATTTCACTTCTCTTTAATGCTGCATGTGTAATACCCTAAGCCTTTTCATGCCCTTTTTCAATTTGAAGATTGCCCCTCTTCCTGTACCATGTGTGTGATAATATTAAATAATAATAAATGTTAAAATAGGTACCAAACAAGGTACTTTCGCTAGAGATATCATTTAAAAAACCCTCTCTGTCCCAAGACAAAGTTCAAAAATTGCAAACAATATAATGTAATATTTCAGATAGGATTTTGCTGTCTAATAAAATTACCAAAATCTCTGTATATTCTCAAGGGATGTTGCTGATCATAAAACAAGGTTTTCCCTTCAGTGACACCTAACTTGTGGAAGAAATATATAAAACTACAAAACAGTGGGTTTTGCTTTTAACTTTTTGATGTTCATCATTTAGTATGGGTAATACTAAACATGTAAAAGTCATATCACAGCAAAGGGATGTATTAGACAGCAAGTGAACCTTTCTTCATCAAAGTGATGTGTTGGAAGAAGGTAAAAGTGTAAGGATATGAGCAACTTTGACAAGGTCTCAATTGTGATGGCTTGACAATTGAGCCAGGGCAACTCCAAAACTGCAGCTTGTGGGGTGTTCCCGGTCTGCAGTGGTCAGCACCTATCAAAAGTGGCCCAATGAAGCAAAAACAGCGAACAGGCTACAGGGTCATGGGCAGCCAAGGCTCGTTGATGCACGCGTGGGGCAGGCTGGTCCGTGTGGTCAAATCCCTACTGTAGCTCAAATTGTTGAAAAAGGTATTGCTGGTTCTAATAAAAAAGTGTGAACAGAAAGAAGTTTGGAAACCACGTGTCAACCAATATAAGGTGAGTAAATAGAAACGGAAAGAACAATACTTCCCTTTAGATATGATCGGACTTTACAGCAGCAACCCTATAAACATCCTCCACAGAATGTTTGAAATATGGAACAAGCAAGACTTCTGTCAAGGGGCGCTTGAAATTCACGATCTTGTGTGACTCAATAAAAACAGATAAAAAATAAACAAAATATAGTGTAACACAGTAACACTATTACGGAAACCCAGGGCTATACTCCAATGGTTGCACTCACAATGTATATGACCTTTAAAGCCTCCAGAATCCACTCCTTGGTGTATGTGTCAATCCATCCATATCATGAAACATATAAAACAGAAATCTATCATAGGGTGATATCTTTCTATATAGATGTACACGCAATGGTGGGATGCACTTACATTTAGGCAGATGTATCAGGCTTGTCTGTTGTATATCCTGGAGTTGTGCTGATGAGGCTGCAGCTCTGGATCTGGATCCTAATGAACTTCAAGGTCTTTGGGTCTTGGTGAGATAAGTCCTCTGGGTTCCAATGGCAGTGTTAAAAAAAAACTTTTTAAAGTGCAGGTGCAAATAATAATCCAACTTGGTAGTACTCAATAGATAATTAGTGTTCAGTATGTGTTATGTGCAATTCATGATTAATGGATGGATAGTGTATAAAACATGATTGAAAGAGTGAATAAATAAATAAGTAAATAATTTATTATGGGACTATTCCCCTAGATCCTGAAAGTATGGTTACAACTCATCAGTATAAAAAACAAATGTACTAAAAAAAAAGTGAATGTTTAAAAAATCGAATAAAAATCAATAAAAATGATTAGAAATAGATGGAAAGTCAAATGTCCCGTAAGTATAAAGGTCCTCTACGCGTTTCGCCAATATCTCGTGGCTTCCTCAGGAGGTGTGTGTGTCTGTCCGTGAAGTCCTTCCTTATATGCTCCCCCGGATAGCACGTACGTGGAATTTTAGTTCCGTGCGTCTATTCGGAACCCGGAGATCGAGGATGTCGCGTCATCATGCGTCTCATCGTGTCTCCTGTGTCTGGTGTGGTTAGGATTCCCGTCCTTCTCCTCTGTGCTTCAAGGGATCGGATCGTCCTCCCAGGTCTCTTCTTGCCTACCCCGGAGGATTATGTAAGAACAATAAACAAGACAAAATCAATATGCATCAAATGTGTGGTGTGTTTTAATGAGAATGGGTCAAGGATCGGGCTCATCATCACTATGGCAAAGTGAAGGGGGGGAGAGAAATCGGGCATAGACACAAATGGTATATGATAGTGTATATATAGTGTATAGATAGTGTATATATATATGCATAGGGGACGGGGGATGGGGAAATACATGAAGAGGGGAGGGGAGAAATAAAGGATAACATAGAATGGACATACAGTAAATAAAGGATAGCCTAATAGATATAAGGTATGTGAACACCATGGAATAAAGACAAACCACATACGTGTATAGACTTGAAAGGAAAAAAAAAAAAAAAAAAAAAAAAAAAAAAAATTAAATATGGTTATGAAGTGGAGTAAGGTATTAAATAAAAGATAATATGTCGATTTCTAAATTTAAACCCCCCTTTCTGTTTTATATGTTTCATGATATGGATGGATTGACACATACACCAAGGAGTGGATTCTGGAGGCTTTAAAGGTCATATACATTGTGAGTGCAACCATTGAAGTATAGCCCTGGGTTTCCGTAATAGTGTTACTGTGTTACACTATATTTTGTTTATTTTTTATCTGTTTTTATTGAGTCACACAAGATCGTGAATTTCAAGCGCCCCTTGACAGAAGTCTTGCTTGTTCTAATAAAAAAGTGTCAGAACACACAGAGCACTAAAGTTTATTGAATATGGGGCTGTGTAGCTACAGACCAGTCAGGGTGCCCATGCTGAGGGGTCAGCATGGGCACCCTGACTGGTCTGCAGCCAAAAGCACCTAAAATGGACACGTCAGCATAAGAACTGGAAGAAATGGAGGAAGGTGGCCTGGTCTGATGAATCACGTTTTCTTTTACATCAGGTGGATGGCCGGATGCGTCATTTACCTGGAGAAAACATAGCACCAGGATGCATCCATTGAGGCCCCATCTTACAGACCTAAAGGATCTGTTGCTAACGTCTTGGTGCCAGATACAACGGCAGACCTTCAGTGTAGTGGAGTCCACGCCTCAACCCGTCAGGACCTACACAATATTAGGCAGGCGGTCATAATGTTATGGCTGATCTGTATGTGACCACTTTATTAGCTACACTCTTTGCTAGTACTGGGTTGGACCACCTTTTGCATTAAGAACTGCCTTAATTCTTCATGTCATAATTTGCACAAGGTGCTGGAAACATTCCTCAGAGGTTTTGGTCCATATGCACAATGAAGGCATGATACAAACTGTTCCACCACATCCCAAAGGTGCCCTATTAGATTGAGATCTGGTGACTGTGAAGGCCATTGGAGTTCAGTAAACTCATGGCCATGTTTAAGAAACCAGTTTGAGAGGATTATTATTATTATTATTATTATTATTATTATTATCTTTTATTTCCAACAATTTATGCTGCACTTAATAAAATACATATATTCAAGGGGTATGACAAGACGAGAATTGCCAGACTAACTGATACATGAAGGGGAGAGGGCCCTGCTCGCAAGCTTACAATCTTGATGGAATGGGGTGGAACAAGCATAAGGCACAGATAAAGAGTGTGAGGTAGTGTGGGGTTGTATCAGTGACAGGGAAGTGGGTTTTGAGATGTTTCTTGAATGGTGGGAGGGTGAATGCTGAAGGTTCGGTGAAAGTAGATTCCAGAGATATGGGGCAGCCCTATTCTTATGAAGATAGCTTTGCTACTTGCATTATCCTACTGGAAGTAGCCATCAGAAGATGGGTACACTGTGGTCATAAAGGGATGACATGGTCAGCAACAATATTGGGGTAGGCTGTCACATTTAAACAATGCCAAGTTTGCCAAGAAAATTTCCCCCACACCATTACACCACCCCCAGCCTGAATCGTTGATACAAGGCAGGATGGATCCATGCTTTCTTGTTGTTTACATCAAACTCTGACCCTGCCACCTGAATGTCGCACCTGGTGTCAAGACTCATCAGAGTGGCATATAGGGGTATAAGACATTTCTGGAGGCAGAGTGGCATATAGGGGGTATAAGGCATATAGGGGGTTAAAAGGTATATAATGGGGCAAAGCGGCACATAGAAGAGTATAAGGCATATCAGGGAGGCAGACTGTCATATGGGGGGTATAAGGCATTTCTAGGGGCAGAGTGGCAATCCTGGGGGCAGATGTGCATTACTGGGGGGGGCAGGTTGGCAAATAAAAAGAAATAAAAAAACAAACATTTCTCAATCAAAGCTTTTATTAAATATGAAAAAATAGTTTACATGATAATTAATAATAAATTAATAAAGAAATAAAAGTTTTTTGAAAAGAATATCGTTAAGAATTATGTGATCTCTGTTTTGTTCCACTGAATAAAATGGAACTTTTTCATCTATAAATGTTTGCAGTAGCAAATGTTTTGATTCCAACATCAAAGGAGGGAGGCTAACATTAGCCTTTTTTAATAAAAAAAAAATTTTTGCTGCTGTGGATTACTCTTCCAATGATGCTCAGCCGGCATTATGGTGGACACCGGGCTGGCTGAGAATCATAGGAATTTTAGTTCACAGCTAGCATCTGCAGCTTTACTGTTACTGCACTTCCCATGACGCTCAGCCAGCATCATGGAAGTAGTATATCTGGCTGAGCCTTATGGGAATTCAATTCAATGTGTTGGTTATTTTTAATACGCATGACTGTGCTGACAAAAATGAAGCTTGTTTTGATGGCGATGCGAACGCGACATTTTAAAGTGTGATTGCTTGTATTGGTTCCACGAGATTTAAAAAAAAAAAAAAGTGCCCCTCTTTCACATTTTGAAATGTTGGGAGGTATGAGGTGTAAAGGCTGACCAGAATTCATATTCTTAAATAAAGCCTTAGAAATTCTTCCTGTATGTCCGTCAGCGTCTGACACGTGAAGCAGTCTGTATTTCATACATACCTGGTGTTTATTGATGTTTTGGATTGGATTTCCTTTTGCGTTCTCGTTATAAAATAAGTGCATGTCATGCAAAGCTTTAGCTAAAGCACTCACTGAAATAAACACCCGAGGAGAAACACCAGCCGTCAGATGATCTTTAACAAATAATTTAGGTTTCCCGCTGCAGTTACACAGAGATATTTCATAGATCTCTTCATAAAGCCTATTCTTTTCAGAATTTTCTGATAAACATTTATAATACAATGTCCATATATCTTCGAGAAGCTTGTCTGCTGGACGGTTTGAAGGATGGATATTATCAAAGAAACTTCCGGTATCCGGTAGCATTAGAGCATTCAGTTCTATGGCCAGACTGCCATTCAGGGGTTCTACAAAGTAATCTGTGAGATATTCATTGTAAGCCCAGGCAGGAGGAAGGATTAATGTTATATCTTTATGTTTGAGACACAGAGTTAAAATGTCAATAATCCTGGTGCTGAAAGAGCCGCAGAGTATAATAATCCGAGCCGATGACATTAAAACAGTTTCTGACATCATTTTCATATTTTCAGAGGGTTCTTGTGATAAAATAATTTTTACAGTGAAGGAAATACAAATTCCATAACTGGTCAGATACGCTCTCAGAGCCTGACTCTCTGTCTCTCCGGTGTCATCATCAACCGTGAGTATTCCCACCCAGGTCCATCCGAAATGTTTTAGAATCTTCAATATAATTTTATTATAGACACGATAATTTTGAACAGAGCGGAAGAAATGCGGATAAACACGTCTATCACTCAGCACATAGTCTGTCGCTCCATAACTGATCTACAAGATGGAAGAGAAAAGTGTAACCATTCTGCAGTAAAGGTTTCTAATAACAGCTTGGAGTTGGACATGGTTGTGATCTCACCATGAAACTGAATGCTAATGTCAGACAATACATGGAAGACCATTCAGTTTACTCACCTGTGCGTATCCATACACCCCTAGTAACTGTGCTATGGGAATGGTAGTAGTAGAATGGTGATCGCCAATAAATCCAGCCACGTTGTTAGAATTCACACAAGAGTAATTAGGGACGGTCATGCCGCGGCCAGACAAAATCTGAAGAATGCTTTTCACAGCTTTTCTTTCATCTAAACAGGAATCATATATATGATAACCCAGGGTAATATTTGGTAAAATGTTTGGGTCGTTGTTCAATGTTTCAATGGCGAAAAGAAAGACCAGTAAATTGATGTAATCCATGAGGCTTGGGCTGTAAAGGTAGATGAATTAGATTAAAGCAGAAGAACATAGTCAGAGGTCTCCCAGATAAAAACACTTATTAAGACTTTGTAGGAATACCATGTTACCATCAACTGACAAAGGTTCTAGATTTAAACAAATGGCAAAACAGGTCATGGGTCAGTAGAGAGTACTAGAATGAGTGCCGTAATTACCCTCACGTATTTATTTAACGTAGGGCATGTCTTGTGGAAGACAAATCAAGGACCTTTGTGAAATATTTCTGTCTCAAGCCCATTCCTAGCCCAGCCTGAGATGGTTGCAAATGTCTGAATACAGTGGACAGTGGTGGTCATGGCTGAGTCTGGTCCCACCCAGTACAACATGTGGCCCCTCTTCACAGATTGAAAATGTCTATTTATTTTTTTTAAAAAGACAAATCTACATAATAAAGACATCAAAAATTCACCTTATACACTTCTTTTGAAGAGAAAAATCTTATCAAATATAGGAATCCTTGGGAGGTACATAGTATAGTCCCTCTATTTCTGTCTGTTCCCTCCTCAAACTCTCAATCTCTTTTTCTCTTGTGCATTCTAATGTGTTTTAATTTTCTTGCCAATTCTACATAGTGTCAGTCCTAATGTTTCACGTGTTTCAAGAATTGGTTTAATAAAATAAAAAATAGTCAACAATTCGGTTAACCTTTGTAGCCATTAGCATGCATTTATCATGTTCTCAAAAGGGGATGTCAGCTCCTTTGTGTAAAACACAATGACCTCTGTTTTACAGATACGTATTTTCTCCAATATCCTCATAATATTTTTTTAAATCTATATGTGTAGATTTACAAAAAGATATTAACTCTCCCAATCAAGTCAACAGCATAAAAGTCATAATATAATAAGAAAAAAACACATCTTACATTGTGTAAAGTTAATTTCACAAAACAGCCTAATAAAAAGTAATAATAAAAAGTCATAAATATGTATATATTTACCTCAAAATAGCACTAGAGCATGTGTGCAAGTTATACCACGCAGGGGGAAATAAAAAATATAATGTATAAAAACAGCTGGACAGCAACTGGATTAACCGCTTAACATAGTCACTTCCCTTAGTAGTTTTGGGCTCTCTATAAAATGAATTTGTTCTGCAGATATTATTTTTATGGTTAGTTGTGGGAACTTACATGACACAGACTATTTGGGGGGAAAAATGATCCTGTCCAGAAAAAAAAAAATTCCTCATTTGATTATTCACCGTGAGAACTCCTCCAATTATAATGTCCCCATCTTTAAAATACTCAAAGTCTTCAAATGGTTCGATGACTTGCAGATGACAGGCCGGTGCTGGGCTCTGGATCTCAGATTTGCAGGGCGTCACACACAGGAGCAACAAACAAACGAGACGTTTCAATGGAAGAGACCCAGCGATCAGCATCATGCAGCCCAGTAACCTGCCGAGTGCCAGAGAGTGTCTGCCGGGTTCGGTGGAGTCGAGCACCGTGTGGGTCAGTGCCATCTGCTGCATCTGATATCATTGTAATGAACCTGAACATCTCGGCTCTTTTTATACAGTGCGGTCTCATACATTGCAATGGAGTCTCAATATAGATGCAGGACTTTGTGTTTTGGGATTGCAATTCTATGTTGGTTTTAAATTATAAGAAAACCGCAGAGCGCCGGTAATTATCTGCATGGACAGAAATATACAAACGCAGACTTTAATCAAATGTCTTTAGAGTATTAGTTAGTTTTAGAAGGAAGTTTCATTCATCGGCAGTTTTATGCCCTTTAATAATATTTATCGTTTTCTCAGATGTAAATGTTATTCAGCACTTTTAATTTATCATTGATTTTTGTGCATATTTTTTTTAAATTTAATTCACGGAGGTGATTGGATATGATTTTATTCTATTTGAATTTTAAATAATATGATTTAATACAGAAATGCACATTTGTGTTAATGTACCTTTTGTATTCTAGTTATATTCATATTATCCAGCTCTGACATCCACCATTAGCATAGCGGGGACATTTTTTTAATAAAATGTCCGTCACTTCCTATAATCCCCAGGAAGTAATAACCCACTTCCTGGACTCTCCCTGCATTATATCAGAAGACTGAGCACAAGCCTATAGCGCTAGAGGTTGTTTACTTTGTGAAGCTGTTTCCAGAAATATCTTTGGTCAAAACATCAAACAGCCATCACATTCAGCACTTCAGACGTGTCTTTTAATTAAGACTCAAGTTTGCAATGTAAGCAAATTGATAACTTGAGTTGCTGTAAGAATTTAGCAGTTAGGATAGCGTTCTGGGTCTTCTCCAGATGAGTGAAGCTGGAGCCTTTGTACAACTTCTCTGGAAAAAAGACTCACTTGAGATGGCAGTCATAACTGTGCTATGGGAATGGTAGCACCTGATTGGTGATCACTAATAAATCCATCCACCTTATTATCATTCACACAAGAGTAATTAGGGATGTTGCGGCCATACAAAATCAGTTTTTGGAAACACCTCATATGCCTGTTTTTTCATTTATTTTGGCACTTACAGGGTTAAATATGAATGACGCGCATCTCTGTTTCTTGGGGAGTTGCACCCCAATAGTGGCCAAAAAAAGAGAAACTGCTCAACAAAAGTATATATTTTTTGAAAGATGACATCCCAAAGTATTTAACTTGGGGCATTTCAACACTTTATATTTAACCATTTTAGTGCAAGTCCGTCCTAAACATTGCAGTAACATTTTTTTTCATTTTTAACAAACCCATTCTATCCAAACAAAGTATTTCAGTATGTTTTACCCTGGTTACATAAAATTACTGAAACAACTTGTGATTTGTATTCAGAAACACCCCTCGAGTACAGGAATACCGCATATACATTATTATTATTATTATACTTTATTTATAAAGCGCCAACAGATTCTGCAGCGCTGTACAAGGTAAAAATTTTACAGATAACGACAAGTACAAAATGACAAGCAATTGACATACACAAACAGGAGGAATGGAGGGCCCTGTTCCTGTAGGAATTTACATTCTAGGTGGATAAGGGGTGAGAAACAGGAGGTGAGGACTGCATGGTAGTGAATTATGTTATTGTGGGGCAAGATAAGGGTTGTAAGTGGGTGTCAGGATCAAGGTGAGGAACCCGATATCCAGGAAAACCCAGCAAGGTCCAAATCAAACCAAAGGTTTAGCAGCGTAGCCGGTAACAATAGCCAGAGGGTCAGGATAGGAGACAGCAACGTAGTCGGTAACAATAGCCAAAGGGTCAGGGTTGGAGATAGCAGCGTAGTCTGTATCAATAGCCAAAGGGTTAATAACAGGAATCAGGAGAGAACAACAAAGTATCTCTTAACAGCACAATAACTGAGCACTGAATGATTCTCAGTGCTCATTTTTAAATCTACCACCAGAGGTCGCCCTTCCCCCTGTACGTGCTGACGGTGGTGTGTGTTCCCCGCCCTCTCCATTCAGGAGTGAATAAGGAGAGGTGGGGGCGCGGGCACGCGCGCTCTTTGAGACCGGCATCGTGGCAGGAGCGGTGAGAGCGGCGGCGTGGGAGCTGGTACCCGCCGTCAGCGGGTACTCAGGTGAGTGACTGCGCTGGGGGGTTTTCTGTGGACCCTGACAGTGGGTGAGAGAGAAGTTTTGATGTTTATATCAGTGGTAGGCTTCCCTGAAGAGAAAAGGTTTTAGGGAGCGTTTGAAGGAGGGTAGAGTTGGTAGCACGGGGAAGAGAGTTCCAGAGGGTTGGTGCTGCGCGAGAGAAGTCCTGTAGGTGGGCATGGGAGGAGGTGATGAGTGAAGATGCAAGGAGCAGGTCATTGTTGGATCTTAGAGGGCGGGCTGGTGTATATTTGTTTCTGAGGGAGGACAGGTAGAGGGGAGCGGTGTTAGTGAGAGCTTTGTAGGATAGAGTGAGTATTTTGAATTTAATTCTGCTATAGATGGGGAGCCAGTGGTGGGACTCGCAGAGAGGTGCGGCAGATGCAGAGCGTCGGGTGAGATAGATTAGCCTGGCAGATGCATTGAGCACAGATTGAAGAGGGGATAGTCGGGAGAGAGGGAGGCCGGTAAGTAGGTTGTTGCAATAGTCTAGACGGCAGATTACGAGGGAGAGGATTAGTTGTTTGTGGTGCTGACAGTCAGGAAAGGACGAATTTTTTAAATGTTACGCAGTTGGAAGTGGCAAGATTTAGAGAGTGATTTGATGTGAGGGATGAAAGATTGTTTAGAGTCTAGGGTCCCTCCGAGGCAGCGGACATGTGGTGATGGCACCATCAACAGTGATAGAAAGGTCAAAGAGGGGAATAGAGTTAGAGCGAGGGATTAGAAGGAGCTCAGTCTTAGACATATTTATTTTGAGGTGGTGAGAGGCCATCCAGGAAGAGATGTCAGGGGCAATTTTTTGTGGATGTAACAGGCTGACAAACACCTAGGTGCCAGGACAAATTTCTCTGTCGCCATGGCGACCTGGCGCCTGGGATTTGTCGAGCCCTGCCCTAGATGACCCCTCTCTCTTTCTAAGGCAGGATCATCCAGGGGCTGTCGTAATGATCAGATTACTCCTATTGGCCAGGAGTGATCTGATAATCATCTGCCCACTTTTGACAGTTTTTAATGCTGCAGTTACTTAACTCACAGCATTTGACCTGGAATCACCCTGGACATTCAGGTCAGTGCTGTTATTTTGTTAACTCAAGCTTGTGGGGACAAATATTAACCCCTGCAATGCTGCGATGGCATTCAACAACACAGAACACTCACCCCAAAACGCATTGTGACCACTCGGGAGAGCACAACCACCATTGCGAGTGATTTTGCCACTCGCAATATGGCAGCGTGTCCTTTAAAAAAAATAACAATGTGCAGTTTCAATACAGGTACTGCATTCAACCATGCAAGTCAATGGGGCCCAGCTTTCTAATCATAATGTGATTAGTAAAAATTTGAAATAATAATTAAAAAAACATAAAAAATAATTATGCATCCAGTTCCAGCAAAATGTAAAAAAAAGTCCAAAATAAAATACAATAAAAAAATAAAGTTTTGGTGAAGTTAGCACTGTATCTTCCCCAAAATCTGGAAAGAGTTAAAGTAAAAGCATTTCAGATACCCAAGGGGTAAATTGGAGTGGCCGGGTTCAAAGATAGGGCGTAGACACAGACTGACCAAAATGGGGGGAAAAGTGCACTTCCCAAATGTGGCCTTTTCACTCCCAAACACCAGGCAAACCCATGCATGGGTGGTATCACTGTTCTCGGGAAATGTTGCTGAACACATATTGAGGTGTTGTTTGATAATAACGTATACCTGGAGCTATAAATTTATACCTATAGAGTAGTTTGTGTGAAAAAATGAATAGCACAAACTATGGCAAAGGCTGGTGGTAGAATCTCATGCATGGAAGGTGTTACAGTACTGGCATTTGAAATACCTTGAGGTGTCTAGTTTTCAAAAATATATGGTTTGATGGGGTAAATTGCATTGGCCAGCTTCAAAGATACCCAAAATAGAACATGAGGGAAGAATTACTAGATTTGGAAACAAATTGGTTTTGAACTAATTGCCCAATAACTTGTAGAAAAAAGCAAAAAAAACCCATGAAAACATTAGGTATTTCTAAACTCAGGACAAATAGTATAATCTAAACATTAGGTCTGTCACTTTAAATCATCCCTGTAACTATGGAAACCAAACATTAACCCTTTTGTACTAATTTGATATATATCTGTATAAATATATACATGGTCATGCATACAAACAAAGGGAACACTGCTACCCAGCTATACATCTCTCCACACCAGCAGCAAACGGGTTAAATATTACCCTAACCGCAGTGGAGCATAAAGCGAGCTAAGAGAATCTGCCCGTCGGATACAATCTGCCCTGTGCAGGAGCATACTCTTCCAAAATGATTGGAAAGTGGTGAATCTCTTCTTTTCATAACCTTATTTCCTGCTCACAAGCTCCTCCCCTGTGACTAGTTTCCTGTTCATACCCACTGACCTGAACCCCTTGCTCTGCATATGTTAATGATATTCCATGTACATTCCATGTAATGATGTTCCATGACCAGAGCTGATACACTACAGGGCCGGAGCGATTTTGATGTTTTTGCTATGTTTTTGTCCATCCGTTATTTCCCTTTTTCTTATTATTATTTATATAAGCTTAATAAAATTTAAAAACATTGGTACATAAATTCTATATGCAGCTAGTATAAATGGGAAAGTAAACCCTAAAATATAGTTGTTAATTTGCCCTGAGGGTCCTTAGGGTCACAAAGAGGTTAATAAAGGGTTGTACCTGTGATTAGCCAGAAGAGGGCAGTCATAAGGGAGCCCACCATAGTCTACATAGACCATCTGGTGTCTCAACACTTTATGCTGAGTGTCGCTACACATGATCGGTCAACGTGAAATCAGTAATGCAGACTTCAGTCTGTCACTGAAAATGTCTCGCTGGTGCAAATATTGATATAAGCTATTTCACTTAAGATGTCATAGCAAACCCTTTGGGTATTAAGACATTAAATTCCGCGATTGTATTAACCTTTATTATATCTACAGATTGTTATTCCTGCTATAAAATTATATAACATTTTGCAAAAGATATACATCCTAAAAGTCCAGCACTTGAAGCCAGTATGGCAAAAATTTCTACGGTCACCATGTTCTTTCCTTTCGTGCTCAGATAGGCCGGGATCATCCAATTCAAACTCTGCAGAACACCAGCATGCTGAAGGTGATGTACTTGGCCTCATTAAAACTGTCCGGTAATGTCCTGGCTAAAAAAGCTATAATAAAACTAACGGCTGCCAGAAGCCCCATATAACCCAGGACACAGTAGAAGGCGATAACCAGGCCCTCATTACACTGAACGATGATCTTTCCCTGATAAGAGTGCATGTCCAGCTCCTGAAATGGGAGTGAAATGGACAACCAAAAAATAAAAATTAAAACTTGGACAGATGAGCCAAACAAGACAACACAACCAGACAGCTTGATTCCAAGACATTTTCTCCAGACACTGCCAGGTTTAGTGGCTTTAAAAGCAACACAAATCATGATAGTCTTGGCCAGCACAGAAGACACGGCTAATGAGAAGGCAACTCCAAAAACAGTTTGGCGTAGTATGCAGGGTATATCCAAAGGACGACCAAGGAACAGAAAGACACAAAGGATGCTCGTCATGATGGGGACCAGGAGGATCAGGCTGATGCTCCAATTATTGGCTTTTACAATTGGGGTATTTTTATATGAAACAAAAATCCCTGATACTGTTAACAGTTAGAAGACAAAATAAATTTGAGATTGATGTAAATGCTATAGCAACAGTATCATCATAGGACAAAAACTCTTCTAATTTGGGAAGACACAGATCCTTCTTCTCATTGGGCCATTCATTGTGATGGGTTCACACCTTTCCTCCCATGTAATGTCTTAAAAAGAGGTTATTCTCCACCCTAAGTGATAAGTTACCAAATTTCAATTTCATACATGTGGATAGGTCTCATATTCAATAGATGAAATCGTGAGCACAAGTATAAGAAAGGACTGAGAATTCAAAATAGTCATTATTTATTAAAAATAATAAAAATTACATAAATCCAAAATTAAAACAGAGTATAACATAGAATGCCTATTAAAGCTTATATGCATAAAAAAATGTAAAAAAACATACCAGTCAGTCTCGATATGAAGTCTAGCTTCAGTGTCTCGGTCTGGGTCACGCATCGTGCGACTCACCTAGCCGTCTCGTCGTCGTCTGCCTGCCGGTGGAGGTCCCGCCTCTATGATGACGGGGGCGAGTCCTCCACCATATGCCCCATCTCCCCGGCAACCAAGGATGCCAGGGGGAGGGCTCAAGTGAGGGGCCGACCCCGACACTCTGTACCACGTCTCCGCGGCGATCTAAGACGCCAAGGAGACATATCAGATAGGGGACCATTCCCCGCAACCCACGTATCGTCTCCCTGGCGGCCCCCACACTCAGTATACCGCCTCCCTGGCGTCTGTGGTTGCCGGGGAGACGGACACGGTTGTTCATGGTCTCCACAGGTGTTCAGGTTTCCTGAATGAACCCTGGACACCTACAGAGACTAATTGCAGCAGTCAGGGGGTGGAGTTCCACCCTTTAAAAACCCTGAACAACTGAGCTATCATTGCTCAGTTGTTCTGTGCTATTTGCTAGAGTTACTGTGCTCCTGTTGTGCTATAAAGCCTTTTTCATGTTACCTGATCCTTGGCCTGTCTTCACCGTTTCCGATCCTGTGCTGCTTGGTATACTGACCCTTGGACCTGTTTGACCACGATTTTTGCCTGACCCCTACTTTATCGAGTTCCTACCAGTATCTGTGCGAGAGCTGCTCCTGGGTTCCTACCTGTGATCCTGACATAACAACTGAGCCCTAACATGGAACCCGTGGATCTCGCCGACGTTATTCATGCCATGACCCAACAAATGGCTGCGCTGCACCAATCAGTGCGGGAGCTACAGCAGGATCAACAACAGCTGTAAGCCCAGGTACAAACCATGCGTGCCTGTGGCTGCTCTTAACCCAGAACGACCTGTTGGGGCTCCCCTGGACCCTGAACCCGCTACACTGTTACCTGATCGCTTCTCAGGGGATAGAAAGTTGTACAGAGGGTTTATGATGGACTGTCAATTATTGTTCGCTATGAAGCCCCGTACCTATCATAACGACGACGTAAAAATCAGAACTGTGATCTCCCTGCTGTCTGGTGAGCCTCGCGCCTGGCCTTGGATGCCTTGTACGAGGATCCCAACCGCCTGGCCACTGCCCAGGCTGCCATACGGAACAGCAGACAAGGCAGGAGGGCCGTGGAGGAGTACGCACGTTCAAGGGCATAGCTATAGAAACCAGATGGAGCGGGATCACTTTAATCGACCAATTCCGGTTAGGACTCTCTGAGAACCTGAAGGACGAGCTTGCACGGGTGGGGGTTCCGAACACCCTGGAGGCCCTCATCCAGCTGTCTATCCAATTGGATCGGCGACTCAGAGAACGTCGACGAGAGAGCCTGTGCATTTCCCACCACCGGTAGAACCACATTCACAGCCTCCTCTACAGCTGCCTCACGTTCCGTTGCTACGGATGAACCGATGCAGATCGGACTCGTAAAGAGACATCTCCACCCTGATGAGTTATCCAGACGCAAAACCAATAGACTCTGCCTTTATTGCGGTAACTCCAACCACATGGTGAGGAACTGTCCAGAAAAAGCAGCCCGTGACGGTAAGGCCATTTTAAACTCGAGGCCGTCCGCCTACCCGTCAGGTACTGCACCTCACTTATCACTCCCTCTTCTTTTACAGTGGAACAAGAAGAGCGTGACATCCACTGCAATGATCGATTCCGGAGCAAGCGGTTGTTTTTGAGACCACACCTATCACCGTCACCATAGGCAGGTGTCACAGAGAGACACTACAATTTGATTTAGTCGCTTCGCCTTTATTTCCTATCATCCTAGGCCTGCCCTGGTTACAAAAACATGACCCAAGCATACAATGGTCCACAGGAAGGGTGTTGTTTTCATCTCACTTTTGCAAACGGAGTTGCCTGTCCCCACTCCGAGCTACACTGCATATCCATTCTATCCTTGACATCAACAAACAAGACAAAAGGGTTATTCTCCCCGCTACCTACCACGATTACATGGACATCTTCGGTGAAAAGGTGTGAAAACATTACCCCCAGGAAGAGACTATGATTGTCCCATTGATTTGTTTCCGGGTGCCCCCATTCCCTTTGGGCGCATCTACCCTCTGTCAGGGCCTGAATTGCACGTCCTCAAGGAATACATCCGTGAACAACTGGCAAAAGGGTTTCTACGACCCTCCACTTCACCTGCTGGAGCTGGCATTTTCTTTGTCAGGAAAAAAGACGGGGGTTTACGCCCTTTCGTGGATTATCGTGACTTAAACAAAATCACATTAAAAAAACGGTACCCACTACCTTTGATCCCCGAATTACTAGAACGCCTGCAAACCGCCTCTGTCTACACCAAATTGGATTTACGGGGTGCATACAACCTACTCCGAGTACGAAAAGAAGACGAATGGAAAACCGCATTCCGGACCAGATATGGTCATTTCGAGTATCTAGTGATGCCCTATGGGCTCTGCAACACCCCGGCCTCCTTTCAGCACCTGGTCAACGATGTCCTCCGTGATCTCCTAGACCGGTTTGTAGTCTTATATCTGGACGACATCCTGAGCTTCTCCTCTTCTCTAACTGAACACAAAAAACACGTACGCACAGTGTTGGAACGGCTACGCCAGCATCACCTCCTTGTGAAACTGGAAAAATGCACCTTCCACGCCACCCGTATCGAATTCCTAGGCTTTATCATAACCCCAGGCCAACTGGAGATGGACCCAGAAAAGGTGAAAGCCATTACCGATTGGCCCCCTCCGCAGAACAAAAAAGAAGTACAAAAGTTTCTTGGTTTTGCTAACTTCTACAGGAAGTTTATTCATAATTTCTCACGAGTGGCCCAACCTCTGACCCATCTCACCAAGAACCAGTCGAAATTCGTCTGGACAGAAGACGCACAAAAATCGTTTACAAACCTCAAGGGTCACTTCACCACAGCCCCCATACTAGCGCTTCCAGATCCTGATAAGCCGTACTACCTGGAAGTGGATGCCTCCGAATTGGCCACCGGGGCTATATTGTCCCAAAGAGGTGAAATGGACGACCATCTCCATCCAATCGCATTCTACTCCAAGAGGCTTAGCCTGGCCGAATGTAATTATGACATAGCCGACAAAGAACTTCTAGCGATTAAGCGTGCATTGGAGGAATGGTGTCATCTTTTGGAGTACCTCAAAACCAGGGCTGGCCCTACAATGGAGCCGAGTGGGGCAATTGCCCCAGGCGGCACTTTTAAAGAGGCGGCACTTTGCCGCCCCAAGCATTTTTTTTTATTTATTTATTTTTTAAAGCGGAGGGGAGAGAGGGGCGCTGTGTGGTTTTCGCTTACCTGCTCGGCACCCCTCTCCTCTGCGAGCCCTCTAGCTCGGTCTCGGTGCCGGCTTGTAATGCTGAGCGCCGGAAGTGACGTCAATTTCCGGCACTCAGCATTACAAGCCGGCACCGTGGCAGAGCAGGGAGACTCGCCGCAGGACTGTCTAACGGTAAGTACAAAGGGGGGGGATAGGGTAGATAATGGAGCCGGCATTATGTCTTGGGCCGGCCCTGCTCAGAACGGCCAAGAGACTGCGCCCCCGACAAGCCAGGTGGGCTCTTTTCTTTTCCCGTTTCCTGTTCCACGTCACGTACAGACCCGGATCAAAAAACGGCAAAGCAGACGCCCTATCCCGCATGCCTTGTCCTTCGAAGTTACAAGACACTGCTCCCGAACCTATTCTCCACGAAGGACATTTCTTAGCCACACGTTCCTGTCTGATGGTGAAAATAAAGAGGATGTCTCCCCCATGTCCAATTCCTTCTCCCAAACCGGGACTATTATACGTTCCTGAACCTGTTCGGATAGATGTATTACGTCATTGTCATGATTCTCCTCTCTATGGTAACGGAGGCCAGAGACAGACCTATGACCTTGCATAACGTTCCTTTTGGTGGCCCACCTTGAAACAAGATGTACTAGATTACGTGAGGGCCTGTCCTGTTTGTTCCCATCACAAAAAACCTGTTACACGACCAGCTGGGCTCCCACAACCCATTGCTGCTCCTTCTCGCCCATGGTCTCATCTGACTGTGGACTTCATAGTGGAATTGCCCCCATCTCAGAAACATACAACGATCATGGTTGCTGTGGATAGACTCATGAAAATGGCTCACTTTATCCCAACCAAAACCATTCCCACAGCCAAACACAGCGCTCTGTTGTTCTATAAGGCTATATTCAGACTCCACGGTGTCCCCGCTTCCATCATATCAGACAGAGGCACTCAGTTCATATCGAAGTTATGGAAAGCCTTCTGCGAACAACTACAAATCAAAATACGCCTCTCCACGTCCTTTCACCCACAAACAAACGGCCAGACGGAACGTACAAACCAAACGCTGGAACAATACCTGCAGTGCTACACAACCCATTTACAAGACGATTGGTTGAACCTGCTTCCTGCTGCTGAATTTGCCTACAACACACATGTGCACAGTTCCATCCACACTTCACCCTTCTTTGTCAACTATGGGTACCACCTGTCTACCCTCCCTGATCTGCAGAGTCCCTGTCCTGTACCATGGGTTGAACAACTGGTTCCCAACCTCCAACAAGGATTTCTCAGAGCAAAACTTTGTCTGCAGGACACCCAAAAGAGACAAAAACACCAGGCTGACAGACATCGACACCCTGCTCCGTCTTACCAGAAAGGACAAAAGGTCTGGCTATCCACTGGCATCTCGCCAGCATCTGGCATCTCGCACTGTCCTGCCCGTCCCGTAAACTAGGACCCAAATATATTGGTCCTTTTTCCATTGCCTCAGTTCTATCCCCTGTGACGGTTCGATTGGAACTACCTGCCTCTCTCCGCATTCATCCTGTTTTCCATGTGTCCCTGTTGAAGCCCTACGTAACGGATCGTTTCACCTGTCATCAACCAACCAACCCTGGTCCTCTCCAGGTCGATGGGGAACCGGAATACGAGGTGGAATGTATACTCGACTCTTGCATCCGTTATCGTCGATTGGAATACCTCTGAAGGGCTATGGGCCTGAGGAGTGATCCTGGGAACCTGCCACGCAGGTGCATGCCCCCTTACGGATCCGCTCCTTCCACCGTCGCCACCCTGATAAACCGGCGCCTCGACACCTCTGGAGGCTGTGTCCTTGGAGGGGGGTTCTGTCACGCATCGCGCAACTAACCCAGCCGTCTCGTCCTCATCGTCTGCCTGCCGGTGCAGGTCCCGCCTCTATGATGACGGGGGCGGGTCCTCCACCATATGCCCCGTCTCCCCGGGAACCAAGGACACAGGGGAGACGTGACGGCAGAAGAGCCGGCCCCCACGCTCAGCGTCCCATCTCCCCGACAACCAAGGATGCCGGGGGGGCTCAAGCGAGGGGCCGACCCCGACACTCGGTACCACGTGTCCACGGCGATCTAAGACGCCAAGGAGACATATCAGATAGGGGACCGTTCCCAGCAACCCAGGTATCGTCTCCCTAGCGGTCACTGACACCAGGGAGGTGTACCAGGAGGAAGATCGACCCCCACACTCAGTATACCGCCTCCCTGGCGTCTGTGGTTGCCGGGGAGATGGACACGGTTGTTCATGGTCTCCACAGGTGTTCAGGTTTCCTGAATGAACCCTGGACACCCGCAGAGACTAATTGCAGCAGTCAGGGGGTGGAGTTCCACCCTTTAAAAACCCTGAGCAACTGAGCTATCATTGCTCAGTTGTTCTGTGCTATTTGCTAGAGTTACTGTGCTCCTGTTGTGCTATAAAGCCTTTTTCCTGTTACCTGACCCTTGGCCTGTCTTTACCGTTTCCGATCCTGTGCTGCCTGGTATACTGACCCTTGGACCTGTTTGACCACAATTTTTTACTGACCCCTACTTTATCGAGTTTCTACCAGTATCTGTGCGAGAGCTGCTCCTGGGTTCCTACCTGTGATCCTGACAGTCTGCCCCAGAGTATAAACAAAGGTCTGCATGTATATAAGGTTTTGTAACTAGACCTGCGTATCGCTACCTCAAAAAGAGTACTAACAGTCATAAAATACTCAGGAGAGAATCAGGAGAGGAAAATCACCAAGGCCAAGCTGTTGATCATTTTTACAGAATAGCAAAAACATTCTAATCTTAAAACATAAAAAAATCTTATGTAACAGAAACTACTAGTACTGCGTAGTTAAATCCTTAACTTCTACTGAGGCCTGTAACAGTCATTAACCTTAACGTCTACTGAGGCCTGTAACAGTCATTAACCTTAACTTCTACTGAGGCCTGTAACAGTCCCTCCCCTTTAGCTGGGCAGAAGAATCGTGATTACTCGGTCCAGCAAATAGCATTAACTTAAACGAATCAACAAAATTAGAATCACCACATTCTAAATCTATTGGTGAAAAAGAAATAGAAAGGTGTTTTTGCAAAATCATGAAACACAAAGCATTTACAATGTGAACACCATACATGATCACAAGTTATATTTTCATGAGAACTCTGCAATTGATAAAAATCACCCAACTGAAATACATAAGACTCTGTATACAGATGCAACAAAGTATTTCTCCATATCCCACCAAAACAAGTCTCATGAGGAGGTCCACTGCAAGCAAGCAAAACTGTGCAACCAAAAGTTCCATGGCTTACAATATTAAGAAGTCCTTCTTGTTTAGTTTGTAATATCAATTGGAAAATGTGTTTGTCTTTATTGACACATTGAAAGAACGATGGATTAGAAAAATTCCTCGAACCCATGAGTTGCCAAAAAATGTAGTTGGTCTTGAGATTCCTCGAAAGTAAAGTTCCCTTCGGTGTCCGAATCAACAACGGACCCACTGACTGTACCAGGAGGTGATATAGGAAATCTTTCATATTCACTGGAGTCTGTATCTTATTCACCGCTGGAGACAGCTGTAGATATGAGTACTCTGCTGTCTCCTGAACCTTGAGATTCTGTCTCCGTGGGACTCTGTGGGAGGCTTTGTAATTCCGTTTGTTGTGAGGATGTGTCATTGCAGCGACTATAATGATTCCAAAGAATGTCCCAATATCTCTGTGATATGATGGGAATTATGACTAATCCTACAAGATTATCAAACACATAAGGATTATTAACGTCACTTATTTTGGTGTTACATATCCTGCAGCGGTAAAACGGGTCATACGTTATGTGACAGGGAACAGGGCATTGTGGTGGATAACATGTACATTTCCCACAAAATACTGCAGTGCAATGTATTTGATAACCCCAGGGAGACTGTTTTGTTACCAGCAAAGTAATGGTAATGTTGTAGTTATGTTTGGGTCCCTGGGGTGGAGCATTTGGAGAGAAGGGAGGGCCAGTGCTCCACTCCACAGTTTACTTGCAGCAGGTGATGCAGCCAGTCCAGGAGTTCTGGTTCAGAGATTTACTCACCTGTTACCAATGAGCAGCAGGGGGCTGCTACAAAAAGGAGCCCTGTGAGTTAGTCAGGTGAGAAACATACAAGCAGTGAGTGAGACTGCATTTTCTCCTAAACAAATCTGCTGAACGCTTCCTAAACGAAAAAGGTCTGTGCTAAATGTTTTTTTGTTGGTAGCGGGTAAGCCGTCCAACGATAGTTAGTTTTTTGTTTGTCAGTAAGTGCTCAGAGAGCAAGGCTTTTCTTTTTGTTTGTTTTATTTATGTTTGTTTACAGACCTTTTAATAAAAAGGACTACAATTCTAAAAATAATTCAGCCTTATGTGGTATTTCAAACCTTAAGACTGTGTGGTTACATGATCCCAGCTCACAGTTACTACATCTGGATTCCTTCTAACTTCCACACCCAACAGGAAGTGTATCCACACATCCACTACTATCCTGGAACTTGTTTACCTTTAGGCAAAAGAGAAAATAATCGCCATATAACACCAAATAAAAATAATCCAAATATTAGCAGTAACAGTGGTTTTAAGTACCCAAAAATACTCAATATGTTACCAATGCTACTAAAGATACCATTTCCCATTTTTCCTGATCCTTCTCCTACAGAAGAAATAGCTTTTCCAATTCCAGGCCATAATGATTTTAAAGCTTTACCAAGGTTCTGCATCCATTGAGGAAAATCTCCTTCATGAACTGCAATACACTCCTCCATCTTCCCCACAACAACTGAAGCCTAAGCAAACCTTCATACTTTGCTAAAAGGTATACAGACTGGACCAAGAGATCGCCATAATTATCTGTTATTTGTTTTCTGTATTGTTATTATAATTTTCCTGTTTCTGTTGCCCTTTTCTGTCTATCTGTGCTTTATGGCCTAGGAATGCCCATACAGTGGGCCCCGGAGACACAAACATCAAAGAAGGGGCCGCATGATCAGGCCTGGATCATGCTAGGGGGGCATGATCACCTCATGGCTAGGTTGCCATAGGTCAAAAGTTTATGGTGGGGGTGGGGTTAAGGGTCTTTAAAAGTGGCTGTTTTCTCTGACCCTCTACCATTTTTCTTTAAACAGGAAGGAGAGGCAGTGAGAAGCGTTTCCCTCCCACCCTCCCCTTGTGTTTTTTCTGACGGTTTTTGGTGTGGCGGGGAACTGAGGTTCCCGTCAGGTTTTATGGTCGGTTTATTCATGGTACGGGGTGAAATTGTCGCGGTTTTCATCCGAGGTATGGAATCCGTGGTTATTGTGAGTTATGGTGGGCCTTTTTTCCACGGGCAGGGTCCCATGGGAAAGGGAGGGCCTTCGTTTACACCACGAGCTAGTGCAGCTTTACGGCTTGTGGTTGGTGTACGCGGCAACATGTTGGTGTGAGTTACCTGTGTTGAGGTATCGATGTTAAGCACTTAGTTGTCGCACGGTCGGTGGTTGTAACCTCCTTGATTCTAAAGGGTTAAGTCTGGCGGTTCGTACGCTAAGGTTGGAGGTTACACAAGTTTAAGAAAATGTATGTTTTAAAGTTTGAATAAAGTTTTTTACGTGTCACAGTATTTCATAAATAAAACTGTGGCCTTTCAAAATCCAATTTGGTGTCTCTGTCGTTATTTATTGAACATACACTCTCCACATGACCCACAAATGTATCTAGTGCCTTGATCATGGGAATTGCAGCATTTTTTCACTGATTTTTTATTTGGTAAAATGTATATGATGCCGGTCACTACTTAAGTGTGTTATATTTTACTTTCTATCTTTCTGCTCCACTAACCCCTTATCTCCTATATCTGCCCTCTTACTGCCCCCATCCACTTTAACACTATTTAACACTCTCTATTACAGCCCTCAAAGCCTGCAATACACTCCTCCATCTTCCCCACAACAACTGACTTTTTGCCCACCCTCCCTGCCCCTCTCCCACTAGCCCCAGTGTTGTCCTAATATATAGACAGTTAATTACCAGACCTATTTAAACATGCCAGTAGAGGGCACCAACACTTTGGATCCCTTCAGTACCCACTTCTCCCCATTAAACCATTCCAAATACCATCCCTCTCCATCTCTCTGCCATCACAGCTATCCCAGTACCTCTACACTAACCTTTATATGTGAAACCTGCCTGAGTTTGCTCTGCTACTCCTGTCCCCCACATATTCCTCCCTATTCCTATCACTCGCAACCACCAAACTTAACCAACATGGTCAACCTAACCAATTATATTCCTATCATCTCCAACCATAAACTCCCTCCAGTCCTTAATTGTTCCCTAACAAAGGCTCTCCTCCTCACTTATCACCTCTTCCTTTTCCCGTCTACAAGATTTCACTCGAGCTGCCCCATATCTCTGGAATCTAAAACCCACTTCTTCAGAGAAGCATTCCACCTTAGCTGCTAGAACTTCCTTGTCATTGAGACAACCACCACACTACCTCTCACCCTTTCTCTGTGCCTTATACCCTCCCACACTACCTCTCACCCGTCACTGATACCCCCCGCACCACTTCTCACCCTTTCTCTGTGCCTTATGTTTGTCACCCCATTCCCTCAAGATTGTAAGCTTGCGAGCCGGGCTCTTTCCACCTAATGTATCGGTTTGTCTTATTCTGTCAATTCTCGTCTTGTCATACCCCTTGAACTTATGTATTGTATTAAGCGCTGCGTAAATTGTTGGAGCTATATAAATAAAAGATAATAATAATAATAATGAATATCTATACGTAATAACTCGGAATGTAACTTTTGCGTTAATACATCTATACATCGAGTATAGGGAGCAATTACCGGATGTACAGTAATTTCACAATCAGCTCCACAAGGTAAAACACTATAAATTTCACCACATACAAGATATCCCATCTCTGTACATTTCTCAACTTTAACATAAAAGTGTTCTCCACATTTATAGGAAATGTAATCATATGGCTGTTTAATTTGCATTAAAGCTAAATCATCAGCAGTATCAATCAAACGTCCAAAGTTATCAAGTTCCCCGTTAGTAGTATAAACATCACCAGGGATAATCAATTCATAGAAAAAACCAATTCCCACTGACTATCATCAGGATTTCTCATTCGTCTATGCTTAAGTTCGTTAATATCATAAACCCTGAGTTTCGATATATGAGCTAAAACTTCAGTTTGTCTTTCACTCGAGCCTAATTGTTTTTGAATCCATGTCACATTTCATAATGTGGTATCAATTTGTTCCCCTTGAAGGGTTAATCTCATAGCTGTTAACTTATTAAGTACCATTAATGCTCTTAGTTCTTCTGCTAAAACAGCAAAATCTGACATTGCTCCAGATATAAAAATTATTAAATGATCTTTTAACAGCAAAACTTTCTTTCTTAACTCTTCATCATTAGCACCGGAGACGTGGCTAATAATAGAAACAGCATCACTTAGCACATGACCAGCTGTTACTGAAACTTTATTTAACAACCGTCGTGTCGTTAACAAAACATTTTCACATTCATCACTTTTTTGTGTAATACTGTGTTGATAATGTATATTTGCAAATGTGTTATTTGTTCCCCACACTGCTTCAGCATATGGCATATCAGCGATATTTTTTGTTTTACACTGTATATACTCACATGGTTTGTCATCAGTACCAATATATACGTTCATTTTATCCTGTATACCTTTTATCACAGATTCCACATTTTGTACCTCAACATGTAGTTTCTTCATCAAGGTATCATAGCCATCATCATCATAAAGTTCTGGTTTCCACCATTCTGAGTAAAGCAAATTAGAACACAAAACAGCACCTTTATAAAGTCTTACACCTCCAGGAAATCGATATTCCTCCTCTTCTGCATCTTCTCAAAAATCAATACGTGTGTCACTCCTTCTGAAGGGGACAAATCCTTTTTGAGTAGTTTGTCCTGTATTCAAATAAAAAATAGGATAACCTTTATATGTTACCTTGTCCTGTGTAGTACATTGACGGGGACACTGATCAGCCTTTATTTCCGGTGTTGGCCAGATTCGTACGCCTTGAAAATCAACAAAATAACAATTTCCAAGAGAAGCATAACACATCTTTTCTCTATATGTTTGTTGTTTCCGGTGGTCCTGTAAAGGCAACTTATATGGCAGGGTAACAGCTTGTACCTTTTTTTAATAAGTACCACTTGGGATATACCCAGGACTTTCTACTCTTCCATTGAGTGTTGGATATGGTTTCCAGTACAGACCTTGTTCGAGTCCTGTAACCTGTACATTCTTTTTTTTTCTTAATATAGTCTTTATTGAATTTTATAGAAAAAACAATACAATAAAAAAGACAACACAGACATATATTACATAAAAGACTAATAAAAAATTCCTCATATTCAGGTATTTACGGGGAATAACCCCAAATATATAATATAGCATATCAAGTATATAAAGCTCTTAATCATACAGTGTCTCCAACTTTATCTTAATAGAAAAAGGCTCCAGGCACTCAAGGGTTCCATCAGACAGATTTATTGAAGGAAACGGACAACAACGTTTGGACCTCACAACGAGGTCTTTATCAACTTGATAAAGACCTCATTGTGAGGTCGAAACGTTGTTGTCCGTTTCCTTCAATAAATCTGTCTGATGGAACCCTTGAGTGCCTGGAGCCTTTTTCTATTTTGATTTACTAGGGAGCTGGCCCTTCCCGGCACAGCTAAGCACCTGAGTTCCTGTGGGGAGTGAGTGCTGATTCCTGATTCTGGTGTCCAACTTTATCTTGACTTTACTACCATACCATCTCGTGTGGCTGCATGAGGTAGAAAAACATATAACAAATAGTGTTGATGGAAAAAACAGGAAATAGGTAAATAGATACAGTCTTACTCGTTGGCCGTTAAAGATTTTCTTTTTCTCTTTGGGGGGAAAATTGTTTCAGTCCAGGGGTTAATTATTATAAGAAAAAAGACTAGATGTTATGATATCATATTCAAACAACTTTCTCAAATCCGATGTTTTTTAAATGATGTGGAGTTATTCCTACACACCCCTAATTCCATTTTAAGTTTAAGTTCTAATTGTTTCTTAAATTTAGTCCATTCAAAATCCCCATTCTGTTTCCACTCTCTGGCGATAATTTTTTTTACTGCCACACAGCTGTGGATTGCAAGGGCCATTTTCGGTTGGGACATTGTAGGCCAAGATAAATGTAATAAAACTGATATAGGGGTGCTAGGAATACTAATGTTGGCTACAGCCTTCAAGTATTTTATAACTCTATTCCAAAATGTTATCAATTTTTTACATCCCCACCAAATATGTAGGTATGAACCACAAGATTCCTCACAACGCCACCAAATGTTATTTGTGGCGGGAAACATCCGGGCTAAAGTGGCAGGTACGTAATACCATCTATTAATAACTTTATAATGTGCTTCCACAAGAGATAGATCGTGGACCCATTTGGTAAGTTTAATAAATGATAAGTGCCAATCTTCTAATGATATCAAAGTATTCAAATCCTTCTCCCACTTCGAAATATTAACATTTGATGGTGATGGGGAATCTTTTAAAGTAATACATTTGACACATTTAGCATATGTCTTTTTAACATCAGGTTTTTGAAATATTTTAGCAATTTCTTCTTTTAGTTCTCCCCCAGAGGAATCCAAATGATTTTTTAGACAATTTTTTATCCTAAGATATTTAAAAATATTTCTATTAGAAAGGTTGTATTGGAGATTTAAAGTTGTAAAGGGCATGATCTTCTCCTCTATTAATAAATCATCTAAGTAGGTAATCCCAGCTTGTTCCCACTCTATAAGTGTAATATCTTCAATAACAGATTCAAGTATATGTATTTTCAAAGATTTAATTAATTTATCCTTTAGACCAATCTTTTATTTCTTTATGGCTCTTTCCGCCATGTGTATATATATATATATATATATATATATTACCTATATATTTATTTAATCGTCCAAAATTGGGGTAAGGGACTCACCCACATCCCAAAGACGCCACCAGGGAGAGACCGAGGAGGAAGACAAGGCAGCGGCGGTCAGCACAGCAATCAACACGGCAATAACCGGGGGAGCGAGGATACACCAGCAAGCCGAAACAAACCAGGACCGGCTCAGCAAGGTCCGAGGAAGCGGCGATGGAGCGAGAGGTATTGTTTGGCAATATCTGCGGCATTTACGGGTGTAATAGCCCGTTATCACGGCGTCTTACTCGCCATCCTGCTGGGAGCCATCAGTCAGAGGGGGAAGCAGTCACCCCCGCCTCCTGGAACGTAGCGCGTCACGCGTGCGTTACGTCATCTCGTTCCCTCCCAGCACTGGAACATATTGACCCTGTAACCTGTACATTCACAGGAATATTATTAGACATCAAAGCTCTTTTATGTACATGTTTAGCATTCCCAATACCTGGATGAATTTGGGTCTGATTCCATGTCAGGGTGGTTCCAGGGCCTTGTGTGATAAAATGCCACTGAATGCGAAGAATTGCAACACAGATTGTAGTTATCAACAACAACAGGATGAAAAATGCAAGAAAAAAGTAACCCAGTTTTCTCCGACTTACTGGGGTCTTATTGTAAAATCCACAGACGTGTTTTTGGAGTCTTTGTACAGTATTTGTAATTCTAAACTCTCCATTTTACTGCTCATTAGTCTTTTCTTCAGACTCTGGTGAAGGGGAATCTGAGGTTCTCTTTATCTTATTTACCTTTTTAGTGGCGGCGGGTATAGCTGCGGATGCTGTAACCCTTTCTTCTACTCTGCCCTCCCTTTCAGCAGATCTGTTAGACGAAGCAATTTGGGATCTCTCAAGCTCAGGAGAGAATCAGGAGAGGAAAATCACCAAGGCCAAGCTGTTGATCATTTTTACAGAATAGCAAAAACATTCTAATCTTAAAACATAAAAAAAAATCTTATGTAACAGAAACTACTAGTACGGCGAAGTTAAATCCTTAACCTTAACTCCTACTGAGGCCTGTAACAGTCATTAACCTTAACGTCTACTGAGACCTGTAACAGGTTTACTTAATGTCTGACTGAGGGATGGATACATGAAGTCTGCATCATCTGAATTCCAATAAGGGAATCTTTTAATTGTTCTGAATGCAGTCATTAACTCATTTATACTGATACGATGGGCATAGACATTATATCTACACTATGTCTATGTAAGGTCCCGGGTTTGTGGTCAGACGGCTACCATGACCCAGAGCAGGGGTCATTGCGCAGAAGCGGAGTGGTCAGGGCCTGATGCAGGACGACCGCACCCTCCAGGGCGCCGAGCACTCAGGGTTGTGCAGCCACATACCAGCACCCTGAGATAGCAGCGGATGTTGTCCAGTTCAGAGTAATAACCTGCAGGCACCCTGGAGCAGGTATGAGACATAAAACATAGAAATGGGCAGGATGCTGCAGGCTAGGAGTAGGGAAGCTGAGCAGAGTACAGGAGAAACATAGCAAGCAAGGGGGACAGAGCGAGCATGGGGGATAGAGCGAGCAAGGGGGATAGAGCGAGGAGCAAGGGACAGGGAGACCAAACAAGAAACATAACCAGACAAGACATACATGATACAGGGCACAACACAGGACAGGGAACAAGGCAAAGAACACAGGGGATGGAGTGAGGAGCCAGAATCCTCGGACGCTTCTCCTTTAAGCAAGGATAGGACATATTAACTGGGACACGGGGAGAGGAACCGAACTCCTCAGGTGCTTCAGGGAAAGGAGGGCAAATGTACACAAAACACTGACACACATGGATAAAGGACTAGCCTAGGACTATAAGATAACAAATGGAGATTCTGTCTCATCATATGGCCATCGTATGCTTAGCCCACCACTACGCCAAAGGACAGAGCATAGGGAAATGCAGGAATGGATTACTGCAAAGGGAGAACTAAAGCAAGGACCAGGGAAACTGTAGCAAGGACTAGGAAACTAAAGACATGCAGCTCGGCAGCCTGGATGGGGCCTGACAGAAGGATAGAAGGGTTAAAATAGTTGCCTGTTATATATGCTTCTTAAAAGTCCAGGACATTGGGGTATTGTATGCAAACGTGTCTTGTGATGTCCAGAAAACTAATTCAAGTTTCTAAAATTGGCCATTGACAGTTATAAGATAATAAAACATATAATTCAGAATATGGTTCTTATAACTATTTGTTTAAACCTTTAATTCTGCTTCCAAGTAAATATGTTTTTGTATTCAATTTCTGTCTAAAAACAATTACATAGCATTTTG
Organism: Spea hammondii; assembly: GCA_029215755.1. Classification (NCBI taxonomy): domain Eukaryota; kingdom Metazoa; phylum Chordata; class Amphibia; order Anura; family Pelobatidae; genus Spea; species Spea hammondii. The sequence goes on from JARDYJ010000001.1 coordinate 2,679,850, forward strand.
GAATAAATATACATCCTACAAGTCCTGCACTTGAAGCCACTATGGCAAAAATTTCTACGGCCACCATGTTCTTCCCTTTGGTGCTCAGATAGGCCGGGATCATCGCAATCCAAACACTGCAGAACACCAGCATGCTGAAGGTGATGTACTTGGCCTCATTAAAACTGTCCGGTAATGTCCTGGCTAAAAAAGCTATAATAAAACTAACAGCTGCCAGAAGCCCCATATAACCCAGGACACAGTAGAAGGCGATAACCAAGCCCTCGTTACACTGAACGATGATCTTTCCCTGATAAGAGTGCATGTCCAGCTCCTGGAATGGGGGGGAAATGGCCAACCAGGAAATATTAATGATAACTTGAATGGATGAGCAGAGCAGTACTATAGAATTGGAGACTTTCACACTGACCCAGTTTGCCCAGGAGCTGCCGGGTTTCGCGGCTCTGAAAACAATATAGATCATGATTGTTTTGCTTAAAATACAAGACACGGCTAATGAGAAGAGGACTCCAAAAGCAGTTTGGCGCAGCATGCAGGTTACATCCTCAGGACGACCGAGGAACAGAAACACACAGAGAAAGCTCAGCATGATGGAGACCAAGAGGAGGAAGCTGAGGTTCTTGTTATTGGCTTTCACAATTGGGGTATCTCTGAACACAATGAAGATCAGTAATATTACAACAGTTACAAGACAAAACAGAATTGATGTAAAGGATAAAACAGCAGCAACTGCATCCAAATATGATAGAAACTCCACCGATTTTGGAATACATCGATCCCTTTTCTCATTAGACCATTTATCACTTGGGCAAACAATGCAGTTCTCACTGTCTGAAAAATAACGCAAAGTAACATTATGTCTCAATATGTAAATTAAAATAAAATATAATATAGTATATAGTTCCCTCCCACTAAGTGTATCCATATTAACTAATGTTAAATTACTTCTTTTTGTTTACATTTCTTAGATTTGAACTGAAAATAAAAAACAAAAATAGCCCCAAATCTAATCGCCCCAATTTTTCTTCGCCTTGTTTTAGTTTCAGGAATCATATGCCTATCCCATGCGTGTTTCAAGTCACTTGCTGCACTAACCTCTACCACTTTTGCCAAGAATCTGGTCCACTCATCTCACATGGAAGTAAATATAACGGAGGAGCTCAAAGACCAAACAAGGAACAAAAACAAAACCCCACTATAAGTAGATTTCTTGAGTAAATGTACAGTTCCTAAACCCATTGAAAACAATGCATTTTGAGCCTGTACATGTATGGGCTTTGTCATTAAGGGGTTAAACCGTTACTACTTTTTATGTTTTTAATGGGGGGGTTTTAGTACACTGAGGCGCATTTGTGAAAGTGAACCAGCTGTGTGCAGAAGCATGGAGGTTGGAGCTTGTGTAAAAAGGTCTTTCACATAATATCTGTAAGGTGATTGGTATCACAGCTGGTTGTCGGCTGCCAGGTAGCTTTTCTGCTCCCCCCGGGTGGGAGAGGTTATGCCCAGCTCTAGTCAACCCATGCCTGTCTTGTTTGTCTATTATTGTGATCACTTATAGCTACACCTGCCCCTCCGTGTGGCTCTCAATACCCCCCAACTCCACCCATGGGCGTAAGAACCCCCAGTAACTCATGCAGGGGGGGACCGATAATGAAGAAATCCCCCCCAGGGGGGTAGTTAGTGTGAGAGGGCTTACATAGTGTGAGAAGGGGGAGATGGGGTAGATAGTGTGAGAGATGGGGAGAAAGTGGGGATCTGATGGGGGAAAATGCTGTCCCCCCCAGATTTTAGGGGCTCCTACGCCCATGACTCCACCCTCTACCTTACCAGGAGCAGGCTTTCATTCCTACCCACCTACTATGAGTAAATTATGTGTATGATTCTATATAATCTATTATACCAGATCTATTGGATATCTCTCCCTCTGAGCACCGGACACAGTCATAGCAGCAGATTTGTGTTCCAGGTCTCAGGACTTTTCGATATCCAGGCAAACAGTTCTCTGAACACTGAGACCTTGGAATCTACAAACAGAAAAAAATAATTCTTGTTTTAGCCACTCTTATAAATTAGTAAAGAATAAAGAAGCACAATCACAGAATAATAGATATATCTACAAAAATATTCTAAATAAAGATGTAATTCCTTTGTTTTGAAAAATACATTCGGAGTAGAACATGATTGGATGATTAGATAATTAGAAAATCATTCAACAAGATCAGAATAATTCATTGCCTTAGAATCTAGAAAAAGTAATATCCTAAAAGCGCCTAGTATTCCCTATTCTAATACATTTATGCAATAACCGTGCAAACAGCAGCATATGAAAGTGTTCTCCAAGGACAGTATAATAAGTGCACATGCAGTGGACATTGTCCATGTGGTGGCTCCACATAAAGTGCAATCATAAACCTGAAGGTGCCGCGAAGATGCGGACGAAGAAGAAAATGCATGAGTGAGAATGTGAGAGAGTGAGTGAATGTGGATCCAGAAATGTTGCTTTTTGCATTGTTTTCGGGGGAGGGTCTGGCCTCATTTTCTCATTAAAGCCTCATTAAAGCTTGCTGCTGTGTTTTCTTTAGGACTTAGGACTGTATATACAGAGAGCTTGGATCCATGCAGGCTTTTCTAAGAGGCTAGAGCTTTGCAGGATCCAGTCTATGATTCCTATGTGGTCTGCATCAGGCATAGGTGCTGGGCATTAAAACCTGGAGCCTGGCGATCAGAGACTGTTGTGGAAAGAAGAATTGTCCTCTATGCTCCCAGGGCAAGGAGATCCCCTAAAAAAGACCTGAGGTATCCCTGAGGTAAGGGAGGAAATACTTGCCTGGACATTTGTGTGTTGTCTGGGGGAGGTTTTCCAGCGCCTGGCTTAGCGAGGTCTGGCTGGGAGGTCTGGTTAGTGGGTGTTTAGGATGGTCAGTCTTAAGTGTGACGTTTATGGCTCTCAGGCTACAGGGTTTTTCACAAGTTAGAACCATTGCACCTTCAAAGTGGTTTTGTTTTACCATCTTTAGGATGTATGGTGCTGGTGAGTATATATTATTTCTGTTAAATTATTTTTAATATACTCTATGCCTGTAAAGTTTATAGAAATGTAGCTTAATTCTAATGTAGGAAAACAAAAACAATAATCCCCCCCCTTACCTGGTTGTCTTTGTTCCTCCATATTGCTAAATGCGAGTCAATGATTAGCTGCTGGCCCTCTGGAGCCCACTCAGTGAAGTTACCCACAATGTTTTTCAATGCAGACTTATTTGATAAAAACACCCAATTTGTAATTATGTAATGGTATGCAAATTCTCCATGTTCATCGTATAATGTACGGTCCAACTGTGATGCAATTGTTATCCTTTTTATATAGCGATGCAACTGTTAAAAATGATTTAGAACAAAACAAGAGGACATTCATAGTCACAATGTAGGAGAGTTTTCTTCTGTCTTTAATCAAGAAAATAAAAATACCTCCTATTTTACAACAGAACCCACCCAAACACTCAATTAAAATAGACCTACAGCTGACCTCTAATAACTAGATGTTATTCATCTACTAGAACTTCATATGATTAACTAGAATCAACCTTTCATAAAATCTACGACAGAACCGTCCATCACTGGGGCCACTGGAGAGGTCTGACTGCCAGCCCCCTCTCTATTGACTATGGGCCCTGACTTTGTAAAGACGTCTGTGTCCACCCCAGCAGTATCATCTCATCAGTTGCTGAGGGGATTATCTCTGGCAGACAGCCAGGATCTGCAACCAGGGAGTGTCCACCATTGTTTTACTTTGATATCAGACCCCCCCACCCCATGGAGCACTACTATGTTGTCCCCCCCCCTTCCCCCCATTTCCACCACTACAGACATTTACCCGGGCCATCCCTGATAGTGGAGGTTGGGACCCCTTTTGTATTGTTAATTCCTTTACTGTCCCTGTTGTCTCTGGAAGGCAGATTAAGGGGGTGGTTTGTATCCCAATATCTTGTTTTATGTTAATGTGTTTTTTGCTGGATATATCCAGCCCTGTGTGTCTAAAATAAATCAGTCTTCGTTTGGTTTTACCCTACACTGAGTCTCGGCTAGGGACTGGGGAACCGGGGAAAGTGTGTTGTCCCAAGCTAAGGGAGCACAAGTCAGCGGAGGTAGTCGGTCGGACTAGCCAGATCTGTGACAGCATCAAACTACAGCACATCATTAGAACCAAAACAACCAGGGTCATCGAGGCACAATTTAGGAGAAAGTATTGTTCTTTGATGAATAATTGTAACAACTTTGTATTTTGCATGTGAGCTACAATTAGTGTTAGAATGGTAATATAACTTAAGAAGTAACAATTAGAAAACAAAATTATAAAATATACGATATACAACATAAAGGCTTGTAATAAGTTGCAGTCATTTGCAAGAAACTCAAACATTAAATGCTGTTTCACTTCTCCTCAGTGCTGCATGTGCTGCATTTGTCGGCCCACATCCATGATGCAAATCTCCTGTTCCACCACATCCCAAAGGTACTCTATTAGATTGAGATCTGGAGACTGTGGGGGCCATTGGAGTTCAGTGAAACCAGTTTGAGAGGATTATTATTGTCTTTTATTTCCAACAATTTATGCAGCCCTAAATACAATACATATATTTAAGGGGTATGAGAAGACGATCATTGACAGACAAACTGATACATTAGGTGGAGAGGGCCCTGCTCGCAAGCTTACAATCTTGAGGGAATGAAGTGAGAACATAAGGTACAGAGAAAGGGTGAGAGGTAGTGTGGGGTTGTATCAGTCACATGGAAGTTCTAGCAGCTAAAAGGTTATGCTTCTCTGAAGAAGTGGGTTTTGAGATGTTTCTTGAATGTTGGGAGGGTGAATGCTGAAGGTTCGGTGAAAGTAGATTCCAGAGATATGGGGCAGCCCTATTTTTTTGATGATAGGTTTCTGACTTAAAGGGATAGACATGGTCAAGATTTAAATGATGCTCAATTAGTACTAAGGGGCCCGAAGCCTGCCAAGAAAATGTCCCCCACACCATTACACCACCACCAGCCTGAATCGTTGATACAAGGCAGGATTGATCCATGCTATCGTGTTGTTTACACCAAAGTCTGACCCTGCCACCTGAATGTCGCACCTGGTGTCGAGACTCATCAGACCAGGCAATGTTCTTCCAGTCTTCCATTGTCCAATTTTGTATGTATGTTTTGTATGAAAATTTTCCGGATGTATGTGTTCCATTACTGCAGTGCCCGTTCAAAGAGTATTACTGTTGCTCCGGGTTATTGTGTTTCTAGTACTTGTGCTATATATGTGTCTATTGTGTACCCAACCTTTGCTTGTCTTCTGACCTTGATCCTGTGGGGCCTGCCCCAACCTCGGATATCCTCAACTTTGCTTCTGTGCCTTTTCCCTATTTTTGGCTTTGTCTTCGCTTCCTTGTGAGTCCACTTTACCGTCTCTGCAACATGGGTTCAGCTACCTGTGCTACCCCAGGGCCCTGCGTAACAGCTGAGCCTGTATGAATTGTAGCCTCAGTTTCCTGTTCTTAGCTGACAGGAGCGGCACCCTTTGGGGTTTTCTGCTGCTGTTGCCTGTCTACTTCAAGGTTCGCCATGTTGTGGGATTCTGCATACCTTGGTTGTAACGAGTGGTTATTTGAGTTACTGTTGCCTTTCTGTCATGTTAAACCAGTCTGCCCATTCTCCTCTGGCCTCTGACACCAACGAGGCATTTTCGTCACACAACTGCCGCTCACTGGATAAACCCTAGAGATGGTTGTGTGTGAAAATCCCAATAGATCAGCAGTTTCCGAAATACTCAGACCAGCCTGTTTGGTACCAACAATCATGCCATGTTCAAAGTCACTTAAATCCCCTTTCTTCCCTATTCTAATGCTCGGTTTGAACTTCAGCAAGTTGGGTGTACCTAATAAAGGGTATATGTATATCTATATCAAATCATTATTTAATTACACTAAACATAAAAAGGTGAATTGTGAGTGAAAATATAGTAACCATGGCAATATAAGCTTTAGATACTATGATGGGAAAACCCTCAGTCTTGAAGTGGTTAAGGCGGATGCTTTATGGATTTCATTCCAGCAGAATTGTGTAAATAATCATTTAACATATACTTTAACATGCATTCATTCTCTACACTTAAGCTATTTGGTGGTAGACAGGTTATTGAATCAAACCCATCTTCTAGGAAACCATACTAAAAGGTATCAGTATAACATTTACTAAGATGCTGCACGTTTACATTTGCCTCCTATTAATCTTTCTCAAGGCCATGGTCTAGATATTATTGCTGCAACTTGATTTCAGACATTGAATCATAAACCATCCTGTTTCCATCTTGGTTTTCACCATTGGACGATTTCAGGGATCACTGAACCCGTCTCTATGTGTCATATATTTATCAGTAGCTATAAAGGCTGACAAGAATTCATATTCTTAACCCCTTCAATCCCAGGGGTTTTTGGTACCTCAAAGCCCAGAGCAATTTTGCCATTTTTGGGGCATGTCGGTTTAGCGATGATTCTCTTTTCCTGTGAATAGTGTACCCATGTAAACTATATATTGTTTTTTCAAGGAGAGATAGAACTTTCGTTTGATACCATAGTTGGATGATTAGCTGAAAATTTAGAATGAGAAATTTAGTAAAAACTAGCGAAGATTAGAAAAATAAACATTTTTTTTTACATTTTCCATCTGAATCCTCACAAAATTAGGTAAAGTGATGGAAAATCCCCTCCATGTTTATCAATTCAGGTGTCCTGATTTCAGAAATACCTAATTTATATAGATTTTCCAGACTTTCCCAGCACCAGGGAGCATACTATTAGGTGTACAATTTTGTATAATTTTTATGCCTATGGCTTAACGGGTTTGGGGGTTGTGAACAGGGGCAGGAGGGTTATACTGGCTAGATGTTATGCTAGGGCAATGGGATGTAAGGTTTTTTTAAGAATTTTTTTATATATTTTTTTTTATTTTAATTTTTTTTTAATTTTTTGTATTTTTTAAATTTTTTTTTTTTACACAGTAATGGTTAGAGGTCCTCCTAGGGACCTCCTGAACATACCAGTGATGTCACAGTGACATCACAGCTCATATTATAATTTTTTTTAGTATTATTTATATTATTATTTTAATGATTTATTTAATATTATTTTTAAATGACTAACCGTTTTTTTTTTCAGCTTTTCTCTTACAGGCCGGGAGGGGGAGTGAGAGAGATGGTTTCTCACTCCCCTCCCCGCGATCCCCCTGTGATCTCTATGCAGGTCCTCACAGACCTGCATAGAGATCGCAGCGTCTCTGTGCCTCATCGGAGGGCAGGATATCCCCGCAGGAATGCGTTTGCAACTGCACGATCGCGCGATCGGGCAGTTTACCGGTAACAGCTTACCGGCTTTCATGCCGGAAGCTGTTACAGGCGATCGGACAGCAGAAAGCCGGCAAAGCCGGCTTCTGCTGTCAGTGGGGAGTCCAGGCTGTCAAACGACAGCCTGGTCTCCCGTGCAGCGGCAGGGATGTGTCCCTGACGCTGCACGAAGGGCTGGACGTACCGGGACGTCCATAGGGGTTTCTTTGTGGGCGTTTTTTGGACGTCCCGGTACGTCTATAGGGGATTGAAGGGGTTAAAGCCTTAGAAATTCTTCCTGTATGTCCGTCAGTGTCTGACACGTGAAGCCGTCTGTATTTCATACATACCTGGTGTCTATTGATGTTTTCAATTATATTTCCTTTTGCGTTCTCGTTATAAAATAAGTGCATGTCATGAAAAGCTTTAGCTAAAGCACTCACTGAAATAAACACCCGAGGAGAAACACCAACCATCAAATGATTTTTAACAAATAATATACGTTTCCCACTGCAGTTACACAGAGATATTTTATAGATCTCTTCATAAAGCCTATTCTTTTCAGAATTTTCTGATAAACATTTATAATGCAATGCCCATATATCTTCGAGAAGCTTGTCTGCTGGACGGTTTGAAGGATGGATATTATCAAAGAAACTTCCGATATCCGGCAGCGCTAGAGCATGCAGTTCTATGGCCAGACTGCTATTCAGGGGTTCTACAAAGAAATCTGTGAGATATTCATTGGAAGCCCAGGCAGGAGGAAGGATTAATGTTATATCTTTATGTTTGAGACACAGAGTTAAAATGTCAATAATTCTGGTGCTGAAAGAGCCGCAGAGTATAATAATCCGAGCCGATGACATTAAAACAGTTTCTGACATCATTTTCATATTTTCAGAGAGTTCTTGTGATAAAATAATTTTTACAGTGAAGGAAATACAAATTCCATAACTGGTCAGATACGCTCTCAGAGCCTGACTCTCTGTCTCTCCGGTGTCATCATCAACCGTGAGAATTCCCACCCAGGTCCATCCGAAATGTTTTAGAATCTTCAATATAATTTTATTATAGACAAGATAATTTTGAACAGAGCGGAAGAAATGCGGATAAACACGTCTATCACTCAGCGCATAGTCTGTCGCTCCATAACTGATCTACAAAACGGAAGAGAAAAGTGTAAACATTCTGCAGTAAAGGTTTCTAATAACAGCTTGGAGTCAGACATGGTTGTGATCTCACCATGAAACTGAATGCTAATGTCAGACAATACATGGAAGACCATTCAGTTTACTCACCTGTGCGTATCCATACACCCCTAGTAACTGTGCTACGGGAATGGTAGTACTTGAATGGTGATCGCCAATAAATCCAGCCACGTTGTTAGAATTCACACAAGAGTAATTAGGGACGGTCATGCCGCGGCCAGACAAAATCTGAAGAATGCTTTTCACAGCTTTTCTTTCATCTAAACAGGAATCATATATATGATAACCCAGGGTAATATTTGGTAAAATGTTTGGGTCGTTGTTCAATATTTCAATAGTGAAAAGAAAGACCAGTAAATTGATGTAATCCATGAGGCTTGGCCTGTAAAGGTAGAAGAATTAGATTAAAGCAGAAGAACATAGTCAGAGGTCTGCCAGATAAAAACACTTACTAAGACTTTGTAGGAATACCATGTTACCATCAACTGGCAAAGGTTCTAGATTTAAACAAATGGCAAAACAGGTCATGGATCAGTAGAGAGTACTAGCCTGAGTGCCGTAATTACCCTCACATATTTATTTAATGTAGGGTATGTCATGCCCTGCACCTTTGTGAGAAAGATTTCTGTCTCAAGCCCTGCCTGAGATGGTTGCAAATGTCTGAATACAGTGGACAGTGGTGGTCATGGCTGAGTCTGGTCCCACCCAATACAACATGTGGCCCCTCTTCACAGATTGAAAATGTCTATTTATTTGTTTTTTAAAAAGATACATCTACAAGATATAGAAAATTCACCTTATATACTTCTTTTGAATAGAAAAATCGTATGAAATATAGGAATCCTTGGGAGGTACATAGTATAGTCCCTCTATTTCTGTCTGTTCCCTCCTCAAACTCTCAATCTCTTTTTTTTTTTTGCGCATCCTAATGTATTTTAATTTTCTTGCTAATTCTACATAGTGTCAGTCCTAATGTTTCATGAAATGGAATAAATGCAAATCCTTTGTGAAAGTAAAAAGTAAGAGTTGGTTTAATAAATAAAAAAAGTCAATATTTTGTTTAACCCTTGTCATGCATTTATCATGTTCTCAAAAGGGGGATATCAGCTCCTTAGTGTAAAACACAATGACCTCTGTTTTACAGATACGTATTTTCTCCAATATCCTCATAATATTTTTTTTAATCTATATGGGTAGATTTACAAAAAGATATTAACTCTAACAATCAAGTCAATAGCATAAAATTCATAATATTGCAAGAAAAAAACAACACATCTTACATTGTGTAAAGTTAATTTCACAAAACAGCCTAATAAAAAGTAATAAATATGTATATATTGACCTCAAAATAGCACTAGAGCCTGTGTGCAAGTTATACCACGCAGGGGGAAATAAAAAATGTAATGTATGAAAACAGCTGGACAGCAACTGGATTTACTGCTTAACACAGTCACTGGGTTAGTTGCTTTAGGCTCTCTATAACATCAGATATTTCTTCATTTGTTTTGCAGATATTATTTTTATGGTTAGTTGTGGGAACTTACATGACACAGACGATTTTGGGTAAATCATGATCCTGTCCAAAAAAAATAAAATTCTTCATTTGATTATTCACCGTGAGAACTCCTCCAATTATAAGGTCCCCATCTTTAAAATACTCAAAGTCTTCCAATGGTCTGATGACTTGTAAATGACAGGCCGGTGCTGGGCTCTGGATCTCAGATCTGCAGGGCGTCATACAAAGGAGCAACAAACAAACGAGACGTTTCAATGGAAGAGACCCAGCGGTCAGCATCATGCAGCTCAGTAACCTGTCGTGTGCCAGAGAGTGTCTGCCGGGTTCGGTGGAATCGAGCACCGTGTGGGTCAGTGGCATCTGCTGCATCTGATATCATTGTAATGAACCTGAACATCTCGGCTCTTTTTATACAGTGCGGTCTCATTCATTGCAATGGAGTCTCAATATAGATGCAGGACTTTGTGTTTTGGGATCGGAATTCTATGTTGGTTTTAAATTATAAGAAAACCGCAGAGCGCCGGCAATTGTCTGCATGGACAGAAATATACAAACACAGACTTTAATCAAATGTCTTTAGATTATTAGTTAGTTATAGCAGGAAGTTTCACTCATCGGCAGTTTTGTGCTCCATAATAATATTTATAAAGTTCTCTCAGACGTAAATGCCTTTCAAAACTTTTTAACTTTATCATTGATCTTTTAGCATATGTAATCTTTTGCTCCCTATGCATTTTTTTATTAAATATAATTCATGTAGGTCTTCATATATTTTGTTTTTTGGTGCGATTATATTCTATCTTACTATTTTAAAGGAAAAGTTTGAAAAGTTCGTACAGAAAATGCATCACTTGTCGTAAAGTTATTTTTTTTCTAATTATGCATTACTTCCTATAATCCCCAGTGTATATCGCATCAGAATCCCAATGTAAGTCAAAACAGGAAGTAATAACCCACTTCCTGGACTCTCCCTGCATTGTATCCAAAGACTGCGCACATGCCTTAAACAGCCATAATTTACAAAACAGTCTTTCAATTAGTTTGCAATGTAAGCAATAGTTGCCAAGTATGCAAATCTAACTTGAGTTGTTACAAGAGATTCACAGTTAAGATGGTGTTCTGGGTCTTCACCATATGAATGAAGCTGGAACCTTTGTACCACTTGTCTGGTCTGGAGACTGGAGATAGTGGGTCATAACTGTCCTATGGGAATGTCAGTACTTGAACGGCGATCACCAAAAAATCCAGCCACGTTGTTAGAATTCGCACAAGAGTAATTAGGGACGGTCATGCCACGGCGAGACAAAACACGAAGAATGTTTTTTGCAGTTTTTCTATGATCTAGACAGAAATCTTATATATGATAACTCATGACAGGAGTAGTCTCGACTCTCGGGCTATGCCACGTCCAATAATCACACAAATAAACACAGACACCAATGGGGGATGATAAGGCCACAGCCGATTTCCTAACAAAGTCATTGCATGCAACATGTGAACATAAAAAGTGCGTTAACACGACAATGACCCAAAACCATTTACATAGGAAACAGGATCAACATCCGGTGATGCCCCGGCCGAGGTACCACCAGTTATAACACCACATGACACAAGTCCTATTCCCACCCCCTCTCACTCTCTTCTACTTCTTCTAGCTTCTGGGGATATCTCCCCAAACCCTCCTTTGGTGCTCTCTTCCTCATCCTCTCCCAGTCAACATTCCAGAAACCTCAATAATCTTTTCCACATATCCTGCCGCTCTTCTTACCCCCCCATTTACCTTTGCACTCTGGAAAGTCTACTTTGTCTCTAGTTCCTTACACCTTCTCTCTCTAACTGAAACCTGGCTAACCTCTTTGGACACTGCTTCTCCCGCTGCTCCCTCCTATGGTGGCCTACACCTCACTCACACTCCCAGACCTGATGACAGGAAGGGTGGAGGGGTAGGCTTCCTACTCTCCCCTACTTGTACTTTTCAACCTATTCCCTCTGCTCCATCACTCTCTTTCTCCTCATTTGAAGTCCATGCTATCCGACTATTTTATCCCATCTCCATACGCATTGCTGTTATATATCGCCCCCCCCCCCGGCCCGGCTAACATCTTTCTTGATCACTTCTCCTCATGGCTTCCTCTCTTCTGAGGTTCCTTCTGTTGTCCTTGGGGATTTCAACATCCCAGTTGACACCCCATTGAGTCCCATGGCTTCAAAATTTCTTTCTATTACCTCCTTGTTTGATCTCCAACAACATATTAACTCCCCTACTTATGATGATGGTAACACCCTGGACCTTACTTTTCTAGCATATGCTCTCTCACTAACCTTTCTAATTCCCCTTTCCCCCTCTCTAACCTTGCCTCATACTCGCTCCCTTGCACCCCTAACCAGATACCTCAGCTCTATTAATCTTCAGAATTTCTCAATCAATTTACTCCCTCTCACCTCTGCAATCTCAAACATGTCATGCCCTAACAATGCTACCTCTATCTATAACTTTACCCTCCCTTCTGCTCTGGAGCATGTAGGCACACGACTGTAACCCGAAACCTACGACGATGTTCCCGCACTGCTGAACGTAGTTGGGGAAAGTCTCATTCCATGTCTGACTTATAAATTATTGCTACGTTCCTACTACTCTGCTCTCAACCTTGCTAAAGAAACCTACTTCACCCCCTTCATCTCCTCCCTGTCTCACAACCCTAAACGACTCTTTAATACTTTCAATTCCCTGCTTCGACCAATCCCTACTACCCCTTCCACTAACCTTAATGCATCTGACTTTGCCACATTCTTCAATAATAAAATTCAAACTATCAGAGATGACATATCTGCACAGTCACGGCCCTGCCCTCACCCTCCCTCTGACTATGCGCCCCGCTACCCACTGAACTCTTCTCACTTCACTACATTAACTCATTTCTCTGCTGTCACCGAAGAGGATGTACATGCTCTTCTTCTTTTATTCTTGTCCAACCACATGCCCCCTTGACGCGATCCCTTCCCATCTCACCCAGTCTCTCTCATCTACCCTTGTCCCTACTCTAACTCATACCTTCAACCTCTCCCTCTGTCACGGTCCGCGTCACGGACCGCAACGTAGCGATTCCACCGAGTACCCGCGGCTAGCGGGTACTCGAAACTTACCTCTCACGCGGCTCCGGGACCTTGCTTCGAGGTGCCAGCATCCAGCAAGCACCCGGGGCAGGTCCTTCTCGGTATCCCCATCGCAAGTGATGGGCGGTACGTACGGGGGCGAACCACGCCCCTCTCTTATAGCTTGCCTCCCTGGAGACTAACGTTACGTCACCCGTTGGGGGCGGAGCCTGGTCTAAGCGGCAGATTCAAAAGCCGAGCACTGACTTCCATTCAGTGCTCGGTTATTGTTCCTGCTGAGTAGTGCATTATAGTTATACTTACCTGATTGTCTCTCCGTTGCTGAACTGTGCCTGTTCTTGACTTCGCTGCCTTCTCCACCCCTGACCTGGCTTGTCTGATAACCATCTCTGTTGCTGTCCCGTGCCTGTCCCTGACTTCGCTGCCTTCTCCACTCCTGATCCGGCTTGTATGATAATCATCTCTGTTGCTGACCTGTGCCTGTTCCTGACTTCGCTGCCTTCTCTACTCCTGACCTGGCTTGTCTGACGATTCTTGATACATCAGTGCCTTTGCTGCATACTGGGTTCCTCACTTGTATTCTCAAGAACTTTGTGACACCCTCACTACTGGATCTGTCCCATCCTCCTTCAAGCATGCTACCATTACTCTGTTGGATCAACAGCAACAAATTAACAGATATAGCCTTTTTTCAGCCTATATAACTATGTAACTCTTATCTTGAAAAAGTCCTCCCTCGCCCCGACTGATCTCTCCAATTAAGATCCCATCTCTCTGCTCTCTCAGTTGGGGTACCCCAAGGCTCAGTTTTAGGACCCCTTCTGTTTTCTCTTTACACTTCCTCCCTTGGCAAACTTATCTCATCCTTCGGTTTTACACTACCACCTGTATGCTGATGACACCCAGATCTATCTATCCTCCCCTGATCTCTCCCCCTCTGTCTTAGATTATGTAACTAACTGGCTTGCATCTGTCTCTACCTGGATGTCTGCACGTTTCTTGAAATTTAACCTCTCCAAATCTTCCCTCCCTCCAATGCTAAGATTCCCCCATCTATCTCCCTTAATGTTAGTGGCGCTATCATCTCCCTGTCTACTCACGCACGGTGCCATACTCAGTCTGTCTCTAAAAACTGTCGTCTCCATCTTAAAAATATTGCCCGTATCCGTCCCTTCCTAATACAGCATGCCACTAAGGCTCTTAGATTACTGTAACTCTGTCTTAGCTGGTCTCCCTTCTTAACCGTCTTACCCCTCTACAATCCACCATGAATGCTGCTGCCAGACTTATCTTCTCTCAAGTCACTTCACTAATTCCTCTTCCCTCTGTCTTCCTCTCAGTCTCTTCACTGACTGCCTGTGTGCTTCAGGATTCATTTCAAAGTCCTCACTCTTACTTTCAAACACAGTGGTTCCCCTCCAGGGGAGGGCTGGCAGCCTAAGGCCTGGGGGGCAAGTCTAGTCAACTGGCCCATTGCACCATCAAAGTGGCTGCGAGCGACATTGAAAGTGGCCGTCGTGCGGCAGTCACTCCACCAGCGCCTAATGAAATTAAAGTGGCCGGCGTGCACACACTGCATGCCTCAGCTCTTCATCACACCCCTTTTAAGACGTGGGAAGAGGAGCTGAGGCATGGCCGTTGGGTCTGACAGCCGCATGATGCAGGGGCGTACCTAGAGTATTTGGCACCTGTGGCAGACCCTGTATGTGGCACCCCCCCCACACACACTTTAAAACTGCATAGTTTCTATGGTTAGGCAAACATTGACAGGGGTACAGCAAAATTGTTATCATTATATACTTAGGGATTACGCAGCACCACCGTCAATGTGTGTCTATACATTGAGCCAGACACTGACAACCCCTATCACTATATACTAAGCCAAACATTGATGTGGTGTAGGCTTACCACTTTAGTGACTGGCATAGTGTATATAGTAGGGATGCACCGAAATGAAAATTCTGGACTGAAACTAAAAATTCAGCATTCACTTGGCCAAAACTGAAAAAAAAAAAAAACAAAAAAAACTTTAAAATACTTTATTAAAAGTAACACCAAAATTAGACAAAAAAAATCAACAATATTAACATATATATATATATATATATATATATATCTATATATACATATATATAACAACAATCACAATCCTATCATGCCCAGGTTCTAGCATGTGCTGGCTGACTTAGCATGATAGGAGTGTGATTGCTGTTTGCAATTATATATATATATATATATATATATATATTTTAATACTGTCATTGAATTATTCTGTCCAATAAAAGTGTTAACACACCGAAGTTGGACCAAAAAATAATTTATAACAGCAATCACACTCCTATCATGGCTAGGCAGCCACTACATGCTGGAATCTGGGCATGAAAGGAATGTGATTACGGACTCCCTATGCCAAGCTATCCCCCAACACTTACACATCCATGCTATCTGAAACCCTCATTCACAAACATTTAGCATAACACCCATCACTCTCACACACTTACATTCAGAATATTACCCATCACTCTCACACACTTACATTCAGCATAACACCCATCACTCTCACACACTTACATTCAGCATAACACCCATCACTCTCACACACACTTACATTCAGCATAACACCCATCACTCTCACACACTTACATTCAGCATTACACCCATCACTCTCACACACTTACTAATCCACTCTCTCCTACCTTTTCTTCTTTCACTCTCACTTTTCCTCCTCTTCTTCTTCTTCTTCCTGTCCTGTGCACTGAGCGCGGAAGACGGTGGGCTTGGCTTCAGTGTTGTGCGCCGGGATTTGACATCAAGTCCCGGTGCACAGCCACAGTTGCTGCGCGCATCGTTTCTGAAGGCGTGCCGGCATGGTGGCACCCCTCAGATGAGGGGACCGCCCGCCCCCCCCCCCCAGGTACGCATGACGGCCGCATTTAATCCTGCTCGCGGCCGCTTAGTTTTTAACTTTGCGGCCGCAGCGGCATTGAATGCTCGTCTGCCGGTCATCCGTCCGGCCTACCGGCCCGGATTTAGGGCGGCCTGGGGGGCAATTGCCCCCCAGCCCAGCCCGCCCCTGTTCCCCTCCCTACATCTCCTCACTTATCTCTAAATACACTCCTAACAGGTCTCTCCGCTCATCCAATGATCTTCTTCTACCCTCTCCTCTTTCTCCAGGGCTGCCCCTATCCTCTGCAATGCTCTCCCCTGGCCTATCCGTCTTTATCTGCACCGTTATTCCTTCAAAAAATCCCTCAAGACCCACTTTTGTAAGGACGCTTACAACATAGCACATTAACGCCCTCCCATATCCCTTTAGCTTGCCTTTCCTAGTCCCTCTCCTGCAATCTTTTACTAGTGTGGCTGGTCTATCCCTAACAACGGCACTTTTACCTATTGTGTAATACAACCTAAATCCCTCTAGACTGTAAGCTTCTTTGAGCAGGGCCCTCCTCACCTGTTGTCTCTGTTAGTCAATTTGTTATGTTACATACTACTTGTTATGTCCTGTCTACCCATTGTACAGCGCTATGGAATTTGATGGCGCTATATAAAACAATAAATAATAATAATGACTAGCCCTGGCTACCTGGCAAACTACCGCACCCTGGCTATGACAAAGTGGCTATAACAGAAACAGAGAGAAGATATTATTCAGGAACAAAACCAGAAACATAGCAACAAAAAACAGCTCACATATAAGGGAGGGATGGTGGAACAAACACACAGGGTAAGCTGGCAAAACAAAACATCCCCAATCCTCCTTTTTATATTCCCATCAACTTCCTCCCCCTCTTATCTGAATTTTGACCCCTCTGTATTGCTGTCAAGGACCCCTTTAGTTTATGCATCGATATCCACAATATTTCCTGAATGTCACCATTAACAATTGTAACCCCTGTTTGGCCAGGAGTGTCACACTTACCGCCCTTCCATGTTAGCACTTTGGCAGATTGTGGTACTTAGGCTGGCAGTCATTTATATAAATGAGTAGCATTATGCTTATACTTTCTTTTCTAACAGCAGCAAAGAAAAGTTACAGAACATATATGGTTAATATATACATACTCACTATCCCTTAGAAGCACACAATTCATTTTGCACCCCAGTGCTTGTATTGCGGGTAACACTGCTTGAAGGTCTCTTCTTTGCCCAAATAGAATGTAAAAGTAGCCCACTTCCCTGCATAAATAAAATGGGATAAAAAGCAGTGGACCCCATAAGGACTTAGAAGTAGGGTTTTTTTTTAACATTTACCCCTTTCACCCCCCTCCAGCAATTTTAAGAGAATGGTGATGTAAAAGTGGATTGAGGTAGTGCTGCTTCTTTTAAATGTAAATGCAGGGCAGGTGGTGCATGGGTAACGGCTGCCTACCAGTTTGACTCACTGGCAGACTCCTTCTGAGCAGATATCAGGAACCTTCCCTCAGCACTCACTCTGCAGACGCAAGGCACTCAGGGCTGGGGAGGACTGTGAAGCTGATGCAGCCTCACTGGGTCCTTTCTGTTAAGGAGGATACTTACAGCTTCTCTAAAACACTTAAAGGGAGAGCATTAAAATCTAATCAGGGCTCACTTTGGGCCTACTCCTGAACTCTGTCAGCCTAAAATTCCTTCCTTCAAGCTTCATTCTCTACCCTCCAGCCACCTACATCCTCTAGCAAAAACAAACAGAAAGTCTCACTGTCACCTGATTGGTGCAGCTAATCACATGACCTGCTTGCTGGGGCGGATGGGAAGAACAGCTAGCGCCTCCATTTTAAGTGCCGGCAGTGGCTGGGTGACCCATCAGCAGCAATAAAAGTGTGGAAATGTAGAGGGCCACATAAAGATCAGGTAAGAACCGGCTTAGACTCATTTGTGCTACGAGGACAGTTGTAAAGGTTCCTTGGGGGTCAGATGCCTTCTTCTATCTTAAATGCAGTGAGATGGGGGCTAAAAGTAAATGAAGGGGTTAATTAACAAGGGAGCCAATATTAGTGGTGGGCACTGTAGATCAAATGAAAATCACATGCAAACTTAGCACTGAAGGTATCAAATACATAGAAAGCCTAGATTACAGGCATACATCACTGGTTGCACACCCCAAAAGCCAGATTGCGTCCACAGTACATGCCCCAGCATCCAGATTGCATCCACGCACTTACATACATTTTCAAAACACAAACTCTCCCCTTTCTCTTTTTTTCCCTGGCCAAAGATGAGTGTGTGTTGGGGAATCAGTGCAGGAGATAAACGAGAATGTCAATCAGATGTTAGCAAATATTACATCTTCTGTAGTAAAGACTGATGCTCTGCCTGTACTAATATTACGCTTATGCTGGGCTTGTAATGGGTATACAGGAAGATATGCACAGGATAAGAATATTATAAAAAAAAAAGGATCTGTGGAAGATTGCTGCATCCTACGTCTTAAAGTTTCCCTTAATATGAACTCTCCCTGCTTTATCTTTTCTTGGATAGCTGAATACGCTTTTCTTATGCTACATAATAAACATATTTGAAAAATAATACATATACAAGATGCAAATAAGACAATAATAAATGGGTGTAACAACACATTTGTGATAGCAGATGATTTTGCCATAATTTCTGTTGATTTAGCAAAATGTTTCCACCAAGATATGCCTGAAACTATTGATCATTCATGCTCTATGTTTTTGAGTTTGCATGAAATGGACTTGATTCTCCAAAGATTTTGTTTTCACACACAGATATAACAGTAACGGTTACATCTACACATCTCCTTTCAAAATGTTTCAATCTTAAACAACTGATAATTCCCACTGCTATTGAGAGTAGGCCGGTCTTGATGATATGTAAATCTCTTCTCAGACCATCAGGGCCGGCCGAAGACTTAACGCCGCCTGGGGCGAAGTTTAAAACGCCGCCCCCCCCGCCGACGCCGGGGGGGCGGCATTTTAAACTTCGCCGACGCCATAATCTACGATCCCCCCCCCCCCCGGTACTTACCTTTAAACAGTCCTGCGGCGAGTCTCCCTGCTCTGCCACGGTGCCGGCTTGTAATGCTGAGCGCCGGAAATTGACGTCACTTCCGGCGCTCTGCATTACAAGCCGGCACCGGGACCGAACAGGGAGACTCGCCGCAGAGGAGAGAGAGAGGGGGGCCGAGCGGGTAAGCGAAAACCACTCGGTGCCCCTCTCTCTCTCCTCCGCTTCAAAAAAAAAAAAAAAAAGCGCTTGGGGCGGCAAAGTGCCGCCCCTTCTAAAGTGCCGCCTGGGGCAATTGCCCCAGTCTGCCCCATTATAGGGCCGGCCCTGCAGACCATTCTACTCTACCTACTAGACCTCTGTGTCTTATACTCGGATTTGCATTGGAAAAACTTCCCAGATACTCATCATCCTTAGTCCATGTCTTTAAAGACTCAGTACTACATGTTAACACTAATTGATCCCTTCCTTCTTGGATCTCTATAGAATTAGGAAATACTTCTATATCAGGAATAATCAAATCCGTTACAGTTATTGCCATTTCCACATTTACAAACGTTGAATCCCAAACGCTCGTATTTTCCATACTATAGGTGTATTTGATATGTTACAAAAGTAAGTGAGGACATTCTGCAAAATGTCTTAAAAAATGCTCTATAACTATTTGGTTAGACCATTAATTCTGCTTCCAAGTAAATAACAAAAAAAGAACCTATGCACACTCGATCGGATTCAAGTATTCTAGGAAAACCCCATCTGCTGAAGATATAACAAACTTTGTGTTTCTCCTCGGGTGTTTATTTCAGTGAGTGCTTTAGCTAAAGCTTTACATGACATGCACTTAGTTTATAACCTGCAGCAATAACATGTAAAATGGGAAACCTACTATCCAGGGGGGGTCACATCTCTTACCCCCACTCTGCATGCAGTGCTACAGGGGATAATTATATAAGCATGAAAGGTACAGTGCCTAATTATACCTCCTCAACCTCATCTTACCTACCCTAAAAAACAGACTTTTGGGAGAATTCGTTTACCCCCACCCCCTGGAAGATGATGGTTTACAAACTCCTAAAAACCCTATGGAGGAGCATGAACCCATATCATGCCTCCCGCTCTCTCTCCTTGTCTGCCCAGAGGGGCTAAAAAAAGGAAAACAAGTCCAAAATATTAAGGAAGGGAACAGGCTTATGTCCATTCAAAATCACCATTAACCCTCTTCAACCCGTGGCAAAGAAGAATCATCACTAACTTTTCAGGGCCAATCCTGTAATGATTTGCAAGGCCATCGATCCTCATTTTTAGCCCAAGGAAAGATTCTGCACAGAAATTAAAACACACAGGACAGAAAGAAATCCAGGATTTCGACACCAGCCAAACAGAACATTTTTTAATAACTAGTTCAGTATAATTAAAGAATTATAACAATGAAAACATTTGCGTTGTATCAATATCCCTGAGGAGCTCTGTGTTCTCAATAACTGAAGTTGATGTGGGGTAAATAACCTAAAGTGTATGTGCTTTAGATTACACTGATCTTATCACTTATGTTAAGGATTAAAAAACATTAACTTCTGTCACTTTTTTCTACCTCAGTTTTGCCAGTTTTTGATCTGAAAATATATTTTTGCCGACACTCCCATTAAATATAACTCAGCCATACTGCATGCTTCCTGTAGATGTGTATCTTTTGTTCTACCTTCCAGTCAGTTCTATTTTTTCCCTCTTTGCCACTTTACGCATATAGCAGTGATTGCTGCTGTGTCACTGACTCACCTGCAGTTCTTATGGAGTGACCAGCAGATGGCGAACTGCAAAGCACATGGATGAGGTTTAAAAGGGGCTATTGGATGTTTTGTAGTGATGGGAAGTTCGGATCATTAAAGTGAATCGGATCATTTCGATTCGTTCACTGAAATGATCCGATTCATGATCCGGATCTTCGGATCACTCAGTGTGCCTGCACGGAGTTACTGTTTTCCAGTAACTCCGTGCAGGCACACTAACGATTGGCCCCGCCCCTTTCATTATGAA
Source organism: Spea hammondii (assembly GCA_029215755.1). NCBI lineage: Eukaryota > Metazoa > Chordata > Amphibia > Anura > Pelobatidae > Spea > Spea hammondii. The sequence goes on from JARDYJ010000001.1 coordinate 2,701,031, forward strand.
TCCTCCCCCCTGCCTCCAGTGATGTCAATGAAGGCAGAGAGTCGTTCAAAGATTCGGATCTTACAGGGATCCGAATCTTACAGTGATCCGGATCACTGTAAGTTCCGGATCACTGTAAGATCCGGATCATTGTAAGATCCGGATCTTTGAACGACTCTCTGCCTTCATTGGCATTCTAATCATTCAGAGAATATCACCATACTGTTATAAATAATACATTAATAATCACTGCCCCCAGGATTTACATTCCCTTTTACCTGCAACTGCACCTTAAGCTAACTTTATTAAATTAATTAAATTAACCCTCACCATTAAATTAACCCTAAACACCCCATTAAGCATAACTGCCCCCAAATTAACCCTAAACACCACATTAAGCATAACTGCCCCCAAATTAACCCTGAACACCCCATTAAGCATAACTGCCCCCAAATTAACCCTAAAGACCCCATTAAGCATAACTGCCCCCAAATTAACCCTAAACACCTCATTAAGCATAAATGCCCCTAAATTAACACTAAAGACCCCATTAAGCATAACTGCCCCCAAATTAACCCTAAACACCTCATTAAGCATAACTGCCCCTAAATTAACACTAAAGACCCCATTAAGCATAACTGCCCCCAAATTAACCCTAAACACCTCATTAAGCATAACTGCCCCTAAATTAACACTAAAGACCCCATTAAGCATAACTGCCCCTAAATTATCCCTAAACACCCCATTAAGCATAACTGCCCCTAAATTAACACTAAAGACCCCATCAACAATACCAATTTATTAGGTAATTTATCTGGAGTACATGCAATTAATTTAGGGGCAGTTATGGTTAATGTAGTATTTAGGGTTAATTTCAGGGGCCGTTATGGTTAATGGGATCTTTACGGTTAATTTCAGGGGCAGTTATGGTTGATGGGGTATAAGGGTTAATTTTATGCTGATGACTGAGGGTTAATTTAATTAATTTAATAAAGTTAACTGTAGGTGCAGTTATAGGTAAAGGGGGGCAAACTCAGGGGAATCTAAATCCTGGGGACAGTGTGAACATTATTAATGTATTTATTTATAAAAGTATGGTATCAGTAATATTCTCTGAATGATTCGAATCTCAGTAAGATTCGGATCCTTGTAAGATCCGGATCCCTGTAAGATTCAAATCATTTGAATCTTCGGATCATTCGACTCTTCGGATCATTCGACTCTTCGGATCATTCGACTCTTCGGATCATTCGACTCTTCGGATCATTCGACTCTTCGGATCATTCGACTCTTTGAACGACTCTCTGACTCTATGAGTCATCGTTCCTGTGTGAATTAATGAGCTGTAACCTGACCCCAGAGTCTGTGTCTGAGTGCTCTGCAGATGACTCACAGCTCTAGGATCAGGTTACAGCTGCATGATTCACAGACTGAACCGCTACAAATGAATCGTTCAGTCTAGTGAACCGATTCATCCGGATCACTAAAAAGAACCGGATCAAATGAACGATTCGTTCATGATCCGGACATCACTAATGTTTTGCAGAGAGGGGTTCCGAGTTGGATGCCAGAGGTGAAGGACCCTTGCTGAGAGAGAGTGAGAGAGGCCTAGGAACAGAGGGCTTCTTGAAATCCACGATCAGAGGAGAGCTGCAGCATCCTGGCAGAATCTTCCAGCAGACAGAGATACAGAGCTGTTTGCAGCAGAGTTGGCAGTGAAGAGGTTAAAAGCTGACCTGTCCTTATAGCAGACTGTGGAGTGGTAAGCCTAAAATCTCTCCCCCTGTCACCACAACAGGGCACCCTGAACTTAGTCACACAAATAAAAGATATACTGACATACTGAAAGTGTTCCATATAATCCAGCCCATACTGTGGAGTCAGATACTTATGGGCCCCAACCGTGTTATGTGCACCAACTAAAGGTACCCAACGGCCGCTAGGGCGAAGATTGGGGTGGGCCGCAGTGATTGTTGTGGGTGGGTGACCCTCATATTGCATATTATGTATATTTCATGTGTTCTGTTATATTAATGCATAGTGTTTTGCTGTACAATACAAAGTTAATTTTAAGTTAGTGCCCTGTGTCAGTTTTATTAATCACTCGGCTGTTCCCAACGGGAGCTCATATCCATACCCTGGATGCTCGGTTGGGTGGAGGTGCTGCCGCAGTTATGTACCCCAGCTCCCAGGTAGCGGAGGCTCAGGATTGGCCTGCAGAGCGCAAAGAGGTAACTGGGGTAAAAACCCGTTACACGCACATAAAAGATCCAGTATATAATTATATATGGCTACTCGGGAGATGCCAACAAACATAAAATAATAACTTATTACGTCTATAGCTTTATGAAAACAGCTGTAAGAAATAATTTTTATACTTTTATTCTGTCACACACTTTAGACTTGAATGCAACTTGAGTACTACGAACATATGCTTTTAAACACGTGATATAGCTATCAGGGTATAGGGCAAGCTGTAAGGGCAAGGTCTCTTTCTCTTTCACCTTCATCTCACCAAGAATACTGAAGAGAGTGAAACAACAAATGCCATGTCAAGCGAAGATCAATCGTTTTATCGATCTATCTTAGTCCGTCAATTCTAGTCTTGTCATACCTTAAATTAATATATTGTATGAAGCGCTGCGTAAATAGTTGGCGCTATAAAAATAAAAGATAATAATAATACTACTGCTTCTCCTCTTTGACCTTCCTTAACCCTCAGTTTTTTTTATTTCTATAATGAAATCAGTGTCTAGAAGGTGCCAGGCACCCCCCTTTTGGGAATGCCCCCCAAATGTCATTCTGAGGTAAAAAAGACCTACACATTTTCTCCAAAATGAACAGCTGTCAGGTACAGTGAGGTACCAGTAGTGTGTAAGAAGGAGCCCAATACGCAGGGGTGACTAGAGAGTCCGTGACAAATGGGACGGTCAAAGAGGCAAAGTCAGGTTACAGACAGCGGTCCAAAAAGCTAAGGTCAATATTCAATCTGACGTCGGTTGGCCGTCCTGGCCGTCCCACAAGGTCTCAGGTACGGAAATTAGACACAGTGAGAAATAGTAGCCCAAGGCTGACCAATTCTCACACAGAAGAATCTCATTTCTTAGTTTTCTCTCTGTAAATGCCCCGACGCAGCTCAGCAGTGTCACATAAAGCAGTCACATTCATGTGTTCTGACATCCAAAGCCAAAGAATGTAATTTGTTTTGATTCTCTACTAGGGAACCCGATCCGAGAGGGTAATAGATAAATGCAATAACCTCCCATCAGTTACGGTAGGGGCTAATACAGTTAGCAAAGTTAAGCATCCATGCAAGAGGCATTGAGCTGTTCGGAATCTAAGACAAGGTCAAGGACTGATCAAGACCAAAGTCTTACATCAGGAAAAACAGGCCAAATAAATGAGCCAAATAGTTCTTCTCTGCTGTGAAATTCCATGTTTCTATGAATAGAGTCAAGAGTGACAGAGTTAAGTTGTATAGTAAGTAATTGAGCCTATCCTAGTGCTTTATCAGTGAAGTTATCATACGAATCTGTTGGTTGACTCAGCAGTTAATGTTAATGGAGTTCAAGGTCATAAATGTGAGTAGGCAGCCAGGTCATCCCTAGTTAGATTGAGCTCTGGTTATACTGGCAAATAAGCTCACATTAGTATAGATGACTTTTTTGGCAAACTATGTTTGGAAGGGTCACAAAACAGACTGTTGTAACAATACCTTTAGTGACATAGTATTTATTCCATAATAAAAAAGGATGTCATAATAAAGTGTAGTATCAGACGAGATTCACTGGCCAACCAAGCTTTGTTTTTTTACTTCCCAAATGAACACGAATAGTATAAACATGATCTGGAATATATTTTATTTTATTAGATATTAGTGTCTTTTAAAATATTTTCAACTATCAGTATGCAAATGATCAAGTGCAGAAGGAAATACAAAATAATTTAGGGATTCATGTTTGATTCATTGTCTTTTTCAGGGATGGATATGAAGTCTGGAGGGTCCATCATCTCAATTCCAATCATGGAATATTTTAATTGTCCCGAATCCAGACATTGACTAATTTATACTAATTTATACTAATAAACATTATATCTACAAAATGTCTATAGAGGTTTATTTTAATCCTGTTGTGTGTGTTTTGCTTTGTGTGCTGCTGAGTTTCTCACCGTGGACTTCTCACCTTTGCTGTAACTAATAAAAGATAGAAGGGTTAACATAGTTGCTTTTTATAAGTAGGATCAGACTTAAATATATGCTTCTTAAAAGTCCACGATATTGAGTATTGTGTGCAATAATGTGTTTTAATGTCTAGAAAACAAATTCAGATTTCTGAAATTGACCATTGACAGTTATAAGATAATCCAACTTACAATGCAGAATATGTTTCTTATAACTATTTGGTTAAACCTTTAATTCTGCTTCCAAGTAAATATGTTTTTGTATTCAATTCCTGTCTAAAAAGAATTACATAGCATTTTGGAATAAATATACATCCTACAAGTCCTGCACTTGAAGCCACTATAGCAAAAATCTCTACGGCCACCATGTTTTTCCCTTTGGTACTCAGGTAGGCCGGGATCATCGCAATCCAAACGCTGCAGAACACCAGCATGCTGAAGGTGATGTACTTGGCCTCATTAAAACTGTCCGGTAATGTCCTGGCTAAAAAAGCTATAATAAAACTAACAGCTGCCAGAAGCCCCATATAACCCAGGACACAGTAGAAGGCGATAACCGAACCCTCATTACACTGAACGATGATCTTTCCCTGATAAGAGTGCATGTCCAGCTCCTGAAATGGGGGTGAAATAGCCAACCAGGAAATATTAATGATAACTTGAATGGATGAGCAGAGCAGTACTATAGAATTGGAGACTTTCACACTGACCCAGTTTGCCCAGGAGCTGCCGGGTTTCACGGCTCTGAAAACAATATAGATCATGATTGTTTTGCTTAAAATACAAGACACGGCTAATGAGAAGAGGACTCCAAAAGCAGTTTGGCGCAGCATGCAGGTTACATCCTCAGGACGACCGAGGAACAGAAACACACAGAGAAAGCTCAGCATGATGGAGACCAAGAGGAGGAAGCTGAGGTTCTTGTTATTGGCTTTCACAATTGGGGTATCTCTGAAGACAATGAAGATCAGTAATATTACAACAGTTACAAGACAAAACAGAATTGATGCAAAGGATAAAACAGCAGCAACCGCATCCAAATATGATAGAAACTCCACCGATTTTGGAATACACCGATCCCTTTTCTCATTAGATCATTTATCACTTGGGCAAACAATGCAGTTCTCACTGTCTGAAAAACAGCACAATTTAAATCAGAAATGCTGTCTACTAATTATAAGTATAATATATTCTTTGTTTAATTATCACATAAAATCTTTGTTTAATCTCAAAAGGTGCAACATGAGTCAAAAACATTGTTCTTTGAATGTTACTGGTTTCAATTCAGAATCAACTTTCTTTGTATCAAACATTCTCTTGGACAATATGAAGTATTCTCCATGACTTATGGTAGACTAGAGCTACTTCCATAGGTCCCTCCAACTAATGTGTATTCAGATTAACTGATGCTAAATTATTTCTCTGTTTTACAGAGATTTTAACTAAAGATTGCCCCTGGTGTTGGGGAGGTGATGTCCAGCTCCAGCCAACCCATGCCTGTCTTGTCCATTATTTGCTCTTTCATAGGTACACCTGTCCCTCCTTCTGGCTCTCAATATCCCCCAGCCCAACTCAACTCTCTACCCGACCAGGAGCAGGCGTTCATTCCCACACACATACTATGGGTATAAAATTTGTACGTTTTATGTAATCTGTTTTACCAGATCTATTGGATATCTCTCCCTCTGAGCACCGGACACAGTCGTAGCAGCAGGTTTGTGTTCCTGGTCTGAGGGCTTTTCGAAATCCAAGCAAACAGTTCTCTGAACACTGAGACCTTGGAATCTACAAACAGAAAAATATAACATGATGATGATAGTTTAGATAACTTTGAAGTCCTGTAAACCTATACCTTTCATATTTGTCAAGCTCATGTGAGGGAATATTAAGGTCTAGATTTCCTCTCCCATCAGTGGCCGTGCGCTGCTTATGAGTGATGGAGCAGATATAACATCACAGTTCCTTAATTCGCTACAGAGCAACTGTTTTGTTGTCTTTTTACACTAGAACAATAGACATTATGACCACTAACAGCCCTGCCGACTACTATGCTAGTGTGCGCAACAAGCAGGGAGGAGAATGGTAATATTCAGGAATGTGAGTAAATTGTGTAATTATTAATGTTTTATTAATTTAATTTTTTGATTACTTTTACTTGTATGGAATTGCCAGAATATAGCAGTTTTAAGTTGGAGTCATATATTAAAAAAGCATCATCTTAAAGAACAGACTGGGGACCTGTTTATTAAAATTCATATTAAAGGTATTTTAACTACTTCAGGGCTTTTCATGTCCTAAAGACGAGCTTTTTGCCCCTTTTACCAAATGTTGATTCAGGCATGATCCTCATTTTTGTGAATAGTTTACCCACACAAACTATATATATGTATATATATATATATATATATATATATATATATATATTTTAAGGATAAATAGGATTCCATGGGATAAAATCTTTTATGTGTAGTTCAACTGTTATTATGAAAAAAGGATACACAATTATAAATAAAGCACCACTATTAAATTAGCAAAAACAACTTTAAAGTGTAATACTTAAGAACTTCTATACATTTTTGGTAATTATAACTTGCAATATGGCAGTGCTTTCAGTGACGTATAGGATTGGGAGAGGACGTCATTGCAAGCACCACTATTTTGGCGGACGTTACAGCACTGTTATGTCCGCATTTGGTTTGCTTGGTTTGTCACAGGAATATTAAACAAACAAAAAATAAATTAATTAAAAACTCAAATTGTATTTATTTTGACACTAAGTATTTCTCATTACTCCTATCACACCTCACTCTAATCATACCTCATTCCCATCACACACCACTCCTACGACCTCCAGCCAGCACATCTAATGCCCATTACACCCAGCCACCACACATCATAACCCACTCCTATCATACCCAGCCACCACACATCACAACCCACTCCTATCACACCCAGCCACCACACATCACAACTCACTCCCATCACACCCAGCCACCGTACACCACAACTCACTCCCATCACACCCAGCCACCACACATCACAACTCACTCCTATCACACCCAGCCACCACACATCAAAACTCACTCTTATCACACCCAGGCATCACATATCAGGCCCATCATACCCAGCTATTACACATTACACCTCACTACTATCACTCCCAGACAGCTTATTTCTTCCTCCTCCGTCTTGTTACCTTGAGCAGAGCTAGAAACTCCAGAAGATGCAAAAAGGGGCGGGCCAGACGAGCGGTAGCAGGCCAGGAACGGAAAGGAAGGGCCGTGTCAAGATCACTTGGGGGAGTGGCTGGGAGGATGAGAGAGATGGTAGATGGCAAGATAGTCTCTCCTCTGTCTCTATTGGTGCTGGCTGCTGCAGGACAAGCTCCGCCCTTTTGAGCAGGTAGAGGGCACCAAACTGTAGATCCCTTTACTACCCACTACTCCCCATTAAAGCATTCCAGATCCTATCCCTCCCCATCTCTCTGCCGTCAAAGCTATCCCAGTACCTCTACACTAAACCTTTATATGTGAAACCTACCTATACTTGCTCTACTACTCCTGTCCCCCACATAGTCTTCCCTATTCCCATAACTCTTAACCAGCAAACTCAATCAACATGCGCAACCTAACCAATCTTATTCCTATCATCTCCAACCTTAAGCTACCTCCCGTCTTTAACTGTGCCCTATGGAATGCCCGCTCGGTATGCAACAAACTTGCTTGTATACATGACCTTTTTCTATCCCATGCTTTTAACCTCCTAGCTCTTACTGAAACCTGGATCCCCTCCCATGACACTACTGCTTCTGCTGCACTCTCCTTCGGAGGACTACACTTCAGCCACACTCCTAGACCTGATGGCAGAAAGGGTGGTGGTGTAGGCATCCTTCTCTCACCTCACTGCACCTTCCAGAATATACCAAGCCCTCCCTCCCTCTCATTCTGTTCCTTTGAAGCTCACACAATCCGTCTTTTCTCTCCACTCTCTCTTCAAATTGCTGTCATATATCGCCCTCCAGGTCCTACCTCGCAGTTCTTTGACCACCTTTCTGCCTGGCTCCCTTTCTTCCTCTCTCCTAATATCCCCTGTCTTATTCTGGGTGACTTTAACATTCCTTTAGATATATCTAACAACTCTGCTAGCTCCAAACTCCTCTCCCTGACATCCTCCTCTGGTCTCTCTCAATGGACTAATTCCCCTACGCACACCGAGGGACACTCACTTGACCTGGTTTTCTCCAGATCATGCTCCCTTTCAGACTTCTCCATCTACCCGTTCCCTCTGTCTGACCACCACCTTCTATCCTTTTCTCCAGTGCTAACCCCTAACAAGACATACTTACAGCGCTCACCTCATACTTGTAGGCCATTACCAGACAATACCATTACCCAACTGTCAGCCTCACTTGAACCTCTCTTACCTTCCATGTTAACCCTTTCCTGCCCAGACACAGCAGCCTCTTTTTATAACAACACACTTGCTTCATCCCTCGACACCATAGCTCCAATTACTACAAGTTACCCCCGACTAGTTAAACGCCAACCATGGCATACCAAAACCACACGGTTTCTTCAGAAGTGCTGCCGCACAGCTGAGCGTTACTTCAGAAAATCCAAATCCAGCGAAGACTTTAATCACTATAAATTCATGCTCCACACCTACAACTCTGCCCTCTCTCTCACCAAACAGCTCTACTTCTCCACTCTCATATCCTCTCTTTCTTCCAACCCACGACGCCTTTTTTCTACTTTCAACTCCCTTCTCTGTCCCTCCACACCCACACCACAAACCTCTCTCACTGCCCAAGATCTTGCTACCCACTTCAAAGAGAAGATCGAGACTATTAGAAAAGACCTCTCTTCCTTACAACTCCCTCCAACACCACTCTCTCCACTCCTACTATACTAACTGCCTTTTCCCCTTCAACCGAAGAAGAGATAACCACTCTTCTTTCTTCCTCTCACCCAACAACCTGTCCCCTCGACCCCATCCCTTCACACCTCACAAAGTCTCTATATCCATCCCTTGGTCCATCACTTACCCACCTATTTAATCTTTCTCTATCATCTGGAACTGTACCATCTGCCTTCAAGCATGCGCTAATCACACCAATTCTAAAGAATCCTTCCTCAGATCCCGTCTGTTTGACTAACTACCGCCCTATCTCTCTGCTTCCTTTTATCTCTAAGCTGCTTGAACGGATTGTGTACAACCGCCTCATTAACTTCCTCTCCTCTAATTCCCTCCTTGACCCTCTACAGTCTGGTTTCAAACCCCTTCACTCTACTGAAACAGCTCTAACAAAAGTCTCCAATGACTTGCTCTCTGCCAAAGCAAAAGGTCACTTCTCTATTCTAATTCTACTGGATCTCTCTGCTGCTTTCGATACTGTTGATCACCACCTTCTTCTACACTCACTTGCTTCTATAGGCATTCGAGATACAGCTCTCTCCTGGATCTCATATCTGTCTAACCGTTCCTTCTCTGTCAACTTCTCTGGCAAGACATCATCACCCCTTCCACTTTCAGTTGGTGTCCCCCAAGGTTCAGTCCTTGGCCCTCTGCTGTTCTCTCTTTATACTTCCTCTCTTGGCAAACTAATCAACTCATTTGGCCTCCAGTATCACCTATATGCAGATGATACCCAAATCTACCTGTCTTCTCCTGATCTCTCTCCATCTCTCCTGTCCCGTATTACCAATTGCTTGTCTGCTATTTCTTCATGGATGTCACAACACTACCTGAAACTTAATCTTTCTAAAACTGAACTCATTATCTTCCCTCCCTCCATCTCCACTCCACTACCTGAATTCTCTATCACCATTAACAACACGACTATCTCTCCTACTAACCAGGCCCGATGCCTTGGGGTCATCCTTGACTCAAACCTCTCCTTCATCCCTCACATTCAGTCCCTCGCCAAATCCTGCCGCTTGCACCTAAAAAACATCTCTCGTATCCGCCCATTCCTCACCCAAGAATCCACAAAAACCCTCGTTCATTCCCTTATCATTTCCCGTCTTGACTACTGCAACACTCTTCTGGTTGGCACTCCACTGTCTCGACTCTCTCCTTTACAGTCTATCCTAAATGCCGCTGCTAGGCTCATCTTCCTTGCACGTCGCTCCTCTTCTGCTTCCCCCCTCTGTGAAACCCTCCACTGGCTCCCAATTACCTTTAGAATTAAATTTAAGATCCTGGTACTGACATATAAGGCCATCCATAATACTGCTCCTCCATACATTTCTGACCTCATTAGCAAATACTCTCCTACTCGATCCCTACGTTCCTCCCATGGGCTAAGGCTCTCCTCCTCACTCATCACCTCTTCCTTTTCCCGTCTACAAGATTTCACTCGAGCTGCCCCATATCTCTGGAATCTACTCCCAAGGAACCTTCAGCATTCTCCCTCCCTCCCAACTTTCAAGAAACATCTAAAAACCCACTTCTTCAGAGAAGCATACCATCTTAGCTGCTAGAACTTCCTTGTCATTGATACAACCCCCACAATACCTCTCACCCTTTCTCTATGCCTTATGTTTGTCACCCCATTTCCCTCTAGATTGTAAGCTTGCGAGCAGGGCTCTCTCCACCAAATGTATCGGTTTGTGTTAGTCTGTCAATTCTTGTCTTGTCATATCCCTTGAATTTTTGTATTGTATTAAGCGCTGCGTAAACTGTTGGCGCTATATAAATAAAGGATAATAATAATAATAATAATGATGGACCCTCCAGACTTCATATCCATCCCTGAAAAAGACAATGAATCAAACACGAATCCCTAAATTATTTTGTATTTCCTTCTGCACTTGATCATTTGCATACTGATAGTTGAAAATATTTTAAAGGACACTAATATCTAATAAAATAAAATATATTCCAGATCATGTTTATACTATTTGTGTTCATTTGGGAAGTAAAATACAAAGCTTGGTTGGCCAGTGAATCTCGTCTGATACTACACTTTATTATGACATCCTTTTTTATTATGGAATAAATACTATGTCACTAAAGGTATTGTTACAACAGTCTGTTTTGTGACCCTTCCAAACATAGTTTGCCAAAAAACTCATCTATACTAATGTGAACTTATTTCCCAGTATAACCAGAGCTCAATCTAACTAGGGATGACCTGGCTGCCTACTCACATTTATGACCTTGAACTCCATTAACATTAACTGCTGAGTCAACCAACAGATTCGTATGATAACTTCACTGATAAAGCACTAGGATAGGCTCAATTACTTACTATACGACTTAACTCTGTCACTCTTGACTCTATTCATAGAAACATGGAATTTCACAGCAGAGAAGAACTATTTGGCTCATTTATTTGGCCTGTTTTTCCTGATGTAAGACTTTGGTCTTGATCAGTCCTTGACCTTGTCTTAGATTCCGAACAGCTCAATGCCTCTTCCATGGATGCTTAACTATGCTAACTGTATTAGCCCCTACCGTAACTGATGGGAGGTTATTGCATTTATCTATTACCCTCTCGGATCGGGTAACTCGGATCGGGTTCCCTAGAAGACAAACAAATTACATTCTTTGGCTTTGGATGTCAAAACACATGAACGTGACTGCTTTATGTGACACTGCTGAGCTGCGTCGGGGCATTTACAGAGAGAAAACTGAGAAATGAGATTCTTCTGTGTGAGAATTGGTCAGCCTTGGGCTACTATTTCTCACTGTGTCTAATTTCCGTACCTGAGAACTTGTGTGACGCGGCCAGGACGGCCAACCGACGTCAGATTGACTATTGACCTTAGCTTTTTAGACCACTGTCTGTAACCTGACTTTGCCTCTCTGACCGTCCCATTTGTCACGGACTCTCTAGTCACCCCTGCGTATTGGGCTCCTCCTTACACACTACTGGTACCTCACTGTACCTGACAGCTGTTCATTTTGGAGAAAATGTGTAGGTCTTTTTTAACTCAGAATGACATTTGGGTGGCATTCCCAAAAGGGGGGTGCCTGGCACCTTCTAGACACTGATTTCATTATAGAAATAAAAAAAACTGAGGGTTAAGGAAGGTCAAAGAGGAGAAGCAGTAGTATTATTATTATCTTTTATTTTTATAGCGCCAACAATTTACGCAGCGCTTCATACAATATATTAATTTAAGGTATGACAAGACTAGAATTGACGGACTAAGATAGATCGATAAAACGATTGATCTTCGCTTGACATGGCATTTGTTGTTTCACTCTCTTCAGTATTCTTGGTGAGATGAAGGTGAAAGAGAAAGAGACCTTGCCCTTACAGCTTACCCTATACCCTGATAGCTATATCACGTGTTTAAAAGCATATGTTTGTAGTACTCAAGTTGCATTCAAGTCTAAAGTGTGTGACAATAAAAGTATAAAAATAATTTCTTACAGCTGCTTTCATAAAGCTATAGACCAGGGGTTCTCAAACTGCGGCCCTCCAGCTGCTGCAGGACTACATCTCCCATAATGCTCCTTCAGCTAAGGGGCTGGCTGAGGAGTATGGGAGATGTAGTCCTGCAGCAGCTGGAGGGCCGCAGTTTGAGAACCCCTGCTATAGACGTAATAAGTTATTATTTTATGTTTGTTGGCATCTCCCGAGTAGCCATATATAATTATATACCGGATCTTTTATGTGCGTGTAACGGGTTTTTACCCCAGTTACCTCTTTGCGCTCTGCAGGCCAATCCTGAGCCTCCGCTACCTGGGAGCTGGGGTACATAACTGCGGCAGCGCCTCCACCCAACCGAGCATCCAGGGTATGGATAATAGCTCCCGTTGGGAACAGCCGAGTGATTAATAAAACTGACACAGGGCTAACTTAAAATTAACTTTGTATTGTACAGCAAAACACTATGCATTAATATAACAGAACACATGAAATATACATAATATGCAATATGAGGGTCACCCACCCACAACAATCACTGCGGCCCACCCTAATCTTCGCCCTAGCGGCCGCTGGGTACCTTTAGTTGGTGCACATAACACAGTTGGGGCCCATAAGTATCTGACTCCACAGTATGGGCTGGATTATATGGAACACTTTCAGTATGTCAGTATATCTTTTATTTGTGTGACTAAGTTCAGGGTGCCCTGTTGTGGGGACAGGGGGAGAGGTTTTAGGCTTACCACTCCACAGTCTGCTATAAGGACAGTTCAGCTTTTAACCTCTTCACTGCCAACTCTGCTGCAAACAGCTCTGTATCTGTGTCTGCTGGAAGATTCTGCCAGGATGCTGCAGCTCTCCTCTGATCATGGATTTCAAGCAGGCCTCTGTTCCTAGGCCTCTCTCACTCTCCTTCTCTCTCAACAAAGGTCCTTCACCTCTGGCATCCAACTCTGAACCCCTCTCCCCAAACTCCAATGGCCCCTTTTTCACCTCATCCATGTGCTTTGCATCTGCTGGTCACTCTATAAGAACTGCAGGTGAGTCAGTGACACAGCAGCAATCACTGCTATATGCAAAGAGGGAAAAAATAGAACTGACTGGAAGGTAGAACAAAAGATACACATCTACAGGAAGCATGCAGTATGGCTGAGTTATATTTAATGGGAGTGTCGGCAAAAATATATTTTCAGATCTCACAAAAACTGGCAAAACTGAGGTAGAAAAAAGTGACAGAAGTTAATGTTTTTTAATCCTTAACATAAGTGATAAGATCAGTGTAATCTAAAGCACATACACTTTAGGTTATTTACACCACATCAACTTCAGTTATTGAGAACACAGAGCTCCTCGGGGATATTGATACAACGCAAATGTTTTCATTGTTATAATTTCTTAATTATCCTGAACTAGTTATTAAAAAATGTTCTGTTTGGCTGGTGTTGAAATCCTGGATTTCTTTCTGTCCTGTTTGTTTTAATTTCTGTGCAGAATCTTTCCTTGGGCTAAAAATGAGGATCGATGGCCTTGCAAATCATTACAGGATTGGAACCGGAAAAGTTAGTGATGATTCTTCTTTGCCACGAGTTGAAGAGGGTTAACAGTGATTTTGAATGGACATAAGCCTGTTCCCTTCCTTAATTTTTTGGACTTGTTTTCCTTTTTTTAGCCCCTCTGTTCCACAGGGCAGACAAGGAGAGAGAGCGGGAGGCATGATATGGGTTCATGCTCCTCCATAGGGTTTTTAGGAGTTTTTAGACCATCATCTTCCAGGGGGTGGGGTTAAATGAATTCTCCCAAAAGTCTGTTTTTTAGGGTAGGTAAGATGAGGTTGAGGAGGTATAATTAGGCACTATGCCTTTCATGCTTATATAATTATCCCCTGTAGCATTGCATGCAGAGTGGGGGTAAGAGATGTGACCCCGCTGGATAACAGGTTTCCCATTTTACATGTTATTGCTGCAGGTCAGTAGCGTACCTAGCGGGGGGCGGGGGGGGCGGTCCGCACCGGGTGCCGCTCATCAGGGGGGGTGCCAACTTGCCGGCACCCGGCACCCCTCCAGAGACGGACAGTAATGTCCGCCGCTGGAGGAGAAGGCTCGCAAGGGAGTGGTATCGGAGGTCTTTAACAGACCTCCGGCTCCCTTGAGTGATTTTAAGCCGGTCTGTTAAAGACCTCCGATATCGCTCCCTCGCGATCCGCGCGGCAACTGCTGCTGTGCGCCGGGGTTTGTTGTCAGATCCCGGTGCACAACACTGAAGCCGCGCCCACCGCCGTCCGTGCCCTCTGAACCGGAAGAAGACAGAAGAAGAGGAGCGAAGAGGAAGAAAAGGAGCTGACTGCTGTAAGAAGAAAAGAGGAAAGGTAGGAAATCATTCAGTGAGAGTGACAGTGAGAGTGGATTGGTATGTGTGGAATCTGTGGATTGGTATGTGTGGAATCTGTGCATTGGTATGTGTGGAATCTGTGGATTGGTATGTGTGGAATCTGTGGATTGGTATGTGTGGATTGGTATGCGTGGAATCTGTGGATTGGTATATTTGTGGATTGGTATATGTGTGGATTGGTATATGTGTGGATTGGTAAATGTGTGAGAGTGATGGGTGTTATGCTGTACCATTTCCAATGTCTTTTTCATTATATAATTATGCTCTAAAGTACATCATAACTCCCATCACTCTATACTGTTCCATACAGTGGCTGGGAGACAGAGGCCTTGCACCCCCACCGCAGGACTCCTGAAAGGTGAGAGAGGGTAGATAGTTAGGAGGGGGTAGATAGGGAGAAGGGAGTGAGACGGGGGGATAGGGGGAATGTGTGAATGAAAGTGAATTAGTGAGTGACTGTAAAAGTGTTTGTGTTAATCATAGGTGTATAGTTAATTTGTCAAAAAGGCAAAGATGGTAAAAGCAGGGTGTTTATGGAACAAAAATGGGACAGGCAGGGTGTTTATGGGACAAAGATGGCACAGGTAGCGTCTTTATGGGACAAAGATGGCGTATACTCGGCTGTTTGGGAACAATGCTGACTCATGCTGGGCTGTTTGGGGGCAAAGATGGCATGTCCTATGTGTGTGTAATGTGGGTGCTGGTCAGGTTCTATGTGGGCAATGTGGACGCGTTTTTTTTTTGGAGGGTTATTAAAGAAAGCACTAGTATATGTTCAGTAAATGTTATTTAAATGTATTTATTTTATTTATAAGTTATTAATTTATTTTTTCAGATTTCTTGTTGTTTACAGTTGACATACAGTTTACAAATTGGTGCAATAAATATTCTTGCCAACATAATTTTGTAGATGTCTTTACATTTGGGGGGGGGGTGCCACTTACAGGATCCGCCCCGGGTGCCAAATACTCTAGGTACGCCCCTGCTGCAGGTGAAGGGGGTTGAGCATTTTTCAGTTTCAGGTGAGGATATGCAAGTCACAGGCAGCTGCAGGCCCGTACAAAGAACATTTCAGCTCTTGCAAGTGATACATATTTTATTTTAGGCAGGTTATCGTCCAGCCAGTTGCCTATAGCCTTTAGCTCAGATTCCTCGATAACTAAATGAGATGGACCTGGAACTTTAAGGACGACACAAGTACGACAATAGAGTTACTAGTCGCTCGTCATTTGCAGGACTGTCTTTTTGGACAGCTCCTATTTGCACAGATTGTGGAGGATCTGAGTGAGTGGTCGAAAAGACTTGAGAAGCGAAAAGTCAAAGTCCAAGCCCACTCTGTATTTCTTTCAGAACTCCGTTACTTCTATTTCTATGAGTTCTCAGATCTAGAACATAGATCTGATAGCGGGAGCAGAAATCCGTAGGTTAAAGGGCCGTGCAAGTGACCAATAGGCTCACTTGCACGGCCCCTTACCACTAGTAGCTAAAAGAAAAAGAAAAAACCTGGGACCCTGCTGCAACAGTTAAAAGTCCGGGCCAGCGACCAACAAAGTCGCTGGTACGGCATTTAACTTAGCATAATAACTTATTATAACTTCGGACACAATGCTGCCCTCTATTGGTAAGAAATTGAGTAGCTTAATAATTTATTATGCTACTCAATGTATAACCAATAGAGGGCAGCATTCTGTCTGAAGATATATTAGCCATATGTGGCAGTGTGGTCATTTGCATTTATTCAAATAAAATATATTCCCATGATCCTTTCGTCTAACAGTTTAATACAAAAAAACCCCAAAATAAATAGAAAAAAAAGAGTTTGCAAGTTCGACAGAATTAATGTCCGTGAGTGCTGACATTTAACTGTTGCAGCGGGGAGACCAGCGGATCATGGGAATATATTTTATTTAAATAATTGATAAATGAAAATGAGCACACTGCCACATATGGATAATATATCTTCAGACAGAATGCTGCCCTCTGTTGGTTATACATTGAGTAGCATAACATTCTGCCCGAGAATATATTAGCCATATATGGTAGTGTGCTCATTGGTCACAAGCAGGAGCTAGACTTGCTCATTCGGACATTTAAACTCCTGGCGCCAGAGCTGCTGCGGTACGCGTTAACCCCGTATTAACCCCTTAACCAGAAAAAACAAAGCAAAAACGAACACAAAGAATGTCCACGAATATTCGCCCGAAGAGAAGACAGGAACGCGCGAATATTCGCGGAATACGGAGATTTTTTTTTTTTGCCGAAGACGAGCATGAAGACGAAGAGCCCACTGGTGCCCAAGTCTACTAGATGGGAATATATTTTATTTAAATAATTAATAAATGAAAATGAACACACTGCCACATATGGCTAATATATCTTCGGGCAGAATGTTGCCCTCTGTTGGTTTTACATTGAGTAGCATAATATTCTGCCCGAGAATATATTAGCTATATATGGTAGTATATTAGCTATATATTGGTCGCCAGCATGAGACCCCCTGGTGGCGACCAATAGAGTTGCTCATACGGACATTTAAACTCCTGGCGCCAGAGCTGCTGCGGTACGTGTTAACCCCGTATTAACCCCTTAACCGGAAAAAACGAACACGAAGAATGTCCACGAATATTTGCCCGAAGAGAAGACAGGAACTGGTGAATATTCGCGGAATACGAAGATTTTTTTTTTTGCTGAAGACGAGCACGAAGACGAAAGAGCCCCCTGCTGCCCAAGTCTAGTAGGTACCTTCATATAGGGCAGGCTATTTCAGTGCTGATCATCCTTGGTTGGAGATGAGGCTTGCGTATTTATTTTCTTGCCTTAGGTTGTTAAGGGTTTGCCTAGATGTAGGTAGGTGGCTCACTGCTATGATAGGGCTGTCAGCCATACCACTTTGATGAAGCTTTTGAGAGGCTAAAATGCACATCTGTGGTTATTTTATTCTTTGTACATATAAAGCTTTCTGTGCGCTTTGGGTCTGGGCTATGCTGATGATTGAGACCAGTCTGATATGCAAGGTTTTCTGTAATAAAGCACGTGAGAGGGGGGCGTGGTCTGCATGGCGACCTGATCGGACGCTTTTTGCTGGAGCTCCGCGGCCTACCGGCTGAATCGCATTTCATCGGCACGAATTAGTGGGGGGTTTTTTCCACATTTTGCCTCGTCTCCCTTTCACTTGTCTATGTCTTCTCATCGTGCGAGAAAATCGTCCAGAATGCCGAACTTTTTGGAGCCCAAATCACGGAGAAAAACTCCCATGCGGGACTTGGGCCTACCACGTGAACAGGATGCTGACTCGGATACCTCAATGGGCCAAACGTCGGCGCCACGCTCGAGGCCTCCATCCCCTGCGCTACTCTCTCAGTCTGACCATACTCCTCCTTCGCAACAACTTACCTCGCATACCATGAAGGAACTCTTGCGTGAAATGAGGGACCAACTTCGCCAAGACTTCCAGGAGATTGCCTCTTCTCTGCGACGTGACTTGGATGGCCTAGGTGACCGGACAAACAGTTTGGAGCGCCGCATGGAGGAGTTTGCAGATGCACATAACGCTCTCGGTGATGGACAGATTTCTACGCAAAACGAGCTTGCCTTTCTCCGCACTAAACTTATGGACTTGGAGGATAGATCGAGGCGCAATAATATTCGCCTTCGTGGCATCCCGGAGTCCGTTGATCAGACTGAGCTGCCTGAATATGTCATGGCTCTCTTTTCCACCCTACTTGGGGATACCTTACCTGCGGACATCCGCCTTGACCGGCTCCACCGAGTCGCCCGCCCGAAAAGTGTTCAGGGTTCACCCCCTCGTGATGTGCTGACGCGGGTTCATTTCTTCGATATCAAGAATAAAATCATGCAAGCGGCGCGTAACCGTCCCTCCTTGCCTGCCAGGTTCCAAGATGTGTAGCTCCTTACGGACTTGTCCCAGCTGACTCTTCAACATCGTCGGGCTTACGCTCCTGTGACAACCATCCTTCGATCTCACCAGATTCGATATAGATGGGGCTACCCGGTTCGCCTGATTGTCTCACGCAATGGCTCTACCATCATCCTTGACTCACCTGAAGATGGCCTGGCCCGCATGAAATCCTGGGGCTTAGACATGCCCTCGATGAACACCACCTCTCCTCCAAAAAAATTGAGACGGGACTGGTTGACTAAAACCTAATCTGTCGGCGATCTTCGATTGGTAACCTCTCATAGTTTTGCTCCTCTTATTATTTCATCGATCTCGCTGGACTGTCTGTTACCTATTTACCTTCATGGGGTATTATTATTGTCCATATACCTATGCTTTCTTGCACCATACCATTTACTACACTACACACACATTATTGCTCACTAATCTCTCTGGCTGGCTAGCCGTCGTGGGGTTCCCTATTCGGCTTTGTCGAATTCCCCCTTGATGCTATTTATATCGTTAGCATGGTTATCCCCCACATTGCTCATGACCATGAGCCGATTCCTGTTTATGTTTATGTTATTGTTTATTTTTAATTATTACTTTTTTCTTGTTCCTCTGGAACCCTTTCAATGATGTATCTGTTACTGTGTACTCAGGCACGGTCGAGGCTGGCATTCTCTTGGGGGTGGGGTGTCTCTCCCCCGGATCCGGTTTCCTTTTTATTTTCTAAATATACTGCGCACTTTTACATTGGGCTCCGGTTGGAAGTTTTAATTTGCTCCCCTACTCTGTACCATGGCTGATTTGAGGATTCTCTCTCTTAATGCTAAGGGCCTTAACACTCCACAGAAGCGCACATCGCTCTGGAATGAGGCCAAGACTCTCCAAGCCAGGATTATTTGTGTCCAAGAAACACACTTGAAAAAAACCTCTAGGCCTCTTTTATACTCTGCCCATTTCACCACCCAATTTCACTCTACGGCATCCTCCAAGACAGCCGGAGTTTCTATTTTAATTTCCAACCGCCTTGCTTTCTCATTGTTACGCAAACATGTGGATCCGCGGGGTAGATACCTCATATTGGTGTGTGAGATGAATGCAGTCGTCTATACTTTGGCCTCCTTTTACTCCCCCAACACGTCGCAACTTAGCTTTTTCCATATGTTCTTGGGGAAGGTAGATAACTGTAAGCAGGGTCGGGTGGTCCTCTGCGGCGATCTTAATGCTGCCTTAGCCCCCCACCTTGACTGCACTTCACGACACAATCTCCCCCGCGACAGCCAAAAACTTAAACTTGGGTCAGACATGTCCTTTTTGATTCACTCCTATCAGCTCTTTGACACTTGGAGAGTCCTGCACCCTTCTGACAAGGACTACACCTATTTCTCGGCCCCACATCATATTTATTCCCGAATAGATTACGTCTTTTTAGACAGATTTACGCTACAGTCCGTATCCTCCTGTTCTATAGGCACCATCTCCTGGTCCGACCATGCCCCTGTTTTGCTGGCCCTTAAAACTGATTTTCCACTTACGGGACACGGCACTTGGCGTCTCAATGACTCCCTCTTACACAACGACACATATAAGTCACAACTCCACTCGCATCTGACTCAATATTTCCAAGATAACTCTCGTCCCGACACCCCTATTGACACCTTATGGAACGCTCACAAAGCGGTTATGCGAGGCAGACTTATTAGCCTGGCCTCATACGTCAAAAAACAACGCTCTGAATCAAAGATTCTGTTGTTACGGAAATTGTATGATTTAAATATGCTCAACAAATCTCACACGACTGCCTCCCTTACACGCGATATTGCACGCCTCAAACTACAACTGTCGGAACTTACTGTTCAATCTACGGCCCACCTGCTTCTCCGACTTAAGCAAAAATTCTATGCTAAGGGTAACAAAGCCGACTCTCTTTTAGCCCGCAAACTCCGACATGCCTCGGCTGTTTCTAGACCGCATTACATTAACTCTCCCTCTGGTTTGCGTGTCAGTAATCCCTCTCAAATGACAGAACTCTTTGCCTCTTATTATGCTAAATTATATAATTTGAAAGATGACGCCTCTCTACCTCAACCCACACAGACAGACATTACCGATTACCTTGCCCCGATCCCCTTGCCCTCTCTTCCACCTGACCATTCTGCATCTCTGGCTGCTCCTATAGAGCTGTGCGAGGTGGAGAGGGCGGTGGCCCAGCTCAAAAAGAACTCGGCTCCGGGTCCAGATGGCTACACTGCGACTTACTATCGCACCTTTCTACCCACACTGGGCCCTCACCTTGTTTCTCTGTTTCGTTCCTACATGTCGTCCGGCACTGTCCCCTCTGAGAATCTCCTGGCCCATATAGTTACCCTGCCGAAGCCCGGTAAATCGTTAGATATCTGTTCCAACTACAGGCCCATTTCCCTCCTTAACAATGACATTAAAATATACGCCAAGATCTTGGCCAATAGATTGTCCCCTATTCTCCCTTCTCTCCTCCATCCCGATCAAGTCGGGTTTGTTACTGGTAGGCAACCATCGGATAACACCCGTAAGTTCATTAATGTTTTGTGGGAGGCCGACAGGGGGAAGCTCCCTGGCTTGCTCTTGTCGTATGACGCGGAAAAAGCTTTTGATAGGCTGCACTGGCAATTCCTCAGATTTACTTTGTCAAAGTTTAATTTCCCCCCTGCTTTCATACAAGTGGCCATGGCGCTTTATTCTTCTCCCTCAGCCCGCATCTCTATGTCGGGTTTCTTGTCTTCCCCTTTTCGTATTTCTAACGGCACTCGCCAGGGTTGCCCTCTATCCCCTTTACTCTATATTCTTGCCTTAGAACCCCTGGCGGCCTCCATTCGCTCTGACTCTTTAATTAAGGGCTTTCCCATCCCTAATCACTCCCCTTGTGTCTTGGGTCTTTACGCGGATGACATTCTGGTCTCTCTCACTTCACCCTCACAATCCTTGCCCGCTCTCCAACACCACTTATCTTGTTACTCTCGCGTATCTTACCATAAAATAAATATACCCAAGACTCAGGCTATGTGTTTCCATCTAGACCCGGCAGAGCACATACACCTTACTGATTCTTATAGTTTCATATGTCAGCGATCTCACATCTCCTACCTGGGCATTAGACTCCCTAAATCCATTCACAACATTAACTCTCTCAACATTCTCGCCACCTGGAAGAGTGTTAAGGCGGATATTATCAGGTGGCAGAAATACGAACTCTCTTGGCTTGGCCGGGTAAACGCCCTAAAGATAACAGCCCTCCCCAAACTCCTTTACACCTTTCGTACAGTTCCAGTTTGCCCCCCTGCTAATCTCTTGCACACAATCCAAAAGTTTTTTGTGTCCTTCACTAAGGTAAGGACCAGCTCCAGGATAGCAGCTCGAGCTAGAGTGGTTCCAAGGCTCAGAGGGGGTTTGGGGGTCCCTCATATCCCCTTTTATTATTCTGCCTGCATTCTCTCCCATGTCTTCTCATTTTATGCACGCACTAACTCCCCGACCTGGGTACATCAGGAGCACGCTCTTCTGTCCCCTTATACTCTGGACCAACTTCTCTGGGTGAAGGGCCGTTTGCGTCCTGCTCTGCCTGCGCTGCCGCCTACGACCTCCTATATTCTTGATACCTGGGATGTTGTCTCACTGTATCTACCCTCCCTGACCCACCTTACCTCCCTCACGCCGCTTCGCACTCTGGAATTATTGATTCCTGGACTGCAACTTGCTTCCTGGCTTCGACCGAACTTACGGGTGTTGGGTGACCTTTACGGGGGCTGCTCTCTGCACCCCTTTTCTCACCTTTCCTCCATCCATGCGGTGATTTCTACAAATATCTTCAAATCCGCCACCTTCTCCACTCAACTTCTGGTTCTGTCGCCCGGCACACACTACCAATATGTCCCCTCCTCTCACTTTGCGCTACTGCTCCCCAATGCAAGGGAGCCATTTCGACTTGGTATTCCCTTTTGATTGACCGCTTCTCGACCCACAAGCTTCCCCATATGATATCGTGGGAAAAAGACTTACATTTGACCATCTCACACGAGGCCTGGCTTGAGACGGAGGATATGATGAGGGGGGTCTCATTTTGCGTGAACCATCTCGAGCTCCAAAAGAAAATTAGTTGTCGGTGGTATCTGACCCCAGCGCGCCTCTCCCATGTCCTCCCAGGCTACTCTAACCTTTGCTGGAGGAGTTGTGGGATGGAGGGTTCCATGGCCCATATGTGGTGGAGTTGCCCGATTTTACAGCCGTTGTGGAAACGGGTGTTCTTGTTTCTTCAATCTGCCACACTGCATTTGATTTCCTCCCTGAACTCGCCCTTCTACATATGTTCGATGACCCCCCCTTCCAGCATCAGAAAATTGGTTATCCACGTCCTACTGGCCGTTAAGTTATGTATTGCTAAGAAATGGAAGGCGGCCTCCCCGCCTTCTTTCTCGGACGTCCTCTCCACCCTGGAAAAACATCGGATCATGGAAAAAATGTCCCATTTGGCAGCGCACACGATTCATTTGTATGACCGTGTCTGGTCTTTATGGTTACACAGCTCGACCTATGCTTCGCATTTCCATTGAGGTTGTCTCTGGCTAGAGGGTTATTTTTGTGAGAGTGCTGGCCTCGTCGGGTTCTTAACCCCTGACTTTAGGTTTCTATGTCTCATGCCGTTTACTGTTTCGCAGCCAAGCTTCAGCTGCTACCCTTTATGTATGGCATTTCTGTACAACCCGCGTTATTCTCCATGCTGAGTTACTGTGTACATCGTCCCGGAGGACTAGATTTTATGTTTTCTTTTGGTTCTTTTGTTTTGGTTCGGTTCATATACTTACTTTTTATTGAAAACTGTAGGTCCGATTATTGTGTCCTCTACTATGTAATGTTTATTGCATGGACCGCACATCCACGGCCGTGACACACTACTTTGTTCGTTTTTAGGTTTCCGCAATGTCCGGCATGGAATTGTTGTCATCCGCATGTTGTACTTTGCCTTGTCATGTTTTACTCTTTGTATTACTTGGCTGCCTTTCCTATGTTGTTGTACCACAATCTCGGACCTCAATAAAATTTTATTTACAAAAAAAAAAAAAAAAAAGCACGTGAGAAAAAAATGCTGTCCCTTCCAAATAACTATCTTACTATAAGGCTGAGATGAGGCCTCCATGGGTTTTTCTCACTTTAGGTTATTCAGTATGTATCCAGATGTAAGTCCCTGACTCACTCCATGTAGAGGAATATTAGCTGTACCATGTTGAGAAGTCTTATAAGTGAACATGTCTGTGTTTGTTGTGTTCCTTGTTCTGTGGAAGCTTGCGTTGGGTTTTGGGCTCTCCTGATAATGGGGCTGGTCTGATATACTAATGGAGAGGTCTTCTCTGTAATGCTGCTGTTCTCGGTCTGAGATAAGGCTCCCATGTGTTTTTTCTCACCTTAAGTTATAAAGGGTATGCCCAGAGATATGTCCCTGGCTTACTGTACATATAGGGATCACAACTCTTTTTATACAGAGGATGTATATGAGAAATTTTATTGTTAGTCTGTGTTTGTTGTATTACTTGGGCAGACAAGGCTTAACCCCTTCAGTTCCAGGGGTTGTTGGTACCTCAAAGCCTGGAGCAATTTTGCGCTATGTCGGTTCAGCGATTATTCTGTTTTCCTCTGAATAGTGTAATCATGTTAACTATATATTGTTTTTTCAAGGAGAGATAGAGCTTTCTTTTGATACCATAGTTGGATGATTAGCGGGAATTTTTGAATGAGAAATTTAGTAAAAACTAGCAAAAATTAGAAAAAAATTTTACATTTTCCCTCTGAATCGTCACAAAATTAGGTAAAGTGATGGAAAATCCCCTCCAAATTTATCAATTCAGGTGTCCTGATTTCAGAAATACCTAATTTATATAGATTTTCCATACTTTCCCAGCACCAGGGAGCATACTAGAAGGTGTATGTTTTTTGTATACTTTTTATGCCTATGGCTTAACGGGTTTGGGGGTTGTGAACGGGGGCAGGAGGGTTATACTGGCTAGATGTTATGCTAGGGCAATGGGATGTAAGGTTTTTTAATTTTTCTTTTATTATCTTTTTTTATATTTTTGGAATGTTTTTTTTTGTTTTGTATTTTTTATATGAATTTATTTTTTACAAAAAAATCGTTAGAGGTCCTCTTAGGGACCTCCTGAACATTCCAGTGATGTCACAATGACATCACAGCTCACATTATTATGTTTTTTATTATTATTTATATCATTATATTAATGATTTTTTTTATTATTATATTTTAAATGAATTAACTTTTTTTTTTTTTCTCCTTCTCTGTTTCAGGACGGGAGGGGGGGTGAGAGACATGGTTTCTCAATTCCCTCCCCGCGATCCCCCTGCACCGATCACACTGTGATCTTTATACAGGTACTCACAGACGTGCATAGAGATCACAGCGTCTGGGCCTCATCGGAGGACAGGATTTCTCCTGCAGGGGATATCCTGTCCACCGATTAACTTCCGGGTTACATCAGCAGTGACGCAACCCGGAAGGGAATGCACGATCGCGCGGTCAGGCAGTTTGAAATGTAACAGCTTTCCGGCTGTTACAGGAGATCGGACAGCAGAAAGCCGGCGATGCCGACTTCTCCTGTCAGTGGGGAGTCCAGGCTGTGAAACGACAGCCTGATCTCCCGTGCAGCGGCAGGGATGTGTCCCTGATGCTGCATGAAGGGCTGGACGTACCAGTACGTCCATAGGGGTTCCTTAATAGACGTTTTTTGGATGTCCCGGTACGTCCATAGGGGACCTGATGGCATAGTCCAGTCTGATGTGCTAATGGGAGCATCATCTCTGTAATGGTGCAAATGAGCAAAGAAAGGCGATCTGAGCTGAACTGGTCTGATTTGCTAATGGAGAAGTATTCTGTGTAATGCTGCAAGTAAATAAAAAATGGTCATGTTTCCCATGGATAGGAACCTTCTTGCATACCTACGGTACTTGCAGGGGCTTCGGAAGGATGAGTCAAATTGGAAGGCGTCATATACCTTGTGCGATGGGGCTATACAGTATCAAAGGGTCGCTGTGGCCTTCCCCTGCTAACTGCTGGGAGAAACCCTGTTATCGTCTCTGGAGGTCAAGCTCTGCATACCTCTCAATTTGTCTTCCTATCCCGGGAACGGGTACTCACCCAGGAGTGTAGCTCGTAGATCCCACATTGTCCAGTACTGTGCCTAGTATGCTTTCAATTTGGGATGGGAGAGATTGTCCCTTCAGCCTGTGAGTACATACTCTAACTGCCTGTGCTAGTGTTTCAGCTCAAATATTTCTGCTGTGACCCGGTCTATCTCATCCTCTGGGTCTCGGAAGGGTTGGATAGCCTGGTACAATATTTGGGCGGTCTGCTCCTCTAGTCTGGGGGACACAGACCCACTCTGGCTCTGTTCCTGGTGACACATTTCAATCACCGCCATCACTAGACCTCCAGGCAGATTACGTCATGGAGTGCTTCTTGCGTGGAAACTTGTATCAACCCCTAAGACTTGCCTTTTCAACTACTTCTAAAGCCGTGACTGCACTTCCACCTAGGCCTTACCGGTATTTTGCAGATACCTTCGAGAAGAAGGAAGCAGAGAAGCTTCCTTCACACAGACCTTATTGTGACAATACGGACACCTGGAGCAGCCTCTCCCCCATGATGTATCTTCCAGAAGGGAGGGTTGCTGAGACCGGGGTCAAGTCAGTGACTATATCTCCCCCAGGATGCTGGTCTCAGTAGGGGAAACTTCTGGAGCAAGGCTGAAGGGTCAGTAGTCGGTAGCAGGTTTGACCTGAGCTGGGGTAGGCATTGTACCCCACGATGCATTATTACCAGAAGGAGGGTACAGACAGGTGAAATGTCTGTATTGGAGAAGCCGACAAGACAGGTATGCACAGGCTGTAAGTCTCTTGACAGGGTGCTGTGGCTAGAAGTTAACACAGAAGGAACATGGAAGGGGGACAGGCACCTAGGATAGGTGGCTGGAAGGTCCTCAAATGGTACCGGACACACGTCTGGAAGGTCGTCAGACAGGGAACCGGACACACGGCTCGAAGGTCCTCAGAAAAGGAACCGGACACACGGCTGCAAGGTCCTCAGGCAGGGAACTGGACACACGGCTGTAAGGTCCTCAGGCAGGGAACCAGACATCTGGCTGGAAGGTCCTTAGACAGGGATCCAGACACACATGACTGGAAGGTCCTCAGAAAGGACACACACTCAGAAAGAGCAGACGTAGACAGGCAGGTCGGATCAGAACCAGAAGGACAGTATCAAAGCCAAATCAGAATACAGGAGGAGCGTCAGAACAAGCTGGGTCAACATGAGCAGTGGAAGAGCCAAATCAGGAACCAGGGAACAAAGTCAGAAACAAGCCAGGTCAAAATGGGTTAATGGAAAACATAATGATGCTAGCAGAAGAACAGGACCAGATAAACTGGAGGGATAAGCAGGTATTTAAGGAGGATGGTTGCACCCAGGTGAGCAGATGCAGCTGGTCAGGTCGTTAGCCCACACAGTGCTGTGACCAGACAAGCGGCCTCTAGAGGCTTCCACAGATTTGACACATATACACAAATACAGGGTCTAGGCTAACAGTGTGGAATTCACCCTACAGCGGCAGCAACATCAACTGCTGCTCCGGCTTGCATGGAGCTAGTTTTACCCTAGAAAAGCATATTGACACAGCTCATCATATCATACTAGGGGCATTGTCCAGCAACACTGCAAAATACAATAGAGCCTAGGCCTTATTTTGTAGATTTGTACATACAATCCCCCAGTCCAATTTTTATTCTATTAGCACTCTCCTGGCCTCCACGGCCTATTGTCATTCTGCCCTACCCATTTAATTTAGCACGATTAAGCTCTACCTAACAGGAGTCCAACATCATAAGTCATTATATTTTTCAAACAAACCCTTTCTGATCTCTTCCCATCCGGTAAAAACCTTACTAATAGCTCTACAAAAGATCGAGCCATCTAAGTCTCCCAGTCATTTACCTAATGATGATGGGATTTTCAGATCTTTAGTAAACTGTTTACATGCTCATCCCTTCAGCCCCTGTACATGTATAGTGATTACAGCTGCTATGTTCTTAGTGTTATATGGATTCATGCGGCCTGGTGAGCTGGCCTGTGAGCTGGCTACTACACTTAGTTTCAGCACATATCATCACCAAGAAACTAGGCAGATAAAAATCCTCCTGTTTTCCCTATATATTCCCCAACCGACACCTGAAATTTGCAATGCTTCCATGTCACTTGTACTGTTCTGATATTGGTACGTATTTATTCATTATTACAAGTTATGGTCTGACTACCTTTGTGTCTTCATTTTTTGCCCTCTTAATTTTTGCCCTCTTCAAGGCTTACCTGGTACGTCAGTTTTGGCATACCTCAGACCGTATGAACCCTTTATATCTATAATTTTCCATTCCATTAATCCTATTCATCTCCCACTACCATAAATCTTAAGGCTAATTGCATTAGCCTGTAGTTGTGGGAGGGGCTGTGGTAATTTAATCAACGCCTGATTCTCCCACAGCTATGTTGCAGCATCTCGTGGCTGCCCTCCTTTGTGCCCCCTCATTTTTTATGGCTCTTCTCTTCCTTTTTCTGTCCTTTCTTTCATTTTTTTTAACTCGGGGTGGACCTCTTCTAGGCCCACCTGGTATGTTGGTTTTGTCATATCGCAGACCGAATGGAACCTTTATATCTATATTTCTCCTTTCCACTATTATTGCTTACATTGCAAATTTGAGTCTTAATTGAACGAGCTGCTCGAAGTGCTGTAAGTGATGGCTGTTTAATGTTTTGTCCAAAGATGTTTGTGGAAACAGCATCACAAAGTAAACAAACTCTAGTGCTAGAGGCTCTTGCGCGGCCATCTGAAATAATGCAGGGCGCTTCTTTCTGCTTCCCTCTCATAATCCAGCCTCCCACATCTTCTCTCAAAACCCAGCCAAAGCCTTACTGTCACCTGATTGGTGCAGCTGATCACATGACCTGCTTGCTGGGGTGGATAGAAAGAGAAGCTGGCCTCTCCATTTTGAGTCCTGGCAGTGGCTGGGTGACCCATTAGCAAGAACAGTAAAAGTAAAAGTAAAACTCTTCTGGAGGAAGAGTGGCATATAGGGGGTTAAAAAGAATATCAGGGAGGCAGAGTGGTATATAGGGGTATAAAAGACATATCTGGCGGCAGAGTGTCAAATAGGGGTCAAAAGGCATATCTGAGAGGCAGAGTGGCATATAGGAGGGTATAAGGAATTTATGTGGGGCAGAGTGGCATATAAGGGGGTATAAGGCATATCTGGGGGCAGAGTAGCAAGCCGTGGGGCAGATGTGCATAACTGGGGGCAGGTTGGCAAATAAAAGGAAATAAAAACAAAAATGCATTTTTCTCAATCATATTTATTAAATATGAAAAAAAAGTTTACATGTGGATTTATATTTACTAGTAAAACTTTCTTCGTATAGGGTAGTCTTATATTTAGGCCTTTTATTCCTAAATTAATTTAAAAATTTGGGGGGTCGTCTTGTAATCGAGCAAATACGATATATTTAATGTATATTTTTGTGCTATGCATATTTACAGGTTCTGACCAAACTTTAGGGTTAAACAGCCCCTCCTGCCACACAGGTGCCTAATTTGGATTAAAATACAGTCCCACTGATTCAGCTGCTTGGGAATCATTGGCCATTATTATTCTAGCAGCAACCCAGATGACTGAATTTGCATGCCTTTTATGCTTTTAGATAATGTATTCTCCTACACCAACCTCTCATGACTGAGGTAGAGCCTGGGCAAGCATCCCTTTTCCCCACTCGAAAGAAAGAGCATATAGCCTCCCATGGCAGCAAGGTAGCTGAAAAATGTTGCAAAAAGTAAGGTGCATTCTGAAAAAAAGTGTAATGAGGCCCTCATGTCATCTTAGCCCACACAACAGCTTGTCTGTGAAATCTTTGTCCCCAAACAGCTTGCCTGTGCCATATTTCTCCCCAGCTGGTCTCCAAACAACTTGTCCTTGTCCCCAAACAGATTGTCAGCACCATCTTTGGCACTTAACAGCTTTTCGTGTTCCCAAGAAGCTCGTCTCTGCCATCTTTATCCCCAAACGGCTCGTCTCTGCCATATTTGTCTGCAAGCAGCCTGCCTCTGCCAACTTTACCAAGAAACAGCTTATCAGTACACCCAAACAGTGTGTCTGTGCCGTATTTACCCCAAACAGTGTATCATTCATGCGCTCCCACACTCTCATTCACACTGTCTCAAGCTCTCATTCACATTCTCTCAACATCTTTCTACATTCTTCACCCACTGCTTTGTTTTGGATGCTTTCCAATAAAGCCTTTCTTCAGTTGTTGAACTGCTCCAAATTATATGAATATAAATGTACGTGCACGGAGAGAGAAATAAGACACACGACACACTCTGGGTCAGGTCCAAAATCACTCTGTTTTATTACGTTTAGGGTATAGGTTATATAGTGTACAAAAAGAGGGACGTCTTAACATATAAATCATATTAATTGGTTATTCCTTGAAACTATACGGATATAGGCAGAAAACCGTTAGAACAAGATGCTATCTTGTGGTTAGCGCGACAAACGGCACATTTCCTGTAGCTAGAACAAACTGCTACCTTGTGGTTAGTAAGACAAACATGAACGTTTAGAATACTGCTACTTGCGTCTTTCACATATTTCTGTGAGGTTTAACTCTTTATACTAGTCAAAGCCAGCTTATATTCACTAAAACCATAAGCGTTTCTTGCTGATATATATATATAGTTATAAAACTGGGTTCCATAACAGCTTCTGTGTCCCTGTCTCCTTTCCCACAGCACTTGTCTTGCCTCTTATTTTTCTGTCTTCTTTCCACTTCTCCTGTGTCTTTGTCCTCCTGCCTTCTTCCATTTCATCGTGAAGCTGGCCTCCGGGAAGCATACTCAGAGGCAAGAATATTTCATACAGACTCACAGTAAAAGAGAGTTGCAGAAATGCTTCTCTTCCGCTACAAATCTATTCTGGAAGTACAGCTTGGGTCCCATGTCGGGGAGTAACTCTGAGAAAAATATAATCAAACCTGTATAAAAGTATTTTTCTCTGATTGTTTAGATTAGGGCAGTTTTGAGATGTCAACAGAGGATACAAAGGCCTGACCTTATCCTTTCTGTGATCACTCAATGAGTTGAAGCAGTCTCTAAATGACAATGAGATCTGAATGGGCCAGTATATCAAGATCTACAGTAGGCGGCAAATATATCTTTAACCAATAATGTTCTGGGGATGTTCTCTTAGATTAATATATTATATACCCTTCCATATTTATAATTTTTACCGGGCTAAACAAATATATGATATATAGCACAAAAATTATTATATTTAAATACTTCTTCTGTTTTAATATAGTTTTTGTTAACACTACAATCTTAGCAGGTGTTTCTTTGAATTCATATTCGGCCTTAGAAGAATAATGTACAATTTAGGAAAAAATAAACAACCAAGGATCCCAAAACTAGAAGCTAAAATAGCTAAAATCTCTATGATTACTGTGTTTTTGCCCATGGTGCTCAAATAAGCCGGGATAAAAGAGATCCAGACGTTACAGAAGATCAGCATGCTGAAGGTGATGTATTTGGCTTCATTAAAACTGTCCGGCAATTTCCTAGCCAGGAAAGCGACTATGAAACTCGCAGCAGCCAGGAAGCCCATGTACCCCAGAACAGTGTAAAAGGCAACCACTGACCCCTCATTACACTGAATAACGATCTTTCCAGGGTAGGAGTGAGTGTTCATTTCCTGGAACGGAGGGGAAATAGACAACCAGCAGATGCAGATTATAACCTGAATAAATGAGCAGAAAAACACCACACAGTTGGGTATTTTTATTCCAATCCATTTCCTCCAGTAACTCCCAGGTTTTGTGGCTTTGAAAGCAATGCAGACCATGATAGTTTTGGCCAACAAAGAAGACAAGGCTATGGAGAAGATGATTCCAAAAGCAGTTTGGCGCAGCTTGCAGGTTATATCCACAGGATGACCGAGGAACAGAAACACACAGAGGAAACTCAGAATGAGGGAAACCAGGAGGACAAAACTCAGATTACGGTTATTGGCTTTAACAATGGGGGTGTCCCGGTATAAAATAAATATACCTAAAATAATGGAGGTTATGATAGATGAGGTAACAGAGATTATACAAAGAACCAGTGCAACTGGATCCTGATCATATGATAAAAACTCAGTGGGCTTCTTAACGCATTTGTCCTTCTTCTCATTTGGCCACTGGTCATCTGGACATTTTTGACAAGAGTCTTTGTCTATCAAATACAATTAAATAAAAACATAATTTATGGTAACATGAACATAACACATTCTCAAACAATCCATCTCCCTTCTCTTAGGTCATCTTGTTTCTTTGTCTGCTTATTTATTTCTTAAAGAAATATATATATTTTATAAATTTTTAAATGTATAAATACATCAACAGTTTGTATATGAGCAATCAAAAGCATGTTATTCATTTACACTTACATACATGTGCATATAAAAACAACAAAGAATAGACATGGCTGATCTTCAGTTGGATAAACCAACTTTGTGCGTGTGTTTATGTACCACCTAAGTAGGGAGGAAAAGGTCGATTCAACCACTCTTGAAGTGCCAAGAAGAATGGTGATCAGTGACAATCATTTGGAAACTTAGAAACACTTGGGAGAATAAACGTTTACACATTTTTTCAGCTACATCCAGCATTGTTAAAGGAAGCACCGATTGACACTTTCAGCCACGAAAAAGGGAAAACTCCAACACAATATAATTTTAAAAACGTAAAAAGAAAATACGCACACAAAAATCCATCATCTATCCACTGGCCGCAGATGCTGAAAGGGTTGCATAGACTTGTGCACATCGACCTAAAATCTTTTGGACCAATTTTTTTGTTTTGTTTTTGGACAACAAATTTTGTCCCCTGCCCTTTAGGTTCACATGAAATTCTGAGGACTTTTTACATTTGGAAACAAAAATTTTTGTTACTGACCCTTATCAGTTCTCTGACACTCTTATGCACTTACTCTCTCACATTCATTTACATTCTCACACACCCTCATTCACTGTATTGCTCACTTTCTCTTAATGTCTTTCTGCTGTGAGGCTGTAAACCCCAGGGAGATGATTAGCTTGGCATTTGGGTACAGGTGCTATGCATCTCATACATATAGGTCCCTGGGGTGGAGCAATTGGAGAGCAGAGTAGGCCAATGCTCTGTTCCCCTTTCAGTGGAAAGTCCATGCCGGCTTTTCCAAGAGGCTAGAGGTCTGCAGGATCCAGTCCATGATTCCTATGGGGCTTGCATTAGGCACAGGTGCTGGGCATTAAAAACACCTGAAGCCTGATGATCAGAGAGACTGTTGGGGGAAGAGGAAGTTTCCCTGTGCTTCCAGGGCAAGGAGAGGCCCTGAAGAAGACCATCCCTGTGCCAAGTGAGGCATTACCTACCTGGACCTTTTGTGTGCTGTCTGCTAGGAGGTCAAGTTAGTGGGTGATTAGGCTGGTCAGAGAGGGCTCCATTTGGGAGCTAGGTTGTTTCTTTTTATGATTTGTTTTGGGGTGTTTCTTTTGAGCAATTTAAAAATAAAGCAGCATTAAGACCCCTGTGACATTTTATGGCCCTCATGCTACAGGGTTTGTCACACTACCTTCTCCACTATCCATTTCTGTGTCATTGTCCCCTTGTCCCGCAGCTCATCTTCTTCTTCTTATGTCTTCTTTCTTTGTCTGCTTCTCCCCGTGCTTTCTTTCTTCGGCCACTTCTCTGTGAACCATTGGAGGATTGAGGGAGAAGCTGTTCCTGTGGCTCCATTCTTTTGCAGAAGTACTCTGAGAAGCCAGGATAATGAACAAGTATTCGCTGAGAAAGAAGCATTTCACAGAGACGTGGACGAAGAAAGATGAAACGGCGAGAATCAGACAAAGAAAGAAGAACAAGAGGCAAGACAGGCAACAAAGAAGAACCTTGGGAAAGGAAACATGGACAAGATAGGGAGACATTGAGAGAGAGGATGAGAGTGAGAAAATAAAAAAACAAAAAAGCAAAAAAGCTTTCTGCTTAATTAAAAAAAATAAAAAATAATTGTATGAATCCGAATGCACACGTCTAACATATACTCCTGTGCAGCAGCGGCCGCAATTGGTTGAGGATGCAATACATTACATAAAATACTATTTCTGAGGTATTCCAAGCCTCAGTGTGATAATCCATACCTCAATTCTTCATCCTAATCTAATTTAATATTCTTACGACAAATACTAGATATACCAATTTACATTATTGGTTTCTATTCCTTTTCTCTTCCTAGAAAATTCCCCTGGAACATTTTTTGAAAAATATAAAAATACTGATAATTAACATTTTTGGTATTTTTACCTATTTTATTGGAGATCTCTCCTTCTGAGCACTTGACGCAGTCAAAGCAGCAGGTATGCTTTCCCCTTTGCAAGAGCCTTCTATATCCAGAAGGACAGTCTTTGGAACAACAAGAATAAGGAACCTGGAAAACCAAAAATTACATGGGCAGAAACAATGCAAGGAAGACCCATTTCAACTTTCTGTTGAAATCTTGTAGTTTAAGGCACCCTGCGTATGGATCCGAACAACTTGCAGCCAGGCTATACCGTGTGCCATTGTGTTCGTTTTTGTGACAGAAGCTGGAAAATGGTGGGGTGCCTTACAATAATTGTCCGATGTTGGTAGCTGTTGTGGGTGTAACAGGTGCTGTGCTCCATAGGCACTCTTTCTACTACTCTATGTTGTGACTGGTGCTATATCATCAAGGTTTGCCACTTAGCTGGTGTATGTTGTGGATGGTGGCGTTTGGAATCCTTAATAAAACAAGAAAATTTATGACTATATGGAATGTGTCGCATATAGTTCAGTGAAATGTTGGGCAATTAATGTTAATCTCTTGCATCGCATATTAGTTCAAAAATATAAGAAAAATGTAGACTTCTTATAAGGAGTATCATAGAAAAACAACCCTTTTTTTGCTGTATTTTTTGTTTTACCTTTATTGTATGCTATTTACGTATAATGTTTTACTGGTTTAAAAGTGTCCTTATATGTACTGTAATCTAGAGGTGAAAATATGGCATGGCATCGCTGACTAATCCAGATTTTAGATTTTTGCCACAGTAATTCCGTTCCCCCTGTTATGTCACAAATTACGATGGAACTTTTTGGTTTGCAAAAATTGATGCCTTTTTTATTTTTGAATTTCAAAAAGTTCGTGGTTAATATGTTTTTTTATGAATAAAATGGTTATGAATTAGACTAGTTTTCTAATTAAAAAGTTCCCCAAAAAAACCATGGGTTTCTTAACCTTTTCCATTAAAGAAAACCGCTATAATCCAGAAAAATATATTTAGTAATGGAAATTTTTTTTTTACGTTCCCATAGTTAAGAAATATTACATAATTTTCAGCCAAATCCTGTTTTTTTATCATTAATAAAAAGTCAGTATTCTGAAACATTATGGTTAAAAATATGATTTTTTTTAAAAAAAATTTAGTTTAACAAAAAATAAATAAAAGGCAAAATAACATTACACTACCCCGTTAATTTTCTTTTTTTTAATACTCACTTGGTGAGAACTGATTTGTAGAGCAGAGAGTATAAAATGCGTCAGGCTGTTATGGTGATTGATTTTTTTAAAAACATTTTTAATAAATTGCGGTGGCCAGCCTTTCGAATTTGCAATTTCCTCATTAAAAATAATTTAAAAAAAATACTGTACATCATGGGGTCTTCTCACTAAAGAGAGTTTGCAGGAGTGCTGAACATATTAACTTGATGGTATCTCTATGCAAACCCAAGTGGACTTCTCTTACGAGGAGGTCTACGGTGGCCCTGTATATTGTATAGATGGTATCTCTATGCAAACCCAAGTGGACTTCTCTTACGAGGAGGTCTACGGTGGCCCTGTATATTGTATAGATGGTATCTCTATGCAAACCCAAGTGGACTTCTCTTAAGAGGAGGTCTACGGTGGCCCTGTACATTGTATAGATGAAGTGTAATGTTCCAAAAAAAAGTATACATTATACGAGGCCACCTTCACGAGAAGTGAACCCATAGAGAAGCTCTCAGCTCTCATGCGACCCCCCCCAATCTCAACCAGTTTATGGGAGACACCAGTGGCTACACATTATCAAGTATGACATAGTTAATACATAATATTACCGCATTATATACTCCCATTCAAGTATCTGGATGCCATTGAGGTCTATGGGGCCCACTTGGAGTCAATGGAGTCAATGGAGGATGCAATGGAGGATGCAATGCAGCTTCCAAACAACTAGTTGCCTTTTTCCTGTCTGTTAAAGGATTACTTTTTTGCATTTTTTGTACTCTTTAACCAAGCCTTTTAAAATGATTTGTATATATTTTATTTGGACACTGAAGAGGTAAATTAAATGATTTTTCAAGCGAGTTGGCTTCAATCAATTTGTGATTTTTACAAACTTGCCTTTTCTGACAACAACCAAACATGTTCCACACATACCGAAGACTATTAATGATTGAAGTTTTGCACACACATGCACCCACCATCCTATTAGTTAAAGGATCATTGTTTTAGGACAGCATACCGACATCCTCAATGCTACTGACCTCCTTGGTGTTGTATTTCCAAGTTATTAGCCTCTGGTGAATGTTGAGCTGTTTCCCTTCCGGAGCCGACAGGTCAATGATTGCAACATGCTTTTCTATGTTGGTTCCATTTGGTAAAAAAATCTGATTCTTTACGTGATACACTGAGGACATCTCTCCATTTTCTTTAAAGTAGACCTCTTCTCCGGTGGGATCTCTGAAGTGAACTCTCCTTAAAAAGTGCTGTAACATTTAATGTTTTCAGAATATTATATATCATATGTGTTGTATACTTGTTGGTTTTAATGCCATTGTCACCTTTTAAGCAAAATCTCTTTATAAAAATAAATAGGTTTCTGCTTACGCTATTTTACATTATTGGTAGACTTGTGCACCTGGACCAAAAGAGAAAAAAAAAATTGTCCAAATTGCTTTTTTTGGCCCATGTGCAAGTGGAGGCATTGAGCTTCAATGTTAATCTGCCCCTGCTGACCAGACCTGGATGAGGTAGCATAATACTTGTGTAGGAAGCTAGTCTGTCCTTATATGAAACTAGCAACATCATCTGTTTTAAAATCGCCCAAAAATTACTTAAAATAAATAGGGGTCTTTTGGACCCACAATTAACTGTTGGCGGGCCGGGGTTAATTAAATCAATTTAGTGGGATGAGGGGTTTAAATGTATAAACCTTTATCTAGTAGATATATGATACAATCCAGTACCTCATTCCTACCCTACCTGGATGAGATGGAGATAAGGGAACGGCACAGGATGGGGTCCGTTGCATCAAACACTCTCCTTGAATGTCCAAAAATGGTACCATACATATCAATCCATTAACCATTTCAGGGAACCCACAATACCCCACAGATGTGTTTTCTGAGAAAAGAGGCATTATTTTTCACATGCAATACAGTTCCCTGTTAACACAGACTAGGTGTCATAGCAAAATGTTCAATGCTGATCATCTGGCAATATTCACTCGCCTTACATTAAAGAGAAATCTAAATGCAAATTATTTTATTATTTAATTACTACCTGATACATAGGTATTGGGTTCTCTGGATTCCTGATAATGTATAATTGCATTTCATGCAAAGAAGAAGCCATGGCGTAAACTGCTTTGTATACGTGATACGTGGTTCCAAATCTAACAGTGTCATAGTACTGTCGGCCAAGTTTAATGATTCCCTCAGTCGTGCTACAATTTCTGTAACCGGTTTGAAAGTAGTTTTGTATTACTCCATTCCAGATTGGATTTGATGTTAAGCAGTTAAAGTAATATGCCCGTATATCTTCAAGTAGAATGTCATTGGGTCGATTTGATGACCTGACGTTTTCTAGAAAATTCTGAAGACTAGGAATCACTTTATCAGGACGTGTAAATACCAGGCTACCATTAAATGGGAAGGAAGACTCATTTCTTTTGTAAATTATAATATGCCAGCTGGCAGGGATTATAAAAGTCTTTTGGCGAATGTCTCCACTTTCATCCATGAACAAATACATGGAGCGGAGGGATGCTGTCCCGCAGAGTATCACAATCTGCGAGGTTGCTCTGTTAATAATACGTCTGTTTCTATTTATAACCTCTATACGTTTATAGTATTTATTGGGAGGTAACTGTAGGGAGAACTCGATACATATTCCATGGATGGCAGCCATTTTCTCCAGCTCCCGACGCTGAGTTTCTCCGCTGTCATCATCCGAGGCAATGATACCCACCCAGTTCCAACCAAAATATTTGAGTAACTTTACAATGGCATCAAACTGGGCCTGGTCATTCTGAAGGGTCCGATAGAAATTTGGATACAAACGTTTGTTGGATAGAACCGGATCTGTTGCTCCGTAGCTGATCTAAAAATATAGAATAAATATTAGGTTTAAGGAGTAAAACATACCGTTTATGTATTTGGGTGTTATGCAGTCTGTTTTTCACTAGATGAAAGCATAATGAAATTGTGCAAGGTTGAAAAAAGAAAGTCCATCAACTTCAATCCTACCTAAGCTACTTCAAATTCTGCCATCAGGGGAAAAATTCCTTCTTGACTTCAAAAGGTAATCGGATTTCTCATTGGATCAAGAAGCTCTAAAATATTAATTCTATTTATATCCCTGTATGTCATGCCTTTCTAAGAAAATAATATCCAGACTCCTTTTGAAGGCATCTAATGTATTTGATAACCACCTCCCTTGGAAGTGAATTCCATACCTTTACTGCCCTCACTGTAAAGAATCCCTTCCTTTGTCGTCTATGAAATCTCCACTCTTCTAGTCCCGGAGGGTGACCTCTTGTTCTTTGTACATTTCTGTTAATGGACAGGTCACTGAGAGCTCTTTATATTGGCCCTACATTTATTTACATAATGTTATCATTATCATTGTTTTGTTGTGTTAGTGTTATATCTTAATCTAGAGTGTGTTTTGATACTGATCTAAAGTAGAAGCCCTGTTTTCACCCCTTGTCTGTGAACGAAAATATACATAATACTTAAATACACAAAACTGTTAATGAGTGACTCTCATAGTCTGGATCCTCGGTGAGGAGAGAAGCTACAACACTAGACCTGGTTCCTCATCTGTAAAAACCCCTCTTCTCTCCAGATGTTTCACCACCAGGATCAGTGTTTACCTGTGGACAGGTAGATGTACAATGAAGTCCGTGGAGATATTATTCTACATACTTTCAGATACAAATAGATGATGTAATGATATTAGGAGTTTTATTCCTGGCACATACATCACACGCCTCCATAAAATGCCTGACATTTAAGGATAATGTAAATAATCCTTTAGAATTTAGAATTCC
This sequence comes from Spea hammondii, assembly GCA_029215755.1. Lineage (NCBI taxonomy): Eukaryota > Metazoa > Chordata > Amphibia > Anura > Pelobatidae > Spea > Spea hammondii. The sequence continues at coordinate 2,740,351 of JARDYJ010000001.1, forward strand.
TTTATGTCGGCACACTACCCAGACATGCAAGAGGTGGAAGGAAGGGTCTGGACAGAGTATCAGAAAGTAAGATAATGTTTTATCGGAGGTAAAGCACAGATGAGGAGTTTTATTGATGTTCCAGACCCTATTAAAAAGTGATACCAAAACTTTCTCAGTAGATTTGGATTGTTTAGAAAAATAAGAACAGGGACGGACATGAATGGAGTTGGGATCTCTCTGACAAAACTCATCAGAAGCATCAACCTCAAGAACGAATAGTCCCAATGGATCGGGATTTCGCAGAACTGATGCAGAAATAAGACTTTACTGTTTCTTCGGGCCATTTCTACAGGTTTCCACCTTTCTTAGTGAGGGTTGTAAGGTGTATGACCACATCAGAAAAATTGCATAGAAATCTATAACTGCCTCCATACAAACATCAAATTGTAATAAAGGGGCCAGTTTATAAATGCAGACAATTGCAAAAAACCCTTTTCCACCGATTTTGAACATTTTATATGCAGTGACCGTGAGGGCTTTGAAAACTAAGACACAGTACCCAAGGCCAAAAGGTCAGGGCAGGCAGAACAATTCTAACACAAGTACAAAAAGACTAACACTAAGTGCACCCAAAGTATCGATTCACAGCCAAGCAATGTAGAGAAATGTTTGACCACAGAGGAGGACGGCAGCTGCAGCAACAGGGCCACAACTATTAGGTCAGGTACGTTTTTTTGGTTAAATAATGCATGTTAAAATACTAAATACTAGGTATAAAAAAAAAACTTCACAGAAGAATTCAAGAAATTGAAGCATTCAAAAATGTAATGGTTAAAGACTAAAAGAATAAGAGACTGATGAGCCAATCTAGTCAACAATAATTCTCTTTCCCTGGACCTTCATCCCCAGGCTACGGGGGTTCCCATTGTGCATTTAGCCTCTCATATATACACAAAAATACCTCAGTTTCCCAGGGAAAAGCGGTGACATATTTTGTGTGCACACACAATCCTAAAGTTATACACACAGGCCAAGGCTTAACAAAAAAGCAGATGATCACATTCTGTAGAAATATCTCCTACCTGAGGGAGTCCGTATAACTTCATTATGTTCGCAATGTGTAAGGATGTTTGTGAAGACAGGTCGCCAATAACTCCAATCAGATTGCTATGTTTCCTACACGAGTAATTAGGGACGGTTTTAATGGGTCCAGATAGTATGTGTAACACATTCTCTACAGCCTTGTTCACATCTCCACAGGAATCAAGCAAATGGTATCCCAGAGTCCAATTGGGCAAAATATATGGATTACTGTTTATCTCATCAACGGCGAAAACGAAAGCCAAGAGATGTCTGTAGAACTGAGGATTAGGTCTGTGAAAAGTCAGAATGTTAAATTACGATGTTAGGAGATCACTTTCTCTGTGCTCCGCTCTCCATCTAAGTGCCACTAATAAGGAGGTTAACAAGTCAGTCCAGGAAGGAGGCTACCAGGAAGGAGAAAGAGAAACTTGGATGGACGGCTTCAATCTATACTCCACCATCCTTTACAAATTGCTGCCATCTGCTTATGCTTAGTTTTTTAAGAACCCCTGCTCACTTCTTCACTACCGTTTCTCTCTCACTCCCATCTCCATCATTCTCCTGGCACCATGCGGACTATCCCACCTTTCAACTTTAAGCATCTTCCCTCTATACCCAATACATAGCAGACAAATCTGTTCTTTTATATAGATACTGCTCAATCTCTGCTCCCCTGGTTATACCGCTGCGTCCATCTACTCCCTACTACTCCTTAGTCTGTAAGCTCTACAGGGGAGAGACCTCCTTTCCTAAGGTATTCATATGTATAACAATATTGTACCTTTTCTGTCATTATACTCTAAATTATGAGCACTGAGTACACATGTTAGCACCTAAAAAAAATTATACATTAGACATAAAGGCATATACACATACATACATATATACATACACATATAACTGCATACATACACACATAAAGGCATACATACACATATAATGTATACATACAAACATACTGCATAGATCTGTATAGACTTCTTTGGGTTTTTTAGTCTGTTTAAAAAATACACAAAATACTCTTCTCTCATGGGTTTCAAACAATTGCAAACAGAACACAGGTTTATCCGAAAACAAAAAAAAATGTTAACTATATGTGTGGGGGCAATTATTAGCACCCCTATGCATTCATATGAGAAACTTTCTGTTTCACAGGGGTATAAATATTAGGTGACACATAGGCCAAATTGGGAAGTGATTATAAGAAAACAGCAAAAGTATTGAAAATGCTAATTTCCACCACCAGGGCAATAATTAAGAAGTTCCAGTCACCTGGGAATGTTATTATATTTACCATAGTTTGGGGTAGCCGTATTAGTCCATGTATAAGAATGCAAAAAAAATCCAGAATGTTGCAGAATCTTGTAATACCTTTTTTATTGGACTAACAGTATTTAAAATAATAGACGAGCTTTCGGGAGTCCTCCCTTTATCAAGTCAAAAGCATTTCTGACCAAGCAAGTGAAAAACACAGTTTAAAACTAACCAGTACATGTTCTGATACAGGGTTAAAACAACAAGGTAGAGAATTTGCAGACAAAAAAACTTAAGAGGGTCGTAAATAGAAAATCATGGCATATACTGCACAGATAAGGCTGGGGGGGGAGCAGGGGTAAGCGTTTAGACAAAAAAAGGCACAGGTTGTAGGAAGTTTTGATAGTGTCCTAAGAAGCTCAAATCCACACTAAGTCATCTGTTTTTGCAATCGTAAAAAAGTATAATTTTAGCTTCAAATGTTTTTCTCACTTGGGTGTTTTTGAAATGACCTGTCTTGATGTTTTGATTGTAAGGTCATGTATGGAGTGACCGGTTTGGGTAAAGTGGCGCCCAACTGGAGTGCAAAAGTTTTCTTCATCATGATGATTGATGGAGTATCTGTGCAGATTCATCCTTTCATTCAGTCGCTGGCCGGTCTCACCGATGTGACACCCTATTGTACATTTGGTGCATTGAGTCATGTATACAACATTTTGTGAAGTGCATGAGTACGATCCTTTAATGTTGTATGTCTCTGAATACATACTGAAACACCACACACAGATAATGGAACCAAACCATGCAACAAAGCTCGATGCAAACTATGCCAACACATCGTTACCAGCAACACAGCCACCCACAGCAACAAGACACACAATATTAAAGGATCGTACTTGTGACGGGACCGACCTGTACCCCGACTGGGTACTCCCGCCAAACGTTGCTTCCTCCTGACGGGACACCAACAAGTAACCCCTTCAGCACCAGGCAGAACCAGCGTTGTAGATAGAAGGAGGGACGTCGCTGCACCGAAGCCGCATTGGCACTGTGGCTATCCGAAGCTTAGCTACACAGTGTGGCTACAGCCCACCCCAAACATCAGGCAACACTCATGTTGAGGTGAAAGCAGGACTCATTTATTAAAACCAAAGACAGAGCTATATATACACAAGTAAGAAAAGGGGCAAGACAAATATCACATGATCTAATTACCATGGCAGGAAGGAAGTAATTAGATCAAATCCTGCAACACAATATCCGGGGGAAGGACAGAATGACATGAGACGTAAATAATTACATTAATTGGGGACGTAGACGTGGAATGACGATAGACATATAATTGGCTTAAGACAGACAATGGCCAGGACACAGGGATAACAGGAGCTCACAGGATTAACAGCTACCTGTTGTGTAATTGATAATTAGGTATGCAGCAGTGACACCTAGTCATACCTACAGGGGGTCTTAAGACAAGGGCTAACTCACAATAACAGGGGAAACACTTCACACCTATACAATTAACAATGCACAGACAATCAGCCGTCTTCCTACCACAGGATGTCCAGCTGACGTTACAGTTCTGATACTCTGAGTGCTAAAACATGGGGTACATCAGCAGACTGAACCCCTGTATTCACACACAGAAGTCTCTACAAGGCCTGGGCCCATAGTCGATAGGGAGGAGGCTGGCCCTCAGGCCTCTCCAGGGGCCCCAGTGATGGAGGGTTCTGTCACAGTACTCATGCACTTCACAAAATGATGTATACATGATTCAATGCACCAAATGTACAATAGGGTGTTACATCGGTGAGACCGGCCAGCGACTGAATGAAAGGATGAATCTGCACAGATACTCCATCAAACATTCAGTTTTTTTTGCATTCTCATATTTACCAAGAATGCTAATATTAATAGAGGGCACTTAGATGAAGTAACTGACTTTTATACATAAACTTTATAACAGAGAACTTAATAATATCTGATATAAACAGGAAAATGACTTACAAAAAGCAAAAGTAAATCGATCCCGGTATAATTCTGTCATATATCTCCATCATCTCGTATCTCACTGTTAAAATGCCGCCGATGATGATGTATCCATCCTGGACATATTTGGGTTGAAATAAAGTTCTTCTGTGAGTAAGATGACATCCAGCTCCTTGAGAACTTGGTGCCACCGGGATAGACAGGCAGGAGATCACTGCAAATAGGGCAGATCTGGTAACCAACAGAAAGCCTTTCATTTCACCCATTAAATGGACCTCTAACAAGCTCGGAGTTCTTCAGCTGGCCGTGTGAGGTCATGGATTCAGACGTCTTGTATTTACCAAGTGTTTCTGATGGCTGAACGAGTTACACATTTTATATTTTCTGCAAGGAGTTAGAGAGGCCCTGGAGATATGAGTTCACAGCAAATATAAACCATACTCTGTGGAATTGTTTGGTATGAAATAGAAATGAAAGGGCTTTTGCTTTTGTTTAGATTCTGGTCCCCGAGAGCAGGAGTCCTTAACGACAAGTAAAATGATAATCGTTTTAATTAAAATATAACTATTGCCAATTTTAAACTTCAAAAACTGACCAGAATGAAGAACAGGACACACAAAAGTTCTGTAAAGTCATTCTAATGCACATTTCAACAATTATAGCAACCAACAGAATGTTCTCTACATAATGTAACCATACGGTATTGTGACGGGACCGACCTGTACCCCGACTGGGTACTCCCGCCAAACGTTGCTTCCTCCTGCCGGTACACCAACAAGTAACCCCTTCAGCACCAGGCAGAACCAGCGTTGTAGCTAGAAGGAGGGACGTCGCTGCACCGAAGCCGCATTGGCACTGTGGCTATCCGAAGCTTAGCTACACAGTGTGGCTACAGCCCACCCCAAACATCAGGCAACACTCATGTTGAGGTGAAAACAGGACTCATTTATTAAAGCCAAATACAGAACTATATATACACAAGTAGAAAAGGGGCAAGACAAATATCACATGATCCAATTACCATGTCAGGAAGGAAGTAATTAGATCAAATCCTGCAACACAATATCTGGGGGAAGGACAGGATGACACGAGACATAAATAATGACATTAACTGGGGACGTAGACGTGGAATGACGATAGACATATAATTGGCTTGAGACAGACAATGGCCAGGACACAGGGATAACAGGAGCTCACAGGATTAACAGCTACCTGTTATGTAATGGATAATTAGGTATGCAGCAGTGACACCAAGTCATACCTACAGGGGGTCTTAAGACAAGGGCTAACTCACACAATAACAGGGGAAACACTTCACACCTATACAATTAACAATGTACAGACAATCAGCCTTCTTCCTACCACAGGATGTCCAGCTGACGTTACAGTTCTGAGACTCTGAGTGCTAAAACATGGGGTACATCAGCAGACTGAACCCCTGTATCCACACACAGAAGTCTCTACAAGGCCTGGGCCCATAGTCGATAGGGAGGAGGCTGGCTCTCAGGCCTCTCCAGGGACCCCAGTGATGGAGGGTTCTGTCACAGGTATAACTTGAATTAATGAATATGAATGTTAGGTTTAAGAACTAGGTCTCGGGCCCAATGATATTTAGTGAGCGTCCATCTTTAATCCCAGTAGTAAAATGTGTTCAATTTAACCTGTGGCAGGCCAAAAACCATTGCATTAGTGTCAATCTCTATTCCCAAGAAAGAGAGAACTGTACAAGGCCCCTCAGTCTTATCACTGGCCACCGGAACACCAAACTCCTTAGTTACCACCATAAACATGGCAAGGAGACCACTACAGTCATTTGTGCCTGCGGACCCAACTAACAGAAAATCATCCAAATTGTGCGAAACACCACCCATGCTGCTCCTATCAAACATGACCCATTCAAGGAAGGTAGAAAAGGCTTCAAAATAATAACGGGAGATGGAGCAGACAATGGGCAGGCACATATCATAGTAATAACAACCCTGGAACTAAATGCCTAACAAATGGAAGCAGTCCGGGTGGATGGGCAGCAAATGGAATGCAGACTCAATGTCAGATTTGGCTAACAAACAAGATTGCCCCGCTACAATACTTAAGGGTTCATACTGGTCCAGGACATAGAAAGCCAGTACAGGACAGAGTTAGAGCAATTGCTTCACTTCCAGTACCAACATCACTTAAGTCCTTAGAATTTTTCTAGAGACTTTATTGAAGGATTTGCTGAAAAAGCAAAACCTTTATCTCCAGCGATGACTTTACTTACTATAAATTCATGCTTCACACCTTCAACTCTGTCACTCTCTCTCACCAAAGAGCTCTACTACTCCACTCTCATATCCTCCCTTTCTTCCAACCCGAGACGCCTTTTTTCTACCTTCAACTCCCTTCTCTGTCCCCACACCACAAACCTCTCTCGCTGCCCAAGATCTTGCTCCCACGTCAAAGACAAGACCTCTCTTCTTTTCAACCCCATCCTATGCCACCCACCACCACTCATCCCATACTAACGGCCTTTTCCCCTACAACTGAAGAAGAGATAGCCACTCTTCTTTCTTCCTCTCACCCAACAACCTGTCCCCTTGACCCCATCCCATCGCATCTCACAAAGTCTCTATGTCCATCCCTTGGCCCATCACTTACCCACATATTTAATCTTTATCATCTGGAACTGTACCATCTGCCTTCAAGCATGCGCTAATCACACCCATTCTAAAAAATCCTTCCTTAGATCCCATCTGTCTGACTAACTACCACCCTATCTCTCTGCTTCCTTTTACCTCTAAGTTGCTTGAACGGATTGTGTACAATTGCCTTACTCACTTCAACTTCTCTAATTCTGTCCTGGACCATCTACAGTCTGGTTTCAAACCCCTTCACTCTACTGAAACAAAAGTCTCCAATGCCTCGCTCTCTGCCAAAGCATATTGGATCTCTCTGCTGCTTTTGATACTGTTGATCACCACGTTCTTCTTCTTGACTCACTTTATTCTATAGACATTCAATATACAGCTCTCTCCGGGATCTCCCCATATCTGTCTAACCGTTCCTTCACTGTCAGCTTCTCTGGCAAGACATCATCACCCCTTACACTCTCGGTTGACGTCCCCCAAGGTTCAGTCCCTGGCCCTCTGCTGTTCTCTCTTTCTACTTCATCTCTTGGCAAACTAATCAACCCATTTGGCCTCCAGTATTATCTATATGCAGACGATACCCAAATCAACCTTGGCTCTAATCTCTCCTTCATCTCTCACATTCAGTCCCTCGCCAGATCCTGCCGCTTGCACCTAAAAAGATCTCTCACATCCGCCCATTCCTCACCCAAGAACTCTGGTTCATTCACTTATCACTTTCTGTCTTCACCACTTCAACACTCTTCTGGTTGGCATTCCACTGTCTCGACTCTCAGCCTGTCCTAAATGCTGCTGCTAGGCTTATCTTCCTTATACACCGCTCCTCTTCTGCACCCCCCTCTGTGAAACCCTCCCAATTACCTGTAGAATTAAATTTAAAATCCTGGTACTAACATATAAGGCCCTCCATAATACTGTTCCACCATACATTTCTGCCCTCATAAGCAAATGCTCTCCTACTCGATCCTTACGTTCTGCCCATGGGCTACGGCTCTCCTCCTCACTTATCACCTCTTCCTTTCCAGTCTACAAGATTTCACTCGGGCTGCCCCATATCTCTGGAATTTACTTCCACCGAACCTTCAGCTTTCACCGTCCCTCCCAACATTAAAGAAACAAATCAAAACTCGCTTCTTCAGAAAAGCCGCACCATCTTAGCTGCTAAAACTTCCACGTTATTGATACAACCACCACACTATCCTTCACCCTTTCTCTGTGGCTTATGTTTTTCACCCCATTCTCTCAAGATTGTAAGCTTGCGAGCAGGGCTCTTTCCACCTAATGTATCGGTTTATCGGTTTTTGAATATAAAAATTATTTGGAAGTTCTAAAGAATGATCTACAAAGGGCACCTACTTTAGCCCATACATCCTACTCCACCGTTTTGCTATTAAAATTCACACGTCTCAGCAGTACTTACAATTGCAACAGGAAACATGGAGAATTGTAGGGTACTTCGACAACTTTCTTTTCCCAGTGGAAAGAGGATTGGATGTTTGTGCAAGATATCTAGTTGGAGTGCATGTAATGGCATCTGAGCATATAGTGGGGTTCAAAGACATCATTCTACAAACACCACATACACCTTTGAAACTTCTACTTGAAAAGGGAATACCAGGTGTTTCAAATCAGAGATTTTCACAGTGGTTGTTGGCATTGTCTTCTAAAAGAATCACGGTGGATCATAAGGCTAAGTATGTGCTTCCACAACTTATGCAATATGAAGGTAACCCTCATGAGTGTATGGTAAATTTAGAAGATGATCTTCCCTCAGTTTTCAGAAAGGAGGTAGGAAAATTTGATGAATCCGTTTTTGTTGATGGGTCCAGATTTTGTTCAGATGGAAAGAATTACACAGGATATTCCATTTGGTATCCAGAAAGAGGGTATTCAATTGAACATAAATTCCCAGGACACTTCTCAGTACAATGCGCAGAATTGGAAGCTGTAAAAACTGCATTGGAGATTGACGACAAGGAAAGTAAAGGCCCTCTAGTGATCTATAGTGATAGTTCATATGTAGTAAGATCATTGACAGAACATTTACCCATATGGAAAAGAAGAGGCTTTGTAGATGCTTCCAATAAACTTTTAACACACAAAGAGTCATTTGAAGTTATATTTCAACTTGCTTCTCAAGTTCCAGGATTTCATAAAAGTGCCAGCACATAGAAAGGACAAAGAGTTTTGCAGTCTAGGGAATGAAACAGCTGACATTTTAGCCAAACAGGCAGGTGAATACGTATACCAAACTGAACCCGTGGCAAAGACACTTGACATTCAAGAAGGTACAATACATTTTTTTCTAGCAGTTCTGATGGTGACAATACTGATGATTGACTGTTCTAAGGAAGATCTACAAGTTCAAGAAGATCTACAGATTCGATGACCATGATCCTGGACATAATTAGGAAAAAAAGAGAAATGGATCATATTAATAGTCATGTGTGTTTTAGCACAGTGCAAGTTTGCAACATTAGAATTAACTTTACTAGACAAAATAATGTGAGGTTAAATGTTCCGATAGAGCCTAAAAAAATATTTTGTTGGCCTAAAGGGACCTACACACAAGATGATGATAAATGTGGGTCTTGGGATCATACCATAAAGGAAGCTGCTTACATGAGTGTAGTTATAAGTGGCGATGTGAGAGATCTAGCACCTAATAGTCCAGGCTTGGCAGTAACTAAAGATGGTGAAACTAGAACCAGAGTATTATACACAGAACAAGTATGGTATAAATTTCTGTAACCAAGAACCACCAAGTGCTACAAAATAACATATCAAATACACCTATAGTATGGAAAATACGAGCGTTTGGGATTCAACGTTTGTAAATGTGGAAATGGAAATAACTAACGGATTTGATTATTCCTGATATAGAAGTATTTCCTAATTCTATAGAGATCCAAGAAGGAAGGGATCAATTAGTGTTAACATGTAGTACTGCGTCGGTGTTATCTCCTGAGTCTTTAATGACACGGACTAAGGGTGATGAGTCCCTGGGAAGTTTTTCCAATGCAAATCCGAGTATAAGACACAGAGGTCTAGTAGGAAGAGTAGAATGGTCTGAGAAGAGATTTACATATCATCAAGACCGGCCTAGTCTCAATAACAGTGGGAATTATCATTTGTTTAAGATTGAAACATTTTGAAAGGAGATGTGTAGATGTAACCGTTACTGTTATATCTGTGTGTGAAAACAAAATCTTTGGAGAATCAAGTCCATTTCAGGCAAACTCAAAAACATAGAGCATGAATGGTCAATAGTTTCAGGCATATCTTGGTGGAAACATTTTGCTAAATCAACAGAAATTATGGCAAAATCATCTGCTATCACAAATGTGTTGTTACACCGATTTATTATTGTCTTATTTGCATGTTGTATATGTATTATTTTTCAAATATGTTTATTATGTAGAATAAGAAAAGCGTATTCAGGTATCCAAGAAAAGATAAAGCAGGGAGAGTTCATATTAAGCGAAACTTTAAGACGTAGGATGCATCAATCTTCCACAGATCCTTTTTTTTAAAATAATATTCTTATCCTGTGCATATCTTCCTGTATACCCATTATAAGCCCAGGATCAGCGTAATATTAGTACAGGCAGAGCATCAGTCTTTATTACAGAAGATGTAATATTTTCTAACATCTGATTGACATTCTCATTTATCTCCTGCACTGATTCCCCAACACACACTCATCTTTGGCCAGGGAAAAAAAGAGAAAGGGGAGAGTTTGTGTTTTGAAAATGTATGTAAGTGCGTGGATGCAATCTGGATGCTGGGGCATGTACTGTGGACGCAATCTGGCTTTTGGGGTGTGCAACCAGTGATGTATGCCTGTAATCTAGGCCTTCTATGTATTTGATACCTTCAGTGCTAAGTTTGCATGTGATTTTCATTTGATCTACAGTGCCCACCACTAATATTGGCTCCCTTGTTAATTAACCCCTTCATTTACTTTTAGCCCCCATCTCACTGCATATAAGATAGAGGAAGGCATCTGACCCCCAAAGGAACTGTTCTCGTAGCACAAATGAGTCTAAGCCGGTTCTTACCTGATCTTTATGCGGCCCTCTACATTTCCACACTTTTATTGCTGCTGATGGGTCACCCAGCCACTGCCGGGACTTAAAATGGAGGTGCTAGCTGTTCTACCCATCCACCCCAGCAAGCAGGTTATGTGATTAGCTGCACCAATCAGGTGACAGTGAGACTTTCTGTTTGTTTTTGCAAGAGGATGTAGGTAGCTGGAGGGTAGAGAGGGAAGGAATTTTAGGCTGACAGGTTTCAGGACTAGGCCAAAAGTGAGCCCTGATTAGATTTTAATGCTCTCCCTTTAAGTGTGTTAGAGAAGCTGTAAGTATCCTCCTTAACAGAAAGGACCCAGTGAGGCTGCAGCAGCTTCACAGTCCTCCCCAGCCCTGAGTGCCTTGCGTCTGCAGAGTGAGTGCTGAGGGAAGGTTCCTGACATCTGTTCAGAAGGAGTCTGCCAGTGAGTTAAACTGGTAGGCAGCCATTACCCATGCACCACCTGCCCTGCATTTCCATTTAAAAGAAGCAGCACTACCTCAATCCACTTTTACATCACCATTCTCTTAAAATTGCTGGAGGGGGGTGGAGGGGGTAAATGTTATAAAAAAAACCCTACTTCTAAGTCCTTATGGGGTGCACTGCTTTTTATCCCATTTTATTTATGCAGGGAAGTGGGCTACTTTTACATTCTATTTGGGCAAAGAAGAGACCTTCAAGCAGTGTTACCCGGAATACAAGCACTGGGGTGCAAAATGAATTGTTTGCTTCCAAGGGATAGTATGTATATATTAACCATATATGTTCTGTAACTTTTCTCTGCTGCTGTTAGAAAAGAAAGTATAAGCATAATGCTACTCATTTATATAAATGACTGCCAGCCTAAGTACTACAATCTGCCAAAGTGCTAACATGGAAGGGCGGTAAGTGTGACACTCCTGGCCAAACAGGGGTTACAATTCTTAATGGTGACATTCAGGGAATGTTGTGGATATCGATGCATAAACTAAAGGGGACCTTGACAGGAATACAGAGGGGTCAAAATTCAGATAAGAGGGGGAGGAAGTTGACGGGAATATAAAAAGGAGGATTGGGGATGTTTTGTTTTGCCAGCTTACCCTGTGTGTTTGTTCCACCATCCCTCCCTTATTTGTGAGCTGTTTTTTGTTGCTATGTTTCTGGTTTTGTTCCTGATTAATATCTTCTCTTTGTTTCTGTTATAGCCACTTTGTCATAGCCAGGGTGCGGTAGTTTGCCAGGTAGCCGGGGCGGGGTCATTATTATTATTTATTGTTTTATATAGCGCCATCAAATTCCATAGTGTTGTACAATGGGTAGACAGGACATAACAAGTAGTATGTAACATAACAAATTGACTAACAGAGACAACAGGTGAGGAGGGCCCTGCTCAAACAAGCTTACAGTCTAGAGGGATTTAGGGTGTATTACACAATAGGTAAAAGTGCCGTTGTTAGGGATAGACCAGCCACACTAGTAAAAGATTGCAGGAGAGGGACTAGGAAAGGCAAGCTAAAGGAATATGGGAGTGCATTAATGTGCTATGTTGTAAGCGTCCTTAAAGAAATAGGTCTTGAGGGATTTTTTGAAGGAATAACGGTACAGAGAAAGACGGATAGGCATTGCAGAGGATAGGGGCAGCCCTGGAGAAATCTTGTAAGCGGGCATGAGAGCTAGAAATCAGAGGTGAGGGTAGAAGGAGATCATTGGATGAGCGGAGAGACCTGTTAGGAGTGTATTTAGAGATGAGTGAGGAGATGTAGGGAGGGGAACCACTGTGAAGGGCTTTGAAAGTAAGAGTGAGGATTTTGAAATGAATCCTGAAGCACACAGGTAGCCAATGAAGAGACTGAGAGGAAGAAAGAGGGAAGAGGAATTAGTGAAGTGACGTGAGAGAAGATAAGTCTGGCAGCAGCATTCATGGTGGATTGTAGAGGGGTAAGGCGGTTAAGAAGGGATACCAGCTAAGACAGAGCTACAGTAATCAAGACGGGATCCAGGGCATGGACAAGAGCCTTAGTGGCATGCTGTATTAGGAAGGGACGGATGCGGGCAATGTTTTTAAGATGGAGACAAAAGTTTTTAGAGACAGACTGAGTATGGGGTGTGAACGAAAGGTCAGAGTCAAGGGTGACACCAAGACACCGTGCATGAGTAGACGGGGAGATGATAGGACCATTAACATTGAGAGAGATAGATGGGGGAATCTTAGCTTTGGAGGGAGAGGAGATAAGGAGTTCAGTTTTGGAGAGGTTAAATTTCAAGAAACGTGCAGACATCCAGGTAGAGACAGATGCAAGCCAGTTAGTTACATGATCTAAGACAGAGGGGAGAGATCAGGGAAGGATAGATAGATCTGGGTGTCATTGGCGTACAGGTGGTATTGAAAGCCAAAGGATGAGATCAGTTTGCCAAGAGAGGAAGTGTAAAGAGAGAACAGAAGGGGTCCTAAAACTGAGCCTTGGGGTACCCCAACTGAGAGAGGGAGGGGAGGGGAAATGTTACTGGAGACAGAGATGCTGAAGGTTTGATCAGAGAGATAGGAAGTGAGTCAGGAGAGAGCAGTGTCGCAGAGGCCGAGATCATGAAGCATTTGAAGGAGAAGAAGGGTGGTCCACAGTGTCAAAAGCAGCAGAAAGGTCCGGTAGGATTAGCATGGAGTAGTTCCCCTTGGATTTAGCAGTGAGTAAGTCATCAGTAACTTTAGTAAGGGCAGTCTCAGTAGAGTGTCGAGGGCGAAAACCAGATTGAAGAGGGTCAACCAGGAAGTTGGAATCTAGAAACTTAGTTAATTGAATATAAACAATTCTTTCAAGAAGCTTGAAGGTGAAAGGAAGCAGAGAGATGGGATGGTAATTGGAGAGATCAGTCGGGGCGAGGGAGGACTTTTTCTAGATAAGAGTTACATAGTTATATAGGCTGAAAAAAAGGCATGTGTCCATCCAGTTTAGCCTTTCCTATATCTGTTAATTTGTTGCTGTTGATCCAACAGAGTAATGGTAGCATGCTTGAAGGAGGATGGGACAGATCCAGTAGTGAGGGAGAGGTTGAAGGTATGAGTTAGAGTAGGGACAAGGGTAGATGAGAGAGACTGGGTGAGATGGGAAGGGATTGCATCAAGGGGGCATGTGGTTGGTTAATTAGTTAATGTGAAGTGAGAAGAGGTCAGTGGGTAGGGGGGCCCAAAGTCAGAGGGAGGGTGAGGGCAGGGTGGTGACTGTGCAGATATGTCATCTCTGATAGTTTGAATGTTATTATTGAAGAATGTGGCAAAGTCAGATGCATTAAGGTTAGTGCAAGGGGTAGTAGGGATCGATCGAAGCAGGGAATTGAAAGTATTAAAGAGTCGTTTAGGGTTGTGAGACAGGGAGGAGGTGAAGTAGGTTTCTTTAGCAAGGTTGAGAGCAGAGTAGTAGGAACGTAGCATTAATTTATAGTGCAGAAAGTCAGACATGGAATGAGACTTTCGCCAACTACGTTCAGCAGTGCGGGAACATCGTCGTAGGTGTCAGGTTACAGTCGTGTGCCTACATGCTGCAGAGCAGAAGGGAGGGTGAAGTTATAGACAGAGGTAGCATTGTTAGGGAGATGAGAGGGAGTAAATTGATTGAGAAGTTCTGAAGGTTAATAGAGCTGAGGTATCTGGTTAGTGGTGCAAGGTAGCGAGTATGAGGCAAGGTTAGACAGGGGGAAAGGGGAATTAGAAAGGTTAGTGAGAGAGCACATGCTAGAAAAATAAGGTCCAGGGTGTTACCATCATCATAAGTAGGGGAGTTAATATGTTGTTGGAGATCAAACGAGGAGGTAATAGAAATAAATTTTGAAGCCATGGGACTTGATGGGGTGTCAACTGGGATGTTGAAATCCCCAAGGACAACAGAGGGAACCTCAGAGGAGAGGAAGAGAGGGAGCCATGAGGAGAAGTGATAAAGAAAGATGTTAGCTGGGCCAGGGGCGGCGATATATAACAGCAATGCGTATGGAGATGGGATAAAATAGTCGGATTGCATGGACTTCAAATGAGGAGAAAGAGTGTGATGGGGCAGAGGGAATAGGTTGAAAAGTACAAGTAGGGGAGAGTAGGAAGCCTACCCCTCCACCCTTCCTGTCATGAGGTTTGGGAGTGTGAGTGAGGTGTAGGCCACCATAGGAGGGAGCAGCGGGAGAAGCAGTGTCCAAAGAGGTTAGCTAGGTTTCAGTTAGAGAGAGAAGGTGTAAGGAACTAGAGACAAAGTAGACTTGTAGGGCTGTTAGTTTGTTATAGACAGAACGTGCATTCCAGAGTGCAAAGGTAAATGGGGGGGGGTAAGAAGAGCGGCAGGGTATGTGGAAAAGATTATTGAGGTTTCTGGAATGTTAACTGGGAGAGGATGAGGAAGAGAGCACCAAAGGAGGGTTTGGGGAGATATCCCCAGAAGCTAGAAGAAGTAGAAGAGAGTGAGAGGAGGTGGTAATAGGACTTGTGTCATGTGGTGTTATAACTGGTGGTAAAATGCTAATGAGTGGTTCCTGGCTGAGCATGTTTGCTGGTACCTCGGCCGGGGCATCACCAGATGCCATCCTATAGGTGACGTTTATGGTTTGGCTGCTGTTGATCCTGTTTCCTATGTAAATGTTTTTGGGTCATTGTCGTGTTAACGCACTTTTTATGTTCACATGTTGCGTGCAATGACTTTGTTAGGAAATCGGCTGTGGCCTTATCATCCCCCATTGGTGTCTGTGTTTATTTGTGTGATTATTGGACGTGGCATAGCCCGAGAGTCGAGGCTACGCCTGTCATGAGTTATCATATATATGATTTCTGTCTAGATCAAAGAAAAACTGCAAATAACATTCTTCGTGTTTTGTCTGGCCGTGGCATGACCGCCCCTAATTACTCTTGTGCGAATTCTAACAACGTGGCTGGATTTATTGGTGATCGCCATTCAAGTACTGCCATTCCCATAGGACAGTTATGACCCACTATCTCCAGTCTCCAGACCAGACAAGTTGTACAAAGGCTCCAGCTTCATTCATCTGGCGAAGACCCAGAACACCATTTTAACTGTGAATCTCTTGTAACAGCTCAAGTTAGATTTGCATACTTGGCAACTATTGCTTACATTGCAAACTTATTGAAAGACTGTTTTGTAAATGATGGCTGTTTGAGGCATGTGCGCAGTCTTTGGATACAATGCAGGGAGAGTCCAGGAAGTGGGTTATTACTTCCTGTTTTGACTTACATTGGGATTCTGATGCGATATACACTGGGGATTATAGGAAGTAATGCATAATTAGAAAAAAGTTAACTTTACCGCAAGTGATGCATTTTTCTGTACTAACTTATCAAACTTTTCATTTAAAATAGTAAGATAGAATATAATCGCACCAAAAACCAAAATATATGAAGACCTACATGAATTATATTTAATAAAGAAATGCATAGGGAGCAAAAGATTACATATGCTAAAAGATCAATGATAAAGTTAAAAAGTTTTGAAAGGCATTTACGTCTGAGAGAACTGTATAAATATTATTATAGTACAAAGTGTACAAAACTGCCGATGAGTGAAACTTCCTGCTAAAACTAACTAATACTCTAAAGACATTTGATTAAAGTCTGCGTTTGTATATTTCTGTTCATGTAGATAATTACCGACGCTCTGCGGTTTTCTTATAATTTAAAACCAACATAGATTTGCGATCCCAAAACACAAAGTTCTGCATCTATATTGAGACTCCATTGCAATGAATGAGACCGCACTGTATAAAAAGAGCCGAGATGTTCAGGTTCATTACAATGATATCAGATGCAGCAGATGGCACTGACCCACACGGTGCTCGACTCCATCGAACCCGGCAGACACTCTCTGGCACTCGGCAGGTTACTGGGGTGCATGATGCTGATCTCTGGGTCTCTTCCATTGAAATGTCTCGTTTGTTTGTTGCTCCTGTGTGTGACGCCCTGCAGATCTGAGATCCAGAGCCCAGCACCGGCCTGTCATCTGCAAGTCATCGAACCATTTGAAGACTTTGAGTATTTTAATGATGGGGACATTATAATTGGAGGAGTTCTCACGGTGAATAGTCAAATGAGGATTTTTTTTTGGGGACAGGATAATTTTTCCCCCAAATTTGTCTGTGTCATGTAAGTTTCCCCAGCAAACCATAAAGGAAAGAAATAATATCTGTAGCACAAATTTTGGTTTGTGAAATTAAGAGATTAAGAGCCAAATCCAAGGGAATCATACCCAGTGACTTTGTTAACCAGTTAATCCAGTTGCTGTGCCGCTATTTGTAATGTTTGTAACATTGAGATCTAGAAATGCGTATTTATTACTTTGACTGTTTTGGAAAATTAACTTTATACAATGTAAGATTTTTTTTCTTCCAATATTATACATTTTATGCTATTGACTTGATTTAGGGGGATTTAGTATCTATTTGTTTAGTTGTTTTGCCGAAAGATTATTCTTGTTTTGTAATTTTTTGTCACACTTTCAGTCTGTAAAGATGAGCCACATGCTGTAGTGCGTGGGACTAGACCCTGACATGGCCACCGCTGTATCTCAGACAGGGCTAGGAATGGACTTGAGACAGAAATCTTTCTCACAAAGGTGGATAAGGATCCTGTTTAGAGCACATGTTATAGTACTCTCCACCGACCCATGACCTGTTTTGCTGTTTGTTTGGGTCCAGGCAGTTGATGGTAACATGGTATTGTTACAAAGTCTCAATCTGTTAAACCTCTGACTATGTTCTTCTGCTTTAATCTAATTCTTCTACCTTTATAGCCCAAGCCCCATGGATTACATCAATTTACTGGTCTTTCTTTTCGCAATTCAAATAGTGAACAACGACCCAAACATTTTACCAAATATTACCCTGGTTTATCATATATATGACTCCTGTTTAGATGAAAGAAAAGCTGTGAAAAGCATTCTTCAGATTTTGTCTGGCCGCGGCACGACCGTCCCTAATTACTCTTGTGTGAATTCTAACAACGTGGCTGGATTTATTGGCGATCACCATTCTACTACTACCATTCCCATAGCACAGTTACTAGGGGTGTATGGATACGCACAGGTGAGTAAACTGAATGGTCTTCCATGTATTGTCTGACATTAGCATTCAGTTTCATGGTGAGATCACAACCATGTCTGACTCCAAGCTGTTATTAGAAAGCTTTACAGCAGAATGGTTACACTTTTCTCTTCCGTTTTGTAGATCAGTTATGGAGCGACAGACTATGCGCTGAGTGATAGACGTGTTTATCCGCATTTCTTCCGCTCTGTTCAAAATTATCTTGTCTATAATAAAATTATATTGAAGATTCTAAAACATTTCGGATGGAGCTGGGTGGGAATACTCACGGTTGATGATGACACCGGAGAGACAGAGAGTCAGGCTCTGAGAGCGTATCTGACCAGTTATGGAATTTGTATTTCATTCACTGTAAAAATTATTTTATTACACCAACTCTCTGAAAATATGAAAATAATGTCAGAAACTGTTTTAATGTCATCGGCTCGAATTATTATACTCTGCGGCTCTTTCAGCACCAGGATTATTGACATTTTAACTCTGTGTCTCAAACATAAAGATATAACATTAATCCTTCCTCCTTCCTGGGCTTCCAATGAATATCTCACAGATTTCTTTGTAGAACCCCTGAATAGCAGTCTGGCCATAGAACTGCCTCCTCTAGCGCTGCCGGATACCGGAAGTTTCTTTGATAATATCCATCCTTCAAACCGTCCAGCAGACAAGCTTCTGGAAGATATATGGATATTTTATCATAGATGTTTATCAGAAAATTCTGAAAAGAATAGGCTTTATGAAGAGATCTATAAAATATCTCTGTGTAACTGCAGCGGGAAACATAAATTATTTGTTAAAGATCATCTGACGGCTGGTGTTTCTCCTCGGGTGTTTATTTCAGTGAGTGCTTTAGCTAAAGCTTTGCATGACATGCACTTATTTTATAACGAGAACGCAAAAGGAAATACAATCCAAAACATCTATAAACACCAGGTATGTATGAAATACAGACTGTTTCACGTGTCAGACGCTGACGGACATACAGGAAGAATTTCTAAGGCTTTATTTAAGAATATGAATTCTTGTCAGCCTTTATAGCTACTAATAAATATATGACACATAGAGACGGGTTCAGCGATCCATGAAATCATCCAATGGTTATAATCAAGATGGAAAAAGCATGATTTATAATTCAACTACATGTCTGAAATCAAATTGCAGCCATAAAATCTACACTAAGACCTCTAGAAAGAATGCTACCCATAGATAATAGGAGGCAAACTTATGTAAATGTGCAGCATCTTAGTAAAAGTTTCCTAGAAGGTAATGGGCTTGATTCAGGGACCCACCTGCCATTTACTGGTTGTAACAGGGATGATTGGCACATGGTTTGAGACTGCATGAAAAATCCCATAAATATAGAGAATTAGCGCATGTTAAATTAATACATTTTGTCAAGTGTTGTAGACACATATTAACCCTTTCATCCTCAGATGGAATTGAATCAACGAGTATCACCATTGCAATGCAATACATAATAGCACAGTTTATTGACTATACATAGAATTTAATTTAATAATTACTAAACTTGTTCTTTTGGATTAGTACAAATTGTAACTTTAAGGAAATTTGCCAATTTCGTCAATATGTGGAAATATCAGAAAATTAGGAGGAACCCCAAAGACACAAACAAAAAATATATTTTTCATTTGAATGCTATTTGTTTTTGTTACTTTCCCTAATTCATTCTCTTTCACACATTTGTATTCTCTCACACTCCCATTCACTCTCTCTCATGTTCCCTCTGAACGGCTCCCTACCTTCTCTGCTTTCATGTCCCTGTCTCCTTACCAACCATGGGAAAGTTCACTGGGAGGCCATGACCAGTTGTCAGTGGAAAAGTGGGCAAAGAAGGGGATAAAGAAGACAGAAGAACAGGAAGATGCAAGAGAAGAATTAGAGCTGCGTGGTGAGAAGACACAAAAGGTTAGCAGAGAAGGTAGGGAGACATTCAGAGAAAACGTGAGCAAGTGAAAGACCATGAGAATAGTTAATGAGGGTGAGTGATAACTAGACTTGTGCATTCGTTTTCGGGCAAACATGAAAATGAACACGAAGAGTCCGTTTTTTTGTTCGTTCCGAAGAAACCTAGAATAGAATACAATGCCGGTAAAACGTAGACGAAGACGCACAACCATGAAGAATCGAAGACTCTTCGTGATCGTCTTCGTTTTCGAGGCACCACCGCCAAATTTTCAAACAGGAGTGAGCTGATCCTCGTCTGTCCAATCAGCTCACTCTTGTGACGTCACGCTAAGGGTCTCGTCCAATGCCTGTGCTGCTGTTTTTTTAATTCTGAAGGCGCCTTTATAAGACCAGAGCTTGCCTGAGAGATCCATTCATTTTTCGCTGTGACTGCTTTGGCAACACTGCTGTGCTGCATCCGAGCGTTACAGAGAGATTGTTCTGTTCTGTGTGAGACTGGTAAGCCTTAGCCTGCCATTTCTCACAGTGTACGCTTCTTCACTTCAGTTCTACTGAATTAATAATTTTGTAATTTTTTAATAGAATTTTTTTTCCCAGTGCTTCTGTCTGTCATCAACTGTGTAGTGCTGTTGAGTTGACAGTGCACCCAGTGCCTTACTGGCACTGGGGTGCCCTTGCCCTGGGCTGGCACTGCCTACTGCCTGCCCTGTCTTCATATAGAATTTATAAATAATAATTTAATAGAATATATAATAATTTAATACATTAATATTATTATATATATATTTGTCAGTCATATATAGTATACTAGTGTCTAATCTAAAATCATTATAGTAATATTATTATAATTCATTTTAGCTAGCTTAATAATTAATTAGCTATAAATTATACTGTCTTATTTTGCTTGAGACTGTCTGTCAGGTAGAAGGGTTAATAATTTATCCAACATAAAGATTAACCAGTCCACTACTACCTTTAAACTCAATCTAGAATTTGATAATTCATTTTATTATTAATTAATAATTAATAAACAAATTATTAATAATAACTTAGTTAATAATTTAATAACTTTATAGTTCAGCTAATCTTATTAGTACTGGTGCTGCAGCTCTATAGTTTGTTCTTTGTTTTAGCAACAGTAAGAGACCAAGTCAATTTTTCTTAATTAATCTTTCATTTTTTTTCATTTGTTTTGCTCACCTCAGTCCATCAGTGAAGTGAACTTGTTGGGCTAGTGAGTGCAGCCGCATAAGTGCTGTGTTTTTTTTGATCAGCAAGCAGTGACGGTAACTCTTTTGCTAAAGATTCATATTTTCTCATTTTACATTTTATTTCAATTTTATTAAAAGTACCCTTAGTGTTTTGCTCACCTCAGTCCATCAGTGAAGTGAACTTGTTGGGCTAGTGAGTGCAGCCGCATAAGTGCTGTGTGTTTTTGTTCAGCAAGCAGTGAAGCTAACTGTTTTGCTGTGACATTTTATTTCTAATTCTTTTCAAGAAAGATTGACTGTGTGACGACTTTTACTAAGCAAAGCTTCGAGGTACTAGCTGTAGTACTATTAAAAAACAAAATAATTTAGCACATTTTTGTAAGCAGAAGTAGGACAACTATATCTGTCTGCTTCTGTATCTGATTTAAACTAAAAGTTGTTTAGCCCCATAATATAATTTAATAAGTAATTCTTATCTATAATCTTAATCTATAATATATTATATAACATAATATAATAAATTCGAATTCATAATCTATAATATAAGTAATTCGAATTCATAATCTATATTCTATAATCCATAATATGTCATTCTAATTTATTATCTATTAATATTATATAACTTAATATTAATTAATAAATCATATACTGATCTAACCTCACTTTAGCTTGAGAGCGTCTGCCTAGAGGTAGACTTAGAATAGTAAGGAAATATAGCTTTAGCATAGTAGTACGCTAGGCTCTTAGGCCCGTGTAAATTTAAAATAAAAATAAAATACTGCTAGTTAATAAATAGTTAATCTTGAGTTAATAATTTAAATAACTTGAGCACTTTGGCAGATTGCACACAACAGCACAGTGCAGTTGTGCATAGTTTTACTTTTTCAGCAGTAGCACTGAAGAGAAACTTCCTCTAATTTTTTTGCAGGCTACCGATCTTTCCTTCTCCATGCAGAAGTGATGGATGAAAAGCACACTTCCCAAAATATTCTGCATGCAATGAGGAAAATGTTTAGCCTTTGGGTGGGAGCAGAGGCAGGCACCAATGTTGAAGTTGGTTTTGTGGTAACTGACGGAGGTGCCAATATGGTGAAAGCGCTGCGAGATGGTCATATTGTTGGTGTGCGCTGTGCAGCCCACATCATCCATCTTGTAGTGAAGGCAGCAATGTCAGAAGGAACTAATGTGGCAGCAGTAGTTCTGTCCCGCTGCAGAAAGATCGCTGGGCACTTTCACCATAGTGTTAAGGCTAGCCAACTTTTGAGGGAAGAGCAAGAGAGGTCAGGCCTTCCCGTACACTGCCTACGTCAGGATGTCAGTACACGGTGGAACTCAACGTTAGACATGCTGGAGAGGATTTTGGAGCAGCAGAGGGCAATCCATGATCTTGCCTCAGAGCACAATATTGGGATTACCTCTCCATTGAATAGGGAGGATTGGACAGTGATCGCCCAGCTAGTGGCAGTCCTTAAAAATCAAGGATGCCACAGAAAATTTAATGAAGGATCTGCTAAAAGTACACCTTCGCAAACGCATGGAAGAGAGTCCCAAAATGATGCTAGCGTGCCTTTGCGATCCAAGAATTAAGGGAAAGCTAGCTTTGAAATTTAATGTTCTCAGTAGCTACCGGGAGCAATTGGTCAACAAGGTGCGTGACTGGCAGCGTAAAATGGGAATGCTGTCCGAGGAGGGAGAGGTGCAGGAGGAGGAAGAGATTATGTGGTCTGCTACTCCTAGCAGCAGCATCAGCAGCAGCGCCACAAGCATCACAACAACACAGCTGAGTGGAGCAGCTGCGTTTTGGGAAGAGGCACTTGGGGGTATAGTTGGACCATCTGACAGAGCTAGCAGCAGAAAGGAGAGTAGTGCTGCTGAAATGGTCAAACTTTACCTCTGTGAAGTTCCTTCTGCGCCTAATGTTGATCCTCTTAGCTACTGGGATGAAAAGAAGAGTGTGTGGCCTGGGGTGGGGGAGGGTGTTTGAATGAGTATGCCTAATTGAGGGAATGAATCTGTGAATGAATGAATTTGTGTGTGTGTGATAGCATGGGTGTGTAAGTGCTGGAACCTAGGCATGATGGGGCTGTTAACAATCCCACTCCTATCATGCCAAGTCAGCCAGTACATGCTGAAACCTGGCTAGCTGCCCCCTTGTGTATTGATGCTGCCAGCAGTAAGGGGTCTGCACTTATAGCCACCCTGTACCAGAATGTACTGGCTGACTTGGGATGATAGGAGTGTGATTGCTAACAGCTAACAGCAATCTGTTAACAGCAATCACAGTCCCATCATGCCTAGGTTCCAGCATTTACTGGTTGCCTGGGTATAAAAAGAGTGTGTTTGCTGTTAGCAATCACACTCCTATCATGCCAAGTCAGCCAGTACATGCTGAAACCTGGCTAGCTGCCCCCCTTGTGTATTGATGCTGCCAGCAGTATGGGGTCTGCACTTACAGCCACCCTGTACCAGCATGTACTGGCTGACTTGGGATGATAGGAGTGTGATTGCTAACAGCAATCTGCTAACAGCAATCACAGTCCCATCATGCCTAGGTTCCAGCATTTACAGGTTGCCTTGGTATAAAAAGAGTGTGTTTGCAGTTAGCAATCACACTCCTATCATGCCAAGTCATATTGTTGATTTTTTTTGTCCAAGGTGTGTTACTTTTAATAAAAGTGTGGTTACACACTAAAATTGGACAAAAAATACAATGCCCAGCCAACCAGTACATGCTGGAATCTGGGTATGCCTGAGATTGCTGTTAACAATCATAATATAGAATTTTTTGTACAATTTTGGTGTGTAAATTACTTTTATTAAAAGTGTGTGGGGGTCATTTTCAGTTTCGTTTAAGTGAACCCTGAATTTCCGGTTTTGGTCCAGATTTTCATTTCGGTGCATCGCTAAAATAAATAGAACTATTTTATTTTTACTTATCCAGAATCCTGAATTTGTAGGCCCAGAAATCCCAGAAATCAGTGAGAGGAAAAGTAAAGGTTTTGTGTCATTTACTTTATTTTAATCTGCATATTTTATTAAAGGCCATATTTTCTCACAGTGAAAAATGAGTGCGGCCCTCGCACGGATACAATTCTGATGAAGTGGCCCACTGCAGAAAAAACTTGGACGCCCCTGGTCTACACCATTCTACTGGAATAAAATCCATACTGCATGGCTCCAGAGTCTCGTGCAGCTTCAGATTTTCACATTTTTTTAATATATGGACAAAGGCCTATCCTTTGATAAAATCATTTACAAAAACAGTTTTGTAGTTTTACATATTTTTTCTACAAGTTAGGTGTCACTGAAGGGAAAACCCTGCTTTATGATCAGCAACATCCCTTGAGAATATTACTCCACATACTGAGATTTGGTAACTTTATAAGTGAGCAAAATGCTATCTTAAATATTACATTATATTTTGTTATTTTTGAACTTTTGGCTTGGGGCAGAGAATACTGTATATTTCTAGTAAAAGAGATACTACTTGTTTGATACCAATTTAAGGTCCCTTTATTGGTATTTACCGTATTTGCTTGATTATAAGATGACACTGATTATAAGGTGACCCCCCAAAATTTGGAAAAAAAGAAAGCCTGAATAAAAGACTACCCCGTCAGTTTTATTAGTAAATATTAATTCACATGTAAACTATTTTTTTCACATTTAATAAACTATGACTGAGAAAAATGCATTTTTGTTTTTATTTACATTTATTAGCCAACCTGCCCCCAATTATGCTTTATACCCCCTATATGAACCCCTCGACTTACCGATGCATCCCTAGACTTGTCCCCCATGCTTCAGACTCCTTGGTTCTAACGATGTGCCGTAGTTTAATGCCGTAGGTTTGATGAAGGGTTGATGCTAGTTAATGATATGAAGTTCTAGTAGATGGATAATAGAGATCCAGTGTAGGTTTATTTAGTTGAGTGGGTGGGTTCTGTTGTAAAATGGGAGGTATTTTTATTTTCTTGATTTATCACATAAAAGAAAACTCTCCTGCATTGTGACTGTGAATGTCCTCTTCATTTGTTCAAAATCATTTTTAATAGGCGCAACGCTATATAAAAAGGATAACAATTGCATCTCAGTTGGGCCGCACATTTTACGATGAACATGGAGAATTTGCATACCATTACACAATTACAAATTGGGTGTTTTTATCAAATAAGTCTGCATTTAAAAACTTTGTGGGTAACTTCACTGAGTGGGCTCCAGAGGGCCAGCAGCTCATCATTGACTCGCATTCCGTAATATGGAGGAACAAAGACAACCAGGTAAGGGGGAATATAAACGTTATATAAAGAGGTTAAAAGAAAACATCTTTGACAGGGTAATGGTTGTAACTGTAGAGACATTTTCCTTCTATACTGGCATCATGCTTCCCGTTAACTCTTTTCTATCCAGATCCAACATACGACAACTTCCTTTGTAATGAAATACCTTCCTTTGTTCTACTCATTTTGCAGCCGATTTCTGGACTGTTTGCCCTTGCCATCTGATCTATATAAATAATTAGAAGCAGTCACACTCCACTTACCAATGATGTCCATCAGAAAATTTCAATTGACCACTTTTTTTGAGAAATTTCTCTATAATATATATATAACGAGTGTACAGCACGTCTTCTGTAAGACCATGATCTATGTTTTTACCCTTTCCCACCTACGAATCCATTTTATTAACTCCTTAGATCCCTACTACATGCCTTTATTTAACATGGAGGATGTTAAATAAATTTAAAACAAACAAAAAAAACCCGTTGTTTTAATCTAAGTCCCGGGCAGGGGCGCCGAGCGGTCGATCGTGAAGTTTTCAGCACCCGCTCGGCGCCCCTCACTCTCCGTGACTCCGTCGCGGTGCCGGCGTTTCATGCTCAGCTGTGAAGCGCGCACCACAGCAGAACGGGAAGACGGACGCCTCCCGCTCCCACCGCAGGACTCAACAAGGTAAGTAAGGATAATGAGAAGGGGCAGAGGGGGGTAAAGGCAGTGAGAAGGGGCAGAGGTGGTAGATAGTGATAAAGGGGGAGAGGAGATAGATAGTGACAAGATTTTTTTCCTTTCTTTTTTTGGGATGGGGGGGCACCAGAGGAGTAGTCTGCACAGGGTGCCAGAACACCTAAGGCCTGCTCTGTGTGTATATATATGTATATATGCTTTAGACATGCATTTTAACTACACAATATGGATTTATCTCTTTGAAGTAAAGATCGTGATTGAAATAGGACTTCAAAATAGCAGCGGAACTGGCAGTTTCTTTAATATTAGCCCCTGCTGCCGTTATATACTAATATTAGACCCTGCTGCTGTTATATATTAATATTAGACCCTGCTGCCGACATATACTAATTAGACCCCGCTGCCATTATATATTAATATTAGACCCTGCTGCCGTTATATATTAATATTAGTCCCTGCAGCCAATAAATATTAATATTTGAACCTGCAGCAAATATATGTATATATATATAAATATTAGACCCTGCTGCCAATATATAAATAAATATTAGCCCCTGCTGCCAATACATATATATATATATATATATAAGTATTAGACCCTGTTGCCTTGGGCCCTGCTCCATGCTCCCTAGCATGCAATCACTCTCTCCGCTACCACACCAAAAAAAAAAAAAAATATATATATATATTTGCAAAACTAACTGCAGATCAGGGGAAGACTGTGAGTGTCAGTGCAGTCTTCCCTCCTTCTGACCCCCGTAATCATTCCCAAAGTCCCTTTTACTTACTCCCTGTAGTTCAGGTATAGATCAACATATGGAAACAGCACGTGCAACTGAATAAGACATAAAAACCCTGTATTTGCAGGTATACAATACCATTACATAAGTTATGGTGGGTAAAAGGTGATGGAAACCCTTCCATTTAAATTTAAGGGGTAGTACAAGTATTATTAAACACTCATCTAGGGAATTGTAGGCTATTATTTTTTTTAGATTGTAAGGCAATGAATTATTTTGATCTTGTTGAATGATTTTCTAATTATCTAATCATCCAATTATGTTCTACTCCTATTGTATTGTTCAAAACAAGGAAACTACATGTTTATCTTTAATATTTTTAGTAGATATGTCTAGTATTCTGTGATTGTGCTTCTTCAATGAATTATGCATTTATAAGAGTGGCTCAAACATACGCTATTTGTAATGGTCAAAGTCATTTCAACTATCTTCTTGTAATCTTTTCCTGTTTGTAGATTCCAAGGTCTCAGTGTTCAGAGAACTGTTTGCCTGGATATCGAAAAGTCCTGAGACCTGGAACACAAACCTGCTGCTACGACTGTGTCCGGTGCTCGGAGGGAGAGATATCCAATAGATCTGGTATGAAAGATTACATAAAAACATACAAATGGTATACCCATAGTAGGTGTGTATGAATGAAGGCCTGCTCCTGGTCGGGTAGAGGGTGGAGTTGGGCCGAGGGGTATTGAGAGCCACAAGTAGGGGCAGGTGTAGCTATAAAAAAGCAAATAATAGACAACACAGGCATGACTGGAGCTTTAACATCACCAACCTCACCCAAGGGGCAAAAAAATAAACTACCTGGCAGCCGACAACCAGCTGTGATACCCAGCACGTCAGAGGTATAATCAGAAAGATTTACATTAGCCCCAAACTCCATGCTCCTGTATCCAGCTGGTTCTGAAAAAAAGAGATTCTTTTAGGTATTAAAGCATTAGCATCCAATATTTGTTTACGATTTAATATATGATTAGCAAAGTTGTTCAAGATATCGACTCATGGTGAGGCTTTTTTGGTCCTGTACTTTTTACATTGCCTTCCCATGTCAGATGGTGGTGGATAAGTGGAAAAGATTTCTGGCATATGTGGTAGAGGTTAATACAGTGGGGGAATTTAAACATCCATAGGATAGACAGATGGCTCCGGAATATAAGACAAGACCAAGGAAAATTGTGCAAAAACTGGAGCTGCTCCGTCCACGGATGTCCTGCAGGAGATGTTCCGCTCCCTCCCTACTAAGGTGGATTTCAGTAACCTGATCGAGTAGGTTAAGCGCACCTTGCATGAAGAGGTGGCGGATATAGCTGGAGTGGAACGGCGTACTTCCCACCTTAAAGACTCGCATACTCGTATCACACAACAGGAAATACATTTTCCAATACATTTTGAACATTGGATTCAATAGGTGCTATCGTTTAACAGTTTTAAGTTACACATTTTTACTGGATCTGCACGTTCAGTAAATTGAAGGAAGCAGCCAAATGCGTTGAAGATATCTAACATTCAGACGTTTATCCTTTCAGAGAAGACATTCCTGCTCTCATGATTTCATCCACTAGGAGGATATTGCTTGCAATTATAGTGCAGGTGTAGGAGATGCAGCGGACAACCTCCCAACTAACGGGTCTGGCGACAGAGTTGCAACGATCAGTGGAAGACATCGAGAATAGAGGTAGGTGTAATAACATGTGGGCGAGGGGCCTGAGGGAATCAGACGGCCCTCAGGATCTGCTGCCGCTATTACAGCGGCACTTCAACACTGTCTTGGGCCGTGACTTGGATTCCCCTATACGCCTAGACAGGGTACACGCTACGGCCACGCGGCAGGCCAACAGATCCACCCACAGAGAGTAATATGTTGCTTTCAGGACTTTATTATGAAGGAAGAAATAATGAACACAGCGCGGAATTCCCACTAATTTACGTTTGAAGGCCAAACCTTGGCACTGTACCAAGATCTTTCCGCTGTCACATTATGCAATCGGCAGATGTTGAGACTGCTCACGTCATTGCTTGAGGATAGAGGCATCCGATATCGCTGGGGATTCCCTTTCCAACTATCCTTTACCCAATGATGGCTCCACTTGTACCATGAAGAAGCATAGTGATATATAACGGAGGTGGCCCATGGTCTTGGACTCCCCATGCCACAGTTCAAAGACTGGGCCCTCTCAGAGATAACTTTAGTTCCAGTACCTTGTGACCTACCAGCGCAGAGTCATGGTATGCTGCACACATTTGTTCCATCTGGAGCTCGTTATGGCTGACATACTAGCTTGTGGTCTACTTTACATACTGCTACTGTGATGTCATTGGCATGTGGTTGCTCTATCGAGCTGGATGATTTGTTCCACCGGGCTTTGAAGTCATGTGATTCCACTTTGCTGATGTGGGGAGAAGGGTTCCCCCCGTTTTTTTTTCTCGCATTACGTTGCTACATTTTCCTGGGTCCACATAAGCTTGTGGTCTAATTTACATACTGCTCTCGCCATTATGAACCTTTTGGCTTATGGTTTACTTTCTATTCTGATATTGAAACGTATTTGATTCATGCGTGTTTATGATTGCTGTGTTGTTTTGAGAGACCTATTTGCCATGCATTGCTGTTACATGATTACACTCTGTTGTTAAGGAAGTGACAGGGGGTGGGTTTTTTTTTTTTCTTTTCTCGCATCCTGGGTCCACATAAGCGTTGTTTTGGGAGATCAATTTGCCAGGTATTGCTGTTACATAATTACACTCGGTTGTCACGGAGGGGACAGGAGGGGGGGTTTCTCCTCCATCTTACATTGTGCTTATACATTGCACAAGACCCAATAAGCAGCACACATTTGCTACACCTGGCACTCGTTATGGGGGACCTGCTAGAGTGAGGCCTAAGTTACTTATTGTTACACATACATACTGCCACTCACACATACACTCTGATACTGGGGGGTTAATATGGTTGTCGTTGTAAACTTTGTTCTGTTTCAGGATGGTTCTGGTTCTTACCTATAAAGTGTGAGTCATGGCTGTGAAGTACTGTGGAGATTGTACTTCTCATTTATTATTCTTCTACCTCGCTGGCACTTAAAGTGGTGATTCCGTTTACCCCAAGCAGATCGTTCTACCATTGACTGAGGGTTTGGCTACATTGCCATCGCTCTACCGAACACTGCTGTTACGCGCTTATTGCACTTCTACACGTTGTTGTGTTTAGTCTCCCTGTGTCCTGTTTTCTCCCCTTCCCCCACTGTCTTCCTTTCCTCCCCCGTCCACCTTCCTCCCTCCTTGCGTGGGATAGCTATCCTGTTCTCCAGGCATTCCTCCTTCCTCATGTCAGCTTTTAAGGATGATCTTGATGGTAGATACACGTTTGTCAAAGGCACTATCTTGGACCAAATGTTTACCTTTGTTTCTGTATACCTTCCTAACCAGAGACAATGCTTTGCTTTGTCACGTATACTCCACAAGCTTATGGAAGGAGGGCATCCTGGTAGGGGGGGGTTTCAATGTGGCGACAGACCCTCAGGTGGACTCTACTACTCGTCCTTCTGGGGCCTTACCGACTCACTAAAAGCAAGTTAACTTGATTTTGGGGAGATATCGCTTCGTATATTATACTTGCTACTCTGCCCCGCATCGCCCATATTCCAGGATTGATCTTTTCCTGATGGAGTACTATCACCTGGGTTTGGCTGAGGGATGTTCTATTGCAGTGGCTGAAGTGTCGATCACTCCCCGGTGACATTGCATCTCCAGGCTCGTCTTTATAGGCCTACTATCTAACGATGATGCGGTCTGAGATGTGTGTCTGAGATGTGTGACGCACTTTTTTCAGGACCACGCTAATTCGGAGGTGAAACTGCCCCACAGTGTGGGAAGCCCACTGTGTGGGAAGTGCACTGTTCGGGGTCTCTTTATCGGTAAAGCGTCGTACAGTAAGAAACTTTGGACTCGGGAGATCATTGCTCACCGCAATGGAAGCGCTTCACAAGAGTACCTGCGATGAACGCACTTACCTTGAATTGAATGATTTAAGGCGCCGCTTGATCACATTGCTCAATCATGATATCCGGAGGACGTTTCTTCGCACTCGTTCTCTCTATTATGAACACAGGAACAAGAGTGGGCGCTTACTGGCTAGGGCGTTGTGGGCCAGGCAACAGACGCTATACATTAATAGAATTAAAATGACTAAGGGTCTGGTTTCTTGCTTTCCTGCTGACATAGCTGACTCCTTTTGTCATTACTACCGCTCACTGTACAATCTCCCCTGTGATTCGGAGGGCGCTACCCGAGTATCTCTCATACACGCTTACCTGGAGGAGCATGTAAGCCGTAAACTAATGGTGGAACAGCCTGAGGCTATAGAGGGGGAGATCAAGGAGGATGAGGTGTGGGCGGCGGTAAAGTCGATGGCAGCAGGGAAGGCCCTGGGACCGGATGGCCTCCCTCGCCGATATTATTGTACCTTTTGGGAGCAGCTGAAGACTCCTTTCACAAAGCTTCTTAATGCGAGAGACACCTTATGAATAAATTTTTATTAATGCATTTTAAATACCTGCTGGTGCTCTGGCACGGTAGATCACCCTCCTGTCCTGGCGGGGTCTGTTTTTTTATTCTCTGTCATGGGAGTCCTTGATCCACTGCCCCACACAGTTCCACATCTGTTTCCTCCAACGGGTCCTTATCCTCGTCCAGTCCTTGCATACCATAGTGGTTGCACTGAAGATGGCCGCAAGAGAACAGCCTGTATGAACTGGCCAATTTTCACATTCCTAGTACTATATAGACCCCATTAACCCTCTACACGCGCCTTCAGGTTACGTTGAAGACCCTACAGGTTGTCAAGGATTTCTGAATCAATGTGAAACACATTCCGAATTGATGCCATCTTAATTCCCTTCTGACCGTGCCAAGTTGGCCTATGTCATCTCTCTTCTAACGGGCAAAGCAGTGGCTTGCCCCCTCTAGTAAAGGAACGCTCCACCTGTTTGTTATTGTGTTAGTGGGGCCTTTGCACTTTGTCTTTGATCTGCCAAGACAGAGGACAACTGCCTCCACCTTGTTGTTCAAACAGGGTTCCGTGAACTATGCCATGGATGTAAACCCTGATCTCAAATCCACTCACATGACCATTGTATTTTGTCTGATCCAGTCCACGGGTTCCACAGACACAGATGCATTTTTGGATTCTGGCACGTCAGGACTCTTGATTCTGCTCCTAAGTGGGTCTACCTATTCAACCAAGGACGACTCCGCCTAGTGGAGTGATGGCAGACCACTTCAGCCAGCAGAGGATACCCACACCACAAAGCCTTTTGCTCTAACAGTCGGCCTTTTCATAAAAAATAGGTGAAATGTAATGTAATGTTCCTCATCAATTCTTATGGTTTTGGGCTTCCAGTGGTTACAGAGGTAAAGCCCTGTCATAGACTGGAGCACCAGACAGATAAAATCCTGGGGATTAAACTGTGCCTTCCATTGTCACAAACCAGTGAGAGTGACTACCTTAGCACTGTCAATTTCCTAAGCAATACCAACAATACGTGGATGAGGAGGAGTCTGAGAAACTACCACCTCATATGCCTTATGACTGTCCTATAGAATTACTCCTTTGGACCATGCACCCCAAAGGCCGTGTCTACTCTTTATCCATTCCTGAGATGCAGGTGATGGAGGAGAATCTCAAGAGAGTTCATCCGGCTCTACTCATCACCTGCAGGAGCAGAATTCTTCTTCGTTACGAAGAAGAAGGGTCATTTATGCCCCTTAATGGATTATCAGGGACAAGATTACCCACTGAAATACATATCGCATATCGCTGTTTGTTCTCTTGTGGGAGAATGTCCTTGATCAAGTAACTATTTGGCATGTTGCATGGAGCTTACAACCTCGTCAGGGGATGAGTGGAAAACTTCCTTCAACACCTGGGCGGACCATTACGAATACAAGGTCAAGACTTTCGGTCTCTGCAACTCCCCTGCAGTGTTTCAGGAGTTAATAAATTATCTTCAGGACTACCTTCAACAGCTCATTGTGGTGCACCTGGATGACATTCTCCTCTACCAATTTACCGACCCACCAAAAGCATGTTTGCAATGTGCTCACCTGTTTTTACCCACGGTCTGTACGCAAACCTGGAATGATGCATCTGCAAGGTAACCAAGGTGGCATTTCTGGCATACATTATATAGTCATTCTAGATTGACTGATGGAGTTAAACCTTTACAGCGGTTCCTTGGTTTTGTGAACTATTACAGGAAGTTTTTTCGCAACTACTCCAAACTCATCACTCCCTTAACAACCCTAACCAGTAAGGGGAGTGGTGGAGATGCTGTTATGGCCTTCCAATGTTTGAAAGAAAGGTTTACCATTATTATGACACCAACAACATGTAGTTCAGGTATAGATCAAATAAACAACACATGGAAACAGCACGTGCAACTGAATAAAACATACAAATCCTGTATTTGCAGGTAAACATAAATAATGTATGGAAACATAGCATAGCAGTTCTTGAGGTGAAGGCATTCAAAGGTGGGGTTGGATCCATCTTGCACTGGACCTCTATAGTGATTTGCTTCATGCCAGCAGCACTGCTCTTGAGCAGTGGAGACACCTCCTGAAAGGGGCACTAGTTATAACCCTTATACTCATGTATCACAAGAACCTACAATCAATGGCGTCTCCAGCTTTCATATTTAAGGGGGGCACATGGTGGGACAGGGACCAAAGTAGGGGGAGGCAGTTATAAAACGCTACATATACACTATATATATATATATATATATATATATATATATATATGTATATGCGTTAGACATACACACTATGTACTTTTCGCTTTGAAGGAAAGACCTTGATTGAAATATGATTTCAAAATAACAGCTGAACTATTTTTCATTCTTTAATATTAGACCCTGCTGCCGATATATATTAATATTAGACCCTGCTGCCAATATATATTAATATTATACTGTGCTGCCAATATATATAATATATATATCCACTTGTCCCCTCATTCACTAAACCACACCTCTCTTTTACTTACTCCCTTGGAGTTAACTCCTGATGTCTCCATTTCGCTGCTATGGGATGACACTGCTCCTCTATCTTTTGAACGAGCAGCTCCTACGGCCCGGGGTACTCTGTTGCAACGTTTTGAAATTATACGATATGTTAAATCGCTCCCGTGTAAGCACCATCTATTAGGATCCTAACCCCGTTCAAACAGCTAGTCAGGAGTGATTGTCTCCCCAAGGGTGGGATTTCTATGATTTATTGTCTGCTCCTGGAGAGGGATTCTTCGCTCCTCCCGACGTACAGGGAAATGGGAAATGGGAAGCTGAGTTCGGGGAAGCCCTTTCCGAACAGGAGTGGGAGAAGGTCTGTATTTTGACGCATAAATGTTCTATTGCTTCAGGGTACCAGGAAACTGCTTATAAACTGTTGACTAGGTGGTACAGGACTCCGGTTGCCATCAGTAGACTCTTGACGGGGAGTAATCCAACCTGCTGAAGATGTGGAGTGGAGAGAGGTACCTACCTGCACATCTGGTGGGATTGCATTCAACTTCAGCCCTACTGGGCCGGGATATTTTGTTGTTTGGAGGAGGTTTTCGGTGAGCCAATCCGGCCTACCCCGAGTTTTGGTCTCTGGGACTAATGAAACGCTTGGTTCTCCGTCATCTTCTCAATGCAGCTCGAAGTCTTATACCACTTTACTGGAATCGATCTGAGGTCCCCTCCTTGCGTCAATGGGTTTCCTGCATGGAGGAGATACGGGGTTTGGAAGAACTGGTCCATTTGGCCTCTGACAGGATGGAGGCATATAGTGGGGTGTGGGCTTGCTGGCTGTCCTTCCAATGTTCTCCGGTTCTAGCGTCATTGCTTCAGCAGTGAACATTCGGCTGGCAGTTGGCCACCTTTTTCTCGCCTACACCTTAAGACCCCTTCTACTTACTGCAGCCCTTCTCCCTGTGTGTCTATTGGTTCTGTGAAGAGGTTCAGTCATTGTCAGATGCCACAGCTTTTTCTTTCCTTGTCATCCTACTCCTTTTATGATTTTGAGCTATTGTCTAACCCAATGTCTCTCCCCTAAAACCATGCAGTACAATCACATTTAAAAAAATATATATTATGTTTAAATTACATATTGAGACATAATGTTACTTTGTGTTGTTTTTCAGACAGTGAGAACTGCATTGTTTGTCCAAGTGATAAATGGTCTAATGAGAAAAGGGATCGATGTATTCCAAAATCAGTGGAGTTTCTATCATATTGGGATGCAGTTGCTGCAGTTTTATCCTTTGCAACAATTCTGTTTTGTCTTGTAACTGTTGTGATATTACTGATCTTCATTGTCTTCAGAGATACCCCAATTGTGAAAGCTAATAACAAGAACCTCAGCTTCCTCCTCTTGGTCTCCATCATGCTGAGCTTCCTCTGTGTGTTTCTGTTCCTCGGTCGTCCTGAGGATGTAACCTGCATGCTGCGCCAAACTGCTTTTGGAGTCCTCTTCTCTTTAGCTGTGTCTTGTATTCTGAGCAAAACAATCATGATCTATATTGTTTTCAGAGCCGTGAAACCCGGCAGCGCCTGGGCAAATTGGGTCAGTGTGAAAGTCTCCAATTCTATAGTACTGCTCTGCTCATCCATTCAAGTTATCATTAATATTTCCTGGTTGGCCATTTCCCCCCCATTCCAGGAGCTGGACATGCACTCTTATCAGGGAAAGATCATCATTCAGTGTAATGAAGGCTCAGTTATTGCCTTCTACTGTGTCCTGGGTTATATGGGGCTTCTGGCAGCTCTTAGCTTTATTATAGCTTTTTTAGCCAGGACATTACCGGACAGTTTTAATGAGGCCAAATACATCACCTTCAGCATGCTGGTGTTTTGTAGCGTTTGGATTGCGATGATCCCGGCCTATCTGAGCACCAAAGGGAAGAACATGGTGGCCGTAGAGATTTTTGCCATAGTGGCTTCAAGTGCAGGACTTGTAGGATGTATATTTATTCCAAAATGCTATATAGTTCTTTTTAGACAGGAATTGAATACAAAAACATATTTACTTGGAAGCAGAATTAATGGTCTAACCAAATAGTTATGAGAAACATATTCTGAAATTGAAGTTTTATTAATCTAAAATCACCAATGGTCAATGTTATACTCTTAAATTAGTTTTCTGGACATCACAAAGCATTTTTCACACAATACATTAATGTCCTGGACTTTTAGGAAGTATAAAGCACTGCTAACCCAGCAGCACACAAATCAAAACACACACAACAAGACCCAAATAAACCTCTACAGACAGTGTAGATATAATGCTTATGCCCATATTATGAGTATAAATGAGTTAATTGCTGGATTCTGAACAATTGAAAGATTCACTGATTGGAATTCAGATGATCGACCCTCCAGATCTCATGTATCCATCCCTTCAGGTAACATGTACAATAAAACATTAAATGAACCGGTCATAAATCCCTAAATAGTTTTGTGTTTCCTTCTGTACACTCATTTGCATATTGGTTACAAATTATTTAAAGGACAATCTAATAAAATATATTTCAGATCATGTTCATATTTGTGTTAATTTGGGAAATGAAATTAAAGCCTCTTCTCCCAGCAAAGGTATAGATAAACTCCCTAAATTATAGGCATAGATTGCAGGTTGCACACCCCAAAGCCAGCCCTGGCATCCACACTGCCCACATAACACCCAAATTATACACACATAGGACGTGCCATCTTTGTCCCCAAACAGCCCAGCATGAGTGAACATTGTCCCCAAACAGCCGAGCATACACCATCTTTGTTCCATAAACACGCTACCTGTGGCATCTTTGTCCCATAAACACCCTGCCTGTACCATCTTGGTCCCCAATGCTTAAACAACCTGCTTATACTATCTTTCCGTCCCCTGGATGAGCGAAGAGTGCGATGTGGAGGATTTAAGATGTGGAGGAGAGTGTTGTGCAGACCTCACAGCTGCAGACTGCTGAGCCCATGAGTCTGTGCTTGGGCTCCTGCTCCTGTACCCTGACCGGGTCTCCTCAGAAGGGCTCAAGCGGGTCGGAGGACGCAGCCCGCGCTGCATGGTGTGGCGACACGTCATCTTCGGGAGCGCTAATCGTGGCTGATGCCTGCAGGTGTGCCAACTGAGCCTGCAGACGTCTGCCACCCCCTGCTTCACTTCAGCTCTCAACATCCATGACCTGGCAGTAATGTGTGCTGCTCTGGGAGAAGAATCTGCTCCTAAGCCGATATCGGGAAAATGGCTAACAGGGAGGAGGGGGCACAGACCTATATACACTCATACACTCCCCCACACTCACACATGGGCCCTGTCTGCTAAGACCCTATTATTGCTTACATTGCAAACTTAAGTCTGTGTGCTGTAAGTGATGGCTGTTTGATGTTTTGCCCAAAGATATTTGTGGAAACAGCTTCACAAAGTAAACAAAGTCTAGTGCTAGAGTGGCATATAGGGGTATAAGGCATTTCTGGAGGCAGAGTGGCACATATGGGGTTAAAAGGCATATCATGGGGCACAGTGGCATATAGAGGGTTAAAAGGCATATCATGGGCCACAGTGTCATATTGGAGTGGCAAGCCTGGGGGCAGGTGTGCGTAACTGGGGGGCAGGTTGGAAAATACAAGGAAATAAAAACAAAAAAATATTTTTCTCAATCATAGCTCTTATTAAAAAATGTAATAGTTTTCATGAATTAACATTTACTGGTAAAACTTTTTTCCTATAGGGTCGTCTTTTATTCAGGCTTTTTCTTTTTTTCCTAAATTAATATTCAGATTTTGGGGGGTCGTCTTATAATCGAGCAAATACGGTACTTCCTGTTTTGACTGACAACAGGATCCTGATGCAATATGCACTGGGGGATTATAGCAAGAGATGTCCTGACTATGCTAATGGTGGATGTCAGAGCTGGATAATATATATATGTGTATATATATATATATATATATATATATATATGTATTACATTAAAACAAATGGTGCATTTCTATGCTAAATTATCATATTATAAAATAGAATATAATCATATCCAATCAGAAGACCTCCATGAATTATATTTCATAAAAAGACATATACAGAAAAATCAATGATAAATTAAAAAGTGCTGAATAACATTTAGATCTAAGAAAACTGTATAAACATTATTAAAGGACATAAAACTGCCGATGAGTGAAACTTCCTTGTAAAACTAACCAATACTCTAAAGACATTTGATTAAAGTCTGTGTTTGTATATTTCTGTCCATGCAGATAATTACCGGCTCTCTGCACTTTTCATATAATTTAAAACCAACATAGAATTGCGATCCCAAAACACAAAGTCCTGAATCTATATTGAGACTCCATTGCAATGTATGAGACCGCACTGTATAAAAAGAGCCGAGATGTTCAGGTTCATTACAATGATATCAGATGCAGCAGATGGCACTGACCCACACGGGGCTCGATTCCACCAAACCCGGCAGACACTCTCTGGCACTCGACAGGTTACTGGGCTGCATGATGCTGATCTCTGAGGCTCTACCGTTGAAACGTCTCGTTTGTTTGTTGCTCCTGTGTGTGACGCCCTGCAGATCTGAGATACAGAGCCCAGCACCGGCCTGTCATTTAAACATCTTCAGACCATTTGAACACTTTGAGTATTTTAAAGATGGGGACATTATAATTG
The DNA here is from genome assembly GCA_029215755.1 of Spea hammondii. Classification (NCBI taxonomy): domain Eukaryota; kingdom Metazoa; phylum Chordata; class Amphibia; order Anura; family Pelobatidae; genus Spea; species Spea hammondii. The sequence goes on from JARDYJ010000001.1 coordinate 2,779,017, forward strand.
GAGGAGTTCTCACAGTGAATAATCGAATGGGTGGGTTTTTTTTTGGACAGGATCAAATTTTCCCCATAAATGTCTGTATCGAGTAAGTTCCCTCAACAAACCATAAAGGAAGGAAATAATATCTGCAGAACAATTTTGGTTCTTAAAGTTTAAACTGAGTTTTCTCAGAGATTTAACTCTCTTAACGTTACACACACTGTAATGACTGTTATTTTGAGGTCAATATATGAATGAGTATCACTCTTTATTAGGCTGTTTTTTTAATTAACTTTATACAAAGTAAGATGTTTTTTTTTCCAATATTATACATTTTATGCAATTGACTTAATTGGGGTGTTAAATATTTTTTTTGCATTGATGAAAGATCATTCCTTATACCCACATAGATTTTAAAAAATTATTATCAAGATATTGAAGAAAATAAGTATCTGTAATACAGATTGTGAGGCTTAAATCACTTTTCCGAATATTTAAGAGATTTGTGGGGGTAAAGGAAAAAAGAGAAGACAATATATGTGCTTATATTTCACTTATATAAAATGTGTATAGAAATAAAATAAACCAGGTTTACACTAAGGAGCTGAAACCCCGTTTTGAGACCATGATAAAGGCTTTATAAATGCTACAAGAGTTAACAGAAATGTTGACTACAGCTTTTTTTGTATATTTTATGAAAAGAATGGGGAGTGGAAGCTCTTTTGCGCAAGCCAATTTATTCCAAAGCACATAAAACATTAAGACTGTCAATATGCAGAAATGGCTAAAACATATTAGGATGCACAAAAGAAAAAGAAGTTGAGATGCTGAGGAGGGAACAGACAGAAAGAGAAGGACTATACTATGTGGTTCTTAGATTTCAAAGGATTTTTCTGTTTAAAAAAGTTGTATAAGATGAATTCTCTACTGAATGTTTGAAAAAACAAACCTAAAATGTCAATCTGTAAAGAGGGGCCACATGCTGTACTGGATGGGAATAGACTCATCTATGACCACAACTGTCCACTGTATTCAGACATATGCAACCATCTTAGACAGGGCTAAGAATGGGCTGAAGACAGATATCATACTTACCAAGTATGAGGTGGATAAGGCTTGTGTCGGCTCGATAAGGCTCCACCGATCCATGACCTGTTTTGCCATTTGTTTAAATCTAGAACCTTTACTAGTTGATGGTAACATGATACTGCTATAAAGTCTCAATGACTATTTTTTTCTGGCAGACCTCTGGCTATGTTTTTCTGATTTAATCTAATTCTTCTACCTTCACAGCCCAAGCCTCATGGATTACATCAATTTACTGGTCTTTCAATTCGCCATTGAAACATTGAACAACGACCCAAACATTTTACCAAATATCACCCTGGGTTTTCATATATATGATTCCTGTCAAGATAAAATTAAAGCTTTAAAGAGCATTCTTCAGATTTTGTCTGGCCGCGGCATGACCGTCCCTAATTACTCTTGTGTGAATTCTAACAACGTGGCTGGATTTATTGGCGATCACCATTCTACTACTACCATTCCCATAGCACAGTTACTAGAGGTGTATGGATACGCACAGGTGAGTAAACTGAATGGTCTTCCATGTATTGTCTGACGTTAGCATTCAGTTTCATGGTGAGATCACAACCATGTCCAACTCCAAGCTGTTATTAGAAACCTTTACCGCAGAATGGTTACACTTTTGTCTTCCATTTTGTAGATCAGTTATGGAGCGACAGACTATGCGCTGAGTGATAGACGTGTTTATCTGCATTTCTTCCGCTCTGTTCAAAATTATCTTGTCTATAATAAAATTATATTGAAGATTCTAAAACATTTCGGATGGACCTGGGTGGGAATACTCATGGTTGATGATGACACCGGAGAGACAGAGAGTCAGGCTCTGAGAGCGTATCTGACAAGTTATGGAATTTGTATTTCCTTCACTGTAAAAATTAGTTTATTACAAAAACTTTCTGAAAATATGAAAATAATGTCAGAAACTGTTTTAATGTCATCGGCTCGAATTATTATACTCTGCGGCTCTTTCAGCAACATAATTATTTATATTTTTATTCTGTATCTCAAACATAACGATATAACATTAATCCTTCCTCCTTCCCGGGCTTCCAATGAATATCTCTCAGATTACTTTGTAGAACCCCTGAGTGGCAGTCTGGCCATAGAACCGCATCCTCTAGCGCTGCCGGATACCGGAAGTTTCTTGAAGATATATGCATAAGGCATTTTGGATGTTTATCAGAAAATTCTTATAAGAATATGATTTTTGAAGAAATCTATAACTGCAGCGTGAAACATACATTACATGTTAAAAGTCATCTGACGGTTGGTGTTTCTCCCCGGGTGTTTATTTCAGTGAGTGCTTTAGTTAAAGCTTTGAACGAAATGCACTTAGTTAACGAGAAAGCAAAAGGAAATACAAATCAAAACATCTATAAACACCAGGTATGTATGTATGCTGACGGACATACAGGAAGAAGTTCTAAGCGACTTATTTATGAATATATTTCCTGGCAGCCTTTATACCTAATTGTAAATACAGTCGTGTAAAAAAGAAAGTAAACCCTCATTGAATTTTATTGTTTTACATATCAGGCCATAATAACAATTGGACTTCTGCATTCAGATTTGCATGAATTGCAAATTTACAGAATTTTGGTAAATTCAGTAATTCTTACGAACCCCCGAAAACAAGGCCATTGGAATCAGAAGAAAATTAAGCAAAAAGCTCAGAATTTTCTCACACTTATTCTCATTCACTGTCTTTCTCACACTCTCTGAATATTTCCCTACTTTCTCTGCTGACCACTTCCACTTCTGTCTTCAATCTTCAATTCTTAATCTGGTATTTTCTTTTTTCGTCCGCATCTCCACAGACATAACCCAGCAACTCCAAACAGGGAAGTGGACGCCCAGAAATGAATGGGCCAAAAATGAATCAGAAAAAAATAAGTCTGTATTATTTTTTGGCCCATTTGCACATGTCTAAAAACAATCCTCTGTTCTTTAGCAGGTCTACAAATATGACCTCAGATGAACAACAACACATGATATTACATGGTGTCATGATTTATTCAACAAAAATAAAGCCAAAATGTAGAAGACATGTGAAAAACTAACTACACCCTTGCTGTTCCATACAAATTAAGATGTTGGGTAGCAGGCAGTTGCTGCTAATCAAGTGCCTTTGATTGATTGATCATCAGCAAGTGTTACCACCTCTATAAGAAGCACAAGTATTAGGAGTTTGCTGGTCTGGAGCTTTCAGGTGTGTGTTAACACAATGCCTCCAATGAGGAAAGACATCAGCAATGATCTTAGAGAAGCAATTGTTACTGCCCATCAGTCTTGGAAGGGTTATAAGGCAATTTCCAAATAATTCTATAGTGAGAAAGATTATTCAAATGTGTAAAACATTCAAGCCAATCTTCTTAGGAGTGGACGTCCCAGTGATTCACCCCAAGGTCAGACTGTGTAATTCTCAGAGAAATTGCAAAAATGTGTTACATCTCAGACGCTACCGGCCTCATTTAGCAAGATAAATGTTAAGGTTCCTGACATTACAATAAGAAAAAGACTGTACAAGTATGGTTTGTTTGGAAGGGTTGCAAGACAAAGTCTCCTCTCTCTAAAACGAACATGACAGCATGGCTTAGGTTTGCAGAGTTGCATGTGAACAAACCAGAGGTCACAGGAGAATAACCACTTGTTCCAAGCAAGGTATGCAGAATCTCTGAACGCACAAAATGTTGAACTTTGAAGCAGATGGCCAACAGCAGCAGAAGACCACACCGGGTGCCGCTCCTGTCAGCTAAGAACAGGAAACTGAGGCTACAATTCACACAGGCTCAACAAAATAGGACAATGGAAGACTGGAAGTTGACTGGTCTCATGAGTCTCGATTCCAGCTGTGACATTCAGATGGCTGGTCAGAATTTTGCGTAAACAATATGAAAGCATGGATCCATCCTGCCTTGTACCAATTGTTTAGGCTGGTGGTGGTGCTTGAAAAAGACCTCATTGTGAGGTCGAAACGTTGTTTTTTTGTCTCAATAAATCTGCCTGACGCTGGAACTCTTGAGTACCTGGAGCCTTTATTTACCTATTCTTTTTCCTGGTGATTTTGTACTTCAGTCTGTTCTCTACGTGTACCAGTTTCGCTTGTCTGACTACCCGACACTTGCGTCAGGATTCCACCCTGTTAGCCTGGAATCTGTATTTATTTATAGGAGTCTTATACGTTTCAGCTTCTTGAGGTCACCCTTCAGTCCATCATTAGTCCACATGCTAAAGACCCGACCAGCTGCATATGCTTACCTGGGTGCAACCCTCCACATAAATACCTGCTTATTCCACCATTCTGGGTTTTTGTATTGTGGTTCCTGATTTGGCTCTTCCACTGCCCACTGCATTGTTCTGACGCTCCTCCTGGATTCTGATTCGGCATTGATTTTGTCCTTCTGGTTCTGACCTGGCCTGTCTAACTATGTGTGTCCTGCCTGAGGGCTCCCTGCCTGGTGCCCTGCAGTGTGTCCAAGTGTCCTGCATTGTTTCCTGCAATGTGTTCTGCTTGAGGGCTTCCAGCTGTGTGCCCTGCTGGAAGGCTTCCGACCGTGTGTCCAGCTGTGTACCCTGTTTACAGCCTGTACTTACTTGGCTTGCCAGCTTCTTCAATACAGACTACCTCATATTAAGATTCATCCTGTGGTGTGTTTCATTTTGCCTGTCTGTACCTTCCTTCTGGTAATGATGCATCTTGGGGTACAAACTGAGCTTATGGCATCCCCTGCAACTGGGTTCCCACTTGACTGCTTACCCGAGCCCTGACACCTTGGCTTGTATGACTACTTGCTACGTGAACCGACCCGACTATCCTGTTCGTTTTATCCCTTGGTTTTCTGAGTTACCAGTTGTGAATAATATCCTGAGCTGGCGCCCAAACCTTGCTGTATCTACTCAGCACCAATACTTACCTGCTTGCATGGAGATCTCCTTGCTGATGGGATCCTCTTAGTCAGGGGTAGGCAACCTTCAGCACTCCAGATGTTGTGAACTACATTTCCCTTGATGTTTTTCCAGCATTATGACTGTAAGAGCATTATGGGAGATGTAATCCACAACATCAGGAGTGCTGAAGGTTGCCTAACCCTGCTGTAAGTCCTGGTTTACTCCTACAGAGGGCTTCTCCCTTGGTAGTCGCATTCTGGGCAGACGCAACAGTTGTATATTATTAAGCCAGTATCAAAACCTCATGCTGATGAGTCCCATTAAGGACGAAACAGCTGTCCATGAGTGGTGATCTAGCTGTTGCACCTCTTCCTGAGTTTTGTCTAAAGGCTGTCCTGTACAGTGGGCAATTACTTTCAAGGGATCCATGTATAAAGTGGATATAGAGGCAAAAGGTGATAATTGTTGACTTTATTTGCATGTGCCTACCCAGAATCCCTTGTGGCAGCACCATGAGATTTCTGAGGGAACAACAAGCCTTCTGGCTTGTCTGGTATCTGTAGATGAGTGTTTAATAATGCTTCTATATACCCCTACATTTTAGTAGAAGGGTTTTCCATCACCTTTACTCACCATAACCTAATTGTATATTTCAGAATTCTGTTTTCCAATAGTTACTTGTTACCTCTTAAGTTATATTACCATTCTAATATCACTTACTGATGGTTTTGATTCTAACAATGTGCTGTAGTTTAACCACTTTGTGTCTGGTGACATACCAGTGCGTACCCCCGAGCCTTTCATCAGTCCCACTGAGCGATTCTGTAGGTTCAAGATGCAATCAATGGGAAACTGGTGAATGTGTTTTCAGCTGCCACATGCAGTTTCAGGGAAGGGGGTTGTTTGTTGATTGTGTAGGGGGCTGCCACAACATTACCCTGCTACCTGATCACTCAAGGGTGCTTCCAGGTCAATTTCTGTAAATTTAGTATCTGCAGTTAAAAACTGGTGGAGAACCGATCAAAAGTGGGCCGATGATGATCAGACCACTCCTGGCCAATAGGAGTGATCAGATCATTATGTCAGCCCCTGGCTGACACTGCCCTAGAAAGAGAGAAGGGCCATCTAAGGTAATAAAGAAAACTCCCACAAATTATTAATAAAAAATACATAATTACCTGATCACTTATTGGTGGCATTCAGTCTAGTAGATGAATAATAGAGATCTGGTATAGGTCTATTTCAGTTTAGTGTTTGGGTGGGTTCTGTTGTAAAATGGGAGGTGTTTTTCTTTTCTAGATTTACAACATAGAAGAAAACTCTCCTACATTGTTGCTGAATCTTCCTTTATTTTGTTGAAAATAATTTTTAATAGGTGCAACGCTATATAAAAAGGATAAAAATTGCATCACAATTGGACCAAACATTATACGATGAACATGGCGAATTTGCATACAATTACTTAATTATAAATTGGGTGTTGTCAGAAAATAAGTCTGCATTTAAAAACATTGTGGGTAACTTCACTGAGTGGGCTCCAGAGGGTCAGCAGCTCATCGTTGACTCGCATTCAGTAAAATGGAGGAACAAGGACAACCAGGTAAGGCAAGGGAATTTCTTCTTTAACCCCTTAAGGACAGAGCTGTGGTTTTTTTTTTGTATGATTCATGACAGTAACTGTCTTAACATTTCTTCTGTTGTCTCTCTACCTCTCTGCATTTTTTACCTCCAGGCTTGTTATTTATGACACTCCACATAACCCCCGCTCAACCCTTCTGTAATACCATCACTTGTTTTAAGTTGTAACCTCTATCATGTTGATCAGTATTGTTTAAGACCGGATGAAGTGAGGATAAATTTCGAAACCTTGTCTTTTAAATATTATGTTAGTCCAATAAAAAAGGTATCACTGCGTACTGTGCAATACTCTGTTTTTTTTACATTGTGTCTACTAGGCTAATAAGGCTTAACCCATTTACATTATATATATATATATATATATAAGCATTGAAAAAAACACTTTTCTGACTTATTTGAAAAATGTTTTACTTATTTACAAAAGCTGATGAGAAAAAACATAAATAGATTCTTATATGTGTCCAATATTTTTATGTTAAGTAGCATATCGCTATTTCAAATATATTGTTTTTGGTCATTCTGCCCACATGTCCTATTTGGGACATCTTTGAAGTCTTTCCATGCACTATTTCTACAACCAGCCATGGCCAAAGTTTGTAGTATTTTTTTCCACACACATAGTGTATACATTTACAGCTCCTGGAATATAGCACTTTAAAACAACACCCCAGTATGTGCTCAGCAACATCTCCTGAGTACAGAGATACCATCCACAAATGGGATTGTCATGTTATTTGGGGCTTAAAGTCCACTTTTGGGAGCTGTGCTTTTCAGTTGTTCGACTTGGAATTTTTACATCTGGCCACCCTGCTCCCATGTGTTATTTGGGACATTTATGAGATTTTTTTTTGTCAAATCGCGTATTTTTTCAACGCACTGGAAGTTTATTCTATTATGGCAAATGATTCAGATGGCCCAAAAGATGCTTACAGAGTAGGTATCTGACTGTTGGGGCCCTATTTGGCGGGGACAAGAATAGGAACCTAAATACAAGACAATAGCGGTGAGGATAAGGAAAGACCAGCTGAAATGTAATGGGCAGTCCAAAGAATATGCAAGCAGAAAACCAATAAAGCAAAATCTGTATAAACAATCCAGGAGTCTGCAGGCAGGCAGAAGGCAGTAATGCAAAAATCTGTTTAAACAATCCAGGGGTCAGCAGGCAGAAGCAAGGAGGGATACTGGGTCATCAGGAGAGCTCCAGAATAAGAGCATGAAGAAGGAGTGGGCTTTTATGGATCCCTTGGGCATCTCCTCATGCAAGACAACTGTGGCTCCACCCCCGTAACCCCCCATCAGTGGCACTAAAGGAGGGTTCCACCCCTCTGTTGACATCACTCCCCCTACCCTGTCATGCTCCTCACAGGGACGCTGGATAGACAAAGTAGAGGACAGAGGCGACACACAAAAACACCACCAAGGGGAGCGGCACCCCTCTACTCACCTGAGCCCCCTCCATTGTGGTAAGTGTGATGGAGCGGGCCACAGATGCCGTGACATTGACATTGAAAGTGTCACACAAGGGGACACTGATCAGAATCCATGTCACAAAAGGAGGCACACTGAATCTGGGCTTGTAGTGGAGGATTCCTGGGTTCCCCCAAACCTAATGGCCCCTGAAATCCCCCCTTTTTTAACCAGACTCCTAACATCACAACCACTATTGATGCCGGTGACCCAATGAACTTCATACATTCTTGTCTTTGTTTTACAATTTAATTTTAGTTGTACAATATTCTAGACTTCTCAGCCTTATGCATATGTAAGACCCGGCACCCCACGTGAAATGAAAGAAATTGGGGACATTGACTATATTGATGGATATTGTAAAAACAATCCTCAAGTGGGTCATATTGGCTCATTAACTTTTTATTTTATTTTGACACCAATGTTACTGGCACCATGCAGAAAAATGGAAAGGGCTTCCCTCAGCAACAAGTACATCCCAAGCAAAAGTGCGGTAATACAAGTGCTTTGCGTAATCAAGAACCTCCCAAGGTACATAGTAGAAGTTTATGGGCTGTCAACCATACATAATGAAAATGTGGTGCCAATGAATGTCAGGGGAGAAAGACCGGGGTTAGTGAAAGGGAAATTTGGGGGCATTTAGAAATGACACATAACCTACACAAAAATCCCAAACAACTGTCAACATCTTTGAGCCCTGCATCTTCCACAAAGGCAAATGCATGTGGGGTATTTCCGTAATCTGGATATGCAGCTCAACAAGTTTGGTTGGATTTCTTTGCCATAACGTAACCTATGCAGACAAAGTAAAGGGAGAGTACAGGAAATTATTGCTTCGTCCTAATGATAAGTGTCCTAATGCTCCAGAGTGTCAAAATAAGTATTTGTTTTTTTTTTTATTTATTTTGTTTGTTCGATATTCCTGTGACAAACCCAGCATACTAAATGCAAAAAAAAACAGCTCTGAAAAAGCTCTGCACACTTTCTAATATTTGCTAGACGTGCAAATGGGCAAAAACAATTTGGACCAAATTTTCCGGTTCATTTTCAGAGAACAAATTTTGTTTCCTGGCCATTCGGTTCGGCCAAACATTTGGGGGTCATTTTTAATTCAGGAATGAAATTTGCTGCCCGGTGCCCACTTTCACAACCTCATTCTCCCTCACGCTCTCTATATGTTTCCATATCTTCGTCTGCATACATAACCCGGCTGGAACTTCCGCCAAAATAGTGGCGCTTGCAGTGATGTATAGGTATAGGTTTACAGGACTTCATCGAAACTATCTTCTTTTTGTTCTCTTTTCCTGTTTGTAGATTCCAAGGTCTCAGTGTTCAGAGAACTGTTTGCTTGGATATCGAAAAGTCCTGAGACCAGGAACACAAACCTGCTGCTACGACTGTGTCCGGTGCTCAGAGGGAGAGATATCCAATAGATCTGGTATAAAAGATTACATAAAACATACAAATAATATACTTATAGCAGGTGCATAGGAATGAATGCCTGCTCCTGGTCGGGTAGAGGGTGGGGTTGGGCCGGGGGGTATTACGAGCCACAAGGAGAGGCAGGTGTAACTATAAAAGAGCAAATAATGGACAAGATGGACATGGGTTGACTGGAGCTGAACACCCAAGGGGCAAAAAAAACTACCTGGCAGCCGAAAATCAGCTGTGATACCCAGGATCTCACAGGTATAATGATAAAAACTTTGTTACACGACCCCCAAACTCCAGGCTTCTGCACACAGCTGGTTCACTTTTGCAAAGGCAAAAAACATAAGAAAAAAAACAAGTAGCGTCAAATAGGCCCCTTAGGTGTTAAAGGGTTAGAATCATACGTTTGTTAACAGTTACTTGCTCAGGATATATGGTCATAGTGAGTTTTTTTTGCTTCTTTTTTTTGGTCCATAAGCTCCTCTGTACTTTTTACATTTCCTTCCCATACGAGAGGGTGGTGAATAAGTGTAACAGACTTCTCAGAGAAGTGGTAGAGGATCATTTTTTTATTATCTTTAGTGAAATTCTATGTAAGACAGAGAAGTCATTTAACATCACATCAGTCGGAGGGACCTATATGTCCAGTCAACCATAAGCGCTGGAGAAGTCTTCATATTGTCCAAGAGAACTTTTGAGACAAAGGAGGTCCATTTTGAATTAAAACCAGTGATATTTAAAGCACGGTCATGTTACATCTTTTGAGGTTAAACAAAGAATGTATGTGATAATTAAACAAAGAATAATTATACTTATGATTTATATATAGTATTTCTGGTTTATCATGAAGTACAATTAAGCTGTTTATGTTTAAATTACTTATTGAGACATAATATTACTTTGTGTTTTGTGTTTTTCAGACAGTGAGAACTGCATTGTTTGTCCAAGTGATAAATGGTCTAATGAGAAAAGGGATCGGTGTATTCCAAAATCGGTGGAGTTTCTATCATATTTGGATGCAGTTGCTGCAGTTTTATCCTTTGTATCAATTCTGTTTTGTCTTGTAACTGTTGTAATATTACTGATCTTCATTGTCTTCAGAGATACCCCAATTGTGAAAGCCAATAACAAGAACCTCAGCTTCCTCCTCTTGGTCTCCATCATCCTGAGCTTCCTCTGTGTGTTTCTGTTCCTCGGTCGTCCTGAGGATTTAACCTGCATGCTGCGCCAAACTGCTTTTGGAGTCCTCTTCTCATTAGCCGTGTCTTGTATTTTAAGCAAAACAATCATGATCTATATTGTTTTCAGAGCCGCCAAACCCGGCAGCTCCTGGGCAAACTGGGTCAATGTGAAAGTCTCCAATTCTATAGTACTGCTCTGCTCATCCATTCAAGTTATCATTAATATTTCCTGGTTGGCCATTTCCCCCCCATTCCAGGAGCTGGACATGCACTCTTATCAGGGAAAGATCATCGTTCAGTGTAATGAAGGCTCGGTTATCGCCTTCTACTGTGTCCTGGGTTATATGGGGCTTCTTGCAGCTGTTAGTTTTATTATGGCTTTTTTAGCCAGGACATTACCGGACAGGTTTAATGAGGCCAAGTACATCACCTTCAGCATGCTGGTGTTCTGCAGCGTTTGGATTGCGATGATCCCGGCCTATCTGAGCACCAAAGGGAAGAACATGGTGGCCGTAGAGATTTTTGCCATAGTGGCTTCAAGTGCAGGACTTGTAGGATGTATATTTATTCCAAAATGCTATGTAATTGTTTTTAGACAGGAATTGAATACAAAAACATATTTACTTGGAAGCAGAATTAAAGGTTTAACCAAATAGTTATAAGAACCATATTCTGAATTATATGTTTCATAACTGTCAATGGTCAATTTCAGAAACTTGAATTGGTTTTCTAGACATCAAAACACATTATTGCACACAATACCCCAATGTCCTGGACTTCTAGGAAACATATCTTTAAATCCAATCTTACTTATAAAAAGCAACTATGTTGACCCTTCTATCTTTTATTAGTTACAGTGAAAATGAGGCGTCCACATGGTGAGAATTAGACTTGGGCGCAAGCTGACTAGCATTATGTTATGTTATGTTTATATATTTGTTGCCAACTTTATTAGGGTGAGAAGCGCAGACAGTATTTTGTTTTTTTGTAGCAGCCAGGGGATTAGCCCCTCCAGCATTGTGGGGAGCCAGAAGGCTAGGAAGGCTAGACAGGTGAAGTTATTCGGCAGAGAATTCCACGCTTTTAGGATCTCATTTTCTACTCTGCCAACTGTTTTGCCCACTACGCTGTCGCACTCCATCTGCTCTAGAGTTGTTCGTAGATCAGTTCATTTATTTTTCCAAATTCGGACACTTTCTTTTCCAGATTTTCAATTCCTAACCATTGAAAGCATGAAATATCCAGTACTTCAAAAATTGGACTTGCATTTTCTCTTTATCCTTTTGAAATTTCTCCTGAGGAAGCCGACGAACCATCGGTGAAACGCAGTGAGAAATACGAGAAATACACAAGAGAAAGTATACTGGAACACCTGCTGAGCCAGGACATTGCATCTATATACGTTTTTGCACACTATTAGTTTAGCTGTGCCATGTCTAATTGTAAGTGTATCCAGACTTATTTGAGACCATTCCTGTGGAAGATACGGCACCATTTCCGGTTCATTTGTTTTTACAGATTTTAGAAGCTATGAAATAGAACATTCTACTGAATCCTTTGATGAGCCTGTTTTATCCAGCCCGCTTGTGAGTGGATTAGACACCATATCAAATTATTTTTCAGTGTTTACATATTGCACTATTATTTTTTATTTTTTTCCCCTTTGTTTTATATAGCGCCATCAAATTCTGTAGCGCTGTACAATGGGTAGACAGGACATAACAAGTAGTATGTAACATAACAAATTGACTAACAGAGACAACCGATGAGGAGTGCCCTGCTCAAACGAGCTCCATGGCATCACCAACAGGCGGCCAGCCACATATTATAGGTGTCAAGCTGGGCTACCTATGCCAATCCCTGTAGAGTAACATTGATGCAGCAGGCAGCTGTCTGATTGATCGCACTTCCCTATAACATAACATAGACTGGGCAGTTGCTTCATTTGGGCACCATTGAAATATTACAATCTCATTGATTGCGTTACCGTTACTTCCCAAGGTTGATGTTAAACTCAAGGCTGCTCCTTGTTGACTTAGTAGGGGATTTTGGGGGATAGCTACACTTTTACCTCTCTGATTTTTCAGAATGGAAGAAGCAGGACCTTTCTTTTACTACTACTTTTACCTCCTGAGGAAGCCCAAGACTGCGAAACGTGTTGAGGAAAGAACTTTTACTAGGCTTTTTAAATATATCGCATTTTAGCTTTATTTTTTATTAACAGATATCAAGCATATGTAAACTATTTACATTTTTTTAGGGCTAGTCCCACAATAAATTGATTTATATACATATACTTAGCGAAATAGCATTTTTCATTAGATGCACACTGGCCAAATAGACCGTTTTTCTGGTTGGTAAGCTTTACAAGTCTACACTCCGTACCCATTGGGGGTTACTGACACCTGGACACCATAGACAAAGGGCAGAGTTACTAGAAGGGGATATACAGATCCTGGGCACCATCAAGTCTTCTATATCATTCCCTATCATTCATAGCTTTATGTGCAGTGGATCTTGTGAGTTCAACTATTTATTATATTATATACACCTGAAACAATATACTACACCATTGGTCGTTTTTCTTTTTACTGTCATACACAGACATGGAAGATAGTGAGAAAGGCATGAATATTTCAGCACTATTGTAAGTGCACTACAGAACACATATTGACCTACTCATCAATATAGTCTACAATATTGTTGTTGGTTTTTGTGTCTCCCTTTTGTTTTACATGAGCGCCCCGAAAGAGATTTTGTGCGTCCTCCGTCATACACCATCCGAACTCCACTTCCAGAGCCGAGGATCCTGGCGTTGCTCCTTCTCTGCCCGCACGGTAATCAATCCCAGTGGTGGTGGAAGGAAGCATCCCACTGCTGCCGCCAATTTGACATGAATAACCCATACCCTGACTGGGTACACCTGCTAGACAATCCACCCTTCTCCCCATGGTCATCAAGAACATGACATTTTAACTGTCAGGCAGGAATACAATACTTTACTATCCTGACAAGGGCAGCAATGAGAATTAACCAATTTTTTTTTTTGTAGCCCGAGGTGCGTGCTCCTTGGTGCCGCATCCGTGCTTGGAAGGCAGCGGAAGCCTGAAAAACTATTCTGGGCTTCCCCAAAGGGAAAATCCAGACAAAATTCCTTGCTGCCCCGGCCCTAAGGCCAGAGAATCAAGTGTTTCCCCCTCCTGTCCTAGAGGTACTACACTTGATCTGAACCAAAACTTACCCCAATAACCGAACAAGACTTATATTGAAACAACTATTCTAGGTTTCCCTAAAAGGAAAACCCGGACAAAATCACAAAAAAACAAACCTCCCCCGGGTTAGCCCCCCCATATTAATTTTTTTTACAAAAGATCATGGCATTTGTTAGATCATTGTTAGATCAGGTTTGATCAACTGTTTTTTTCGTTAGATCTACTCTAAAATAGGCAATATTAACAATCTTTTTCAGGGGGGGCTAACCCGTAGCCAGCCCCCCCTCAACAAAAATTTCAACAAAATGTTACTGATTATGATAGCTCTACGTTAGATCAGGTTTGATCAGACAAAATTTTTGTTAGATCTAGTCTAATTACTGAGATATTGCATATTTAATGAGGGGGGGCTGGCCCCCCCTCAACTGAAATTTGGATTTTTTTTAATGGATCTTGGTAGATATTCGTTAGATCAGGTTAGATCAACAGTTTTTTTCGTTAGATCTACCACGCAGGAGGCGGTATTCACAATCCTATTTTGTGTGCGGGGGATGGGTACACATACGGTCTGGCCCCCCCTCAACTGAAATTTGGATTTTTTTTAATGGATCTTGGTAGATATTCGTTAGATCAGGTTAGATCAACAGTTTTTTTCGTTAGATCTACCACGCAGGAGGCGGTATTCACAATCCTATTTTGTGTGCGGGGGATGGGTACACATACGGTCTGGCCCCCCCTCAACTGAAATTTGGATTTTTTTTAATGGATCTTGGTAGATATTCGTTAGATCAGGTTAGATCAACTGTTTTTTTCGTTAGATCTACCACGCAGGAGGCGGTATTCACAATCCTATTTTGTGTGCGGGGGATGGGTACACATACGGTCTGGCCCCCCCTCAACTGAAATTTGGATTTTTTTTAATGGATCTTGGTAGATATTCGTTAGATCAGGTTAGATCAACTGTTTTTTTCGTTAGATCTACCACGCAGGAGGCGGTATTCACAATCCTATTTTGTGTGCGGGGGATGGGTATACATACGGTCTGGCCCCCCCTCAACTGAAATTTGGATTTTTTTTAATGGATCTTGGTAGATATTCGTTAGATCAGGTTAGATCAACTGTTTTTTTCGTTAGATCTACCACGCAGGAGGCGGTATTCACAATCCTATTTTGTGTGCGGGGGATGGGTACACATACGGTCTGGCCCCCCCTCAACTGAAATTTTGATTTTTTTTAATGGATCTTGGTAGATATTCGTTAGATCAGGTTAGATCAACTGTTTTTTTCATTAGATCTACCACGCAGGAGGCGGTATTCACAATCCTATTTTGTGTGCGGGGGATGGGTACACATACGGTCTGGCCCCCCCTCAACTGAAATTTGGATTTTTTTTAATGGATCTTGGTAGATATTCGTTAGATCAGGTTAGATCAACTGTTTTTTTCGTTAGATCTACCACGCAGGAGGCGGTATTCACAATCCTATTTTGTGTGCGGGGGATGGGTACACATACGGTCTGGCCCCCCCTCAACTGAAATTTTGATTTTTTTTTAATGGATCTTGGTAGATATTCGTTAGATCAGGTTAGATCAACAGTTTTTTTCGTTAGATCTATCACACAGGAGGCGATATTCACAATCCTATTTTGTGTGCGGGGGATGGGTATACATAGGGGCTGGCCCCCCCTCAACTGAAATTTGGATTTTTTTTAATGGATCTTGGTAGATATTCGTTAGATCATTGTAGATCAACTGTTTTTTTCGTTAGATCTACCACGCAGGAGGCGGTATTCACAATCCTATTTTGTGTGCGGGGGATGGGTACACATACGGGCTGGCCCCCCCTCAACTGAAATTTGGATTTTTTTTAATGGATCTTGGTAGATATTCGTTAGATCAGGTTAGATCAACTGTTTTTTTCGTTAGATCTACCACGCAGGAGGCGGTATTCACAATCCTATTTTGTGTGCGGGGGATGGGTACACATACGGTCTGGCCCCCCCTCAACTGAAATCTGGATTTTTTTTAATGGATTTTGGTAGATATTCGTTAGATCCGGTTAGATCAACAGTTTTTTTCGTTAGATCTACCACGCAGGAGGCGGTATTCACAATCCTATTTTGTGTACGGGGGATGGGTATACATACGAGTTGGCCCCCCCCAACTGAAATTTGGATTTTTTGTAATGGATTTTGGTAGATATTCGTTAGATCCGGTTAGATCAACTGTTTTTTTCGTTAGATCTATCACACAGGAGGCGGTATTCGCAATCCTATTTTATGTGCAGGGGATGGGTATACATACGGGCTGGCCCCCCCTTAACTGAAATTTGGAAAAAAAATTATGGATTTTGGTAGATATTCGTTAGATCTGGTTAGATCAACAGTTTGTTTCGTTAGATCTATCACCCAGTAGGCTTTATTCACAATCCTATTTTGTGTGCGGGGGGTGGGTATACATACGGGTTGGCCCCCCCTCAACTGAAATTTGGAATTTTTTTCATGTATTTTGGTAGATATTCATTAGATCCGGTTAGATCAACTGTTTTTTTTGTTAGATCTATCACACAAGAGGGGGTATTGACAATCCTATATAGTGTGCGGGGGGATGGGAATACATATGGGTTGTCCCTCCAACCGAAACAAACTGTTGATCTAACCAGATCTAACGAATATCTACCAAAATCCATAATTCTTTTTCCAAATTTCAGTTGAGGGGGGGCCAGCCCATATGTATACCCATCCCCCCGCACATAAAATAGGATTGTGAATACCGCCTCCTGCGTGGTAGATCTAACGAAAAAAACAGTTGATCTAACCTGATCTAACGAATATCTACCAAGATCCATTAAAAAAAATCCAAATTTCAGTTGAGGGGGGGCCAGACCGTATGTGTACCCATCCCCCGCACACAAAATAGGATTGTGAATACCGCCTCCTGCGTGGTAGATCTAACGAAAAAAACTGTTGATCTAACCTGATCTAACGAATATCTACCAAGATCCATTAAAAAAAATCCAAATTTCAGTTGAGGGGGGGCCAGCCCCTATATATACCCATCCCCCGCACACAAAATAGGATTGTGAATATCGCCTCCTGTGTGATAGATCTAACGAAAAAAACTGTTGATCTAACCTGATCTAACGAATATCTACCAAGATCCATTAAAAAAAAATCAAAATTTCAGTTGAGGGGGGGCCAGACCGTATGTGTACCCATCCCCCGCACACAAAATAGGATTGTGAATACCGCCTCCTGCGTGGTAGATCTAACGAAAAAAACAGTTGATCTAACCTGATCTAACGAATATCTACCAAGATCCATTAAAAAAAATCCAAATTTCAGTTGAGGGGGGGCCAGACCGTATGTGTACCCATCCCCCGCACACAAAATAGGATTGTGAATACCGCCTCCTGCGTGGTAGATCTAACGAAAAAAACTGTTGATCTAACCTGATCTAACGAATATCTACCAAGATCCATTAAAAAAAATCCAAATTTCAGTTGAGGGGGGGCCAGCCCCCCCTCATTAAATATGCAATATCTCAGTAATTAGACTAGATCTAACAAAAATTTTGTCTGATCAAACCTGATCTAACGTAGAGCTATCATAATCAGTAACATTTTGTTGAAATTTTTGTTGAGGGGGGGCTGGCTACGGGTTAGCCCCCCCTGAAAAAGATTGTTAATATTGCCTATTTTAGAGTAGATCTAACGAAAAAAACAGTTGATCAAACCTGATCTAACAATGATCTAACAAATGCCATGATCTTTTGTAAAAAAAATTAATATGGGGGGGCTAACCCGGGGGAGGTAAAAAACAATCACCACCAGCCTCCAATAGGGTGGCGGTGAGCTACAACCAGCATGCATCACACCATATGTAAAATGCAATATGCAGATCATATGCACATTAATTATAACAGAAAACCACAGCAACTTACACAATCCTGCCATCAGAACCAATAATATTGGTCAGAAAAGCAGGAGGAAGAATGAAAATGGGATCTAGAAGAGCTTTGGCCACCCTGTACCACTAATTAGGTACACGGTGACTTAAACATAAACCCAAGCAAAGGGACCGGATATTGTACAGTGATTAGTGTCCGCTGTCACTTGTTGGAAGTAAATAATGCAATCCAGGGGTCCACCATCTATGATAGAAAATACAGCCTCCAGGTGCCTCCAAAGTCGTGGAGGCTTATATGATGCTATCTTACCACATTTTGCTGTAGTGAGTAAAACCTTTTGTCTTTTATTTTAAATGATATTATCATCATGAAAAACGTTGTCAGGTTATTCTATTTATTAATTGCCTTAAATTGACTTAAAAGTCAAGGCTACAGCTCTTTACATGTCATATACACTGTGATACAGGATACCCTCAAATAAGTCATAATCATTGTAATTCTGATAATATAATATTATTGGTATTATTGATGTTATTTGTTTTCTTATTTTTTTAAGTGCACATTTCTAAATTGTATTTTTTCATTTTATGTATATCCTCATATTAAATATTCTTCAATAATCCTTTAAAGCAGGGGGTATAAATACTGGTAATATTTTATATATACAATTATATGTTATTTCATAACAAGCAAATTACATTTATCACTGATATTATAAAGTGATTTTATTTTATTATAACATTTAATTCATTAAACTTCTTTTGCACAGTAAAAACAACATCGCAGTCACACACTTGTTCCCAGCGGGAAATGACGTCAGTTCTGACGCTGAGCTTTGCTGTTAACCATCTGCTCGTCACAAAGTGCAGCTCTTTACATGTAACGGATAAAGCCGTTTATATAACACTATGATACAGGAGACCCGCAAATTAATAATAGTAATAATAATATACATTATTATTATTATTTAAAGCAGTTGGTTATGTCAGTTAAAATGTCCCTTTAAACGTTTAACTCGACGAATAAATTACTTTTATTGAATATATCACAGATAATGATTAAACATGATTAACTTTGACTTACAAAGTAAACTGCAGTTTTTAATAACCTGAACTCAGGACAGCCAGCTGCCACATTCCCGTTTGACGGAGCCGTAAGCCTATTATACGGCAGAGATAATGCAACAGGCGAACGAGACTCCACGGTCATAAATGTTGCTTATGGTTTCCATAACGTCCAAATCACATGATGTCCTATTCAACAGGACGTATCATGGACGTTATGTGACAACTAGCGGCGTATCTTTGCAAATAGTCATACAGAGTGACTGCCTGCAGGGGGCGGCAGAGAGCAACAGGGATTATTGAAAGGCTTATACTATCCAGGGCTGTTCTGCAATTCATAATAATGGAGTTTGGCATAAAGTTACTGCTGGGGCTCACCAGGAAGCATAAGGAACTTAATGGGAGGCTTAATATATTTATAATATATTTATTATCTTCATTTATTATTAATAATAATAATAATTATGTCGTTTTGAAATCGTTATACCATCAGGTAACAATCTTATAAACTATTTCAGCTCAAGCAAAACCTATATAATTTTTCAGAGCAAGTTCATTTATTTATAGTTAATTCATAATTTAGCCAAAACTGTGCATCACATCATAGGATGTTGTTAAAATCCGGCATTCCCCTAAATGGGACACAATGCAACGAGGTTCAGGTACACCTGAGAAAGGGTTAAATCCTATAAACATGCTAAAGTTACAAAATGTAGACAGAAAGGTTCATATCTACAATTAGACCAACTTTATACCAGCCATCTGTACCATGACTGGGTAGACCCACCAGATATTGCTTCCTTCTGCCCATAGCCACCAGGTATAGAGAACTTCAACTGTAACATCACAAACATCAGGAAACATCGCACCTCAGGTGCTGTAACATATCAACACAGATACTTACCCTAATTTATTGAAGCCCCGAGGCCAGCTGCTCCACTGAGAAGTAAACAAAAAATCTCCTAGTGCCAAGCATGCCATAAGGCCGCAGTGGACATCATGTCCTCTTCTTAGTTTGCTTCTGGTATTGCGGGATATGCGGCACTTCCTTCCCTACCCTGCCATAAGGCCTGTAGGACAGCCAGATCTTCTTGGGCCCTTCCTGCAAGGCTTAATGCTATCCTAGCCCTAAGGCCAGAGGACCAAGCTTTCCCTCTCTCACAAGTATTCACTTGATCTTGGCCTTTTGGCAAGCAACACTTACCCCAATAAAAAGTCCTGCAGGAGGGCCAGATCTGCGCAGTCCCACTCCCACGACAAGGAGGGGAACCACTGTAACCATGAGGAAGAGATGGGGAGCAATAGAGTATCCACCATCTCTCCCACCAAAAAAGCTGGTGTCCTGTTTCACTGCAGCAGTGAGTTCAATCCGTAAATCAGCGTCCGTTTCCATATATATCCTTCTTCCGTGTTTCCAAAGTAAAAAAACGTCACACATATCTGTTTACAAAAAATCATTGTCACACGGGCATACAAACAAGTGAAGTTGGTGAGGTTTAACTAAAAAAAGTTTTTACTTTATTTAAAAAATGTCTTCATATTCCCTGCCCATATGTGTCAGAGAAGAGCGGAGTGAAGTGTAGCTAGCTGTAGATGCTCTGCGCACTCGTTTGCTCCTCACAATCAGTAGTGCAATATTGTGACTGCCCAGGACTGCTCTGGGGGCTCATAAAGGACACATCAGGCTTCAAGATACCTCGTCCTTAAGGCACGAGGATTAAGTTTTCCCCTCATACCCTAGGGTACTACACATGATATTAACCAAAAGGCTGAGAAGCAATAAACTTACCCCATTTTTTTTTTAAATTTTTTTTTACTATTTATTTTTGAAGCTCCGAGGTCAGTCACTTTGCTATGAAGGAAAACCAAAAAATGGCTTGAGCTAACATGTCATAAGGCCACGGTGGACACCAGGTGCCCGTGTTCAATTTCTTCAGGGGTCGCACTCGCAAAAGATACATGTCCCCTTCCTTTCCTCCCCGGCCATAATGCCTACAAGAGGGCCGGATCTGCTTGGTCCCTCCCCGCTATTTTTAGGGGACCTGGTGCCTCCTTGACTTTCAGGTGTCAAAAATAGGTACAATACCCATGTTTATTAAAAAATTATTATTCAAAAATGCAATAAAACACATGTGCTCTGTGAAAGAGTACTGCAGTTGTGCAGACAAAGACAATATACAAAAAAAGTGCTTGCCAAAGAAGCCACAGCCCTTAGGCTCTATACACCCCACACCAAGCCTAAAAGGATAGGATCAGTGTATCAACAAAAAAACACTTACCAGCACACCTAACCACTTACATTCACCATCTTGAACCAAAAATCAAACCTCATGGCCTCTACCTCACAGGTACTCACTTGATCTAAAACAAAAGACACAAAAAAAAAACACATTTCAGAATTCCATGCAATAAGCCAGGGACCCATGTCTGGTCATACCCTGATTTACTTAAGGTGAGAAAAACAACATGGGAGCCTCCCCTATAGTAAAGTAAATACCCAGGAGAGGCATGACCATTGTTTGCTCACTTGCACCATTACAGAGAAGACCTCTTCATTAGAATATCAATTAGAATATCAGACTTGTCCCACCCATCAGGCCAGGCTGGACCCGAGATGCGTGGCTGGCTTCCAGTACACAATAATTATTTTTTTTTGTATTTAAAATAATTTCATAAATACCAAAAAAATTATGCCTGTTTTCATATAAACATTGTCAGAGACATTCACAAAATCCAAAAGGCAAAAAGCAGAACTGCGACCCAGCCCAGGGTATTACACATACAGTACAACTTCAGGTTAGCAAAACGCTCAGAAAAACAGTAAGAGCAGCGTCTGATTATAATTCCAGACAAGGCACATATGGTTTAGCACAGTAACGGAAACAACTCAGGGAAATGGGGTAGTGCAGTGGCTGGCATGGATGAGAGGAAACAACAAATGGGATGGAGCACTTTCATTCAGACGCAGATAAGCCTACCGCAATCACAAACTATTACCCATTCTCCTCTTCAACACAAAGCAATTTCTAGCAAATCACAGAACACTCTTTTCACAACACATTTAGCTCCGCACAGGTTTTACTAGTACAATATAGCTGACGCTTCTCTAAACGCAATAAGCCAGGGACCCATATCTGGGCAAACCCTGAATAACCAAAGGTGAGAAAAAAAAACCATGGACGACTCCCCTATAGTAAACTACCTACCCAGAAGAGGCATGACCATTGTTTCATCACTTGCACCATTACAGAGGAGACCTCTTCATTAGAATATTAGGCCGATCCCCCCCATCAGGCCAGGCCTGACACGAAATGCATGGCTGGCTTCTTCTGCATGAGAATTTTTTTTTTTTATTTAAAATAATTTTCTTAAAACAAAAGAAAACAAGTTGATGCCTGTTTTCATATATACATTGTTAGAGACATTCGTGAAATCAGAAAGACAAAAAGCCGTACTGCAACCCAGCCCAGGGTAATACACGCACCGTACAACATCAGGTTAACAAAACGCTCAGAAATACAGTAAGAGCAGCGTCTGATTATAATTCCAGACACGGCACATATGGTTTAGCACATTAATAGAAACAACCTGGGGAAACGGGGTAGTGCAGTGACTGGCATGGAAGAGAGGAAACACTTTCATTCAGATGCAGATGAGCCTGTTGCAGTCATAAACTGTGATCCATTCTCCCATTCAATGCAAGGCAATTTCTAACAAACCATAGAGCATAATTTTTTATGATGAGAAGGCGTCGTGCTTCTCATCGGAGTGCTTAGCACTCAGTAAAAGCAGCAGAAGCCTGATCCTTCTTCAAGTCTTCTGTCTAGCATCCCCTGAAGGGGTACGCTAGACCATCCCCCCCACTAATAATACCTTAGGCTCAGGGGCGTACCTAGAGTATTTGGCACCCGGGGCAGATCCAGTAAGTGGCACCCCCCCCCCCAAATGTAAAGACATCTACAAAATTATGTTGGCAAGAATATTTATTGCACCAATTTGTAAACTGTATGTCAACTGTAAACAACAAGAAATCAGAAAAAATAAATTAATAACTTATAAGTAAAATAAATACGTTTAAATAACATTTACTGAACATATAATAGTGCTTTCTTTAATAACCCTCCAAAAAAACCAGCGTCCACATTGCCCACATAGAACCTGACCAGCACCCAAATTACACACATAGGACGTGCCATATTTGCCCCCAAACAGCCCAGCATGAGTCAGCATTGTTCCCAAACAGCCGAGTGTACGCCATCTTTGTCCCATAAACACGCTACCTGTGTCATCTTTGTCCCATAAACACCCTGCCTGTGCCATTTTTGTCCCATAAACACCCTGCTTATACCATCTTTGCCTTTTTGACAAATCAACTATACACCTATGATTAACACAAACACTTTTACAGTCACTCACTAATTCACTTTCATTCACACAATTCATTCACACAATCATTTATTCTTTCACACAAATTATTTACACATATTCATTGATGCATTCTCACAAATTCATTAATTCTCTCACTCATTCACACAATTCATCCACACATTAATCCATTCATTTTCGCTCTCTCATTCTGACTCTTTATTTCAATATTCTTGTTACCCTCCTTTCTCCCTATCTAACCATTCTCACCCCCTTCTGCCCTATCTCCCCCCTTTGAAGTTCACTAACCTTTCAGGAGTCCTGCAGTGGGGGTGCAAGGCCTCTGTCTCCCAGCTCTGCCACTGTATGGAACAGTATAGAGTGATGGGAGTTATGATGTACTTTAGAGCATAATGAAAAAGACATTGGAAATGGTACAGCATAACACCCATCACTCTCACACATTTACCAATCCACCCCCCCGCCCCCCGCTGCTTAGGCTATATGCTAGCTCAGCCCTGAGAAAAAGGGATCAAGTTTTTTCCCATTGCATACTAAACTAAACCTCAACCAAAAGGTCAAGTGGGGAAGTAACATAACAAATACTAACTTTATTGTGGAAACAGGCACCACCAGCCTCCAAGAGCCTTTCAAAAGAGTGGTGGTGAGTAATGACCAGCATGCATCACACCATATGTCAAACACAATATGCAGACAATGTGCAATTTAGGAATAACAGAAAACCGCACCAATTTACACAATCCTGCCATCAGAAGCAATAATACTGGTCAGATAGGCAGGAAGGTGGGTGAAACTGGGATCCAGAGAACTCTGGCTCTCTCGCTGTTGACCCCCTCCCCCATACCCCTAAGCAGGTACAGGGTGACATAAACATATACCCAAGCAAAAGAACCAGATATTGCCCTGCAATTAATGCCTATGGTCTTCTGCTGGGAGTATGTAATGGAATCCAGGGGTCCACCATCTATAACAGCCTCCAGGCACCCCCCAAGTCACAGAGGCTTCTGTGACATTTCTCCCCCTCAAAAGCCGTTTTGTGCTTGCGTTAGTCAAGCAGATGTCCCCAGAGGTCCTAGACATATCCTGCCACTGGTAAGAAATATTATCATCTCCCTGGTGTTGTAACTGCTCCTGGGGAGGGAGGTCAGGTTCCTCTGGTCCAGGAATAGGGTTCTGCTGCTGGGGAGATGGACTCGCTCTCCCACCTCCCTGCTGGTGGGGAGACTCATATGGGCTGATGTATCTCCCTGAATCCCTGCAACTTTGGCAGGTGCTGGGCAGAGGCCAGGGATACTCTGCCCTGTTGCCAGTGCTTCAGCTGGGGTTATGTAATCTTCTTGGTCAGTCTGCCACCAGGAATCAGGGACAAGTTCGTCCTTCCCAGACTGGTGAGGTGCCGCTGGGGAGATTGGCTCCCCTCCCTGATGCTCCTGCTGCTGCTGGAAAGAGGAGCCGGTTGCCACATCTCCCAAAGAAACACAGATTCCTCTGCGCCATGTGGGCTGCTGCATCTCCCTGGATCCCTGTAGCCATTGCAGGTTTGGGCAGAGGCAAGCAGTACTCTGTCCTAAAGGTATCAATTCAGGTGGGCCTAAGGGATCTGGGCTGATTCCCCAGTATTCCAAGAACCCAGGTGTAGGTTAACATTCTCAGACACAACACACAATCTAATAAACCCAGAGTCTCTAGAGCCAGCTATGAAGCAAAGTCTAGCCAGCTCTATGTAGCACAATTAACATTCCTCTTTGTGCAGTGTGTCAGGGACCCATGTCTGGGCAAATCCTGAATAACCTAAGGTGAGAAAAACAACATGGGAACCTCATCTCAGACTAAGAATGGGCAGCGCTGAAATAGTCTACACGCTATAGGAAGCTGCCTACTTAAGAGCTGTCATTGTCATTCTTTTAATCACTTGCATCATTACAGAGAAAACATCTTCATTAGCATATCAGGCCGTTCCCAACCAACAGGTCAGTCAAGACCTCAAACATACAACAAGCACAAACATGCATCGTAGGCTCTCATAAGCATGATTATAGCAGTATGGCTGATATCCCTCTGGGTACAGTGAGCCAGGGACCCACAACTATCAATAATAGCCTTAATAACCTAATGCAAGAAAAACAACATGGAAGCCCCATCTCTGAGCAAGAACAAACAGTTCTGGAAAAACCTGTCCTATACAAAATTAACTAACAAAATGAAGTAGGGGACCTGGTGTCCACTGTGGCCTTATGGCACTTTTTCTTCACACCAAAGTCACTTACTTTATGACTTCAAAAATATAAAAAAAAAAAATAGACGACTACATTTGCATATCAAACTAATCCCATTCATCCAGACTATTAAATTCTGAAATGCATTGTATGTGCTTCCTGTCCAGACATTTTATTTTTTTTAGCCTGAAGGTCAGTTGCTCTCCCATGAAGAAAAAAATGAAATAAAAAAAGTGCCAACATGCACCCAAAATTACAACAACTTTCTTTTCTTTTTTTTTTCTTTTTTTTTTTTTAAGCCCGAGGTTCGTGCTTCGTTGTGAAGAAAAAATGGAAAAAAGTGCCAGTACCATAAGGCCACAGTGGACACCAGGTCCCCTTCTTCGTTTTCTTCCCGAAGCATATGCGACCCTTTCCTTCCCTCCCTGGCCATAAGGCCTGCAGTAGGGCCAGATCTTCTTGGCCTCTCCACGCAAGGGTCCCCTAAAGCCCGACCTTTAGGGGACCCGGCTCCACCATGGCTTTTCAGTGTCGTGACCGCTACTATGTTTGTATAAATAATCTCAAATACAAAAAATATCAAAAAGTAAAAACACGTGCGCTGTGAAAAAAAAGTAGTGCAATCATGTGATAAAACCATATACAAAAAGTCTCCCAGGGGAAGCCCCAGCCATTCCAGCTGGTGTGCTAAAAAATTATCCGTATGCACCCCACACAGAGCCAGAAAGCTGGGGCTAGTGCATATAAAACTAAAAAGCGCATGTAGGGGTCCGAGGTACTAAAGGTGCTTATCAGCATGTGACACGCGAAAGGGTGCAGTGTGCTTAACTTCATACTTACACCCGGTGCACAGCACCCAGTCCTGGACACCTAAATAAAAAAAAAAGGTCTGGGCTTCATACATTCCCAGCTCTAAGGCCAGAGGACCAAGCTTTCCCTCTCTCACAGGTACTCACTTGATCTTAGCCAAAAGGCCACTGCAGCACCACATTTTTTTTATTTTTTTTTTTATTAATCACTTAGTTTGAAGCACATTCCTTCAATACCATGCAGGAAAAAAAACTCCTCTCAAACATCCTCGTGACATATCTAAAAAAAAACTCCAAAGAAGAGAAAACAATCAAAAAACCCCCAAAAACCTAATCCTTCAAAGAAAACACACTTTACATCTTTTTGTACCATTCCCTCCATTTTTTTGACTTCCAAATACCTTCTGCATCCACCTCTCCCCTGAAGGCCTGATCATTTCGTATGTTAAATTCTCCACGCCCTTTACTCCAAAAATTAATCTTCCCAATTTCCTCCATACTTGTTGTGCATACACACACTTCCAAAAAACATGATTTACACTTTCATCATCACCACACCCCTCTCTCGGACAACACGCACTCCTACATAAATTTCTTTTATGCTGAAAAACTCTCGTTGGTAAGCAATCGTGTACCGACATCCACACTATATCCTTTTGTCTGTTCAGGACATCTATAGTACTCAAATTCTTCCATACAGATCTACTTTGGTCTTCTGTAAGACCCCCTAATCTTTCCAAAATTTCCAAATCTCGCAATTCTTTCAAAACCATCCCCTTCTCTCTCCATTGCAACAATGACTTTTGTTATTACCCATACATTCTCATACATTTCCCAATCCTTTCATAAAACCACGGACACTCAAAACACACAGGCTTCTTTCTATCCAACACACACAAACCAAATTTCCTTAATTCATTTCCAGCCATAAATCGCATCATACAACCTCCCACTGTATCTTTCAAACTCATTCTCACACAAAATTCAACATACTTAATCAATAGTTCTTTCTCAATATCTGGCATATTCATGCCACCATTAATCCTTTTTTTAACAACAATAGTCCTCCGTAACTTTTCCATCCGTGTATTCCAAAAGAACAAAAATAAACATCTAATCATTTTCCTAATATTGCGATCACTCACCGGAAACACAATCTTCAAAAACAAAAGAATAGGAATGATCACAGATTTAACTATCAGGACACGCCCAGTAAAGGACAATGTCCTAGACGACCACAAACCAATTTTTTGTTTTACCTTATTTACAGCAAAATCCCAACTCTCCCTGCCATCTAATCTTTCATCAAAAACAACCCCTAAAACTTTAATGGCCTCTTCATGAACAGGCCACCCACTCAATTCCAACTCATTCCATAAACCAAAAACTTTACAAGCACATTTTTGCCAATTCACACGAAAACCGCTTACATTACAAAAAGGTTCAACCAAAAACCTAACACGTCGTAAACTTGCCTGAGTCCTACAAACAACCGCAACGTCATCCATGTACCCAAATACTTTCACACTACGACCATCACTCCCTGGAACTTCCACACCTCTCACAACCTTATCCTTACGAATCAAATGCAACAAAGGTTCCAAAACACAAATAAAAAGAATTGCCGAGAGTGGACACCCTTGTCTCACTCCCGATTTGATTTTTATCTCATCTGTCAAATGACCATTTACAACAACTTTACTACTTATATTTTTATATAAACACTCCAACCACCCACGCATACAAACTGGTATTCCTACCTTCTCCAAAACCTTAAACAAAAAGCTATGTGCTACCCTATCGT